>BSBM01000917.1:7622500-8232500 GCA_027924585.1 Larix kaempferi | reverse complement strand
CAGCGTCGAGCTCATGAGTGAGTTGTACTGAGCAAAGAATCCTAGCTAGAGACTAAGAAAACAACCCAATAAGCAAGCAATGGTGATTTTGGCCCACAAATTCTGAGCAGAGTTGCACCATTGATTTCTTGAGTGAGCCGTGAGCAGATCATCTCGGCCGGAGAAGCGATTTGGGCCTGTGGATACTGAGCATAGCAGAGTTGGATTGCGGTCGTGTAGGGGACAGGGATGTCGAGCAAAGAAACTCTGAGAGGATCCAATGCCTCCCAAATCTTTGAGTACCAAGCCCTAAATAGTTTCCCATTGAGCTTTAATTTTGGATTAATGTGTTTGAATGCAGTGAATTTTGGATTAATGAGTCTTAATGAGCTTGAATTTTGGATTAATGAGTTTTCTTCTTAGTTTCCCACTAAGAAGAAGAACACTTCCATCTTTTATCATTTTAAGTTCTGGTTGAGAAGGGATAGACGTTGTGACTATAGATAATATCAATCTCCATTTACAGTTTGCGTTTTGAAAAAGCTGTGGATGAAGAAAATATGAAACGTTTGACTGAGTTTTAGGGTGTTTGGAGGATTCGATCTTGGATCTAACCTTTTTGAGAACGTGCCCTAGCGTGATGTACCCAAGATTCTCGAAGAGGCTTTATGTCAGCTAACGGTTTTCGTTTAGGGCAGAATGCAATGAGGGTATTCCACTAGAACCAAGAATTCGTTTAGCATCCCACCATTTCTCTTTATACCTACGTATGACAATTGATTCCGATCCAATGAAGCCCTTGTCCACTACAAAATCCATGTAAAATTCCCATGCCAACAAATTTTAGGTAGTTTAATATTTTTAAGGGTTTGAGCCAACGTGAATGAGAGAAGGGATGCCATCATTGGATAATGAGAGTGATAGCTCTGTTATTGTAGGTGTTCAATTTTTTTATTTTAGTTTCCCATCATGTATAAAAAATTGAATATTGTTGATATTTTCCAATTTGTGCAATCATCCCAACTAGGAGGTATCCAATGCCATGATATGGACTCTGGCATATGATCTAAATGCACTTGAACCCCTCAACCAGATATTCATGCCCATGAAATTGAGTGAAAACCTTGACAACTAGTGAAGAACCAAACCCTACTTCCTATAGTAGAAGACCAAATTGAAACAAAACTTAGAAACTCGACATTGGGAAGGAAATACAAATGTATTTGTCATTGGTTAAGAGAAATTTGAGTTGATATTGGTAATTAAAAGCACTCAACTAGGCCATTCAAACTTATAGGATTGTTACATCTAGATTTGTGAAGGTTGCACAGGGCTTGTTCCATCTTCCATAAATTTCTTATCTTGTATTTTCAATTTTAGTTACAAAATAGAGGGAAGATCATATTTGGAAAATATATTTTTAGATTATACCATGTTAATAATTTGAGGATCATATTTGAGATATTAAGGCAATATCACATTTTCCTTAGCCCCACCAAGTGTGTATTTGGAGTCACATTTGGAAAAATACTTAGTTGCATCATTTATTATTGTGGCATTGAGATTGATCCAGTGAAGTTAAAGGCTATCCTTGATATGCAACTGGGTGTCATTCTTTCCTTGGTTGAGTTGGGGATATTCACCATTTTTTTTAGGGTTTAATATAAGTATCACAACCAATTAACCACCTATTTAGGAAGGATGTTCTATTTGTATGATATAAAGGATGCTAGCATGCCTTTGAAGTTCAAATCCCTCCTTCTTAAACCTCCTACCCTTTATGCTCCTCTTCTTGATCGCATTTTATTGTTGTATGTACTGGATTGCACAAGTCCTTCCAAAAAAACATCCTTTAACAACCAAATTTTACTTTCATAGTTTGGCGATAGTCCAATATGACCCCCCACTTAAGATTATAAATTCCAGATTGGCTGGGATGCTTGATCCCAAGTGCAATGGGGTCCCTCAAACTACCAACAAAGAAAGTTGGTTGTTGAATCACTTGTACTTTTCTTTGCAGCAAGGGAATGAGCCTTTGAGGTATTTAAGGTTCCCATTTGAACAAGTTTGTCTTGCAGTTTGCTATCTTGTTAGTTCTGTAGTGAATTTGTCGAGACAACATTTTTCACGTAGTTCCAAAAAACAATTTGTAGTGAAGTGTTCAATTTATACCGCAACATGCAATTATGCAATTTAGACTTCAAAGTGTCATTTCCTTCAATGATTTGTTCTTGTTATTTGGAACACGATTTTGCTGACAAGTATATGGGAAGCTCTATTACAAATGAATAACTTGGTTGCTTCAAAATGCTTGCATTCTAGAAGAAAAGTGAATCCCCACAACTATGAACTTCCTTCCCAACCTGTCACTACCGAATTAGGCCTCTTAGGAGACGAGCCTTCGATCTCTCAAAGCAATTAAGTCATATTTCAACCAAAGGATAATTTTCAATCAATATGAATTTGTTAGAGGCACCATACAATCCCAAATGTGAGATCAAGGGCATGCAAAAGAGAAGATTAGGAGGTTGTCATGTAGCATGAATTTTTTATAGTGTTTTTTAATCAGGATGTCTTAGTTGCCAAAGTAGTAATCAATCAATATGCTCCACAAGTATTGCCAAGAATGAAGCAAATGAAGACCTATTACAGCAGTAACCAAATGGTAACAAAGGGCAATAAAATCACTGTGAATCAAACTCAAATTTATCTCAAAATATCTTAGCAGCTCTCATTAGTGAATTATGTTCTTTGCATAGATTAGGATCTGTAAAATCAAGCCTCAGTCATAGGTTTAGAACAACCAATCAACAGTGGGTACAAATACGCTAAGTGCCAATCCAATTCCACTATTACTTACTCAATATCAGCAATAAGGAGGTCAATATGTTTACTAATGGCGTTAGGATATTCTGTCAATGCTACCTTTGAGTCCTTCAAACATAATAATTCATTCGAAGTTCCAACAATGATATTTGCAACCACTAACTAGAAGAGAGATGCAATTTGGTTGTAACTTATTCTTGGAATCAGAAGCTAATGAAAAGACTGATACTCAATCAGAACAGTGACAATAGTGATTCTTTAGTCCACAAAATAAGTATTAAAGTGATCTCAATATGGTTCCAATGAAGGAGTGAACCACAAACAGAGGTCTGCTCTATGTAAGAGAGTATGAACAATAGTGAGACAAATTCCAAGTGTGATGGTAATAATAGTGATCAAGTAACCAAGATATGCTTAAGATATTTCTCAAACACTAACTCAGGAACAATATGATAGTGATCCAAGGAATCATAAACTAGCAAATTAGCATTTAATTTACCCAGCGAATGTGATGAAAGATGAGTCCAAAAATTCGGCTAAGTATATCAAACCTGCATATTTATAATTTGTAAGCCAATTTCCAAATAAAAATGCGTTGGGATACTTAGTAATACGGTATTGTGATGCCTTTAATTGTATAGGTTTATAAATTGCCCTATATGGATGTCAACCAAATCATTGCCCTATCTATAAATTAGATTGCCCTGGTATGCGAAGGATTAGGTTGATAACTATCCTACAGCTAAAAATTGCCCTGTCTATAAATTGACATATCCTTCCATGTAGATTATAAAAATTGCAATTAGGTCAAGTTCTCCTTACATGGTTTGGATAAAATTGAAAGCTTCAATTTTCAAACAATTAGAAAAGTTTGGGCAATGTAGAATGTGACGAATGAGAAAGATTGTAGACTATCGCTATCTCTCCTACTAGTAGAATTTGTTTACCTTGCTATCAATCCTCTCTATTGTGTCCATATGTACAATATGTATCAATCCTTTCCACCATATGAGTTTTGACAGTAAGATTAATTGGCCCCATCCCATTAGGAAGTAGAACCATATGAGATAGATCCTATAACACCATTAGCATCATGATATTCCCCTATTGTATCATGATAAAAATAAATATATTTGTATTTATAATTATTTTTTCTTTGTTCAACTTGGACCTCTATTGTTTTTATCCCAAAACCATAAGTGATTTAACTCTGTGTACCCACACCTTCCGTCCAAGGATTGTTTCCAGCGGTCTTGAGTTTCAGCTTGGCAACAAGCCTCGGAAGGCGGGCGTGGGTACACAGAGTCTAGAGTTTCTTCCAAGCGTGGGATATCACACAAGAGTAACTGAGCTTAGTTGATAGTAGTTTTTCTGCAATCAAACTTTGAGCTTAGTTGATAGTACTCTGTGTGCAATAAAATTTAGAGGAAATGAGGAAAATGAACATGACCATAAGTTGATTGATGGGAGTTCTAATATAAGGTAATTTTTTGCCAATTTAATTATTTGAAATTTGAAATTCAAATTCAACTAATGTGTGGGATAGATGTGCCATAGATGAATGTTTTAACATATCAAGGAATTATATCTTTGACCAAACACTAGGAATGACAAACTTGGGTACTAAGAAAGAAATAACAACAACCAGTCATTATCATCTGTATGGTTGTATGAGGGAAGTTTCAATTCCCATAGGAAAGAGCTTGGGGGCAATGATGTCAAGGTACTCAATGCAAGCTAAAGGGAAAATTATTAGTATTGCTCATGATGTAAAAGTAAAGGATGTATTGCTCATGATTAGGATACTCTTGTATTTATAGTCATAAAAAACAAGTTGTGGTATAGCTTCCTCTATTGTGGTTGTTATTTTTTTATTAAGCTCATGAACATTTATATGCAGTTTATTGTTTCTACTATCACTGTGTTTTTGTGATGAATGATTGAAGAATGTTATAAGTGTGTCTAAAGAATTATGAACATGTATATATACAATTCCTTATATTTATTATCACTTTGTTTTATGTGATGAATTCATTTGCATGACTTGAGTATATTTGAATCTCTTCTTGAGGTCCCATGAATGAACTTGAACACTTGCTGCATTCATTTAATTTGAAAGAGTAGTTATAGTTTGAAAGAACTCTCTCCTTACCTTATCTAGCATTCATTGAAAGGAAAGGATTATTTGATTCATATGCATTTGCATGGTTTGAGTCAGTCATCACACCACGAGTTGCACTTCCATCTCCCGACTGAGTAATACAGCCATTAAAATTTAACTCGCTAACAAAACACACTTTAACCTCGCTTGAGGATAAAAAGAATTTGGTAGTTAGGTAGGACACCAGGGATAGGCATCCAAACAATTCCCCATTGTCATTTTCATCTGAGACATAGATGTTTTCCTCTAGGGTACTAAAATCCTCTAGTATTTATTGACATGGTCATCGACCAGTTTGTGGAGGGGCCTCCTGTTTTTTCGAGGGTTAAGCCGCGAGGATTGGTTCCGGATGGAATTTGTGGAATGTTGCACTCCACTTAGTGCCTAAGGCATACCGATCCATTGTCTTCCTTGTACTCTACCAGGATGGTGATACAAGGGCGATAAGATAGAAGTGCCAAAAACCTTCTCCGACGTGTCATGAACGAGGTATCCTAGTGACTTTTCTTCTAGGGCTCTTTTACCTATGATCCCTTTTGGTAGAGGGATATACTTCAAATTCGGTCTCTCACTTCGTATTGTTCGACTTGGATTTCATCACCTTGCAAAGGATATGATTTGTCGAGGTCTCCAGCTCCTAGTTAGGAAGATTGCTTGCTATTTCACCTTTTTAGAGGGTCTTTTTTCTTTTTAGTGCTGCTTGTTGGCATTCTGGCCACTTTTGTTTCAGCTCGCTTACTGTGGCACTGGTCCCAGTACAGTTTTTTGAGCTTGCTTTTTTGGCCTACGAGCCTTGTCTTTTCCTAGCTCCCCTTCTGCATGCTCGGTTGCTTTTGGGTTTTTGATTTCTTACACAGTTAGTTACCAATTATCTGATGATGTGTGATGTCCTCTTCTCCTAGGTCTTCGATATGGTTGAGTTAGATGGTCTTCTCAAGGGACTAAACACCCCTTGATGGAGCCACTAACGCTTGACCTTAGTAGTATTCTAGAGGACCACGTGATCACATCATCCGTGTGGACTTTTTCGTTTACTGTGATGATGGTCTTTCAGGTTATATGGAACAATGGTACATTTGAGAGAGAGATGATTGGTTGTACCCCACCTTGGTTGATTGTCTTATGGTCCTTCCATTTTGTCGATAATAATTTTGTGGTACCTTGCCTTTTACCTTTTCGGTCTTTTAATCATCTTGGTATATCTTTTGATTTGTACCACCTTTTATGTTTTTGGTCTTGTGGGTACTACGGTAGTTTGTCCACATTTTAGGTACACCCCCTTTGTCCAAGTTGTTATGAGTCTTTATACCCACTTCGTACCACCCTCCATACCTTAGTTAGGAAGATTGCTCGCTATCATACCTTTTGGTGGTCCTATTTGAGTTACAAGAGGTAGTTACAAGGAGCTATTGCATATAAGAGGTAGTTACAAGGAGCTATTGCATATATTTGACATTATTTGACCTTCCATCTCTTTGGCATGTCAAATAACAGGTAGTTACAAGGAGATATTGGAATATAAATTTGACCTTATTTGTACCTTCCCCACAATGGTTGATTTACTTTTGGTCCTTACACCCTGTTGTTTATTGGTCTTGTGGTAGATTTTCCTTTCATTTTTTTTTGGTACCTTGCCTCTCACCTTTTGGGTCTTTTACCGATATTGAGTTATCTTTTGATTTGTACCGAATTTTATTTTTTTGGTCTTGTGGGTATAGCTATGGACATAGTTTGTCCACATTTGAGGTAGTACACCCCCTTAGTCCCAAGGGTTATGAGTCTAATTTATACCCACTCTTTTCTTTTTTACTTGTACCTTACTGGTTGGTTTTTTTACCCTTTGGTTGGTCCTTGTACCTTATTGGAGGCCGTGAGTCTCTTTGGCCTCAATCTACTGGTTGTCAGCTCATCTTTATTGTGATTGTACTGATCCTTTTGACTGTCATTGACTTTCTTTGATTGATCATACCATAGCCCAGTCATCTCTCTCTCTCTGGTTCATACTAACCCTATAATAGGGTCACTTGGTTCCTAGAGTTTACTAGCCTCTAAGAGGCACAGTCATTTCTGAAAGTAACTCTTCTGAGTATATTACAGGAAACGTCTACACCCAGGTAATCAAATATGTGTTGGTTATAAGACTTAAGTAATCAAATTGTTGGTAATCAAATTATTGGTAATCAAATATTGGTAAATAATTTGAATTAAGTAGTTAAGACTTGTCATGTCAGACAAAATTGTTGGTAATCAAATTATATTTGTTGGTAAAGAATTTTAAGAGTGGTGGAACTCCTCGATTGAGCTTGTGAGGAAAATTATCTTGGAGAATAAGTGCCCTGACAGAAAACTGAGTATAACTATGACTTTATTTGTTGAACGATGGCTTTATCATAATAACAGATAGCTCCAGTCTTCCATTTGTGCTAAACAACACAGTAAAATTTTCAACAGAAAAAGGAAAGTTTGCAAGATGGCAAGCATTGTTTTGATGTTATAACTGTATTGTTCATGAGCACATTTCTAGGAAAGCAAAAAGCATTCCTGACTTTTTAACAAGAGAATATTTGACACATAAGTGTGCTGTTAATTTTTAAGAAGCGAGCCTGAAGCAAGCGAGCCTAAAACAAGCAAGCCTGGTGCAAGTGAGCACGAGGCAAGCGAGCGTAGAAGGTCAAAGCGGAATCCAGTGGGCCCATAACCCACAAGTAAACATGAAAATATCTACTTTTACTGGAGGAAAAAATCATATCTATACTATTAATGATAATATGAGTTGGTTGGATTATATGCAAGACTGGAAACCTAGGTGGGAGTTGAGACATGTTGAAGTATTAGATGCTAACTTACAGGGATCTGATGCTTTTATTAGACTAGTGCCAGAACTCAGAAGAATTCCTATGGGATCCAATATTGTACCAGAGATGATTTACAACAACTCCCTGAGAAAAGCAGCTGATGCAAGCAATTGGTTAACACACCTCTACCATGATATTAACTTAATCTCGATGGAGGGCTCTACACGTCACTGCGGGATACAACTAGACCAATGGTACTACTATATTAACCGGATACGTTCTTTGGAAGCATGGCCATATCAAGATGCTAGTCTCTGGTTTCCAAGTACTACACACACTTATGAAAAATATAAAAAATTATGGTGGAAATTCTTGAGAAAAGAAAATACAGATAGAACATATTATACCATGCTAAAGTTTGGACCTCAAATTACACATATCCATGAGGATCCTGCATTCTACGTCCCTGAATGGATGAGATACTGGTGGCGGTCATTCGGCATCAACCTGACAACATTAGAACCAGCTTTTATTTAAAATCTAAAACGGGAAGTTGGAGAATCTCTCGAACATGTCAAATATATTTTGCAGACAAAGATTACTGAGGATCAAATCCTTGGGTACTACATTAAACACAAAGAACAGTGGCTTGTCAAAACCCACATAGACGTCCACATGCATCATAATAGACGTGTGGTCTTGAGGTCTATTTATTCAAAGGCATGGAGGACTGAATCCAACATATTTCGAGAAATATATGGTCCCCCATACTCTGATGATTTGTAAATATATCAAAAGTATATGGCTATGAGTGGGGCCTATCCATTCAGATTGTCATGAAGATTGAAAAGAAAGTCTTTGTAACTATGTCATGATAATATAAAGAAAGCCCTACTTTTCTCTTTGTTAATATGATTGAAAATCTATGTTATGAATTAAATACCTTAATTCAATATTACAAGTAATTGTCCAAAGGCAGCATTAGTTGGGAGTATGACTGAAAGCTACCATTTTTCAAAACAACTTACATGTTTACGGTTCCGTTTTTGCTTGATTCGATTAGTTTCAGTCATCTAAGAAGACCATGCTTGAATAAGATTATACAAGTTCCATAACATTATATAAAATATTGTTTTTGAAGATTTTTGAACACTTATTAACCACCTAAAAGATCTTACTTTTGAAAGTCATAAAAACTTTTAGAAGTTTTCCATAATGGTTAGTTATTTTTATTTTATATTATTATTGATGAATATAAATATCTTACTAAATGTGACTGGACTTCAATTACCGAGTAGATGAACCCAAACTGATGGGATGAGAGAGACTTTAGGGCCATGACGACAAAGTTGATAGTTGGATGGTTTGATATGGGAGTCAAGACCCAAAGTAGCAATAAAAGAAAGCTCATAATTGCATGAATTTGTACTCATCAGAAAGAAAAAGTGATCGTCTTCCTCATCGCTTGAATTCCTACATGTTGAGAAAGGGAATGAGGATCAAGTAACATTATAAAAGGCGCTACACGTCACCTTTTAAGAGGTTCTATGCCTTGCGATCGTATCTAAAAAAATTTCCCATGGTGCAGGTAGAACCAAACAGGTATTTGTCAGATCTATCTTCCTCGAGTGAGGGGATTTTAGGAAGGCTAGAGGAAAGTGAGACATCCAGTAGGTCTAGAAGAGTTGTATCAACTAGATGTCAAAAGACCAGAAGAAAATTCCATAAACGCAATGAATTTTTTCATGGTCGAGGGGGGTCATGTTCCTATGGTGATGAGACAAAAGATGACGTCGAGGTGCCCTTGAGGTACAGACATTTAGTGAAACAATGGGTACCCAAGGATCTTCCTCAACCAAACATAGATTTTTGTGTGAACGAGAGGATATATCGAATAGCACAGTCGTCAATACATGGTTTCGGGTTGTTTTGCATGGATGGAATAAGGGTCCCTTACGGCACATGTATAGAATTGATGGAGTATGTTGAACCCTGTTATAGCTACACAGATTGGATGCACCTGGTCCAATTTACAAAAATTATGCGTAGCTATGGATTGTCAACAAACTATTTACAGTTGAAAGACAAAAATCAAAATAAAGGAGCAACGTTGTACATGGACGGAAGGCCAAAGGCCACAAGGAATATTGCGGGGTTTATAAACAGTACACAACCAGGGTCTACAATTAAGCAACCAAACTATGAATTTGAGGGGTGTGAAGGAAACCGTTTTTTTGTAGTTGCCATTAAATCAATATCTGGAGGGGAAGAGTTGCTTATTAATTACAATTTGAACCAAGTAGATACAAAAAAGGTTAATATGGGAGTGGTACATATAACATTTTACCCAACCTTTTATTAATGAATTTAACATATTAAGGATTTTTTCGTTAGTTTATTTCATTTAAATTTTCCATATTTACTTTGCAAGCTAGTGATCAGGATAAAACCCCACCAGCAGATGGTCGGAGGAGTACATCTTCCTTGAGGGATCAGGTATACATCTTTTTAATAGTGCAAATATAATAAGAAAAAATAGTTTTTTTTCCTTTGTTTTTTCATTATTAGTATATTGGTTTTGTTTCTATAATGTTATCTAATTATTTCATTTACGTAATTTTCTCTATGTTTTTGATGCAGTCCAGTTCTGCAAGGGTCATAGTACCCTCGACGCAACAGGTATACATCTTTTTGTAATATTAAAAATATAATACTTAATAATAGTTTTTAATCGATTTGTTTTTTCATGATTAGTTTTGGATTCGTTTAGGTGACTTTCACTATGTTTTTTATTTAGGTATCTGTAAGGGGCAGCTCCCAGATATTAGAAGATCGGGGCAAGTCACCTATGATCATCAATCCGATGAGTGGATCACGATCCTCTAGGTTGCAGGTATAATCCAATATTGGCATTGTACCAATATAATACGTAGAATAATGTTTATTTTGTTATGTATTTTTCGTGTGTATATTGGTTTCGTTGTGCTAATGTTTTCTACTTTTTTTTGCAGGGGCCCGATGATCGGGGCAAGTCCACAACTATGGATCAGACGACACCATCATCCAGGCACCAAATAAACCTAGTTGTAATTTTAGGAATCTATCATGATAGATATGTTTTGTTAATATAATTTTAGGAATCTATCATGATAGAACTCAATAGTGTTTTATTAATTTTTTGTTGCAGCCCAATGAATCGTTGTTTGAAACAGAATCGCAAGAATATTCAGTAGATCCTGAAGTGGCTGACATGCTTAAATATTCTAACATAATTGGTGAAGCCACAAACCCGTTTAAGATGATAGACAAATGTTGGAAAAATATAGTGCGGAAATCGTTTCTTTGCTAATCAAGGATCCGCAGACAAGCCAAATTAGGGAAAGGATTGAATTGTTGGGATGAAAATTTGAATCCTTGTGAGTAAGTTGAGGAATCTTGAATCATAAAATAATTCATTTATAACTTTATAATTTTCTCGTTTATATGATAGTACTGAACGTATAAGACGTGGTTTGTATTTACAGAATTATCGGAGACCACACAATAGTGGTCAAGGTGGTGTTGGCCCCAGCGAGGCTCGTGGAGAGACGCGGCATCATGACCAAACGAATCCATGTGCATCGAATCCTTCGCCATTGTTGTCGAATGAATAGTTGGCAACACGTTCTGACACACCACGGACCCCAACTGTAAGCGCATCGGCCGCTAGTGACCGACGCACACTGGATCGTCCAGAAGAAGGGGTCGACACCAAGAATCCTAGTAATATTGATATCGACCTAGCTGCATTTCCAGGATCTTCCCGTGTCACTAGCACGGGAACAATGGAGGCAACATTTTTGGTGGACAAAAATCTTGTCCCAATAAAGATCGATAAGATCCCAGGTAATTAATATACGTTGATGAAGTTAATGTTTATAATTTCATTGTAATATACCGATAAAATGTTTTTTTTCAAATAATTATGATCATGGCATGATCGTTTTGCAGGAAATGATGTTTTCTATAAACAAATGAATTACGCATCCTTGGAGATCTTAGCACCCACCATCCGAAAAAGGTGGGATAGACAACCAAAATTTTTAAAAGATGAACTCACTAATCGATTGGTTGGCCTATTCGGCGACAAGACCTTCAATCAAGCCAAGGTCCTCATAAAGGCTGGACAACATATCAAGGTTGTCCGAGACCAATATAGGACCCACCTGGAAAAAAACCCTAGGTATGAGCGCCCTCCAATGATTCCAACAATGGAGTGGAGATCTCTAGTGGAGGATGGAAAGGAGAGATCTCAGAGAAGAGAAGGAAAGATAGCACCAGGCACAGGGAGGTATGCAATACTTTCCACAATGTAATTCTAAACCTTATTATTATTGATTTCTATATCGAACTTGGAACATATAATGCATTTCAACACTTGCATAGGCTGCCAGACACATAAAAGGCCACAAAGGAAAGACTGGAAAAAATAGGCCAGCACAAGCTTGGGCCTGATGGTTATTCGAATTTGGCGGCACGAATTGTAAGTTTCGAAAAACCAATAATGCATACAATTAATAAATTGCTAATTATTTCTCATTTTATTGCACTGCAAAATGTTAATTAACGGCGTTATGCAAATATGCAGGCCGAACAATTCAATGAAGATTCCACTGAGGAATACATGAAGCTTGGCTTCAAGCAAGGCTTTGGAGCTGTTGTTGAATGCCGAAAAAGCTTTTCTGGGCAAACACAGTCTTCTGGTACCAATCCATCCGGTGCACAGGTAAATATAATCTATATACTTTAATGAAGATTTATTGCTTGTGTAATCTATTCATTATAAATACTTGACAAAAAATATTGTCTTTGTTTTGAGCAGGAAAGCAATGATCCCCCTAATGTCGAGGAGGGACAACAAAAAATCTAAGATCATGCTTCGAATCCTGATAATGAATTTATTCATATGCTACAATTTTATGTTAAGCATTGCAAATGGTGAACATTAATTGTAGTTCACCATATTTCAACTGCAGAGCATGTAGAGGGTGAAACTATACAGGTTGAGCCTGGACAAGAATATGAACAACATGATGTGGCCACACCAGGTAAAAAAACACCTTTGTTTTTTTTTAAATGAAATACTTGTCATTACAATATCAAAATACAACAATGTAACATTTTCACATTGTTGCAGCAAATCTGAAACCCTTGCCACACAATCCATGTCTAGATCAGCACTCTAGGATGCAGACATCACCACAAGCACCTGATGAAGAACCAAGAACTGGAAGACAAAGTCCAGATGTAGATGCTCCTCTTATAGATTATTTTCCACTAAAGAGAAAAAAAAAACTTTAAAAGAAGTGACTGGAAAAATGTCATCTAATTATTTTTTATAATAATATATCGTCCATGATTTTTGGCCTAATGAATGAATGAATGGTTTAATGGTTTAATGATTCAGTATAGTAAACTATTACCTTTATTGAATGTCATCTTTTATTGAATGAATGTGTTGACTGAATGAATGAATGGTTTATTGAATGTTATCTTTTATTGTATTAATGTGTTGACTGAATGAAATAATGGTTTAATGAATGTTATATTTTATTGTATGAATGTGTTGACTGAATGAAACAATGGTTTAATGAATGTTAGCCTTTATTGAATGAATGGTAGATGAAAGTTCATGATGAAATATGGATGAATTTGCACGTATTTGTTTTTTTCAAGTACATGCATTGGGTATGGGGAATTGAGAGTGATGTGAGGGGGGGGAGGGGCCATAAGAGCTTCCACCTTCACATGGTTGGCCCTGTTCAGTAGAGAATATTAAATTATTCTCGAAACAGAGAGGAGCTCAATGAATGGCTACGATGTTGGATTTCTACAACCCACTTGCGTGTCATCTAAATTTTGACAATTTCTTGGAGCTTGTTGTGATGTTTGGTTGCTCCTCATAACCAATTTCGGGTTTTCAGATGATGAAAGATCACTTGAGTAACTATTTGTGGAGTAGAGTGAGATCTTGTTTGTAATGGGTTTGTTGATTCGACATGAAACTCTTAACAAAGATGAAGTGGCTAGTACTGGAATAATATCAATGTTAATTGATGTCCTTCGAGATAAGAAGGAAAAAGTGAGATTGTTTTTCATGACAACACTAAGTGAGCTAATTTTTAGCTTTTTCGCAGGATTGAAATATGTTCACATGTCTTTCAATTCAGATGTACTAGCTTCAAACATTAACTTAGACACTTGGTAATTGTGACAGGTTCCTAGTGCATTGTGGAATTCCTTAAAGATGGGTTGAAATCCTAGGATCAAATCTAAGTAAGAAATGATCTATATTGAAACCTTGCCTAGCCAAAAATCCTTAGATGTTCTGTAAAACAATACAAATTTGAAGGCAATGTCACCATATTGTAGTCACAAAAAATTCATGCCACTAAAAGTCTCTAGACTGTTGTTGAAAAATCAAATATGGAAACACTAGTTATGTTGTGATAAAAAAGTAGTGTATCCAATAAAGTCTCTAAACCACTATTGAAAAATTAGGTTCGAATCCATGATTCTGCAATCACAAAAAGATAGTGATGTTGCATATTTAGATCCTCTTGTTGTTGGGAAGACAAGATGTAGGCTAGGTCAATTTTTTTTTCTTTCTAGTAGCTAATTATTGGTGGATTGTGGTAATAATCTTTATTGTTTCTTCCTGGTTATTGGTGGATTGTGGCAATGAAAAACAGTTTGCAGTGACTTCTTGTTAAGATCTTGTGTCAATGTGATCTTGGCTATAGCTTACGGCTTATAAGATATTGAACACCATTGATTACCTATAGAATTCCTTCTTATAACAGCTTCTAATATCTAACATGATATCTATTTATAATTAATTTTTGATAGTAAAAAAACTTGGAATAACATTCATTGTTCTTTGCAAGTTTAGTTGGAGTCAATATTCATGAGGATGAGCTGGCCCTTGGTTCTTGCTTCGATTGTAGTTGACGTGGTAGTACCTATTCCTACATGTTCTTCTCTTCCATGACTATCTTGGATTTTTCATCTATGACTTCATTAGATTCTAATTAGCCTAAAATTGCATCATTCAAGGTCTCATAATTCTGCTTCATCTAATTCAATTTTGTATTGCAAAAATTCATCTAATTAATAGTGTATTTTTTTTTTAAATACATAAGGTCATCGGATATCCGACGACCAAGCCAAAGATATCCGACATCCTTGCCATATATCTGACAGCAAGGAACATCAGATATCAGCCATTTCCACATGGAAATGTTGTCGAATATCCGATGACAAGGCCAAAGATATTCGACGTCTTTTCTATACCTCCGACAGCAAGGAACGTCAGATATCGTCCATTTCCACATGATAATGTCGTCGGATATCCGATGAACAGGCCAAAGATATCCGACATCCTTTCCATACCTCTGATGGCAAGGAACGGCAGATATCGGCCATTTCCATATGGAAAGGTCATCGGATATCCGATGACCAGGCCAAAGATATCCGACTTACTATTAAGTGTTAGTTGTTAGATATCCGACTTCCTGTTAAGCGCTAGATGGTCAGAAGTCTGACTTCCTGTTAAGTGCTAGACGCGTCGGATATCCGATGACCATCTCACCATCGAATCTTAGCCAAAGTTTGACCGACATTAAAAAAATAGGCAGGTTGTCAGCTATCCGACCACCATACATTGAAAATCCAACTTTTTGGCCGTCGAATTTTGGGTCCAAAAAACTTAGTGTCGAAAAGCAGTCTTAGGTATATCACCTTCCTTAATTCAAAGTTGGTGGTAACCTGATTTCAAGTCTATCTTTGAGAATATTGTCGCCCCTTTCATTTGATCGAAGAGGTCATCAATTCGAGGTATCGGGTATCCTATTCTTCACTATGGCTCTACTCAAATCTCTATAATCTATGAAAAGACGCAAGGAACCATCCTTCTTCACAAAAATTATTGGTGCACCCTACGATGAAATACTTGGTCTGATGAACCCTAGGTCTAGCAGTTCCTTCAACTGCATTTTCAACTCACAAAGTTCTAGGGCCGTCATCCTGTATGGTGTCTTTTATGTTGGCTTTGAACCAGGTTTAACCTCAATGGTAAAATCAATTTCTCTCTCAGGAGGTAACCCAGGCAATTCCTTTGGAAAGACATCACTGAATTTGGCTAACACTGGGTACTAATCAAAGGAGGGTGCCTTCTCATTATTTACTGTTTCAACAATATACAACTGTCACCCTTGCCTCATACACCGTTTGAAATTCATCATGGATATGAAACGTAAGAACACCTTCCTTTTGATATCTTGGATCTCAATGGCCTCTCATTTTCCATCAAAGCAAAGAAATTTCTTCCCATAATAGTCCAAGAAAGCTCGATGTTTCTCAAGCCAGTTCATACCTATGATAAGGTCATAAGTTCCGAGGGTGGTGATGTACACCTTTACTGGTGTAGCACACACCCCGAGATATACTATACACTTGTTGACACTAGTTCCTACTTCTTGTTTTACCCCTGAAGCCATTTTGACTAAGTTGAAATCGTCATGCTCATAAGCTACGAACCCACATTTATCTAACAAGATTCTAAGTTTAACATTATTGACCTTACCTGATGATTCCACCATAGTGGATTGGTGCTCAACCTGATGGTTATTTACTACAGCAGAGATCTAATCCTTACTGCCCCCACTCCCCATTGGGGACTTTCCTTGTTGATGCACTATATCAGATCGTAATTAGGGACATTCGCGCTGATAATGTTGACCTCCAAAACCCCAAAAAGCAACCTATAATGGGGTAGGCGATCTGATCTGCTCAGACCTCTGAGAGGGTTTTCTCCCCTGGGACCCCTTCTGATAATTCCTTACACTCTTGTGAGTCCCTTTTTCCAATTGGGGTACTGCCCTAGCTACCACTGACCTGTTTACTGCCGCAACTCTCGATGTATACATGTTTCCGTATGGAGGTGGCCTTGCATACCCTCCCCGAGGGTAGCTTCGAGGGGCCTTCCATATAAACCCTGACTGCTGAGAATTGAATGATTTGATGGGATTTGCACCCAGCATATCTTATGTATATCAAGAACAATCAACTTCCTCTGCACCGAAGTCAGTTTCCACATCTGCACTTAGGCCCTGATCTTGGTATTAAGCTCGTACACAAAGTGCTCGACCTGGCGTTCGTCGTTGTCCAAGTAGGGTACATACTTAACTAATTCCGTGAATCTTTCCTCATAATACTCCACAAATAGATATCTTTGTACCAAGGCATGAAGAGCTCCTACTTGTTCTTCCTGGTAGGAGGCGAGCAAGTATTTCCCTTTAAACTTATCCACAAATAGTTCCCATGGAACAATGTCTGCAGTAAGGTGCAACTGTCTTTCTTGGTATCCCCGCCAATTCAAAGTGCTTCCCTTCAGTTTAAATATGGATATTTTGGATTTGGATGTGGAAGTGTATTCCTACAATGTTAAACACCTAGTCATCTCTTCCAACCATGCCTCTACTCGTATCCCTACACGACCCCCTGAAAACTTTGAAAGCAGTATTTTCTGAAGCTCCCTCATGATATCCTAATGAGGAGGTATTTGCACCATGTTCAATGTTACTTCAGGATTTCCTTCCCTTAGTGGCGGGGTCTCCACTTCTACCTCTGGTGTAACACTTCTTCTTTGAAGTCCCATAAGTGTGTCATTTATTGCCTCCAGTGAGCGCAATATGAGAATGGTCTTTGGCGATGGTGTCAGCACATTCTGTTCAGGTATTGTCATCGCCTGGCCTCGCCCCCGACCTTCTCGCGTCCTTGCCATGTTTATCCTGTATGATGGCATAATTCGGCAATTAGCATACGTTTTTAAATCTTAACTAGGTTACTATTAAACTCATACTCAAACCTACTAGAGTGTGAAAGTTTATTTCTTTCTTCACCCGTAAACGGGTTTTACCTATTACTGAGGGAAAATGCCTAAAAGGGTGAGGGTACATGGTCACTACTACATCCCTAAGTCGATGTCACCGCTGTGATTCACGAATAAGACACAATGTCTTAGTTAACGTGTGGTATCGTACCGTCCTCATGCCTTTGGTAGTTACCGACGACCGCACCCTCCTCCAGGGTCACCCTCGGCATGATCCCCGACGTGAAACGTTCTATTTCACTTAATTTAACCTAGTCTTTAACTTAACTCCTAACCTTGTAATCTAATTCGAAGTAATTTATAAATTAACACAAGATTTAACCCATATTTATATGAACCCTAATTTATAATTTGGGTATTAACATAAAATTTAAAATACAATTTTGTTAAACTATATAGATATGTGATAATCTAAACAAATTCAACTGTAAATAACTAATTTTAAATATTCAACTATCTAAAATTAAATACCTACTTTTAAATTATTTAAAATTATATTAAATATCTAAAATTCTAAACAATTAATAAATTTAATTGTAATATCAAAATTACAAAAATATTTTAACAAATTTAATTATATCACAAAATCTAAATAATCTAATTATTTAACAATTTGGAAAAGAAATTAAATTTAAAATAACTAATTTTAATTATATAAAAAAAAACTTAATATTATGTTATAGACTCTAACCCTAAGTCTACCCCGTCACTCGCATCCTCCTCACCTTGCATGGTGGCCATGTGCCCGGTCTCACCCATGAGGATAAGATGGGGTTTAGCTCCTCGGCAGGTCATTTTCTCTGCCTAATTTTCTGTCTCTCCAACTCTGCAACTCCACGAGGATGCTCGGTGAGCTATGCAAATCCACCATGATGATATCTACTCTGCACGGGAGGATCTTAGAGTCAACAACAACTCGCAGTTATAATGTTGTAATATATATATTAATATATATATATATATATATATATAATTTACCTTGGTGGTTTTGGAGTGGCCGCAGTTGGGAGCCCCTCCACCTCCTTCTTTCTGCACAACCGCTAAGGATTTCCCCTCTGCGCGTATGTAATGTCCCTTATTAATAAAATTCCCAATGTGCTCAAATTCACCAAATTTCAACTCTAGGTATATGGATACAACTGATTCCAAACTCCACCAATTGCTTTCAAACTTGGTGAGGAAGGTCATGAGGGGTGATGGGACACATTAAAACATCTATCATACATATAATCAACTGATATACCCAACCATGGTCTACAATTTGCAAGGGAAGAAGTTTCGGGACAAGACTAGTCAATTTCGGAAGTGGAAATCCCCCTGGGTCTTGGAACAACTCTCTTCTAAACACTGTACAACCTCCACTAATGGTTGTTATAAGACTTGGAACTATTATAAGACATTAATTAAATTATATTTGCAGTATTAGATGTGGTTTTGGGGTCGAATAGGTATCCAAGAGAACTCAGGTAATTTACTAGTAAATTTGAGGCTCAAACCCCCAATGGTAGATGGCTCCAAATAGCTCCAAATGATCTCAAATTGTACCAGAAGGTGTATGAATTATTTTAGTACATAAAAATGGTGTTTATAGGTTTCTTTTAACCATCAAATGACTTCTGCAACTCACTTTGGCAATCTGTTCAATGTATGGAGTTTTACTAGTAAATTGTGGTTCAAATCCCCTAGGGGTAGATGATGAAAATGACTTTCCAAATGAACTCAATCCAACTCTAATTTATGAATGGAATAATGGGACATATAAAGTACATCAACATGAACTCATATGCATCACCATTCAACTTTTATGTCTGCTATAACTCCCTTAAATCATATGCAAAAAGACTAGTTTCAACCTTGGGGGGAATGATACGAAATCTTCTCCCAAATGTGATGAAACTCAACAAAATAACTCCAAATGCTTATGTACTGAACATTAAACTCATATAATACATAAATAACATTCCATTCATCAATAAACCATCATTAGTTTACTTATCCATTCGAATCCATCAACATTACATTGGTTCACAACAAGGTAGTGGGGAAATGGCATTCTTTCTTCATTGTTTGACATTTTACATGAAATATTTTGGTATTTCGACCTGAGAGTCTTATGAACTTGAAATACAGATAATTTACATCATAACATAAAATAATGGGTCATTAGAAGCTCCCCCAAAGAGAACAATGGCTCACCAAGTGCGCCTCAATCCATAGAGCAAGAATATGATGAGAAAACTTGGAATAGATGAAAGAACAAGCTGATCTTGACATGTCCACAAGCTTCCCTGTAGCTTGAACTTGTAACTTATGACTCCATTAAATCTCCATGAAATACCTGAATGGCCTCTCCAAACACCAACTTGGATGGGAATCTTTCACCCTCGAAATTGGCTAAGGAAAGAAACTAGTCATCCGGCTAGCTCTCTCTCTTCACAAATGCAAATTCTCAAAATGATCAAAATCCCTTCTCTTACTTCATTTTTGTATTTTATAAACATACTTAGTCTTATAAGGTCCTCCATGGGTCAAATTCCTCCCAAGAGATTCATGCCAACTCAAGTTGGGAAGCGATTCCCAAGTATGCCACTTGTCCTTCCAATTCCATCCCTCTCCTTCTCCAAATTCGAATTGGTGTCTCTTTGGCTGCCCTAACTCACTTGAGATCCCTCTTGGAGTCTATTTTTATCATTGACATGTCGTATATGTCATATGTCAGCCTTCAGGTCTCATTTTTGACATAGGTGTCATAGATTCTTCATCATTGTTTTCATAGGAGTTAGGGAATCTAGCCCAAGTGTCCACAAACCTCTAGTTTGACTCTTCCTCTTCCATGGAGGTTACCATTCCATCCAAATTCGACCTATGATGCTAAATTCCATTTTTATGATCCTACCAACTCATCCAAGAATGTTTTCCTTCTCATGGATTTGAAATGGCAAGAGAGAGATGCCATGTGGCATTGAAAAATCAAGCTAGTGTGGGTCCCACATCCTCCATATGTCTTCAAAACCAATTGCCACCTAGAATTTATATTGTATTTATTTATTTAGATCCTTTATTAAATATTTATTCCATTCTAATGTTCAAACATCATTTATTATCCCCCTTATCTCAAATCCCAAAGATTCCACCCCCAACCTAGGAAACTAGTCATTTTCCTCCTTTGCAACTATTTGACCCTTAACATCAATTTGACAAACTCTCATGAATATGGACAATGGGATTAGGCAATTGTGACCCAATGCAAAATTTGGGACATGACAAATCCTCCCTTCCTAATATTGCTTGTCCTCAAGCAATTTCAAACATGGGTGTTGAAGAACCCGCTTTTTGTATGATTCTTTGAAGTTGCCACTAAGTTGCCCATCTTTGAGTCTTCGAGATTCCATGAAGGTTTTAGAGAGGAACCACCATGCTTGCTGCTGCAATACTCTGATTAAACTCACTTTATTAAGTGGGTAATCCATTCCCCATATTACTTGTTTCCCCAAAAAATTGAAACCAATTAGACTAAGAATTATCCCAGGTTCCCATTGCTTGTATTGCACTCCAACAATTAGAAGTGCTCTCCAATTCATAGTTCCTGGATCCCATTTTCTTGTATGCATTCTTCCCAACATCATGAGTACAAAACATATATCATCAAATTACATAACAACATATTGAAAATGTACATCAAGGAGATGCTTCATCAAAGAGTCATGAAAGTGCTTATACCTCCAAGCAAGTAGGCCACCATTTTCAAAGTGCATACAATCTTCAAGTGACCCATCAAATCTGCTCCAATGACATAGGTGAGGATCCCATGTCCTATAATGTTGCTCCAAAAGGATGTGATATGCATCAAAATATTCAGCCATGTATTCCTTCATCCAAGAAGTGAATGAAGAATCTCCACTAAAATCTGAACCAAATAATGAGCAGAAAAAACAAGGAGACTTCAAAGGACTCAAAGAAGTCTCACCCATACATCCATGAATGTGAGAATAATAAATATATGTCAAAGTATGTGGCTTCCAACAAAAATGTTCTCCAATCATAAATTTATTCACCCAAGTGTTGGATGAAGTTCCTCCAACATCAAATGAACCAAGTGTTGAGCAATAAAAACCATGAGTCTTCAAGTGACTCAAATGCATATCATAGGTGCATCCATGTAGATGTCCATCATCATAAAGTAACAAAGGATGCTTCTGCAAATGTGAATACGAATGTGCTCCAACCATGTCATCATAAAAATTAAATCCAGGAGTTCCATACTCCTCATGTGGCACCATAAAAAAGAACCCTTTCACCCATACTTGATTTAGACTAATGCTGCAAAACATGGAATTGTAGGATGTAGGAGAATGAACTAACTCACCCAAATGATCAAAAAGTGAAGAATTTTCATCATAGGAAGGATCCATATGGGTAGTAACATGCATCTCCTTCAAAAGTGTGAGACATTTGTCATAGATTGGTTCCAATGTAGAGGAATCATGCTCTTCTTTAAAAATTGCATAACCTTCATCAAGAGACAATTCAAGTTACTCTTCCACCACATCAAGTGTTTGGATCTATTCAAGTTCATCTTCAAACACATCAATCACATTCAAATTTTCACATTTCTCATGATCCACCATGTCATGAGAATCCTCCAAATAATCTACCATTTGACAATCTAAAACATAGGAGGAAAAACAAGTATCTTGCAACTTTTCAAGAAGTTGCTCATTTTGAATTGTGATCTTATGAACATCCTCATTATTCTTCAAGTATGCATCATGTAACAATTCATTAAGCTCAAAAAAATGGTTTCTATCAAAAATCAAATACATTAAATTACCTTTGATGTGGCACATTGCTCTTTGAATCTTCTCCATGTCTTCAAGGAAGGAGGCTTCCTCCAATGAAGTAGCTCTCCAATAAGAATTTGACAGCAGTGCTTGAGTATCATGGAGAATGTTGAGGGACTCTTGGATCTTATTTTCATTCATCTTTAAGGATCCTTCAATAAAATGAGGTTCTTGCAAAAGAACCTCCTCATCTTCTTCCTTCTTACTTGGACCAACTTCATGAAGCTCAAGTGGTGATGGGGAAGTCGATCTTGTTTCTTCTTCAACTGCTACAAGGTCTCCATTTTCATGCATAGGGAAATTTTGTCTTGCAGCAATACTATCAAAATTGATCTCTATGTCACCAACATATAGGTGTGAGCACCCATCAGTAGGTACTCCTTCATAGTTCAAGCATCCATAGTAGATGTTCCTTGATTCATGTCCAAGGTAGAATGTGTCTCGAAATGATCTTCCATATTTTCAATAGAATCTTCTTCATGTTCATGGGATGTATCTTCATATTTCTCCTTCAAGCAATCTGAGGCACTTTTCCCCTTAGTTTCCTTAACATCAATACATTTGGAATCTCTTTTTGAATAATTCCCAAAAACTCTCCTCAAGTAAGACACACATGCCTTCGCGGAAGCTTCAGATATATCATTGATCTTTTCACTCACACATATATGATACTCTCTCCAAGGTTCTTTACAGTAAGGGCATAAACCTTTCTTTACTAACTCCACATCTTCATTTTTTGGTCTATTTTCAAACAAAATATCAGCATAGTCTTCAAAAGACATGGCATTTTGTGGATCTTCCTTCGAAGCAATAAATTCTTGAAATTTTTTTATATTGTTGGGACAAGGTTTTATATGTTGCTCTCCATCTTTGTAACTCATCCATAGCATTATACTTTGGTGGTGTGACATCCTCATATTTATCATACATAGGGTAATAATCATAATCTTCATTCCTCCTGAAATTGTAAGAAGTGTTGCATTATGGCACTTCTTCCTCATACCATTCACATTCTGCTTCATATTGCTCATAAGCATTTGCATATTCCTCATAAGAATTGTACTCACAGGATTCCTCATAATAGTGAGACATGGCTGCAAATTATTCTTCAATGTATGATATTAATTCATTGGTGAAAGGACCATGCTCTGATACCACTGTAATGTCCCTTTTTAAGAATTTTATTAAAAGAACCAATTTTTCACTTTTTCCTCAAATTCGACCTTTGACTAGTTTTGATGCCTAGGTCTCCACTTTGCCCCAAATGCTCCCAAATATTCTGAGAAGGTATATGGATGATTTTAGAACATAAATATGTGTTTCATGGATGCTTTTGTACCTTTAAAATATTTATGCAAATCCTCTTTCAATTCTGGCCAATGTAGGGAACTTTACTAGTAATTTCCCTTTGACTAGTATTGGTCTCTAGGTCTCCAATTGGCTCCAAATGCCTCTAAATATTGAGTGAAGGTGTATGAATGATATTTGTACTTGATTATTATGTTCATGGATGATTTATGACCATCAAAATACTTTTGAAAACTTTTTTAAGATTCTGGACAAAGTATGGAATTTAACTAGCAATTTGGGGTTCAAATCCCCCCAGGGTAAGTACTGAAAATGACTCTCCAAATGCCTCCAAACTCACTCGAAATTCTGAACAGAGGCAGGGGATGTATGAGGTACATTATTTAGGTCTCATGTGAACCATTAATCTATTATTAAGTCTGTTATAACCTTCTCCCAAACAGCAGCAAAAATCACTAGTTCAACCTTGGGGGAAATAGCATCAAATCTTCTTCAAATAAAATAAAACTGAGCAAGATGGCTCCAAATGCTTAAGTTCTGAACATGAAAATTGTAATAATAATCAATGGAAGTCCATACATCATAAATATATCAGATAAATATTCTTCCATTCGAAATCATCATCAATACATTGGCATACATCAATCTAGTGGGGGAATGGTCACTATTTTCTCATTAATAATCCATTTTACATATAACCACTTGGTATTTAGACCTGAAAATTTATGGAGATGAAGAAAAGAGCATATTAATCATATTACAACATAAATATATCATGATAAGCTCTCCCAAAGAGTACAAGAGCTCACCAAAAATGCCCTCCCTCAAGGGTCAAGAATATGCCATCAAAGTTGGAAATGGTTGAGAGAGTGTGCTGCACTAGAAGAAACCATGAGCTGCCCTGTAGATTACACCTGCAAATAAACACTCCATTAAAGATCCAAATGAAATTTCTGAATGGCCTTTCCAATTACCAACTTGGATGGGAATCTTTCACCCTCGAAATTGGCTAAGGAAAGAAACTAGTCATCCACTAGCTCTCCCTCTTCACAAATGCAATTGCAAATTTATCAAAAGATAAAAAGTTAGTTTCATTCTTTTTTATTGACATTTATAAACTTGTAATGTCCTCCATGGGTCGAATTCCTTCCAAGACACTCATGCCAACTCAAGTTGGGAAGAGATTCCAAAGAACGCCACTTGTACAACAATTCCTAGTCTCCCGCTTCCACCAAATCACATGTGGAAGCATCTTAGCTGCCCTAACTCCCTTGAGCACCCTCTTGGAGGCTATTTTAGCCCTGACATGTCATATATGTAATATGTCAGCCTTCAGGTCTGATTTGTGTCATAGGTGTCATAGCATCTTCATCATTGTTGTCATATAGCTAGGGAATCTAGGCCAAGTGTCTCACTAGCTCCAAATTACCTCTTCCTCTTCCATGGTAGTTACTCTTCCTCTAAATTTTGACCTTGGATGAGTCATGCAATGAATAATACATTTTTAAATCCCCCAAGTATGTTACCATTCACCTTAAATTCGAATTGGTGAGAGAATGATGCCTAGTGTAGTGGGGAAATCTAGCCTTATGTGGGTCCCACTTCCTCCATGTGTCTTCATGATCAATTGCCACTTTGATTTTCACTTGTATATATTTATTTAGCTCCTTTATTAAATATTTATTCCATTATAATGTGCAAACATCATTTATTATCCTCCTTATGTCAAATCCCAAAGCTTCCTCCCTCAACCTAGGAAACAAGTAATTTTCCTCCTAGGCAATATTTTGACCCTTAGCATCAATTTGACAAACTCTCATGAATATGACCAATGGGATTAGGCTATTGTGACCCAATGCAAAATTCGGGACATGAAAGATCCTCGTGCAAATATATATGGGTTCATTAAACAAGTGTCGGCCTTCAACTTTCCAATACATATGATGTGGTTTTACTTAGAGCAATTCGCCTCAATCCTATGCTTATTGATATCCACCACCAGCACTTCACCTCAAGCCTATGCGTATTGACATATTCCACGACCATCCAGACTGGGCATGTCTATAAATTATTAATTAATTGCTTGTTTTATGTATTGGTCATATGTATAATTGTTTGAGTGATGGGTTTGAGCTATTAAGGAAGCAAAGAATGTGTTCTTCCGTTGTGATTGCAAATTCCAACATACAAAGCTCATTGTGATTTATTTTAAAAAAATTGTAGGGATAATGTGCATTGGAACAATTTTTTTTAGGGATTTGATGTCTACTTCCATAATTGATGAAATCATATGAAAAATATGAATGGAAATGAAACAAAATACCATCCCAACTGCGTCCCAAGCTACGAGGGAAAGTATATCAGAGCATGAAACAACTCCTGGACAAAGAGCTTCAAGTTGTGTCTTGATATCCTCGATAATTTCAATTCCATGCAATCCAATATTTGTAAGCATCTCTGCAAATTGATCCATCGACAGCCCTGTACTACAAGTTATTTAATGATATTAGTCCATTCTCATATTTCAACAAATAATAAAACAATTAATCATGCATGGACAAAACAATCGTGGAAAGAAATCCTAAGCACGATGGTTGCGATTGTTTGATCGACATTAAAATAAGTTGTGTCTTGATATCCTCGATAAATTCAATTCCATGCAATCCAATATTTGTAAGCATCTCTGCAAATTTATCCATCGACAGCCCTGCACCACAAATTATTCAATCATATTAGTTCCATTCGCATATTTCAACAAACAATAAAACAATTAATCATGCCTGGACAAAACAATCATGGAAAGAAAGCCTAAGCACAATGGATGCGATTGTTTGATCGACACTAAAATAAGTTTGAATGATGGGATTCACTATAGAAGCCCTAACCCAGCCACCAGAGCAAAACCTATGATGTTGTGCTACAACTATGCCAAAAGCCATTTGCAGATGGTTGTAATTAGACAATGGAAAACTTATGTAATGTTCTGTCAAGCTACTTTCTTTAAATTATTCTTGGGCATCCGTTTGATCTTATATTCCATTCATATTGCGATTGATTAAATTGTCATGCCTGCAAAATAGCATAAGGAGGAGGTCATGTCTCCTGTGATCTGAACGCCATTTCCTGCACACAACTGATCCAGCTTGTGGGTGTCTGGATAAATATAAACACTCTTTGGTGAATTGATAATGGAGAGGAAACGTTTGAGTTTCACCTACACTTGGTAGTCGGCCAGTACACACCCATACGCACCACAACGCTCCAGGTGACACTCAACCCACACCCACCACTTCATTATCATCCCATTTGGAATACATGCGATGTGACACTTGGAATAGCTATAGGTTACAGAATATTGAAATTATTTTGAATTCTTTTTAACAAATTCAACTTGTAATTGAAATAAACATGCTCAAGAGTTAATTCGGTAAATCTGAATCCTTCATTAGTGAACGTGACTAAGAATATTCTGATTTTAATCAATCTGATCCATTCAAAACTTAAAAATTAAAAAATCAACAACCCCACCTCCACCCCCAAAGTTGCAATAATACGTCGGCGTAATAAATTTGATAAGAAAATGAATATTTTAATAAGATTTTTAATCTTATTAAATTTTATTAAAACATATGTCAAATAATATTAATAATGAATATGAAAAACATTGTCATCTTCTTTATTCATTCCAGGTCGAAGAGAAAAACACTTGAAAATATTGTAAATTGGTGTATGACACTTTCTCCATTCATTCCATTGCGACGAACAGTTGAAAATATCACAAAGTGATGTCAGTTTGATGAAAACCGCGTGGAAGTGTACAGTAAGATATAAGTTTTGGCAAATCCTTCTTGATAATGTAAAAGCGCAAAGAAGATTAACAATTTAGAATAATGATGACTAAATTGAAATGACTTCGTTGTTTTGACGATGACATTACAGTTTTCGATACACTCCTTAATTGAAATTGTTGAAAGAAATTAATTATTATGAGTTTATGATACCTTGGAATGGAGTCTTCTTTAAAATAGTGAAACACTTGCACAAGGTAGGTTGGTCGGACCCTCTTGCTTAACAATACAAACAACAACACACAATTCTCACAAGTTGGTCGTGAATTGAATGCCAGAAGTAAGCTTCTTATATTAAATTTGAATCAGTTACAATGTGCAAAATACAAGATAAACTATGAACTAGTCGTTTTTAGCCCGTTACAATCTACAAAATGAAAATCTGTCTCTAAGTGTGTTTTCGGCTGTGTGTGATCTTCTCCCTCTCCTGGTTCTCTTCTAAACGATGAGTTATGGATCAGATCTCTCTCCGTCGATCCGCTACTAAATGATCGATCCCATGTTCTGTGCCTCCACACTGCGCTTCTACCCTATTACTGCTCTTCCCGAGGTCACTCCGTTCCCCGAGACACTCTACCTCTCTGTGCAATGAATCCTCCAGATATTCCTGCAGACCTGTAGTTGTCAACGCCCTATGGCCGTGCTACACAACCTTTGCTTGTGGTGACACCTATCCTAATCCCAACCACCTGCATAACTGCTCATAACTTCCTCAACAACCCCAAACGATTGCTAAGTACTTCGCTTTGAATTATGCGCGTATCTGATTGTGTGACAGTTGTCAGCCCCACATCTCGACCATACTGCACTTTGTCACCCTTCGAACTTACTCATCGTATTTATTCAACTCCCACGTCTGCCAGTCTGCCCCATCCTCCATGCTTGGCTTCCGCCGCAAACCTATCAGTGTCGTTGTTCGAAAACTTGTCCACAACTGACCTCTTTCTCTGCAAACATGTCGTATGTCGACATCCTAACTTGTAGACCTCTGTCTTCTCCTTTTGTCGACCGCACTTCGAAAGCTTCTGCTCTACTTCTTGGCTTCGACATCCAATCTCCCTTCGCACTAGTGCTCGTCGGCAATCCCCCTGGTCGACTTCTCCTGTCGATCAACTCCGACTGATCTTCCTAGGCCCCAATGCTCCTGCATCATACTCCCGAGGTGAAAAAGAACATGACTGCTCCGTCAGTATCTTGTATTCTTCTTCTGAAATCCACGTCGCCTCTTGCAACTCATCATCTTTCCATCACACTACGTATTCCTTACTTTGCGAACTGCGCGTACGCCTGACTTCGCATTCCTCTAACACTTCGGGGATTTCCTCCTTGTCGTGTCGACCTGGAATTTGTACTGTCTAGTCAATGTTCGACACTTCCGCGCTGCTACTGGTTGAACCTTCTTCATACTTGTAAAGATCTGAGACAATGAACGTAGGTTATATGCTCAAGTCCTTCGGCAGCTCCAATACATAAGCATTATCGGAAATCTTCTTCAGAATCTTACATGGTCCAATCTTCTTCAACTTCAACTTGTTGTAGGTTCCTATCGGAAATCTCTCCTTCCACAAGTGTGCATAGACTAAGTCTAATTCGTTGAATGATTGTAGCCTCTTCTTTTTGTCGACTCTCAACTTGTATGACGCGTTGCTCTTTTCAATGCACTTTCACACATCTTCATGCACTTTTTTTATATGCTCCGCGAATGTTTCTACATCCACACTTTTTCTGAATTTTGTTGGTATCTCGACCAAATCTACCACTCTGTGTGGGATTCGTTCCTGAACAATCTGGAATGGGCTCATACCTGTCGATCGATTCACAGAATTGTTGTACGCGAACTCTGCTTGCACCAACACATTCTCACACTGCTTAGGTCTGTCCGTCGTCAAACATCTCAAAAGGTTTCCCAAAATTATTTTCACCACATCGATCTGACCATCTATTTGTGGATGATATGTTGTTCTAAACTGCAACCTCGTGTCCAGTTTTGTCCATAGGTTTCTCAAGAAATTCCCCATAAACTTGGTATCCATGTCCGACGTGATACTCTTCGGAAACCCATGCAATCTGACTATCTCCTTGAATAATAGTAAAGCAATGCTCGTGGCGTCACTTGTCTTCCCACACGGAATAAAGTTTGACATCTTCAAAAATCTGTCGACTACAACAAAGATTGAACTGTTACCTTGCTGCATCTTTGGTAATCCTAGCACAAAATCCATGCTCAGGTGCTCCCATGGGGTATTTGGCACTGGTAATGGAATATACAACCCCGTATTCTGACTTCTTCCCTTTGTCAAATGGAAAACTCGACACTGTCATACCCACTTACCGACATCTGTCGTCATTCCTAGCCAATAATACTTTTCTTCGACCAACGCCTTGGTCTTGTCGATGCCAAAATGACCTGCTAATCTGCCACTATGTAGCTCTGGGATTAGGTTCTCTCTTACAGATCCTCGGGGAATACACAATTGTTTTCCCTTGAATAGGTATACCTCTTGGATGAAATAATCCAAGTATGGATTCCTTTCGACACTCCATGGTTCACTACTCACCTTCCATGCTTTCGCAAAATCCTCGTCGGTCTCATACTCTGTCTTCACCAACTCTATTCATGTTTCCTGGGCTGTCGTCATGTTCAGCAATGCAATTCTTCGACTCAGTGCATCGGAAACCTTATTCGACTTGCCCGACTTATGTTGCAACATGAAGGTATATCCCTGTAGGAATTCTACCCACTTCATGTGCCGCTGATTCAACTTCGACTGAGTGTTCAAGTACCTCAGTGCTTGGTGATATGTGTACAACACAAATTCCTTGGGAAACAAATAATGCCTCCACTTCTTCAACACTTGGACAATAGCATAGAACTCTTGGTCGTAGAACGAATAATTCCGCTTCGCATCATCCAAATTCTCGCTGAATAACGCAATTGGTCGGCCATCCTGGCTCAACACTACTCCAATTTCCATTCCACTCGCATCGCAATCGACTTGGAAAACTTTGTCGAAATCTGGGAGCGCTAACACTGGGCTCTAAGTCATCTTTTCCTTCAACCTATTGAAAGCTTTCTAGGAAGCTTTTGTCCACTTAAACTCCCCTTTCTTCATGCACTCTGTCAACGGTGCACATATCCGACTGAATCCTCTAATGAACTTCCTGTAGAAACTAGCAATTCCATGGAAACTTTACACTCCTGTCGTGCTTGTCAGTTCTGGCCAATCCAATATTGCCTTCACCTTCTCTAGTTCCATCACTAACCCTTTACCCGAGATTACAAATCCCAAGTATACCATTTCTTCCTTCATGAAGAAACACTTTTGTAGGTTCACCATCAACTTCTCTTCCTGCAACTTCTGCAATACTTGTCGAATGTGCTCCAAGTGTTCGACCTTGGTTCGACTAAATATAAGGATGTCATCCAGATAGACTACGATGAACTTTCCCAAGAATGGCTTCAATACTTCATTCATCAACCGCATGAATGTACTGGGTGCATTAGTCAATCCGAATGGCATGACTAACCACTCATACATCCCTTCCTTCATCTTAAATGTTGTCTTCCATTCATCGCCTTCTGTGAACCTGATCTAGTGGTAACCACTGTTTAGGTCGATCTTCGTGAAGTACCTCGCTCCACTCAAACAATCCATCAAGTCGTCCATTCTTAGAAATGGAAACCTGTACTTTATCATGATCTTGTTGATAGCTCTGGAGTTTGTACACATCCTCCATTCTCCACCCTTCTTCATTGCTAGTACTGTTGGTACTGCACACGGGCTCAGACTCTCTCTGATAAATTCTCTATCCAACAACTCCTGGACTTGTCGATTGTGTTGCTGGCCCTCTGATGGATTCATTCTGTGTGGTGCCTTATTTGGAAAACTCGATCTTGGAATCAAGTCTATCTTATGGGATATGCTTCTTGTTGGTGGCAATCTCGTCGGCGCTTCGTCAACTACTATGCTCTCAAACTCGTCAAGCATATTTTCGACTTCGACCAGAATTCTCTCCATTGTCGACCTCTCAACACATGGTCCCTTCAGAATTATGGCGAAACATCCTGACTTTTTCTCCTCCTCTACGAGGAACTCTTTCATTGAACACATTAGCACTCACTTCTCCCAATAGTTGCTTCCGCCCTACTTGCAGTTGGCTTGCTCCTCCTGCTTCGGCTTCAGCATCCTCCGCATGCCATTTTTCCACACTATGACTGTGTTGGGTCGACCATCATAGATCATCTTCCGATCATATTTTCATGGTCTTCCTAACAACAGATTACAAGCATCCATTGGTATTACGTCGCACAGTACGTTGTCTTCAAGCTTCCCGACCTTAAATTTTATCAGGCACTGTCTAGTTACCTTGACATGGTAACCTGTCTGCCACTAAGATATCTTGTATGGATTTGGGTTCTCTCGACATCTCAAACCCAACTTGTCGATGACCTCTGTCAACACAATATTCTCTGTACTTCCACCATTGACTATGGTCTTGCAATACTACTCGCCAATTAGCACTCTAGTCCGAAAGATAGCCTTTCACTGTGTCATCTCTTTCTCATCGCGTCGGTCGTCCTGAACTAACGTTCCCTTTGCCATGATAGTTCGACCTTGTCCTCTTCCCTCTTTGCCACTGTCGAATGTTAATTCCATCCTCTCGTCGACATTCTCATCTCTTAGATGCCTGGGCTTCGACTCATCCTGTGCGTGTAGATTCTTTGGACATTCATAGGACTTATGTCCCACACCGCGACACTTATAACAAAACACAGCTGTTCTATCAGCTCCTTTCTTTTCTGTTGGACCAGTTTGACCATACGCACCCCGACCGCGGGTCTCTTGACCGCCCCATTGGTTTCCTTTCGTTCTATCTCTGGTAGTTGTCCCTTCTGCACGTCAATTATCTTCGACGGCTTCTCTCCTAATTCCACCACTTTTTCCTTTTGCGGAAACAATCTTCGTACCTCAACCATTCATCCTGCCTCTGGTCGATGCAGCTTTCCTCGATAGTTTCTCTTTTGGCTTCAGAACTAACTGGTAGGCTTCACCGACCGCTCTGAACCTTGACGGCATCAACTCGTCCTGTATGGAATACTTCAATCCATTTACATATGTCGGTCTGACCTGACCTTATCGACAATCTGTAGAACTCTTATGTGTACTCTTTCACGATCATCTCTTTTTTTCGAAATTTCTCCAACTTCCTGTACAAGGAAATCACATAGTCGCTAGGCAAGAACTTCCCCTTCAGCTTGGAAACCATCCTATCCCAAGATTTGATTTTCTCCTTGCCTTTCTTGACTCTGTTATCCTGTACATTGTCCCACCACAATGAGGCATGACCCTTCAACCTCATACATGCAGTCTCAACCTATTTAGGATCCTCGATCTTCTCTATGTAGAAGTATCTCTCCATTTCTCTGAACCAGTCAATAAATTCTTCTGAGTCCAGACTTCCTGAGTAGGTAGGTACATCCATATTTGTTCTACCCCTCATCTCTGACAGTAGCTTGATCAGTTTGTCTTCTGGTTCTTCCTCGTCTGCTTTTCATCGTTCCACCTCTTCGACTTCCTCATCGTTGTGGTCTAGCGCATCAAGAATACAACCACATCTCTGGCTCTCTTTGATCACTGTGACTTCACTTGTCAAGCTTCGCATTGTTTGCATGCACTCGTCAAACATTTCACAATCAACTGTGACTGTTGTGCCATGCACTTTTCGTCCAAATCCTCGGACATTAACGCCTCTTTGATCCATTTTCAACCTCAGCTAAAACTCTCACTCGTCCAATTGCAATCGGACTTAACCACTGTGCACAAATCTACCCAACTGTAGTTAGAGTTGTTCACACACATGCAATTTCTTCCTGCTCTACGGATTCAACTACTTAACATTGTATTCTCTTCCAGCTCAACCGGATTCTGCTTATGGCTCTGATATTACCGGCTCTTTCCGGCTTTGATACCAACTGGCGCAAGGCAGGTCGGTCGGACCCTCTTGCTTAACAATACACACAAAAACACACAGTTCTCACAAGTTGGTCATGAACTGAATGCCAGAAGTAGTATTCCTATATTAAATCTAAATCAGTTACAATTTGCAAAATACAAGGTAAACTATGAACTAGTTGGCCTTAGCCTGTTACAAATTCTAAGTGTGTTTTCGGCTGTGTGCGATCTTATCCCTCTCCTGGTTCTCTGCTGAACGATGAGCTATGTATCGGATCTCTCTCCGTCGATCCTCTACTGAATGATCGATCCAATGTTCTGTGCCTCTGCACTACTCTTCTACCCTATTGTTTCTCTTCCTGAGGTCACTCAGTTCCCCGAGACACTCTACATCTATGTCCGCCAAATCCTCCATATCCTACAGACCCGCAGTTGTCAGCGTCCTCTGGCCGTGCTGCATAACCTTTGCCTGTGGTGACACATGTCCTGATCCCAACCACCTTTATAACTACTAATAACTTCCTCAACAATCCCAAACGGCTACTAAGTACTTCGCTTTGACTTATGCGCATATCTGACTCTATGACAGTTGTCGGCCCCACGTCTCGACCATACTACACTTCGTCACCCTTCGACCTTACTTGTCGGCTTTACTCAACTCCCATGGCTGCTAGTCTGCCCCATCCTCCACGCTTGGCTTCCACCGCAAACCTATCAGTTTCGTTGTTCGACAACCGACCTCTTTCGCTGCAAACATGTCATTTGTCGACATCCTAACTTGTCGACCTCCATCTTCTCCTCCTGTCGACCGCACTTCGACAGCTTCTGCTCGACTTCTTGGCTTCGACAGCCAATCTCCCTTCGCACCAGTGGTCATCGGAAATCCCCCTGGTCGACTTCTCCTGTCGATCAACTTTGACTAATCTTCCTAGGCCCCGATGCTCCTGCATCAAACACATAACCAGTAAATAAACAAAGTGGGGTTGATTTCCCAAACTAACTATTTGACTACTTTTGTTCCATACTTAGCTGGATGTCTCGAGAGAAAGAAAGATATTATTTCCATCTTATATATGTATTTTTCCAATTCTATTGCTCTACTTCATAATACTAAGAATATTTTGAAATTTTGAAATTATAGAGTTCAGGAAAAAGTTAATTCTGGTTCATATTTGTTGAAAACAAAGTTTAAAAACTTATTCGATTGCAATTCTTTTCTTCTTTGTTTTTTTGACACGAGAAAGGATAAATATATATATGTTTATGTTTACAATCAATATCCAGCTTGGTGCTATATATAATCCATGAGCATTAAACAATCCCAAAAAACAAGTGCTGCCAAATTGTTGTTGATCTCGATGTTCAAGAACTAAAGTTGGTCAACAATGTAGACTTCTATGATCATTAAAAAATCCAAAAAAACCAACATGTGCTGCCAAATTCTTGTTGATCGTGATATTCAAGAACTAAAGTTATCAATAGTGTAGACTAGTACCATTGCAGTAGATTATGATCACTTTGACGAATGGCAGAAGTGGAAAAGCAAGTGAATGTGGCTGAGGAAGAACAGATAGTGACTATGAAGGATTTTGTTAAACAAGTTAAATCGATTGCCACTAGATTGTTGGAGGATGTAGAAGAACAAATAGTGAATAAGAATGAGTGGGTACTGGAAGTTAGAAACATGGGTTATGATTAGAATTAAGAAGTGTGAGATTGAGTTGTGCGTGGTTATGGACAAGAACGTGAATCCTAAGACGTACATTTTGTGGTTCATATACCTAGAGCCTTATCACCATTGGAAGCTTAAGAAATATAAAATCATTGACTAACTTTTTCCATGACAAATTATAATAATTATAATTTATAATTTATAATAAAAAATAATAATAACTTTATCAAAAAGTACATATCATACATGGTCTATTCACCCATGTCAAAACTTCCAAGTATGTAACTAAACATGACTGTATATTCCGATACAAAACCAGCATCAGATATATAAGTTTTCTTACATCATAACTTATCAAAAAAGACCTTAAATGGCCTCATTACATTAAAAAGGATTAATAACTTTCAGCAAAAAAAAAAAAAAAGGAGCAGCAAAGACCATCAGTAATAAATTGTTCATCCACCCATTCTTCCCAATGGAGGGCACCTGGATCACCATCAATAGCTAACTTTGATAAAGCATCTACCACAGCATTGTTTTCTCTATAGGTGTGGACTATAGAGAGCTTATGAAACCTGTCCAATAATTCACATGTTATATGGCACTAGTGATGTAGTGACACATTCTTAAGATTGGTTTTTTTATTGGCCCATTCTATGACAACAGCAGAGTCTCCATAGATCCGAATTGAGTCCAAACCAAAAAGATGAGCCGCTTTAAGTAATCCCAAAATACCTAGTATTTCAGACTTTGTATTTGTACCCATTCCTCCATACAGTCGAAATTTGAGGGTGGGAGACTGTCCACATCTGATTATGAATCCAACGCCACACTTATATTCTAAAGCAGCTCCGTCAAAAAATCCAATAACATTTTCACTTTCTATCTGAAGGAGATTACATAATCTATTGTTATTCTCTTTAATTTTATCACTCTTTGCATATAAGTGATACATATTCTAGAAAGAGAATAAGGTATGTTTGATAGAAGGAGTGATATCTTGAAAGATAGCCAACTTTCACGAATTCCAAATTTCACGAATTAAGTGCAGCATCCTCAATCAATTTTGGATCCAAAACTTCGCAGCCCTGGATATCATTGATGGCCCAGATTGAGTTCACATTTCTCCGATGGGAAGCATTATTGTGGAAGAAGCATGTATTATTGTTGCCCAGTTCAACCCAAATAGCACAGCTTTTAAGCCTCCATGAACTCTCCTCAGCCTTCAGGATATCATTAAGTCTTGACTGTAACATATGTAAATCCATTATGTCCTCTTCTAAAAAAATACCACATGAATTAAGTGCATGAAGTTGCTTAATTTACCCTTTAATTGACATAAGATCATATCAATCCCTCGCTTTATTCATATTTTCCCAATCCTTTGTTTTCTCTTTTAAACCTTTTAGTTTAAACATCAGTGAGTCCACCGGATTAATACCCGAGGGGATCTCCACCTATGACCAAAAATTCCTGACTAGATTACAATACTCAATGTCATTCAACCAGGTGCTATTAAATCTGAAAGGCTTCAAAAACTTGGATTGTAAGTCATCAATCTGTAAAATGATGGCTTGATGATCCAAAATGTTTGAGTATTTTGTCCAAGTCCTATATCTGACCAGTTTGACAACCAATTCTTCTGCGAGAAGAAATCAATCCAACCTTTTGCTCACACACCCAGCACCAGACCATTATTACTCCAGTCATAACCTAATTTTCTGGGTAAAACATCAATCAAGTGAGCTCTTTGAAAGAGACCTTTAAAAAAATATTCCATATCATCAACCAGCACCGTTGGTCCCTTGAATTCATCCGCCGAAAAAGTTAAATTAAGATCACCTGCCACAATAAAATTTGAGGAGTTTAGTAATCCAAAAGCTTCCAAATTCCTCTAGAAATGTTCTCTGTCTCTATAAGGGGCATAAATGTTGAGAATTTCCAGGTTTATGTCGCTGGTGAGAAAACGACCCCTCATGAGTAGCCCCCCCATAGTCTTGATGATCTGGAAAGACGTAGTTAAAGCGTTACAGCCAGACAATAAACCTCCTGAGAGCCCGCATGAGTCCATGGCACTAAAATACCAACCCTACCAATGTCTAGAGAAAAAATCAATATCCTGGGACGCCGAGCACATAGTTTCTTGAATTAAAAAGCAATCTAGGCTAGTATCTTTTAAAAAATTGACAAGGGTCCTAGCCTTAGAAACCCCACCAATACCCCGGATGTTAAAAGAGAGTACCAGCATTAAGGAACTCTCAGAGGGGACACATCTTCTCTAAGAGTCCCAAGGGATGAAATAGCCTCAATGGATGCCTCAGCATCAGCCTTCTCTAATCGATCAGAGAGTGGAATAAAGGTATCACCTATCAATTTCTCTTTTACTTTCTTCCTCTTGCGGATCGTCACATTCATACAACAAATTGATGGAATTACAGACACATCAGTGGGTTTGGGATCCACCGCATAAATTTCTAAAGGTGTTCCATAAATACCCTTCATTGAGAGTAGAGCATCTGAAAAAGAATTAGGGCATGTCTTCTCTGAAAGGTTCACAGGATCCAAAACAGGTTTCGTAAGATCCACAACACCACCAGTGTGTAAGACCAAATCCTCAATCGGATGATTAATACAGTGGTCCTGGGACATATCGGGAAAGGAGTTACCAGGGTTCCCCGGGATAGATGACAAAAAGGATCCCTTTTCTGGACAATGAATCTCCAAATTTACTTCATTAGGGTTTGAACCAGAGGGATTATCCACATTTATACCATTATCATGTTTTCTTGGGAAAGAAGACAAGTTGGAACCCATTTCTGGACATTGAATCACCGAATTTTCTTCATTCGGGTTTGTGCACGGGGGATTATCAACGAAATCACAAACATCAACAGAATTTAGATCATTTAATAAACTCCTTGCCAAGGGTTTAGAATTTGAAAGTCGAAATTCCAAGGCTTTTTCCATAGAAAGATAGAACTCTAATTCTGCTTTGGTAACCCCCTCATAAATGACGAGGGTTCATCAAGAGACTTACCTGGCAAAGCAAAGAAATCCTTTACCGGACTGGTAGGGCTGACTGCATCATCCGAAGGCACAGGAGTCAGCACCACATCCTTTCTTCTTAACAGGGGACACTTCATCTTCACATGACAAGTACAACGACAATGGAAGCATCGAAAGGGAATGTTTTATAGTCCAGAATTTGTTTGTAAACCTTATCCCTCCAATATATATATCCACTATAGCCGGTAAGCCCTTAGAAACATCGATTTCAACGAGTATAGATGCTAGTTTCTTATTAATGCCAAATATGAGGTTCTTTTCCAATCTAATGAAGCATCCCAGTATATTTCCCAACCCTTCGAAAATATTTGGCGACCAGAGCTCAAAAGGGAAACCCGAAAGCAAGACCCACATATGTCTAAACCTCATATGTTCATTTTGTGGGTTGAAATTGATACCATCTCTTTCTGAGATAAAGAGCCATCATTTAACAACCATGTCTATTCAAGAATCGACTGTATAAGTTCTTCATTTGGAAATATGAAAGCGACCCAACCCCGGGACAACAAACTAGTGTGAGGTGGTAAACTGAAGATTGAGGTCCAGTGCACATTAACCCATTCCACCAGTTCAGTCTATGAAACTCTGGTACCTTCAACCCTTCCTACCACGCCTCTGCGGGATAATAGTTCAATCATGTCTAGGTTAACTCCTGAATCAATGGAGTATATGGCCGCTTCCTCTAGCGCCCTGTAAGATTTATGTCTTCTCCTTAAACGGGCAGCAGCCCCCGAGATATTAGGTTTAGTACCAGTCTTCTCCACATGTTCAAAATCCCTATGTGATAAACCCTTACCTCCTGTAGTAGTCACCAAATGCGGGTTACATACACCATTCGAGGAAACTGAAAAGGTTCCATCTACGTGTGAAGAGATGGGAGCATCGTACACCAAAGCCCCCGAACAGGTCTACCCCAACAAATCAAGTGGTATCCAACTGTATACCACAAAGATAGCTGACACCTCTAAAGAAGGTGGAAGTTCCGCTAAAAGATAAACAACTCAAACAAAAATACAGAAACAAATACTTCATAAACTGAAAATATCTTAAACCTGCCAATAAAAATAAAGGGTTTGGAAAGATTCTGCAGAAATTAGGTCATCAACCCTGAAGCATAATAAAAATGTATTTCCCACTTTTTGATTCCTTGGTTGGTACTAGATCTAACCAGGCGGCTAGATGGACTCCAAGGTGCTTCAGCATCGACACCCTCATTCTGCAGAGAAACTTCCCCCACCATTATCTTATTCTTATGTGAGACTGACTTCTATTCAAATTAGTGCATATACCTACTATGTTTATAATACATTTTAAATTAAACCTACTATGTTTATAATACATTTTAAATTAAACTTACAATGCTCTAGAATGATAATGTTCTAACTTTATTTCTTACATTTATTATCTCTTACATATATTACTGGTATTCTTTACAATTATTAGTCCCTGCCAACGAGCAACAGGGATTATAGAAATCGGTTTTGGCTAAATGTATTAGTTCGTCCCTGTTTTCAAAGCAATATAACATAAAAAAAAAATTTGGTGAATCTAAGTTATCGCCAATAACAAAATTAGGGGCCTTATTTGGCCTCATATCGAGGCATGGGAGCCCAACTCGAGTCGGTTTACTAGACGTGTACTGTGTATTGTGCATGTTAGACATGTGTCGGTGAAACCACATATTTCGTCCCCGCACACAGGAGTGGTATCACTTTGTTCAACAGTTTCACTCACTTTGTTCTAATCGTTTGTGCAGTGTGGAGAAAGTTCAATCCATACATATTGTAATCATGCAGATCTCATCGTTATCGTAACATTTGTCTCTACACCTTCTCACAGGGAGTTTGTCAAGTGCTTGTCATTCTCGCAGCAATCTTATTTTCAACACTTGTATGCTTATTTACTATTTTCCTTCTCTTATAGTAGCTAATTACAAGTTTAAAAGAAATAACTTAGCTTGTTATCTTGCAGGTTAATGAGTAACGAGGGAGAAGAACAAAATATTATGTATGAGCATAGATGATTTAACTACGATCAAATCATTTTCTTGTTACAAAATTATAGATCTAGAAGCTACAGAAATTCCAAAGATCAACATGGTTGTAATGGATTTAGACGCACTTATAAAGGCCAGACAGACTGATCGTGTTGAAACAAGAAACAATAGTATTCTCGAGGGACGAGAATCTAAGAAGAAGACGAAATTTGTTCTTCCTCCTCCTCCTCCAAGAGGGCTACTGAAGAAACAATCATGGTCGAGTGAATTTTGTCAGAAGGAGACATGTCGACAAGGCCAGGATTTGGATACATGGATAATATCTAGTCCAGGTAAGCGGTGCATATATTTATTTTTATTTCCATTCTGGTTTTTTTCCTTTTCCTTGTTTGGTGTTGAAACTAACCATGTCTCCTTTCGATTTTTGGGCTAGTATTACATGCCTACCTGCACTTGAAAATTTTATTAGGTTTTACAGTCATGAATTTATATTTTACAAATCTTCAATTTTAGTAGACTTTGCAGTGTTTGGAGATATCTCTATGGGTTAGTAATATCTCTTTCTTATTGTGAAACTGGTTCATTTCACGCCCTTCTCGGGGTATGGTATGGAATTAAATGCACGCCCCAAAGGAATTATGGGGTTAGTCTTGCCTTTATTGCATCTCTTTAAGGATAATTTTCCCCTTATCATACTCTGGACATGGTTGATTTCTGGTCCTTCTTATATTCAAATCTAAAGAAGGGTTTTTAAGATCGTTTTTAACCTTGACCCTTGCCAGTTAACTTGTACTCTGGGCCGAAGCCCCATTGGAAACGTGGATTTATCCTCTGGTAAACAAGAAACAGAATATGGATGAGCCTTTAACCAGTGTCTTATCCGTTGTTATTATCTACACTACCACTTAGTTGCTTACATGTTGTGGATTCATTTATAGTTTTTCCGCAGGCGGGCTAGTGGGACTTTAACATTCATCTCCTTATGGAGACTATACTAGACCCTTTGTGTGGAGGGGGTGTTTAGTAGATTGGCCTCAATCACTGGAAGCAGATATTATGTCTGAAATTTGATAAGCAACTGGTGCAGATCTCCTCAACCACGGTGAGAATGTGGGTACATAACAAGCATGGACTTACATTTGATCCCTGAGATTCACTAGCTCAAAATTGAATAAACCTTATAGTGTACTTATTGTTGAAATGTAAATAGTCTTTTGCAGTGATTTTGTTTGTAAATGCTAAAGCCAAAAACAAATTAGGAAATGTTTCAATAGTATGCCAATGGCCTTACAGTTTCGAATTTCAAATCTTATCTCTTTATGCCCTGATTTATAGTTAGATGAATGAAATGTGATGCATCTTTTCTCTTGAACCATTTTGTTTAAACTTGTGCTTATCTCAGCTGACATATTATGTATTTAATCTGGAAACTTTACATGTTAGTGGGATCATAACAAATCAAATCTAAAGCTCTTTTTCATAACAATTATGATTGCTTTATTAGAGGCGAAGTATTTTTTGAAGAAATCTTTCTGAACACATAAAATAATTATTTGTACTTCCTTCTTACAGAGATTTAGTTGAGTAAATTCTTTGCTAAAAGTTATGATTGTAAACTTGTGCTACAGGTGACAATCCTCATTTTTTCAAAACAAGATTGAGACATTGGGGTCAGGTTGTTGCTTGCTTAGTCTGTCAATGTTGTTGAGATCTACTCATCTGAATTTATTAATATATTGTGCCTTCACCGTTTTTTTGGTTTTGTCATGATGCCTTTGTGGTGTAGTTTATTGGGTCCAATTTATTGTTTTAAGACTTAATAATTTTTCGATAGTCACTTTGCTTTTGTATTAGTACATGAATGACCCTACGATCATGATTTTCCCGCCAAGTTTTTCGTACAGGGTATATGGTTTGACACATTTTCCCCTTCTTAACCACATCCAAGCCATAAGCACATGCATATTTTATAACGTTTTTGTAAATATTCTTATTTGGATTTTTTTTTGTTCATGGAAGATTCACTCAAGTGTTTCTTCATATCTAAAGTTATTTCTTTCTGCTGAAGTTTGTCCATGAACTAGGTTTTTGGTTAAACCCTATTAGTGAATTATTCTTAGTCTCTTTCTCTGGTTTTTATTTCTTGTTTCAGGCTAAACAAATGCTTAAAAAGTTGTATTGCCCTACACGTACTGTGTTTAGAGAGCCAAATTTATGTGAGAACATTCCTAAACTTGTTCCAGGTAATAAAATTTGGCCATTGTTGTAATTTTGTTATTAATGTACATCTTTAGTTGTTTTACATTTAGTACCTCTATTACTGGTAGGATAGAAAAACCCATATGTATTGGAAGGCATGCCTTTGGTTAACAATACAAAGCAACGAATATAGTTATCAAAGGCCTTGGAAAGCTGATATTAGTTTTTGGTATGGTTGCATGAATGCATGCTTTAACATAAAAGTAATTAAAACTCCAACTTCTTTTTTATATCAATCATCGATGTGTTTGAAATCTTAACAGAGCATGTTGTGAATCAAAGTAGTCTAAACGTTCTAAATTTTGAAATTTGGTTGGAATTCTAGCTCATTAGATCAGGCCACATTCAAAAGATATGGAACATTTACTATTAGCCCATTTTAGCATGAAATGGACTAGCAGGAAATTATTTTAGAAGTTTAATTATTTATTTTATAATTATTGTTTTTAACTGTTTTTTTCATAGCTTTACAAAATTTTGATTTAAAAACAAAAAAGAAAGAAAGGGCGGAAACAATCCCATGAAGGCAATGGATTTCTTGGAACATTTCCATACATGCAATGGATTTCTTGCTAGGCTCATTAAAATATTGATAGCATACATGGGAAATCATCTTCTTAAATAATTTTAAGAAGGAAAAACGTGTAATGACCACCAAACTTAAATTAAAAAAAAAAATGTAAAGAACACCAAACTTAAATATAAAAAATTGTGCATATCCTTTGGATTATTATTCATTTTGAACTAACATTTTTTTCAATGCTTTTGTTATATTGTTGTAATTCAACATATTTTCAGTGCTTTTGTTATATTGTTGTTTATATATATATATATATATATATATATATATATATATATACACGCGTGCACGCACACACACACACATACATACCTGATGGTGTGGCTTTCGTGGAATTGCAAAGGAACTTGAGGCAAATAGTGTGTTTCCCTTGTGTGACTTTCGTGGGGTTGTAAAGACACCCGAGGCAGATAGTATGTTTCCCTTGTGGATCTCACACTCACAACAAATATAATTATTTATAATACACCTTCACTTGTATTATTCACTTGTATTATTCATGGATTTCATCACCATTCCTTGATATACTTAAACGACCTAGTTATGGTTTGTCTAAGTATTGCTAGAGTCTCAGGAGTGTGATTTTATTTTCCACCACAATGTTAAAACTCTTCATCAAACATCATACATTTTCATTGATTGAAAGACACTTACAAAACACTTGTTGCACCACCTACATCCACACTTTAATTGGAAATATCAATTTAATGACAGATAAAAGAGAAACCATTTACAGTATGTGAATTTACTTGTAAAGCTGGAGAAAAGATAATCCATTTACAGGAGGTGAATTTACTCATAAATATGGAAAACATGTTAACAAACAATTTTTACCCAACATTTCAAACTTTAACATATTAATTATAGCAAAATTATATATATATATATATATATATATATATATATATATATATATATATAAACTCAAATTAATAATAATGTATACATTTCCACGGCCCTATTAAGTACTAAGCACAATCAGAATATATTATTATTATCACAACATAAAACTCTTCATTTCCAAATAACAAAGGACGAAACAAAATATGCGATAAAAATCAATCCATGTACTAAAGTTGTGTGCGATAAAAATTAATATTCATTTAAACATTGCTTTAATGTACTTCTACAAGGCACATCAATACCTCTTTACTTTAGATCTTATTTCCTTGGCTTGTTTTCTTTAGAGATCCTTGGCCTGTTATACCTTATTTATGGCATGACACTTCATGGACTTGTCCTCATGTGTTGACACATTAACAATACCTTGCTTCATGGATTCAACATGACTTGCTTCAAGATCTACATGGCACTTCATGACTTCTTCATGTTCATTGTTACTTTATTATTACAAACTTCACTTCATGCATCAGGGTGTCTTCACTTTTCTTTGACCTTGACATGTCCACATGGTTCTTTATCAGTAACACTTCATGGAAAGAGCTTCATCAAACCTTGTACATTAATGACACCATTTCATTCTCTTGAAATCAATGACAACATTTTCAACAATTTCCCGCTTTGGCATTGATGTCAACACACTTGTAGAAAAATGGGTGAAAAATGACCAGGCAACCAAACACTTTGGCCCACCAAGTGAAATAAAGGAATAAACCACCAAAAATGTTGATCACCACAGTGTTTTTAAGTGAAATATGACCAAATTTGAGCAATTTTAACTAATCACAACTAAAAATGACTAATTTAGTCATGGGATAAGAATTAGGACTAATTTAGTAATGGGATAAGAATTAGGACTAATTTAGTAATGGGATAAAAATATGACTAGAGAATCTATTTAATATGGGAATTTTTTATATAAGGAAATTAAATTTCAACATCTCATAATTGTTGATTTTAAAAAAGTGTAGTTTCAAAGATCATTCATTTTTAGATGTAATTTTAACTTTGTGTTCAGTGCAACTTCAATAATTATAAATTTAGTAATTGATTTTTCTTAATACATTTAAGGAAAATAAATGAACTATTAATTATTTGAATTATGTCTTATGTTTATATTTAAATTTATACATTATGAATATTGTATTCATATATGAAGCATCTTTGATTTTTAATGTCTATGTGAATTTTACATTTATTTCTGTTAGCTAAATATTAAGTATAATAAATCGTATCATATGGTTATTTTCAAGTGTTGGTCACATCGTCATAAGTGTAACATGAAATTTCACTTATTGATAGGTGGTGGATTCTCTAACATATTTGTAGTGTTTAGAAGCATATCACCAATACTTTTAATAAATAAAATAAATACCAATGGTAGTTCATAAAGAAATAAGGAAATTATCAAATTTTGAAATCATGTCTCATTATTGACGAGGAATAATTGACAAGGATGTTAAACACACGCATGTCCTTGATCAATAAAAACCCTAGAAATGGTGGTGCCAAGGTACTCAATACAACAACAACTCCACCCTTCAGGGCCTCAACAAAGATGGGAGATGCATGATTTGCCTCCTTCAAGGTTGTTGTCAAAGGGGAACATTAACTTATGTATCCTTCCACTTACAACCACAACCAAAGTAACCATATGAGAAGAAAACCAAGAACTACTTAGCAAAAATAACAAAGAACAAATGCTATGAAGTCACATTCAATGTGCATCAACAAGTGTATTCAATACATGTACAATCATGCAGTAATTAGAATTTCTAGAAGTCTAGCAAACAGATTAAATCCTTAACTTAGGGGATAAACACATAGTGGAACCCCAAATGAGTTGTAGAGATCAAGTTATGCTCAAGAGGATTTTTCATTTCCATATTCACTAGCATAAAATATTAGGACCGTGTATTTGAGAATGGCCCCTACTTATATAACTCTGTCATCCTCCACATGTACTAATGGGTTGACCGATTCAATTAAGAACAGGAGGATTTCACTCAAATGCTCATATGGATCTATTATAATTCCCTACCACAAGAACTCCAAGATGAAGAAACCATAAGAGGCACTATAAATAAACTTGCATCTTATGTAAAAAATATCATAGATAACCAAATAAGGAATATACACCTCCTACACCTATATATGTGTCTACATGAATATCGTTGATGCCCTTCCTAAAGGCAATCGCATTAGCTACCAAAATGTGGAATGGATGGAAACCCTAGATTACAAGCACATACCATTTCATTGTTGAAAATTCCATAAGCATGATCCTTTCTTCAAGGACTCCCACAAAAATGAGGCCAATAGTAAAGACAAAGCCTTAAAGGCAAAAGATGAGGAGGGTTTTTAGAAAATCCAAGGCAAATCAAAAACAAATTTTAATCCCATAGATCACTAACAATTGTGATGCCTTGTAGTTAGAATCAATCCCTTGTCAAAATGAGGGTATCTGAGAAGAGGAGAAATAATTTCATAGAAGGGAAGGATGCCATTCATGCATCACAAAGGAAAACAAAGAGCGCATAACCCATCCCACCCCTATGCCAGTTGATTTTAGTTCAAGTGGTTGTGGGATGGAGTGTTATCCTCCCTAGCCAGGTTAATTTCTTGTAAGTGACATGTTGAGCTAATAATGAGTATATTGTTGTAATGGCCTAGTACCTTGAAGAATCAAGAGTTTAAACTGGGTACCATCCTTGAAATGAGGGGAAGTGCTTGTGGGTTTTCCCCAAGATATTTACCTAGAAAAAAAAAACATCCCACCCCTAACAAAGGACCCAAAAAACAAAGAAGAAATATAGGAGATATAGATCAAGTAATACCCATGTATATACAAACTAGGGAAGCGAAGACCATGTATATACACCTATGCATGCAATTAGCCTTTGAATGCCTAGTTTTTCTTTACATACTAAGTTCTATGCATCCAATTTGATATGCACGCCTTGTTTTCATCTGTGCACCAAAACTTATGAATGTAATTAGAACTATAATGTTTGCTTATATCATGTGGGTTTGGAATCTACAATGTAGGATGTTGTGAACTAGATTGTTACTAATCATGACTAAGCTAAAGTGTATATACAGTAATGTAAATGCTAGATTGAGGTTTAGATGGTTTATTAATTATATCTTGTATTTAAATCTTAGTATCAAAGATTGTATATAGCAAGAAAATATCAAGGTCAAAATCCTTGAAAGTTGTATAGAGTTATACAAAGTCATGTTTAGATTTCTCTAATTGAAATTATGAATATAAAGGACTATATGGTGGTTCCCACTCTAAATTTTATGTGTTGTTTATGTTTGTATGATTAATGTGTAGTGAATGTGTTACATTGCATATCTTATTTTAAATTATTCAAATATGTTCTTGAAATGTTTACTAGTGCCCCAAATGAGACCTTGTCCTTTTAGGATACTAAATATGTCGATGTTATTGAAATTTATTATTGGGGCTCAATTTATTACCAACAATGGGTTCCATTGTTAGAATAGATGAATTTCATATAGAAGGAAGCACAAATATATCATTGAGACCCTTGTGGTGGGAGATACAAGATTAGATTTGAGAGAAATCAATTTCGTGTTGAAAGAAACCCAGAACATGTTGCACATAGATCCTAAATAGTATAAGAATATGTATCTTTACTATATTAAGCATGAGATTTTTTTGTTCAATTTCTTATTTTTCTATATGAGTGGATAAAAGCATAGGAAGCAATAAATACCCTAAAAATTTCTCAAGAACTAGTGGTTTGGGATCAACAATGATTGCTAGGTTGAAAAGTAGACAATAAGTGAACTTGAGCAATTGTTGTTTGACAAAATTAAAGGGGGATACATTATGGAATTCATCATTGAGTGCCATGCTTCTTTTAGCACTATTGAGTGAGAGTTTAAGGAAAAACCAAGAGGGAGATTATTAAAGGAAATACCGCTATGGATCAAAATGGTGTTTATTGAAAAGGCATTGATGCATATGAGACTAGACAACATGGTACCATAAGTGCCTCGTATTGTGGGGTAGGGGAAGAAAGAGGGGAGATGAGATAAGAAAGTAGAAAATGAAAATGGATCCAGAGGCACAGAAAAAGGCATGACTAAAAATATATGAATGAGGACATGCATTGCATGAGGAAGTTTGGAAAATTTAGTATGACAGTTCGAAGAAAAGGGGAGAAGACATGATGGCAACTAGTGGTAGGGTAATTAAATGAAGGAAAAATGCATAGGAGGAATATGTTGTTATAGAGAATGCACCAAAGGTGCACATAGAAGAGGCAAGGACATTGTATGGGTGTAGTGTGTGGGTGGCAGTATCCCTAGCCCACACCAAAAAATATGATGTTGATTCTCGATGGGTGATAAGAAGTGCTAAAAATATAGATGAGGAGGAGAGTAATGTTTTAGATAATAAAAAAGTCTTAAGTGATGATGAAGGTTGACTTCATTAAGACTGAGGACACTTTAGTAATTGTAATCTTGTTGAGAACATGAGGTTAGTGGAGCCTTTGGGGTTTGGTAAAGGAGTTGGCGAAGCATGTTCATATAATACCATTTTTTAACCACCCCCATGTGCACTTTATTAGAGGAAAGAGAAAGTATAGTAGAAACTGAGGTGAGGACTATTATTTAGCATAGAGTAGAAGAAGATGAAAAATGATAGGCACAATGGTAAGAAGTTTAATGTTGCAATGGTAAGAACATCAATCGATCCAATGCTCAAGATTCATATATGTCATAGAACTGGGAAGGATGATGCAGAACAACATTGTTTTATATATGAACCCATATGGATGGTGAAAAAAATTACAAATGAAGTAATAAATATTGCACATTTCGAGACTATTTTGAGAGATTGAGCTCTCCAATGGTATATGAAGTACAATGCTAGTACACCTGCAACATAGACAAATACTTTTGATGAAATAAGGAGAGATTTAATCAAAAATTTCCAGAAGACTAAATCAAAACAATAGTGCACAACAAAGCTTTATGGAGATCAAACAAATGGTCAAAGAGTTTGTATGGTAATACAATAAGAGGTTGATTTGTCTTTTCCCTCATTTTTTTGTGTATTCGTTTTTTGATGAGAGGAGGGCACATGGCCCTCATGCAGCCTTGCCAATCCAAAAAAAAAAAAAAACTTCATTATACCCTAATGTTAACATAGGGAAATTAACTAACTAAATTAATCCTAATTAATTTAATTTAATATTATAATATTATAATAATTTAGTTCAAATGGTTATAAATTTAAATTTAATGTAGTTTAATTAATTAATTTTAATGCAATCAATTAATCTGAAATTAAATTAGTTAATACCATGGAATTGATAAATTGTTATAATAAATTATTATAAAACCATTGGTTAATATAGTAATCAACATTGTTGGGTAAGGACAAGAGTGTGTGTGCGTCGTAGAACCAAGTGTGGTTATATATGGACGGCTATTAAGGACGTCAAGTAAAGGAAATTCTAGACATTACGTCTAGTCCTAGTGCCTTACCCCGCAACTGCTAGGCATGTGTACCTTACTTTCAGTAATGTTTTTTTACGGGGAAAAGTTAAATAGGGTAGTTTCGCGAGGAGATTGATGAGTTTTTAGCCTCTAGTGTTAGTATCACGGGCAGTAACCACAAAAGATCGATGATCCCTAATCATAGTCCTTGTGTACGCATGGTGTAAGGATAATGTATAACTTAAATGTTACAAAGCATAACTAGGATAGAATAACATATTAAAAACGTGTAATTATAAGCATAATAATTAAAAAGTAATAATTATAGATTGTATTTAGGGACATGTGGGAAATCAAATTGTAAACCTATGCAGGTTGTGTAATACTCTTTTTGGTAGGGATCATTTTGTGTTTAGGTGACTACAAGGACAACCTTGCACTTTACATTTAGCCTAATATAATCCAAGTTGTAATACTTAAGGACAGAATGGGATTGATTGTAATTACCTAGAAACTGTAAAGTCACTACATTTCATAGACGTCAACTAGTAATATCGTTACGGATGTTCATAAGTCAAGGGAGATGATTATATGTCAATCTATTTGGGGGTAATGTATGCTTAATACCATCAAACAAGAGTGATAATAAAATTCAAATATAATTGGTTTTAATCAACAAAGATTCATAAGGATTCAAAAACAAGAATCTGATTGGTGGTTGGATGAATGGGTAGTAAATGAATGATAATTCTTTACAAATTTTAGGAAAAGTAAACATTAATGAAAAATTATTTAAATATGGAGTATCGATGAATGGAGTAAAGACATGATAGGGTAATTCATATCCAATGTAATAAGAAACAATAGGTCGAGAAATCATTTCAAAAGGTTAATTTAGCCCACAAACCTCATGAACGTAATGAACCATCTTCGAAAGAGCACAAGGTGTTGCTACCTTATATTCAAGGGACCTACGAAAAGATTACCAGGATTCTAAGGAAGAGGCAAATTAAGATCATTTTTCAAAACCCCAAAACCATCAAGAACCTTTTCAAATCGGTGAAATACCCCTTAGATCTGCTGCTACATAAAGGTGTATATTGCATCCCATGTTCTTGTTGTTGGAATATTCTCACCATCATTATTGTATTTGCATGCATTTTGCATGCATCCAGTCATCAATATGGTAGTCTCCCAGCACCTAGTCCTCAGTTTTGGGCCCCCTGGAGCTTGTCTCTAGCCATCAGTATCCCTCCTACCTACCTAGTGCGTATTGTTTTCATCATTTGGATACTAATGTGCCCTACTACACACTTCTAGGACCTCATCAGTCAATCCATTCATTGATTGCTCAGTTAAACTTGATGTAGCTCTCAGTTGTTTATATCAGAGTGCCACATGACTATTGATAGACTGTCATGCACCCTTGGAGTCTCCTTCCCTAGATTAGTGCTCACATGCATCAGTTAGACTCAGTTAGAATCACATTTGACTGATCATTGACTATCGGTGGTCACTACCACTGATTGGGTGATGGTTCCAATGCAGTGCAATCCATGCCTTGAGGAGAATTCGAATCACCTTTGGGGTAATTGAATTCATTCTATTGTACTCATATTTTTCCAGCTTACAGCTAATGAATGACATTACAGCAGTTTTCCACATTCTTTGAGTTTCATGTGTGAATATTGATTCTATTCTACCTCTTCTTCTCTGCAATTCTTGAGTGAAATTGTGAGGTTTTTTCAATCTAAAGTGATCTTAACCTGCATAATTTCACATGGTATCAGAGCTTGTTACAGCTTTTCATGTTGCAGCAGTTTATTGAGCAGTTGTTTTTCAGTAGAGCACCAAAAGCCTCTGGATTTCCACAACAAATCTTGGTGCAATTTCCTAGAATTCACTGGAGCAATCTAGTGAGGTCTAGCCAAGTGTGAAGGATCTAGTCAAAAGTGCTCACTGTCCTAAAGCAGTTTTCTCTAGATTTTGCAACAAACCTCCAGCCAAATTTCATTTGTTTTGCAGGTTTATTCCATCATTCAGAAGCACAATCAGTAGTTACTATGGATCTAAAACTCACCTCCTTCAACTATTTTGAATGGAAATCAAAGATGGACATATTCATGAAGTCCAAAAGCCTCTCCAGAGTGTTGAATGGGACAACAGTCGAACCCACTGGTGCTAGTGAGAAATCAAAGTATCTTGATAAACTTGATGAAGCAGTTGGACTGCTACTCCTCAGTATTTCTGATGATCTACACTTTCATGTCATTGATCTCAAAAAAACAAAGGAGGTTTGGACAAAACTCAAACCTCTATTTGGGCAGAAGGATGATTTGAAAGGTCACCAATTGGAAAATGAGCTTTATCTCTCTAAGCCCCAGCAGTTTTTACTCAATCAATGAGTTCTTCACAAGGTTCAAAAATTTGGTTTCTCGGCTAAAATCTTATGGAATAGAGAAAGAAGAGAAGCAGCTTATCCTTGCCATTCTGTCAGAATTGGGTCCGGATTACTCAGTTTTTGTCTCCACCTTCCAGTCAATGAAACTATCCATTCCAAATTGGAAAATGCCCACTCTTACAGCATTCATCCTGTCTCTCTCTCTCAAGAGCAGGACAAACTAGTGCAAATGGGAGTGATCAAACCAAGGATGGATTCAGCTCTTGCAGCTGCAGAAGGGAAGAATGTGAATGGGAAAGGGAAGCATAAAGGTAAAGAGAATAATTCGAATGAGCAGAAGCCAAGAGAGGCTCCCTATTATTCAGAAGGGGATTCGAATTCTAAGAGAGGCAAGCAATCTCAAAAGGATAAATCTAAATGTCCTTACTATAACCAGAGGATTCCATCTTAAGAGTGCACGTATGAAGAAGACAATAGATCTAATGCCACAACTAGTTGAGAAGAACAACCTCCCAGTACCTTCAGGTGCTAGAAGGAAAGAAGTTGACCCTAGATCTAAGGACAAAGAGAGGTGCCATGCACTCATGGTTGGTGATTCAAAAGATTCATCCTTCATCATTGATTCAGGAGCATCAAGACAAATGTCTGCTTCCAAGAATCTATTCTCTGGTTTCGAATCCACAGTTGGCCCTTCAATCTTGTTGGGGAATGATTCTGAGGTCTCCTCTGAGGGGATTGTAAGGATCAATCTTGAGCATGGGTACTTCAGTGATGTACTCTATGTCCCTACTCTTACAGCAAATCTTCTTTCTGTCTACCAGATGACCAATACTGGAGTACCCAAGAAGGCGATCTTCACTCCAAATGAGGCTCAACTACAAGAGATGTCAACTAGAAACATCATTGCAAAAGGTGTTGTTGATCACAATTCGAAACTCTATGAGTTTTCTCACTTCCTACCTTACTCCAAACAGATTTCTCTACACACACATGCAAATGAAGAGAGCATACTCTAGCATGAAAGATTTGGGCACCTCAACTACAAGTACTTGCAAGACATGCACAATCAAAAGATAGTTGAAGGACTACCTAACATCAAATTTTCCAAAGGCACCTGTAAGGGTTGCTTGATTGGAAAACATCCAAAGCATAAGTTTGAGAAAGGGAAGGGGAGCAGAGCCTCTCAACCTCTTGAACTGATTCAGAGTGATGTTTCAGGACCACTTCCAAATCTATCTTTGAACAAGGCAAGGTATATCCTAACTTTAATTGATGACTATTCTAGATTTAGTTGGGTGTACTTTCTCATATTGAAATCAGAAGTGTTTGGATACTTTAAGTTTTTCAAGGCTTCTGTATAAAATTTCTCTGACTGGAAGATCAAGGTCCTCCGCACTGAAAATGGAGGAGAGTATGTTAAGAGTGAGTTCCAATCCTTTTGTGATGATGAAGGCATATATATGCAGCACATTGTTCCCTACACACCACAGCAAAATGGTGTTGCAAAGTGAAAGAACAGAACCTTGAAGGAGATGGAAACCTGCATGATAGAGACTAAAGGATTGCATCCTAGTCTTTGGGAAGAAGCCATCAACTGTGTTGCTTACCTCCAGAACAAGTCCCTCGCAAAGGACTGAAAGGTAAAACTCCTTTTGAAGCATGGATGGGTTACAAACTTGATGTATCTCATCTCAGAGTATTTGGATCCAGAGCTTGGGTTAGGATTCCAACAAAGAAAAGGAGAGCCTTAGATGTTAAATTTTCAGAATTTACTTCAATGTGATCTAGGATCTTAACTGAGAGAACAACATGTACAGCATATCAATCATGGAGACAATAATGCAAGCACAAGAGACACAAAGATTTACTTGGGGAAAACCATAAAGGTGAAAAACCCCAATAACTTCCTCAGAGATAGATAGAGCAATGATACAACCCAAGAGATAGACATATCCTAGCAACAGATCCTCCTCCTCCATAAGTGCGCCACTCCTCCTTGAGTGCATGAGTGAGAAGTGAGTGAACAAATAGAGTGCCTCCCACACTCTATTTATACTTGACTTGACTTGCCTTTTACACAGATCATGTAGGATCGAACTTAACCACATAACATAATGCTGACTGGGCCAACCCCCAATAGGGTGGTCTAATAACCCTTTGACCCACATGACTTATACAGGGCCGACCCCAACAAGGTGGTCTAATAACCCATCAAGTATAAGTTACGACATTTACAATATAAATGGCGACACTTCCGTATAGAGGAATAATACCATCTCTATAGGAGTACATACAACATACATATATGAAATACATTTCGAAGTTACATATACATCAACACTCCCTCTTAACTAGGAAGGTATTTCTCAGCACAGGTCTTCTAGCACAAGTCTTCTTCTCTGGATCATCGTCACTGGATAATCGTCATCGAGACATCATCATCGTCACTGCTGCTGCTATCTCAATCAATCTCCGAATCTACTCGTCATAGGAAGTTCTACAGAGCCAGTCCTTTTTCATACTGGATGTAGGCCCACCACCTGCAGGTCTTCGTCATCACTAGCCATACTGTGGAATTCTCGGGACTTATTACGTGCATCACAAAACCTAGCTGCAGCATCCCAGGCTATTACGAGCACGCAGCTCTACCTGTAGGATCTCCCAGGAGCACATTACATGTGACCCATCACAAAACCTGGTTGAAGCATCCTGGGCTGTTACGAGCACACAGCTCTACCTATTGGATCTCCCAGGAGCACATTACATGTGATCTCACCACAAAACCTGGCTGAAGCATCCTAGGCTGTTACGAGCACACAGCTCTACCTATCGGATCTCCCAGGAGCACATTACATGTGGTCCACCACAAAACCTAGTTGAAGCATCTGAGGCCTTTTTCTTCCTGTCCAGATCTCCCAGGAGCAAATTACATGTGGTCATGGCAAAACCTGACTGAAGCTTCTGAGGCCTTTTTCATCTTGTCTAGATCTCCCAGGAGAAAATTACATGCCATAGGACAAAACCTCGAAAGAGCATCTGCCAGATATCCCAGGGCACGAATTACATGCCATAGGAAAAACCTCGAAAGACTATCTGCAGATCTCCCAGGGCACAAATTATATGTCCTCCCAAGCAAAACCTCGAAAGAGCATTTGCTAGATGTCCTAGGGTACGAATTACATGCCATAGGAAAGCCTCGAAAGACCATGTGCAAATCTCCCAGGGCACAAATTACATGCTTATCTGCACAACCTGATCCACGGCCACAAAGTATCATCTGATACTCACCATACATCATCCTGATGTACACATGATCATCCTGATCATCATCACTGCAACATCCTGCTGCATGTCATCTAGAGAAGCTCATCATCCACGATCACCCTGATCATACAATGCATCTACCTGATGCATACCAAGTATCTACCTGATACATATCATCATACATGATCCACCTGATCATACAATGTATCCACCTGATACAAATACAAATACATGATACATATCACCATACATGATCCACCTGATCATACAATGTATCCATCTGATACATATACAGATACATGGTCCAAGCATCCAACATGATGCATACAAAATACATACAAATGATCCTACTGATCATATCCAGCATCCAACATGATGCGTACATACATATACATATAAATGATCCAACTGATCATATCCAGCATCCAACATGATGCGTACATACATATACATATAAATGATCCAACTGATCATATCCAGCATCCAACATGATGTGTACATACAAAATGATCCAACTGATCATACAAAGCAGAAACCAGAACATCATCTTGATGTTCATCATCCAGCGCTTACATCCATAGCCATGTGAAGGATCCTCCTTCCAACATGCTTGGAATGGCTTCAGCAAATGTGTCCATCACTTCTTCCTCAAAGTGTCCTTGATCTGTAGAACACCAAGCCTCTCCCTGAAGTACTCGAACTTCACCCTGGCTAGTGGCTTCGTCAACACATCTGCAATCTGCTCATCCGTCGCAACATACAGGAGCTTCACAGCTCCTCTCTGCACCATATCCCTGATATAGTGATATTTGATCTCTATGTGTTTCGACCTGTCATGAAACACTGGGTTCTCGGACATCTTCACACAACTCTGGTTATCACAAAAGATACCAGTAGCATCCAACGGGAGATCAAATAACTCAGACAGTAGCTTCCGTATCCATACTGCCTCACACCTAGCTGAACATGCTACAACATACTCTGCCTCAGCTGTACTCAATGCTATGCAGGACTGCTTCCTGCTAAACCAAGAGCTCACACCTAATCCCATACTAAAGCAGCATCCAGATGTGCTCTTCCTATCTGCAGCACTGCCAATCCAATCTGAATCAACATAACCCTGCAGGTTAAACTTTTGATTCGCTTCATACTTGAGCCCATAATCCACTGTACCCTTCAGGTACCTCAGAACATGCTTTACAGCAACCAGGTGAACACTCCTCGGATCTGTCAGGAACTGACTCAATGTGTTCACAGCAAAGCAAATGTCTGGTCTCGTGTTCCTCAAGTACATCAAGGACCCAATCATCTGACGATACATAGAGACATCAACCGTCTTAGATGAAGTATCACATAGAAGCTTCAGATTCGATGCCATAGGTGTGGCCATATCCTTGCAGTCCATCATCCCGAACCTCTTCAGGATCTCTACTGCATACTTCCCTTGTCCAAGGAAGATTCCACCTGCACTCTGCCACACCTCCATGCCAAAAACAAATGGTGCATCATCCCCAAGTTCTTCAACTCGAACTCGACAGCAAGCTTCCGCTGCGTGTCGGCAATCAATCTATCATTTCTTGTTACAAACAGGTCATCCACATACAATAAGAGTATCCCTGGATTGCCTACCTCAACCTTGTAGTAAAGGTTGGAACCCGCTTTACTCTTGGTAAAGACCAAACTGGATAGAAAGCTGCCTATCCTACCATACCAAGTACTGCACATATATGATTTCCTGTCATGTGTCTCAGAACCAAGTGGATGCTCCACATACACTTCTTCTTCAACTACACCATTCAAGAAAGCTGTCTTGAAATCCATATGTTGTATCTTCTATTTCATCACTTTTATATGCTGTCATCTACAGCATGCTTGATCTAATAGTTCCATTTGGAAGTCACAACAGACTTCCCTTCAGCTCTTGGGATTACATCCCAAACATCATTCTTCATGATCGACGGATCATGGCATTCTTCCCATATCCTGGGAACTTCAATATCTTCAATAGATAATTTTGTTGCTGAACAAATGTTGTAGTTCTTCTTTTGCAGGAGATGGCATACGATCTTTCCTACACAACAAGTTAAATTGCATGATTAGAAAATATCTCATAGTTTTCAAAACAAATTCTTACACATAAAGAAATATGTCATACAGTCATGCAATTATCTTAGCAAATGCTTCAATACAACATTTATCCATATCCCGTAACTTTCTAGATGTCTTCCAATCTCTACCAAAACATTGTTAAGAGTGTGCACAACTCCCAACATGTCAGCAAAGAGATTTCCTTCTAGATAAGTAGCAATGGAATGTTGTACAATGCCATGGGCCACTTACCCATGTATATTAGTAGTATGATTTGAAACCTCTATTTGGGCAGAAGGATGATTTGAAAGGTCACCAATTGGAAAATGAGCTTTATCTCTCTAAGCCCCAGCAGTTTTTACTCAATCAATGAGTTCTTCACAAGGTTCAAAAATTTGGTTTCTCGGCTAAAATCTTATGGAATAGAGAAAGAAGAGAAGCAGCTTATCCTTGCCATTCTGTCAGAATTGGGTCCGGATTACTCAGTTTTTGTCTCCACCTTCCAGTCAATGAAACTATCCATTCCAAATTGGAAAATGCCCACTCTTACAGCATTCATCCTGTCTCTCTCTCTCAAGAGCAGGACAAACTAGTGCAAATGGGAGTGATCAAACCAAGGATGGATTCAGCTCTTGCAGCTGCAGAAGGGAAGAATGTGAATGGGAAAGGGAAGCATAAAGGTAAAGAGAATAATTCGAATGAGCAGAAGCCAAGAGAGGCTCCCTATTATTCAGAAGGGGATTCGAATTCTAAGAGAGGCAAGCAATCTCAAAAGGATAAATCTAAATGTCCTTACTATAACCAGAGGATTCCATCTTAAGAGTGCACGTATGAAGAAGACAATAGATCTAATGCCACAACTAGTTGAGAAGAACAACCTCCCAGTACCTTCAGGTGCTAGAAGGAAAGAAGTTGACCCTAGATCTAAGGACAAAGAGAGGTGCCATGCACTCATGGTTGGTGATTCAAAAGATTCATCCTTCATCATTGATTCAGGAGCATCAAGACAAATGTCTGCTTCCAAGAATCTATTCTCTGGTTTCGAATCCACAGTTGGCCCTTCAATCTTGTTGGGGAATTATTCTGAGGTCTCCTCTGAGGGGATTGGAAGGATCAATCTTGAGCATGGGTACTTCAGTGATGTACTCTATGTCCCTACTCTTACAGCAAATCTTCTTTCTGTCTACCAGATGACCAATACTGGAGTACCCAAGAAGGCGATCTTCACTCCAAATGAGGCTCAACTACAAGAGATGTCAACTAGAAACATCATTGCAAAAGGTGTTGTTGATCACAATTCGAAACTCTATGAGTTTTCTCACTTCCTACCTTACTCCAAACAGATTTCTCTACACACACATGCAAATGAAGAGAGCATACTCTAGCATGAAAGATTTCGGCACCTCAACTACAAGTACTTGCAAGACATGCACAATCAAAAGATAGTTGAAGGACTACCTAACATCAAATTTTCCAAAGGCACCTGTAAGGGTTGCTTGATTGGAAAACATCCAAAGCATAAGTTTGAGAAAGGGAAGGGGAGCAGAGCCTCTCAACCTCTTGAACTGATTCAGAGTGATGTTTCAGGACCACTTCCAAATCTATCTTTGAACAAGGCAAGGTATATCCTAACTTTAATTGATGACTATTCTAGATTTAGTTGGGTGTACTTTATCAGATTGAAATCAGAAGTGTTTGGATACTTTAAGTTTTTCAAGGCTTCTGTATAAAATTTCTCTGACTGGAAGATCAAGGTCCTCCGCACTGAAAATGGAGGAGAGTATGTTAAGAGTGAGTTCCAATCCTTTTGTGATGATGAAGGCATAGAGATGCAACACATTGTTCCCTACACACCACAGCAAAATGGTGTTGCAAAGTGAAAGAACAGAACCTTGAAGGAGATGGAAACCTGCATGATAGAGTCTAAAGGATTGCATCCTAGTCTTTGGGAAGAAGCCATCAACTGTGTTGCTTACCTCCAGAACAAGTCCCTCGCAAAGGACTGAAAGGTAAAACTCCTTTTGAAGCATGGATGGGTTACAAACTTGATGTATCTCATCTCAGAGTATTTGGATCCAGAGCTTGGGTTAGGATTCCAACAAAGAAAAGGAGAGCCTTAGATGTTAAATTTTCAGAATTTACTTCAATGTGATCTAGGATCTTAACTGAGAGAACAACATGTACAGCATATCAATCATGGAGACAATAATGCAAGCACAAGAGACACAAAGATTTACTTGGGGAAAACCATAAAGGTGAAAAACCCCAATAACTTCCTCAGAGATAGATAGAGCAATGATACAACCCAAGAGATAGACATATCCTAGCAACAGATCCTCCTCCTCCATAAGTGCGCCACTCCTCCTTGAGTGCATGAGTGAGAAGTGAGTGAACAAATAGAGTGCCTCCCGCACTCTATTTATACTTGACTTGACTTGCCTTTTACACAGATCATGTAGGATCGAACTTAACCACATAACATAATGCTGACTGGGCCAACCCCCAATAGGGTGGTCTAATAACCCTTTGACCCACATGACTTATACAGGGCCGACCCCAACAAGGTGGTCTAATAACCCATCAAGTATAAGTTACGACATTTACAATATAAATGGCGACACTTCCGTATAGAGGAATAATACCATCTCTATAGGAGTACATACAACATACATATATGAAATACATTTCGAAGTTACATATACATCAACACTCCCTCTTAACTAGGAAGGTATTTCTCAGCACAGGTCTTCTAGCACAAGTCTTCTTCTCTGGATCATCGTCACTGGATAATCGTCATCGAGACATCATCATCGTCACTGCTGCTGCTATCTCAATCAATCTCCGAATCTACTCGTCATAGGAAGTTCTACAGAGCCAGTCCTTTTTCATACTGGATGTAGGCCCACCACCTGCAGGTCTTCGTCATCACTAGCCATACTGTGGAATTCTCGGGACTTATTACATGCATCACAAAACCTAGCTGCAGCATCCCAGGCTATTACGAGCACGCAGCTCTACCTGTAGGATCTCCCAGGAGCACATTACATGTGACCCATCACAAAACCTGGTTGAAGCATCCTGGGCTGTTACGAGCACACAGCTCTACCTATTGGATCTCCCAGGAGCACATTACATGTGATCTCACCACAAAACCTGGCTGAAGCATCCTAGGCTGTTACGAGCACACAGCTCTACCTATCGGATCTCCCAGGAGCACATTACATGTGGTCCACCACAAAACCTAGTTGAAGCATCTGAGGCCTTTTTCTTCCTGTCCAGATCTCCCAGGAGCAAATTACATGTGGTCATGGCAAAACCTGGCTGAAGCTTCTGAGGCCTTTTTCATCTTGTCCAGATCTCCCAGGAGAAAATTACATGCCATAGGACAAAACCTCGAAAGAGCATCTTCCAGATATCCCAGGGCACGAATTACATGCCATAGGAAAAACCTCGAAAGACTATCTGCAGATCTCCCAGGGCACAAATTATATGTCCTCCCAAGCAAAACCTCGAAAGAGCATTTGCTAGATGTCCTAGGGTACGAATTACATGCCATAGGAAAGCCTCGAAAGACCATGTGCAAATCTCCCAGGGCACAAATTACATGCTTATCTGCACAACCTGATCCACGGCCACAAAGTATCATCTGATACTCACCATACATCATCCTGATGTACACATGATCATCCTGATCATCATCACTGCAACATCCTGCTGCATGTCATCTAGAGAAGCTCATCATCCACGATCACCCTGATCATACAATGCATCTACCTGATGCATACCAAGTATCTACCTGATACATATCATCATACATGATCCACCTGATCATACAATGTATCCACCTGATACAAATACAAATACATGATACATATCACCATACATGATCCACCTGATCATACAATGTATCCATCTGATACATATACAGATACATGGTCCAAGCATCCAACATGATGCATACAAAATACATACAAATGATCCTACTGATCATATCCAGCATCCAACATGATGCGTACATACATATACATATAAATGATCCAACTGATCATATCCAGCATCCAACATGATGCGTACATACATATACATATAAATGATCCAACTGATCATATCCAGCATCCAACATGATGTGTACATACAAAATGATCCAACTGATCATACAAAGCAGAAACCAGAACATCATCTTGATGTTCATCATCCAGCGCTTACATCCATAGCCATGTGAAGGATCCTCCTTCCAACATGCTTGGAATGGCTTCAGCAAATGTGTCCATCACTTCTTCCTCAAAGTGTCCTTGATCTGTAGAACACCAAGCCTCTCCCTGAAGTACTCGAACTTCACCCTGGCTAGTGGCTTCGTCAACACATCTGCAATCTGCTCGTCCGTCGCAACATACAGGAGCTTCACAGCTCCTCTCTGCACCATATCCCTGATATAGTGATATTTGATCTCTATGTGTTTCGACCTGTCATGAAACACTGGGTTCTCGGACATCTTCACACAACTCTGGTTATCACAAAAGATACCAGTAGCATCCAACGGGAGATCAAATAACTCAGACAGTAGCTTCCGTATCCATACTGCCTCACACCTAGCTGAACATGCTACAACATACTCTGCCTCAGCTGTACTCAATGCTATGCAGGACTGCTTCCTGCTAAACCAAGAGCTCACACCTAATCCCATACTAAAGCAGCATCCAGATGTGCTCTTCCTATCTGCAGCACTGCCAACCCAATCTGAATCAACATAACCCTGCAGGTTAAACTTTTGATTCGCTTCATACTTGAGCCCATAATCCACTGTACCCTTCAGGTACCTCAAAACATGCTTTACAGCAACCAGGTGAACACTCCTCGGATCTGTTAGGAACTGACTCAATGTGTTCACAGCAAAGCAAATGTCTGGTCTCGTGTTCGTCAAGTACATCAAGGACCCAATCATCTGACGATACATAGAGACATCAACCGGCTTAGATGAAGTATCACATAGAAGCTTCAGATTCGATGCCATAGGTGTGGCCATATCCTTGCAGTCCATCATCCCGAACCTCTTCAGGATCTCTACTGCATACTTCCCTTGTCCAAGGAAGATTCCACCTGCACTCTGCCACACCTCCATGCCAAAAACAAATGGTGCATCATCCCCAAGTTCTTCAACTCGAACTAGACAGCAAGCTTCCGCTGCGTGTCGGCAATCAATCTATCATTTCTTGTTACAAACAGGTCATCCACATACAATAAGAGTATCCCTGGATTGCCTACCTCAACCTTGTAGTAAAGGTTGGAACCCGCTTTACTCTTGGTAAAGACCAAACTGGATAGAAAGCTGCCTATCCTACCATACCAAGTACTGCACATATATGATTTCCTGTCATGTGTCTCAGAACCAAGTGGATGCTCCACATACACTTCTTCTTCAACTACACCATTCAAGAAAGCTGTCTTGAAATCCATATGTTGTATCTTCTATTTCATCACTTTTATATGCTGTCATCTACAGCATGCTTGATCTAATAGTTCCATTTGGAAGTCACAACAGACTTCCCTTCAGCTCTTGGGATTACATCCCAAACATCATTCTTCATGATCGGCGGATCATGGCATTCTTCCCATATCCTGGGAACTTCAATATCTTCAATAGATAATTTTGTTGCTGAACAAATGTTGTAGTTCTTCTTTTGCAGGAGATGGCATACGATCTTTCCTACACAACAAGTTAAATTGCATGATTAGAAAACATCTCATAGTTTTCAGAACAAATTCTTACACATAAAGAAATATGTCATACAGTCATGCAATTATCTTAGCAAATGCTTCAATACAACATTTATCCATATCCCGTAACTTTCTAGATGCCTTCCAATCTCTACCAAAACATTGTTAAGAGTGTGCACAACTCCCAACATGTCAGCAAAGAGATTTCCTTCTAGATAAGTAGCAATGGAATGTTGTACAATGCCATGGGCCACTTACCCATGTATATTAATAGTATACTGTTCATTAATGCAACTATTCTAATATGCATAATACACAACCCAATTCTAGGAACATCAGTATATACATTATTGAACAATATTATTTAAGAAATGACAATTCAAATACTTATCTTTGTTTGTTCATTGGGTGGACTCCCTCTGAGTCTTCACTTCCTTGCAAGAGCTACTGGAGTCCTAATCTAAAGTAGCTTCTTCTACACCTTTTTGTTGTGGAATGTAGAGAGATGGTCAACTCCCTCTGAATATATGCATCCTTGCAGAAACTACTGAAGTGTGTTCCTTTGCTTTCTTGCAGGAACAACTGGAGTGTGCTTCCTCTTGATCTTTGCTTCCTGGATTACCTATCCTTGAACTTACATCCATCCTTAATCACTATGCATGCTTATTAGTATCACCATTGTGTTATCCTTGAGGTCTCATACATAATCACGCATTTATTAGTATAATCTTAATATGATCAAAACACAATAATCTTAAACATGTATATTCATGATCATTCACAGATAATAAACATTAGTATTCAAGGTTTTAGGGAAGTCTTCTTTTACTCATACATTTTCTTATTTGATCACAGGACTCTTCTGGTTAGTTGAATCATCAATCAAGATAAGAGATATAATATGCATAAAACCTGTGATTATTCAAACCTATACCTTCATGATTCTTCTGGTATATCATCAATTATGGTAAGAAACATAATATGCATACAACCATGATTATTCAAACCTATGACTTCATGAATAATCATTATCAACAACACAACAGTATAAGATCCTAACACGAGGTAGGATTCTAGCTTGATATAGGAAAAACATACCTGGATTAGCATGCTATCTAGTTATGTCTAACATACCCGCATAATGTCTTCTGGTTCTCTTCAGTGACTTGTGCTAGTAACCTGCATGTCTCATAAGTTAACCATTGTAGAACCAAGTTATACATACCTCGAAAGTAGATCTTCTATGTGATCCATGACAATGGATAAATCCTTGTCTTCATGTCACCATGATCATATGTTCTTGAAGTAGAACATGATTTGTCTTTCTTGGTGTACCTTTTATGTTAGTAGACAACATAAACCTCATACAACACCATAATGCATTAGTACAATCATAAGTGTCAACACCCTAACCAATGAATATCTTCTATCATGAATTCATAATTTTGTTAAGGTGATACGACAAATCTAAAATCAAGACTGTACTAACCGTAATAACATGAAGACAAACATACCATAAACTTAATCATGAACAAACATCGAAACATACCTCGATGAGTCATACCTGTCGAGATCGCTTGTAATATTCTTATGTAAAGCCTTAGCCTCATCTCCCTCTGAAACAGAAACTTCTTCACTTATGCAAGTGACCAATCCATCTTGATTTGCAAGAACTGGACCTGGAGCTGGATATGGGTTTGTCAGAGAAACCCCAAAAATTCAAACTTTGAATTTCAAACTTCCAAAAGGATAGAAATATGTGCCTTGATGAGCTGATCAAGCTAGTATATTCAAAATTTGAAGACTGCAAAGTTTCACTCCTCAATTTTGCCTTTGAAACTTCTGGATTCACTGGACGTGACCCTGAACTGGGGTTTGATGAAGCCCACTCTTCTTCCCAATCAAAAGGTTTGATCCAAAGCTCTAAGCTTCTATTTTTCTGAGGAGCTTCCAGCCATGGTCACAGATTTCAAAAATTCCCATTTTTACAGAAGCCCTAATTTTCCACTTTTCTGATCAAAGTCCCGAACTAGGGTCTGATCAAGCCCGGCCTTCTGCCCAACCAAAAATTCTGATCTTGGTCTCTAAATTTTTATTTTAATGAGTAGCATTCAGCCGTGGTCTCTGATTACAAAAATTCCAACTTTCTCCGAAGCCCTAAATTCCGGAAGCCATGAATGAAGGTACTAAAAAATAATTATGTTTTGACATAAATATGTACCTGATTGTTTCTGGTGTAACTCTGAACTTTTCGATCCACAGGGTTTGAAAATTTTTCCTGAGATAGCTCGATCTGTTGTCTTTCCATCCCGACAGGTCTGACCTCAATTGGATTCTCTGAGACAGATTTATTCCAAGTGTCGCAACGTGACCTGTTTATAGGATAATACAGGAGAGAGAACTTGTACGATGTTCCATGTGTCACTGGTTCAACTTCGTCCTCTGAAAACTTTTCCTAAGATAGTACAGTCTGTATACTACCTGTCACTTTTCACGAAATTTCATTTGGATCTTCCTAGCCCAAGTTATGACCTTTTTCCCAAGGTCACCTGATTTTGACTCAGATCTGGAAGAGGCAGAAACCCTATATTGTACAGATCATAAATCACAAAGTACAACGAATTAGAGGTTGTCCTTTGGACACAAGGTACATGGGGATTTAATATTCTACCTGTAAATATTTCAGATCCGAAAACTTCGCCAAAACGGATTTATAGCGAAAGTTCTACGATGACTGGTTTTTGCTATATCAAGCCCTAGCATCGTAAGTGCAACAAGTGTCATACATGCCATATCATGCCTTCTTTCAGGCTAGCTCTGATACCATGTTAAATTTTCAGAATTTACTTCAATCTGATCTAGGATCTTAACTGAGAGAACAACATGTACAGCATATCAATCATGGAGACAATAATGCAAGCACAAGAGACACAAAGATTTACTTGGGGAAAACCATAAAGGTGAAAAACCCCAATAACTTCCTCAGAGATAGATAGAGCAATGATACAACCCAAGAGATAGACATATCCTAGCAGCAGATCCTCCTCCTCCATAAGTGCGCCACTCCTCCTTGAGTGCATGAGTGAGAAGTGAGTGAACAAATAGAGTGCCTCCCGCACTCTATTTATACTTGACTTGACTTGCCTTTTACATAGATCATGTAGGCTCGAACTTAACCACATAACATAATGCTAACTGGGCCGACCCCCAATAGGGTGGTCTAATAACCCTTTGACCCACATGACTTATACAAGTCCGACCCCAACAAGGTGGTCTAATAACCCATCAAGTATAAGTTACGACATTTACAATATAAATGACGACACTTCCGTATAGAGGAATAATACCATCTCTATAGGAGTACATACAACATACATATATGAAATACATTCTGAAGTTACATATACATCAACATTAGATCCACATAGCAAAGAGTGTATACTGGTTGGTTATGCACTGAGTGTAAAGGCCTACAAACTTCTAGATCCAACAACTATGCAAACATTTCTTGAAAGAAGTGTTCGGTTTGAGGAGTGGCCATTGCAAGATACTCATCTTGTTGATGAAAATAGCTTGCCTACCACACCACCACTGCTTTATGAGCAAGAGAGCAAAGCTTCTTCTCAAGAAAGTTCATATTCTGAGTCTGAAAGTGATGAAGAGCGAATGCTAGATCCAGCCCCACAAGAACCTGAAGATCTAGCACCTGGCAGTGAAGATGAGCAAATGATAGATCCAGATCCACAAGAACCTGAAGATCCTCCTCTTCCTAGATAGGTTGCCACAACTCTTAGATCTGCCGGTGATCTTGTTGGAGATCCACTTGATCCAAGAAGAACCAGATATGATTTTGAGAATGGAAGACTTGCACTCGCTCACACAGATCCACTTCTTTCTAACAGTTTCTTTTTCAGTGAAGAATTTCACTTACCTCCGATCCCTTCTTGGGGTGAGTGATGCATATGATTGATTACAGTCTATCTTGAGGGGGGGCTTTCTTCCCACTGGCTTTTCCCTCTTTTCTCACTTTTATTTTTAGATTGTTGTACGGGGTGACCTTTGGTCTCAATTACCAGAGCCCTGCTATTTTTTTTAGTTATATTTCCTCATAGTACGGCTTGCGGGGGGTGTTGGAATATTCTCACCATCATTATTGTATTTGCATGCATTGCATGCATCCAGTCATCAGTATGGTAGTCTCCCAGCACCTAGTCCTCAGTTTTGGGCCCCCTGGAGCTTGTCTCTAGCCATCAGTATCCCTCATACCTACCTAGTGTGCATTGTTTTCATCATCTGGACACTAATGCGCCCTACTACGCACTTCTAGAACCTCATCAGTCAGTTCACGCATTGATCAGTCAGTTCATGCATTGATTGCTCAGTTAAACTAATTGTAACTCTCAGTTGTCTATATCAGAGTGCCACTTGACTACTGACAATCTTTCATGCGCCCTTGGAGTCTCCTTCCCTAGATTAGTTCTCACATGCATCAGTTAGACTCAGTTAAACTCACACTTGATTGATCTTTGACTATCGGTGGTCACTACCACTGATTGGGTGATGGTTCCAATGCAATCCAAGCCATGCCTGGAAGAGAATTCGAATCACCTTTGGGGTAATTGAATTCATTCTATTGTACTCTCATATTTTTTCCATCTTACAGCTCATGAATGACATTACAGCAGTTTTCCACATTCTTTGAGTTTCATGTGTGAATATTGATTCTATTATATCTCTTCTTCTCTGCAATTCTTGAGTGAAATTGTGAGGTTTGTTCAAGCTAAAGTGATCTTCGCCTGCAGAATTTCACACTTGTGGCCTATCATATATTGGTGAAATAGGTATATCTTTTCAAGTAAGAATAAAAGAACATAAAGCACCTATTACCCAAAATCATGTTAAGTCCTCATTTTTAGTTGATCATTCTAGTAAGATGAATCATCATATATGTATTGAGGACACAAGAATCTTATCCAGGGTGGATCATGTATCCTGATGACAAGTGAGAAAGGCTATAGAAATTTTGAAAGACAAGGATTATCTCAATAGAAATGATGGTCTGAAACGAAGCAAGTCATAGATTATGATCCTTCATAGAACTTGTGATTAACTTTCTCCATGTGGTTTAGCAGTGCTCTATTTGCATGTTCCCTCCTTTATTTCTCCTTTGTTTCTCACCTTCAACCTGCCCTTAGTCCTCTTTGTTTTCCTATCCTTTTGATTCGTTTTCTTTGGTTGCATCTCATCCTTTAATTTTTGCAATTTCCCTTGTTTTCTTATTATTATTTGATTATTTATATTTGTTTATTTGTTTATATATTTTCTAGTTATTTTATTTATGTTCATTTTTATAAAGGTGTATGTTATTGTTGTTATTGCTTTTATTTTTATCAAGCTTTGTTTTATTTTTGTTTTATTTTTTATTATTATATTATATTATATTATATTTAATTGATTGTTCATATTTATTTTGTTTATTTGCATGTTTGTGTTTATTGTTTTGTTTATATTTATTTAGTTGTTTGTATTTGTTTTTTGTTTTTATTTGCTTTTAAATTTTAATTTTTTTTTTTACTTATTTTATATTATTTGTTTAGTTATTGTTTGTTTATTATTGTATTTTTTTTTTCCTTTTCATGTTTAGTTTCTCAACAATTTTCCCTTTTAATTAGTATAATTATTTTTGTTGGATTTTTTTCCCTCTAATTTTAAATTTAATTAGTCGTTTTACTTTCGTGGATTTTTAAGTTTTTTTTAATTTGTCTTCTATTTATTTTTAGGATGTATCGTTACTATCCTCTTTGTCTTGGTGATGGACCATGTATAAACTTCTAATACAATGAATCTGAAAGCCGCTTCTAACAATATATTTTTATGATCACAATCAATATCTTAGTGCTATATATAATCTATGAGCATTAAACAATACAAAAATAAACATAATCTATGAGCATTAAACAATACAAAAATAAACAGTGAGCGTTGATTTCAATGTTCAAGAACTAAAGTTGATCAACAATGTATAATAGTACCAATGCAGTAGAATACGATCACTTGATGAATGGCAGAAGTGGAAAAGGAAGTGAATGTGGATGAGGAGGAATGGATAGTAACTATGAAGGATTTCTTTAAACAAGTTAAATTGATTGCCACTAGATTGTTGGAGGATGTGGAAGAACAACTAGTGAATAAAGATGAGTGGGTAGTGCAAGTTAGAAAGATTGTTGATTATTAGAATTAAGAAGTACGAGGTTGTGGTGATGGATCTCAAGAATGTGAATCATAAGGCATACATTTTGTGGTTCAAATATCTAAGGCCTTACCACCATTGGAAGCTCAAGAAATATATTGCTTCGACTGCGAGAGGTACTTTTCAGTGTTGCGGTCTAAATATCTCAACCACAGAGGCATACAAAGTTTAAAAAATTGGCTACACCATTGCCTAGATTACCCAATCATGATAAGATTCCAGTCCATAGTTGCAATTATCAAAAGAATGCGACCGGATATTGAAACCTTTTATGATTGGAAAATATTAGAAGGTGATAACTATAGAAACTTTGCACTTTGATTGACGATGGTCGTGGATTCGACCTTTCTATTATGTTTCTTCTTCGGATTGTTAATTAGATCAGATCATCCAGTGGCGACTTCTTTACACACATTCTTCCTTCAAATGATGCAATGGCCAATTTAAGTGCTCTTCAAGTCTGCATAGAGTGTGACATTCTAAACATGGAGAATCGGATCCTGCTCTATGTGCTGAAACAAGTTTTCAGGAATGTTAAAGAAGCTTTAAGCAGATGCAATTATTTGATAGTCTGTATAATTCATTAGTTGGTGTGGATGAAGATTCAAAATCTCTTCACCAAAGAGAGGCATTGGCTTGGAACCTTTGACATAGCCGAGACGACAGTCATGGCTTAAGACCAGGCCTTATCCATGAGTGGCTCCAGGGAGCACACCAACACCATCCACGCTAAAGAGGGATCTATGTTTTGTATATTTAAATTTTAAATAAAGCCTGCCCAGGAGGCTCTACATTCTGTAAACTCAAATTTTAAATAAGCTTTCCATGTACACATACGTCCATCAAGTTCTCTTGTCAAAGAGTAGCCGCCACCAATCGAAGTGTTGTTGCTAGGTATATGATGGATGCTTATGGACGACATCTGATCTGATAAGTGGCATGCTCGTTTAAAGGAGGAGGCACCACGGGAGAGGGATAGAGATGGAAAGTGCAAATAGAGGTTGGACGGTGGGGTCATCAAAGTGTCAAAACTCTGAGCGAAATCGTCGGTTATCGAGCATAACCATGCAAAGCTTGGATGCATTACGGGAAATATTTCTGGTAATAACATGAAATGTTGGTAAATTAAGAAGTAGTTGAATTTTAATAACGTTTTACTAGCCAAAATTAGGAATTTGTAATTACACACAACGCATTACTTTAAGTATGCTTGTTATACCATTAATCTGGTAGAAGTGGGAAAAAAGAAGGATTTTATACCAAAATAAAAGGTAATTAGGCTTAGTTGGAAGGGATGAAAAGTGTCAAAATTGGAGCCCAACATATCTCCCAATAAAGGGTTTTGCGTGTCCTCATGCAAATAAATATGAAACAATCATATTTTCTCTTATTTCAAAACTGTTCAAAATTCTTGAGACGGCTTCTTTAAAGATTATTTGTTGCATCAATGAGGAGGTTCGATTTGGATGATGAATTATCCTTCTTCTTTGGTTTCTGCATTTTGGCCTTGATTATCAATCTATTCTAATTTATTATCTTATGATTTTTTTAGTCATACCATTTTCTACCATAATTACTCAACAATTTATGTTTTTTATTTAGCTCCCGATGTTCCTCCCTAATTTTGGCACTTTGTTTCTCTACCCTTTCATTCTCTGCCTTAATGCTCCTATCTAAGATTCCAACTCCTAGATGTTTCTCTTAAGTTTATTGGTTTTCTTCTTTTTCTTTTGTAACTTGGAAGTTCAAATATAAACAAGAAGTTCTATAGAAGTCACATGAGTTCATTAGCCTAGTGTTCTTCAAAAATTGAGTGTCCTTCAAAAGTTGTTTGTTCTTCAAAACTTGATTGTTCTTCAAAGGCTGGTTGTTTTTCAAAAATTGGTTGTTCTTCAAAATTCATGTGTTCTTCAAAGCCTGATTGTTCAAATACCTCTTTACTAAATGTAGAAGGTAGAATTGAACTTTTTACTTTGGGCCTCTTAGGTAATGTTTGAACCATTGAAGCTCTAGTTGTCTATTCTATTGGTCCTAGTGGCAATTCTTCTTGAATTTCTTGATATTTTTTACTCACACCCCTGGTGATCCTATATAGAATTGAGGGAATGTATTTAGGACTTGATTTTATAACTTGCCTTTATGGCTTTTAAGATATAATTTCTAAATATATCAAAAAACAACTTGACATTTTTGCAGGAATTCAAATGGATATCGGGGAATTTACTAACGTTTGATTGATATAGATTTAAAATCATGGTGATGTTGGGTTGTCATACCATAACAAGAATATGCAGTTGAATCATGATCATAGAGTATATAAAAATGATTGCTTTATATGAGGATTTAAACAAATGATTATAGGTAGAGGTAAGTCGCATGAGAGTGTATGATATGTGTTAATCATTAGGATAAATGGTTATGGGTTAATAGTGAATGGTTGTAGAACATAGTAAGTGATGAATGGTTTAAGCTAAGTATTTATGAGGATAGAATATGGTAAATGAATGAATTATGAAATGAGAGGGTAAATGGATAAAGTAGGAAGTAATCATATTAATGAATAATTTAATGTTAAGAGAACATTAAAAGTTAATGACAATAGCATAAACAAGTTATATTTTTAGGATTTCCAATATTTTGACAAGTAAACATATACCAGAAGACAAAATACCTTTTATATACCAAACCTTGATTTTTGAAATGGATTGCTAGACTTTGAAGATAGAATCTTGAAGATTTTTTACCTTGGAATAAGTGAAATGTTGAGTTTATAGCATGGTTCATTAAGAGATAACCTTGAATGCTTTGAATACTTATGAATTGGTCTTTGTTTATGGAATAAATCTTTATTAAGTTAGAATGTGTCTTTAATTATAGGAAATAAGTCTTCATTACTGGAATATGTCTTTGATTATAGGAATAAAGAAGACTTATTAATGTTACTAAATCAATTATATTATGTTGATACTGAATAAAGAAAAGGCATGCTACTTATTATGAACAAATAAAACCTACTATCGGCACTAATCACTTATAAGTGTGATCATATTTTATTGAAATAACTGATCTCTAGAAGAAATTACTAGAAATTTTCACAGACTATGGAATTCCTGTAATTTACAGGGAATTAAACACTCTTTATTGTGAACTACACAAGCCAGTTTCTTGGTTTTCAAGCATAGCCCATGTTCAATTGCACCAAGGGTCTAGTTTTCACAACTGAACCTTATTTTTCTCTTTTCTATCGTATTTATTTAATTATTTTTTTACTATCCTACTCTACTTGGAAAAGGAAACCTTCCCTCAAGTGTAGGAATATTTCTACTGCATCCATCTATGCAATGGGATCATAGGTAAACTCATGTCTAAGTATGAAAAGTATACCTCAATGACTACCAGGAAATGAAGGACCAATTTCTCTTGTTAATATAGAACCGATAAATATTGAAGAATGAAGGAATACTGCAAACTGATAATTGCCTAGAACCATGATTCAATATATTCATTATTCCCTTGGTTCTCTTATTCATTAGCATTAGTTTGCATGTCCTCCTTTTTCATGCCCTGCATATCTTTGAAGATATGGACCGTGCATTCTTGAATGCACAAAGGAGTTGGATATAAACATGCAAGAAATTATTCAATATCAGGTTCCAATGATTGTCCTCCATCAACCAGGGTATGTAAACTTATGAGGTACAAGAACTATATCTGTAGACTTAGACTTGTCATCACCCAAAATCCTATGGAATGGTAAATCTAATACAAACTAAAACAAGTATATTAAGTGCTAGTTCACAATGAAGGTTATCTCTAGACTAGATACTTATGTTGACTTTCAACAGTAGAAATTCATATCGCGGATTTATGCAAATGTGTACATATATGTAACGTATACTATGTTAAGTCAGACAAGTTTGGAATCCATTTGAGACACCTATGATAGTAAACTAATCATTTTATCTCAAATCAAAAGACTCAATCAAAGTGCAACAAAGAAATACTTGTAGAAAACTTAATGATCTAAATCAAATTGTTATAGACTTAATCCCAAAGTTTCAAATATTATTTTAATGCAGATGCAATTGTAGCAAAATAGGTTATGAGGTTGATTCAATTACAGCAATTGAATTACTTCAATAACAATAAATTGAACAATTGATATAGCCACAATTTGTAGGGAATATTTTATGTAAGGAATGATTATAAATGAAACTCATTAACTGTGAAAATTGATTGTAGGCTTAATCATCAATTAAAGGAAACTTACTGTGATTATAGGAAACAATTGCAATTACAAAAAAAGGACAACACTTCAATAAAGCATAATATTAAAGGACACAACACATACCAGGGGGACATTCTAGAATATGCTACAAAATACACTTAGAACACTAAAGAACTACTAACACTCCAAATGAAACATAAGATACTTTTATTTAATAACTGGAATAAGAGTTTATAGCTTACAAAATGTGTCTCTCGGAAATAATTTCAATATCATTTCTCTCTCTAACATAGTACATCCTCGATCTCTTCTTTTATAGATATTACATGAAAAAGGTAGAGCGCTCTAAGGATAACACTCTTTCCCTAAATTGATACATTAATTACAACCAGAATCTTATTTTAGAAAAAGGAATAAAACATCCCCAAGGTATCTGCTAAATATCTCCCACTATTTCCTTTAATTCTCCATGTGAGGAGGATGTCTAGTTCCTTCACGCGAAAACATGGATTTTACTAATTATGGCTTGTGTATTTCTTGTTTCTAGTTGTTGTGTTGATCATGCATTGACTGAAGGGAGGAGAATATCTTGAGGAGGGGAAAATAGGAATTTCACCATCCGATGAAGTTCACAAACAACCTCCAAGTGTCAAATCTCGATTTGATGGAGGAGCGATGCAAAGCTTGGACGCAATACAAGAATATTTACGGTAATAACCTAAGATGTTGGTAAATTAATGAGTAATTGGATTTTAATAACGTTTTACCAACCAAAATCATTGTAATTGAAGGAAACTCATTACCTTAAGTATGTGTGTTATTCCATTAATCTAGTAGAAGTAGGTAAAAAGAAGGATTTTAGACCAAAATAAAAGGTAATTAGGCTTAGTTGGAAGGGATGAAAAGTGTCAAAACTAGAGCCCAACAGTTGTAATTGATCCTAATAGGAACAAGGGCATGCTTTTTAATAACCTCAGGAGTTTGATTCAAGAGAATCATGAAAAAAATTATATTTCCCTTACAAGCATATATGCATATGAAGGGCGGAGATGAGTTAAGGTAAGGTTATAGTCATGTTGAAGAAGCTAGTGAAGCAATGCTGATTATTGTTATACCTCCATTTTCCACAGTGTCGCATCTCCGCCACAAAAAGAGTTGACGACACTTCCCCTATTGTTTGAACCACCCAGAAGATGAGTGAACCTTGAAGGTAAACTTACCCTGACAAGTTTTCACCCAGCGAAGACTTTATTTACCCACACTACCGCGCCTTGCTCAGTTATAGGTGCGCGGTAGTCCACACTACCGCGCTATGCTTTGTCTATGACACGCGGTACTACCGCGTTATGCTTAGACCACAGGGCGCGGTACTCTTTTTATAGCCCTTTTTCCATGGCTTGTGGGATTTTGGATTTTCGAAGATAATGGAAGATTGGGGTCCCTGATTCGATCTCAACTCATTCTCTGTGATTAGAAACCCTGATCCACTTATCTCTCCCTAGATCCACCCATCTCTCTTGTTGGTTAACCCTACCATACACTATAAAAGAGAGGCATTCCATGTGGAAAAGGGAGGACTCTTGGTAGTACCAAACTTATGATCTTGCAGCCTTGTGGAGATAGCTAGAGGAGGAAGCACTTGGAGCTAGAGGATTGGCTTGGGCATCAAGCAACCTTTGTAAGTATTCTTCAAGTTGTAATAAGATAACTTGTCTTGTTTTTCCCATTTCATGTGTATTTTTTAAGTCTTTAGCATGGGATGCATCTAATCTAGATTTGAATCTAATTTTTACATTCAAGGTATTTGGAGCTTGTATGTTTGTTCTTTGGTTGATCTTAACAGGTTCTACATTGGAGCATTTGGATCAAAAGCTGGAAGCGGGACAAACATCGGATTGAAAGGTGAGCCATACCTTTCATTTGTTTCTGAATGCATATAATCTTGTTGTTAAAGTTAGTTCAGGAATTTCAAGGTAGCATTTGTTGTGTTTTGTTCTTAGCTTAGAGTTAGTGAAAGTCTGCTTTAAGTTAAGGGAATTTTGACTTATCCGTAGGGAAAAATTCCAGATCTTCTAGTCTCATAGATGATATTGTATTAGCCGTGTTTGTACCCCAGTTTTATATGATATGTAGGTGGACTGTACACTCACCCCAGCGGGGGGGTGTGGGGGGGCATCGCCCATGGTTTTGGGTATCCCGTGGTATTTTCCCATTGTATTTCCCTTATAAAAGAAAGACATTGTAATACGGCTAGGGTTGGGTTGATGTATTAGTTTTATGCATTGTAAAGATCTTTGAGATCAGGAGAGAGACTATGAAACAGAGAAGAGGAAGTGCAGCGAGTGTGCTGCAGGTTGTATCCCTTCATCTTGCTAGACGGTAATAATAATAAGGACTGGCAAATTCAGTGTGGACGTAGCCCAAGTTGGGTGAACCACGATATATCTGTGTCTCTCTTGTAATGTGTATGTGTGATTATATTTTCATTTCTGTTTATTGTTATTGCTCTGCGATCCTGTTTTTCTAACAATTGGTATCAGAGCCAAAGGTCTATTTGGCAGTTAAACCCGCAGGAAGCTAGGGTTTCTGGTTCGAGTGGGAGCAATGGCAGAAGAAGGAAAGTTTAAGGTCGAGAAGTTTAACAGCCAAAACTTCGGGTTATGGAAGATGCAAATGGAGGACTATCTGTACCAGAAGGATCTATTCCTACCGTTGGGAGGAAAAGCAAAGCAGCCGACGACTATGAAGGACGAAGAATGGGTGGTTCTTGACAGAAAGGCTCTGGGAACAATACGGTTGAGCCTGGCTTCGTCGGTGGCTTTCAATATCTCAAAAGAAACGACAACAGAGGGTTTGATGAAAGCATTGGGTAAGCTGTATGAAAAACCCTCGGCTTCCAACAAGGTATTTCTAATGAAGCATTTATTTAATATGAAGATGTCTGAAGGTGGATCTGTTACGGATCATTTAAATGAGTTTAATAGGGTTACAAATCAGCTAAGTTCTGTAAGTGTGAACTTTGATGATGAGGTTAGGGCTCTTCTAATCTTGTGTTCATTGCCAGAAAGCTGGAATAGCTTGGTCATGGCTGTAAGTAACTCTGTCTCTGGTTCAAACACCTTGAAATTTGATGATGTTATTGGTGTTATTCTTAGCGAGGAAATGCGAAGAAAAAGCACAGGTGAGACATCAGGTAATGCGTTGACCATGGAGAGCAGAGGAAGACAAAAGGAGAGAGGAAAGAGCCAAGATAATCGTGGAAAGTCTAAAACGGGCAGATCCAAGTCCAGACTGGGAAAGATAGAGTGTTGGAACTGTGGAAAGAAAGGACATCTGAAGAAAGACTGCAAATCTCTAAAGAAGAAAGGAGATGCACAGAAGGAAACTACCCAGGAAGCAAATGTAGCAGGTGATGTGTTACAAGATGCTTTGATTCTTGCATTAGATAATACTAGTGATTATTGGGTAGTAGATTCAAGAGCTTCATGTCATGCTACACCCCATAGGAAATACTTTCATGAGTATGTTCCTGGCGACTTTGGACATGTTTTATTGGGTGATGATGAGCCATGTAAAATTTTTGGAATGGGTAAGGTATGGATAAAAGTTAAGAATGGAACTGATTGGGTGTTGAAATATGTTAGGCATATTCCTGCTATGAAAAGAAATCTGATCTCAACAGGGCAGTTGGGAGATGGCGGCTATCTATCTACATTCGTAGAAAAGTGGTGGAAGATCACTAAAGGATCAATGGTGATAGAAAAAGGAGACAGAGTAGGTACGTTGTATTTATGTCCTCATAATACTAACCATTCTATCTCTTTAGCTTCCACAGGAACAGATACAGCATTGTGGCATCATAGGCTTGGCCACATGAGTGAGAAGGGGATGCAGATTCTCCACTCAAGGAAGTTGTTGCCGGATTTGAAGCAGGTAAGTTTGGAATTCTGTGAAAATTGTGTTTATGGAAAACAGAAGAGAGTCAGATTTCTCAGGGTTGGGAAACAGAAGAAGAATGAAAAATTAGAGCTTGTGCATACAGATGTATGGGGACCGGCTCAGGTACAATCTCTTGGTGGCTCTCATTATTATGTTACATTTATTGATGATGCAACTAGAAAAACTTGGGTTTATTGCATTAGATAGAAATCTGATGTGTTTGCTACTTTTAAGAAGTGGAAATCTTTGGTTGAGAATGAGACAGGAAAAAGGTTGAAGTGTCTCAGATCTGATAATGGAGGTGAGTACTGCGGCAAGGAGTTTGATAGTTACTGTTCATACCATGGGATTCGTAGAGAGAAGACAGTCCCAGGAACACCATAGGAAATTGGTGTGTCAGAAAGGATGAACAGAACGATCATGGAGCGTGCAAGGTGTATGCGACTGCATGCAGGGTTGCCCTTACAGTTTTGGGCGGATGCTGTAAATACTGTTGTTTATTTAATAAACAGAGGACCTTCAAGTGCTTTGGATGGTGGTATTTCAGAGGAAGCATGGACAGATAAAAAGATAAACTACTCATTTCTGAGAACGTTTGGTTGTGAAGCATTTGTCCATATTGATAAAGAAAATAGAACAAAGCTTGAAGCTAAATCCAAGAAATGTACCTTTATTGGATATGGGGTTGATGAATTTGGTTATCGTTTATGGGATTATGAAAATAACAAAATCATCAGGAGTAGAGATGTGATATTCAATGAAAAGGTCATGTATAAAGATCAGTTGTAGGGAAAGAAACAGGAAAAGGAAAGCACAGAGTACATAGTGCTTGATGAAGTTAAAGAAAATAAAGTTCCAAAGGTGCCAGAAAATCAAGAGCAGCAGCAAGTACCTGAAACTCCTGCAACTGTAAGAAGATCTACCAGGTTAAGTAGACTCCCTGAACGATACTCTCCTTCAATGTATTATTTATTGATGACTGATTCTGGTGAACCAGAATGTTATGAAGAAGCAATGCAGGTGGAAACTAGAAAGAAGTGGGAGCAAGGCATGAATGAGGAGATGGACTCATTGGTAGGAAACCAAACTTGGGATTTGGTTAAGTTGCCTGCTGGTAAAAGAGCATTGCAAAACAAATGGATTTACAGGTTGAAGGAAGAAGGAGGAGGTAAGAAGCGGTACAAGGCCAGACTTGTTGTAAAGGGGTTTGCACAGAAGAAAGGTATAGATTTTGATGAAATATTTTCTCCTGTTGTTAAGATGACTTCAATTAGGACTATCTTAAGTCGAGTGGCGGTAGAAGATTTGCATCTTGAACAGTTAGATGTAAAAACAGCCTTCCTCCATGGGGATTTGGAGGAAGAAATATATATGCAGCAGGCACAAGGGTATGAGGTCAAAGGTAAGGAGGATTTGGTATGCAGGTTGAAAAAGAGCTTGTATGGCTTGAAGCAAGCTCCAAGGCAGTGGTATCTAAAGTTTGACAGGTTTATGACAGAACAAGGTTATAGTAGATGTCATTCTGACCACTGTGTTTATTTCAAGAAGCTAGACAATGGAAGATATATTATCTTGTTATTATATGTGGATGACATGCTTGTTGCAGGGTCTGACATGCAGGATATAAATGTACTCAAAAGGAAGCTAGCTAATTCATTTGCGATGAAGGATTTGGGTGCTGCAAAGCAAATCCTTGGTATGAGAATATCGAGAGACGAAAAAAATCGCAAATTGACATTGTCTCAAAGTGAGTACATACAAAAGGTGTTGGAGAGGTTCAGAATGCAGAATGCAAAACCTGTAAGTACACCTTTGGCTAGCCATTTCAGTCTAAGTAAGGAAATGTGTCCCAAGACACAAGAAGAGACAGATTACATGTCCAAGATTCCCTATCAGTCAGCAGTTGGCAGCTTGATGTATGCCATGGTGTGCACAAGACCAGATATTGCACATGCAGTGGGAGTTGTGAGCAGATATATGAACAATCCAGGTAAAGAACATTGGAAGGCAGTACAGTGGATTCTCAGGTATTTGAGAGGTACTACCACTGAGGCATTATGTTTTGAGGTTCAGACACTGTTCTACAGGGATATGTTGATGTAGATATGGAAGGTGACAAGGATAGCAGGAGGAGAACCACAGGGTATGTGCTTACTGTAGGTGGAACAACAGTAAGCTAGATTTCGAAACTCCAGAAGGTTGTTGCACTTTCAACAACAGAAGCAGAGTATGTTGCCATTACAGAGGCTAGTAAAGAGATGATTTGGTTGCAGAGGTTTATGGAGGAAGTGGGTAAGAAGCAGGAGGATAGCAGATTGTATAGTGACAGTCAGAGTGCCATTCACCTTGCAAAGAACTCAGCATTCCATTCCAGGACAAAACATATACAGCTCAAGTACCATTTCATACGCTCTGTTTTGGAAGATGAACTCTTAAAGCTGGAAAAGATACATACTAGCCAGAATCCTGCAGACATGTTCACAAAGGTAGTGACCAGAGAGAAACTGAGTTCGTGCTTAGTTTCAGTTGGCCTTCTAGCATGAAGGTGAAGAGGAGAAATTTGCCAAGTCCAAGTCCAACAAGTGCAGCAGCGGTGGAGTTGCTATGATCAGTCTCCAAGTGGGAGATTGTTGGTTGTGGATCCAGATCTTCTAGTCTCATAGATGATATTGTATTAGCCGTGTTTGTACCCCAGTTTTATATGATATGTAGGTGGACTGTACACTCACCCCAGCGGGGGGGTGTGGGGGGGCATCGCCCATGGTTTTGGGTATCCCGTGGTATTTTCCCATTGTATTTTCCTTATAAAAGAAAGACATTGTAATACGGCTAGGGTTGGGTTGATGTATTAGGTTTTATGCATTGTAAAGATCTTTGAGATCAGGAGAGAGACTGTGAAACAGAGAAGAGGAACTGCAGCGGTTGTGCTGCAGGTTGTATCCCTTCATCTTGCTGGACGGTAATAATAATAAGGACTGGCAAATTCAGTGTGGACGTAGCCCAAGTTGGGTGAACCACGATATATCTGTGTCTCTCTTGTAATGTGTATGTGTGATTATATTTGCATTTCTGTTTATTGTTATTGCTCTACGATCCTGTTTTTCTAACAGTCAACACCTCCCATCCATCAGACACTTTTCATGATGACACAGACGGATCTGTTGGCACCACCGAAGGGTCCGACCAGGATATACCTGGCTTGATTTCAGTCCCAGGAGGGTACATCGAAATCGTTGAAGATACTCGACTTCCTGACACACCTTTTGAACCTGATTATGGTTTCATCACTTCCCAGGCGGAGCTTCCGCCTGTTATCAATACGTCACCCAGTGTTCATCCACAGGAAACTGGTTCTTCTAGCAACGTACCCCGTACTTTATCTCTCCCGAACCTTCCCCCGGGACATGAAATCATGGCTTCCATCCAGTCTAGTATGGTTAGTCTAGCAAACTCCCCGTTAGCATCGGCACGGTTTAGACGCAGCACAGAGCAAATGCTCTCGTCAGCTTCTAGATATCCCCCTGATACTCGTCCTTCTGACTTTCAGGATCCCAACATCCCGTCTAGCACAGAGTTCCATCACTCCTATGCAGACAGTTCTAGACCTTCAAACGTCACCATACCTAGGTCCCCATCGAATCCCGAAAACCCTTTCCAGGACATGAACTCGGACCCAGTTTTCAATGGTCCTCCCATCATTGAACACGCTATGGACGACGCCGATACCCCTCGGTTAAACTCCCCACACTTGCTGTCATCACCCATGTTTGGTGCACATTCCATGAGGGATAACCCAGTTTTTTCTCCGTCCTCGCTTATCAGATATGGAAGACCCCCTCCGCAAATCGGTACTTTTGGCGCCGTTGGCCAATCCACATTGTCATATTTGGCCAGCGGCGGAAGAACACCTAGTCATACTGCTGGATCTTCCAGTTGGACCGGAGGATCACCTTCGGCCACTATTTATACTATCTCAGGAGGTGGACAACCGACTGCAGTGGTCCCCAACTCCAACTACCAAATTCCCCCTGGTGAGCCATCAACCCAACCAGTTGGAGGACAACCTTTTGTTGGGAACCCTGTTCCTATTCAACAACCTCCACCTGGTGGGCCATCAACCCAACCAGTTGGAGGACAACCTTTTGTTGGGAACCCCGTTCCCAGTCAACAGCCTCCTCCTATAGGGCCATCCAACCCATCTAGTGGCGGACAACCTATTGGCTCCATCCAACAACCCTCCCAACCAGCAGCATCTACTTAGTTCGGTATGTACAACACACCTGGTAGCGAACAACCTTATTCCGGTGTTCCAACCGGGCCTCACTCTCAACAACCCCCATCAGGTATGCTTCCTTCTTGGGATACTCAAATCCCACAGAGTGGGGGGTACTCACTTTTTGGAAACTGGAACCAAGCTGGGGGGCAATCTCAGATTCCCCCCAACTTGAATTTTGGCTTCCCTTACCCGTCAGCTGCTACAACTCCATGGAACCCATCACTTCAATTTCCACTCGCTCCTCAAGCGAGAACGAGTCTTCCATTGCCACCACCGTCGCAGCCACCACCTTCGCAGCCACCCACCAACCCTGCTATGGGAAATCCTCCACTGACTCAATACAGTGGTAACATTCCTGGAACACAATAATTCCAAGGAACTTTTCCCCAACAAGGAGCAGCAACCATCCCTGGTTTTCAGCAACACCAGGGTACCATACCCACTCAGCAGAACGTCCACCAACTGGTTACCTACACTCAACCGGTTAACCAGATGGCTTACCATTCACAGAATTTCCAGCAGTACCCCCCGGGAAACACATATGGGTATAACACACAACAGTATGCTATGCAGGGCCCTCCAGGTTTCTCTGCACCACATGGTTATTACTCATACCCGCAGACCAACCGTCAACTTCCCTTTTTGGCCACACTTGATTTACCTGATTTGTCGAGGCTTATCAACGATCCTATATGGCATGAACCTCACTGGCCACCTATCCCAGCCAAACTACCATCGGACATTCCTAAGTTCGATGCCAAGCCCGGGGAAGACCCCAAAAACCACGTGATGACCTTCCATCTTTGGTGTTCATCCAACTCCTTGATGGATGATTCCATCCGACTTTGGCTCTTCCAATGCACACTTACCGGCACGGCAGCAAAATGGTATATCGAGCTGCCACAACACTCTTTTCATGATTTCAACACTTTGGCTATGCAGCTTCTGACTCATTTCCAGCTCCCCATCCGGTATGAGACTGTAACAGAGCTGTTAACCTCACTGCGTCAGACCACTTCTACGCATATTTCGGATCACATCCATGAGTGGCGACGACGCCGTAGGCTAATCAAGGCACCTATTCCGGATCAGCTACTTGCTGATTGGTTCAAAAAATCCTTTTTGCCTCCTATAGCAAGAGACATCGCTATGCGCAGGCCGGTTACAGAAGAACAAGCCATCTCGGCAGCCCAGTATATGGATTTGGTATACACTCAATCCGGTACTTTACATGAACTTATTCCACATGCCGCCCGCGTTAACACTGATCCCACGAAGCCTACTACTGAACCCCCCATTGATGGTATTGTCGATTCAATCAAGGCTCAGCCTATTACCAACTCGATGGGGCAACAAGCTTCGGCTTCCCCCGCTCTGACTCAGGCTGCTTCAAAAGCTTCCACTTCTCCTGCCATTTCCTCCGAAGTGAACGCAATTCAATCTACATCACAACCATCCGGGGGAAAGAAGAAAAACAATCGTGGCAAAACCAAGAAGAATCAGCAGGAGAACCCCAAGCCACAACCCACACACAATGACCAGAAACCGCGTCGAAAGGCTAAGTTTCCCTGCCTCATTTGTCAAGACGATCACTACACACGTGACTGTCCCTACAAGGACGAAGTCAACAAATTTGTTAAAGGATCCTCTCGCCCGGCAGTGTTAACTGACCCTTTCCCTCAACAGCAACAGCAGATGGTTGCCCAAGAAACCCCACAAGGGGGCAACCCGACCAATCCCACCCGTGGAGAGACGTCCACAAACCACGAAATCCTAATGACGAGTAATGAAGAGATTAATATCACCACTCGTTCAAAGACTTACGACAACCCTCCAAGTTCAAACAAACAACCCGAGATAACCACAAGCAAATCTCCTGTTGAAGATTTGATTCCTATTCCCCCCCCCTACCGGTCATCTCCATATCGAGAGACCGCTTACGGATACTGTGCTATGCCCACCCAAGGGCATCATACGAAAGGCGACATTTAATCCTAATGTGCGAGCTGCCCAAAACTACAATATTGTCGAAGATTTAGCTCAAGCACCTTGCGCCATGTCGACTCTCGAGGTTCTCCAACACTGCCCTACGCAGCGTAGAACCTTACTCTCAGCACTGGGGGCAATGGACCCAGATACTTCAAACTCTATCATGTTTAACTTGGAGCACACTAAACCTCGGCTTTCTCACCAGTTAGCCTTTCAGGTTCACACAAAAATCCGTGGAAACATCATCCACCACACTGTGTTAGATGAAGGTGCTTCCACGTCGATTATGTCTTTGAATTGCTGGAGAGCCTTAGGCTCACCCGAGGTCACAACTTCTCCCACTACTCTCAGAGCGTTTGATGGACATGGTTTTCAACCTTATGGACTCATTCCCTCAATTGGTGTTGAACTAGGGGGCAAAACAGTCTCCGTACACATCGAAGTCGTAGATGCACCTTTGGATTACAATCTCCTACTTGGTCGGAACTGGTTCTATGCCATGACCGCTATAGCATCTACAGTCTTCCGGATCGTGCAATTTCCTCATGAAGGGAGAATTGTCACCATTGATCAACTGGATTACTGCATCCCAGACTCCCATCCGAACTCTGCCAACATCGTCCCGTTATTGGATCAACCTCGATACCGGTTCCAAGACATTGGTGTTGGTCTCATGAAGGATTCTTCCCTCATTGGAGTTTTTCCAGAGCTGGGAACCCATCTTCAACCAGTCAACATGATTTCATCGAATGTCACCCCTTCCGATGATTCATGGGTGATTCCGAGTCCCACTCAGATTGAAGGCTATGGCAATTCCATGCCTTTGAACAGAAACCTTGCAGCATATGACGCGATCCAATCAGCCACATATTGGGTCGACTGTTCTACTGATCACACCGTGGCAGAGCTCTCGGCTGAGACTCATCCATACCCACCACTTTTCGATCCTCTCAATTAGATTTTTCCCACCGACAAATCAATTATGGAGGTTATGTGCGATGATGAGCCACCATGGGGAGATTTTCATCATCGATCTTCGTTCCCCACCATTTAGCCACTTGAGCCTGATACAAAACCCACTACTTCACTCGGGAGGGTTCAAACCAAGTTCCCCACTTCCCTCGACGAAGTATTTTCTGAAGGAAACTTGGCCAACCTTATGGCAACCACTCCCGTCGATATTTCAGTGAAGCCTGGTATCGTGGAAAATATACATATTGGCAAAACATGTACCCCCCTCGAAATGGAGTTCTATAATGCCTATTTCAAAAATTTCCGCGATGTTTTTGCTTGGAGTTATGAAGAAATGCCAGGTATTGACCCCTCGATTGTGGTCCACGAAATTCCAACTTTCCCTGGCGCCCGACCTATTCGGCAAAAGCTTCGACCCATCCATCCTCGTAAGGCAGCCGCCATTAAAGCAGAAGTTGAAAAACTTTTGCTTGTTGGTTTTATCTATCCTGTCCCATTGACAGAATGGGTATCCAACATCGTTCCCGTAGCCAAGAAACAGGGAACGATTAGAGTCTGTGTTGATTACCGTGATTTGAACAAAGCTTGTCCAAAGGACAACTACCCAACTCCGTTCATCGACCAGATCATCAATAACTGTGCCGGGAGTGTCATCTTTTCATTCATGGATGGCTTTTCTGGCTATAATCAGATCGATATCCTCCCAGCCAACTAGCACAAAACGGCCTTTATCTGCCCTTGGGGGATTTTTGCATATCGAAAGTTACCTTTTGGCCTTAAAAATGTCGGGGCAACTTTCCAACGGGCGATGTCCTACGCATTTCATGACATCAAACATATTGTAGAACCATATCTTGATGATCTTCCCGCTCACTCTCAGACCCGGGAAGACCATCCAGACCACTTAAGTGCCATTTTCGAAAGGTTCCGGCGCTACAATATACGTTTGAACCCGCATAAGTGCGTCTTTGCGTAGAAGCCGGGAAACTGTTAGGCTTCATAATCTCCAAAAGTGGGATGCGGTTAGATCCCGCGAAGGTAGAAGCTATCTTAGCCCTGCCTTCCCCCACCAATATTCCAGAACTTCAATGTTTGCAAGGGCATGCAAACTTTCTACGCCGTTTCATCTGCAATCTCTCCGAGATAACAAAAGGCTACATGCGGCTTCTCAAAAAGAATTTTCCCTTTATCTGGGATGACGAATCCCAACGTTCCTTTGACAATCTAAAGGCAGCCTTAACCAAAGATCCTGTGATCCAACCCCCCGATTACACACAGGATTATATTCTTTATCTCGCTGCTTCGACTTCCACCATCGGTATGGTGCTAGTCCAGGAAGATCACAACGGCATAGAACATGTGGTGTACTATCTCAGTAAGAGTCTTCTCGACTCTGAAACTCGTTATTCACATGTTGAAAAACTGGCTCTGGCAACAGTTTTTGCTGTCCAGAGATTTCGTCATTACATCTTACTCCGCCAGACCACTGTCATAGCTGATTTCAATCCAATGTACTATATCCTCACACGTCAAGTGCTTGGGGGAAAATATTCTCGTTGGATCGTCATCCTTCAAGAGTTTGACTTGGAATTTGTCAAAGCCAAGTCTAAGAAGTCTCTGGTCTTTGCTGAGTTAATTTGTAACTTGCCCCGTGCTACTGAGCAATCCGAGCCCATTGATTCTCTTCCTGACGAATCATTGTTCCTCATTAGCACGTTTGATCCGTGGTACGGGGATATTTTATTATATCTCCAAACCCAACGCTTCCTCCCCGACCTCACTCGCGATGAACGTCGACGCATCCGACATCACGCTAAGTACTACATCATAGTCAACGATACTCTTTATCGGCGTGGTGTCGACACCGTCCTTCGACGTTGTTTGACCTTAGATGAGGCGGAACGCGTTCTTAATGACTGCCACGCTGGAGCATGTGGTGGTCATCTCTCTGGGATGGCTACGGCCCAGAAAATACTGCGAGTAGGATACTTCTGGCCCTCAATTTTCAAAGACTGCATTGAAACAGTCAAGAAGTGTCCGCCATGTCAATTCTTTCATAGTAAAGCACGCTCGCATCCTGCTCCACTCCATCCTGTTATTGCCGTCGGCCCTTTTTCCAAATGGGGCATAGATTTCATGCATTGTAAGCCCAATTCAGCCGGGGGGCATAGCTATGTCATAGTAACTGTCGACTATTTCACGAAATGGGCTAAAGCGATGCCTACGTATGCTGAGGACGGTAAAACAGCAGCGCAGTTCATATTCAATCATATCATAGCTAGATTCGGTGTCCTACAATCTATTGTGACCGATCATGGCTCCCACTTCCAGAACCATATGATCAAAGAACTAAGTGTCAAGTTGGGTTTTCGCCATGAAAACTCAACCCCTTACTACCCACAAGCTAATGGCCAAGTTGAAGCCATTAACAAAGTCTTGAAAAGAATGATTCAGCATATCGTGGGTACCCAGAAATCCAACTGGCACTCAGCTCTGTTCTCAGCACTATGGGCATACCGAACCTCAGTGAAATGTGCTACTGGGTTCACACCATTCCAACTGGTGTATGGCCTAGAAGCCATTTTGCCGATTGAATGTGAAATTCCATCACTCAAGATATCCATAGAGCTACTTCCACACACCACTTTCGAAGAAGAACGGTTTCTATACCTAGCCAAGCTAGATGAAACCCGCCGCGACACTGCTTTAGCTAATGAAGCTCATAAAAAACGCGTCAAAGCTCAATATGACAAATCCGTTCAACCTCGAATCTTCAATGAAGGTGATCTCGTACTTACATATGATCAAATGCACGATAAGCTTGGAAAAGGAAAGTTAGAATCTATGTGGTACGGCCCCTTTGTTGTAAAACGTGTCTTAAAAAAAGGAGCCTATGAACTAATTGATTGTGATGGTACGCCATTGGCACGGCCCCGTGATGGGCTATACCTCAAACGCTTCTATGCGTAAGGTTTCCCTACGCGGGTTACTTGTTGTACATAATGTACTTAGTTTGCTTTTACTCTTTTTGGTGTGCGCGTGGACCTTATGTATCCAATCTTACTTTGACTTGTGGATTTATGCGCAGATGTCTGCCTACTTTGGATTCGCCGACGGTGCAAGCCGACATACCCGGAATCTCGCTTCCGCAGCATGGGTGATCTATTCTCCCACTGGCGAGTTGATTTCTTCAGGAGCCAATTGTCTGGGTCCTGCAACCAACAACATCGCGGAGTACCATGCAGTCATTGGTCTCTTGACGGAGGTTGCTTCACTCAGGATTGACTCCCTATCAGTCTTCTTAGACTCCCAACTCGTGGTTTCTCATCTAAACCGTGTTTACACAGTTCGCAATCCTATACTACTTCGTTTATTTCGGAGAGTACGCCTCTTGGAACGATCATTTAATTTCATTTCATATCAACACGTACCGAGAGAATTCAATTGTATAGCTGATTCACTGGCTAATTACATTTTGGATTGGCATCTTGCCCATACATAAGAATACATCATAAAAATAAAATACATGAGTCACTGTAAATAAATAAGATCATAAAAATAGGTCCATATCACTGTATATAAGAGTGTTTTTCCAAATACATAAAGTTCGTGTCAAAGACAAAATTTGGGACCAAATCCCATACAAAATTTGGCTCTCAAAGCCTAGATATTGTGTACATGCCGCAAAAAGACTCAAAAGCTATCATCTATGGAGATCTGGCCAATCTATCATGTCCCTCGTCAGACTCCTCCCGCTGCTGGTGGTAACATACTACAGCTCGAACCACCCTACGAAGAATTCGACCAATACGACTAGGCACACCTACAGTATGCCGCTGGAGATGATAAGGGATGTCATCCATCCTCATAGCAGGGATACCATGAGTCAACCCCTGTAAGTTCCTCTCTATGTCCCGAACGCCTCCTGCTTCGTCTTCGTCCTCCTCCTCATCAGGAACAGCTTGACGATCAACACCACCACGACGTAATGGCGAGTACCCAGCTGGTCTCTGTGGTCCACGGTCTGCGACATGCATACGAACATACATTAGAAGTCTTTTACACATTCTAAAAAAGCAATAAAAATTATATATTCAAAAAAGAAAAAATATATATGCATGAAGGTCATACCTGAGTTGACCCAATCATCCTCTGGCAGTGCCAAGTCGATGTCCTCGCGGAAGTCCACCCCTGAATAGGGGTAGTCATCAATCATAACTATCTGCTCCTCTATCCAGGAGAAGAAATCCTCGCCAAAGGATAACCGCTGAAGTCCCCCGAGACGTCCAGCATAATCACTCCATCGAGCCATCCATGGCTCGGTAGGTGGATGGGGGGGCATAAATATCTGTGGGCGCAATAATGGCACCCTCGCCAAAAAGAAAGTGACCAGGATGCTCCCATAGCCAAATTGGGAATTCATTCCAACCCTACACTTGTGCACTTGTTCTCTAAGATTGGCCAACATCGCTTCACACCAGTTAAATACTGTTCCCCCCATACAGTCCGCTGTGAGATTCACTTGTGTACGGGACGCCTGATGCGGACCCATACTTCCTGCTGCACGGGTGATGGTGAACAGTATGGTTTTTACAGGGAGTTCTATAACATCCTTTATGGCCACCTTCCCGCTTTTCTTACTCGAACCCTGACGGCAATACCGAGCAATCAAATCATTTGTGCTCGTTTCCGAGGCTGTGTATCTGGTAAAATTCACCCGGGCTCCTCTTTTTGAGAGGCCTGTAAGGAAGTAAATATCCTCGAGTTGAATTTCGAGGACGTGCTCTCCCACTCGGAAAGCTTGAATGTCAGGGTCCCACAATTGAATAAGATGAGTGAGAAGCTTGGGTTGCTGACGAATCCCTTTGGTCTTAAAGAACTTCAACAAACCACATTCTCGCAGTGCGGTCACAGTTGGTAAATGATTTTCAGCTGCCAAATCATCTACTTCGTGCTCTCTTTCTTTCCAGCTGACCATTTTGATCCAAACAAATTGCAAACTCCTGCAAAAGGTCAGGGGAAACTTTTAGTAACTATTTAACAACTTGGTTTCAGCAAAAAATTTGGGAAAATTTGATTTTTTCATCTTTAAAATCGCCTTCATCGCGCCTGGGGCATACTTTTCCGCGCGGTACTGCACAGTACCGCGCTTCGATTTGAAACCACAGCGCAGTACTGTCTAGCAGTACCGCGTTTCACGATATAGGCCCAGCGCGGTACTGTGAGAAGCGATTTTTGCCCAGTAGGGCTCGCCCAAAAAATTAATTTTCCTTACTGAAAGAAAATGATTCATGCATGAAATGAAAGAGCAGTTTAAGAACTCTTACCTGGCGCAGACGATTGTTGAAACGGTGTCCTGAAACTCCCGATATGGATCCTTGAAGTTTTTGCTCCTCAAATGGGTAAAATCTCCTCTTTGGGTAAAAACACAAATGAAATGGTAAATTTCTATTTTTAACCATCCTTTTATAGATTTTTCACCTATTTTTTAATAATTATTTTTATATGGTTAAAATAAAGCCCATTTTCACATTACTAATGTCTGGTTTTATGAGCATTCATTGACAGGATCTCCTGTAAAAAGCGATATATTCACGCTGGCATTTATTCATTGTTTGACCTTCATTTCGAGCCTACTTTATCTTTTTCGTGCTCTGGATTAAAACTTGAAAAAGATTCCAAGCGCTTTCACACTCATCTAGTGCTTGTCAAATCCAAGTAAATGATGTCGAGTACGGTCAGCTTTACTCATGCTCGTTAAACGATGAGGAAAGTATTATCCTGGTTGTATTTTATTCTTTTTTTCGGACCAGAATAATTAAAAATTACGAAAAAGACCATAGGAGTCCATAGTTAAGCTCTTTTCAGACTCCCTAAAATTGAAAAGATTGCCAAGTGATCTTGACTCTTTCACACTTGTAAAAGTATTTGAAAGATCGTCTATTCGGTGATAGGTTACCCCTTTTTCGGCCCGTCTAGACTATTTACGAGAAAGGTATACCTCAGTCAAATTCGGCTGGGAGAGTTCTCTCGGGAATTGTTTTACACTTTTTCGGGATCGAGGGACTAAATTTACGAAAAAGTACATTGCGGAGCCTCCTTTAAGTTTTTCAGGCTCTCTAAATGTGAAAAACTACCGAGCTTTCCTTCCTTGGGCTCGTTAAAATTTAACATCGAAGGACCCACTTTGGGACGAACCCCTCCTTTCTCAGGTTCGTAAAACATGTGAGATTGGACTCATATATGAGATGAGATACACCGAGCATCTGTTATCCTCTTCAAGCTCGAAAAACAACAAAGAGGTACTCGTCTATCATGTCGGGGGAATATGGGGAACAAGTCAAGTTTATTATGGCAGCTTGTAAGTTGTTACCTTTGAGCATGGCATGTGTCTGTCTCTTATCTATATTGGGTATCTGTTTTTCACTGAGTTATGGTCATCATCCTGAGTCGTCTCCCTGGCCACGAGCCTACTCATCCTGTGTCTGTCCTCTGCTATCAATAATCCCTGCTGCCAAGTCCTGTTACATGCCGTTATATGTTCAAAGGGTTGCATTGTTTAGAGTCGTTCATTGTGTCAGGCCTCCGCTGTGTCGGTACAGACTCCATTGTTTCATCATCTTATCGTTCGTTCCGATTTCGTGTCGATGATGTGGGAATCATTATGGCCCACCTTCGACGAGTCTATTCCCGTCGACGCCAAATCATTATTCAGGAATTAGACTTAGGAATCAACCACTAGTACCTTGGTACCTGCATGCCTCAATGGCAGGTTTCCTCGTGTTTGACAGTAGGTTCACATCATTGACCTCTGATCAAGCGATCTCTCGGATGCTCGACATCAACTCATTCATTCGCATTTCGTTGAGATGTACTATTAATACCTTGGGAATCATCGTCATCATTGGTGATCTCCCTCGCATTTGTTAACGGTTCACATCATTGACCGGTAATCAAATGGTTTCTACCATGTTCGACTTCAACACCTTGTAATCACATGGATAGATTCGTATCTTTCGCGATCGGGTAGAAGACCCTAGGCGCACCTCTGTACCTTGATTGCGTCCAGGTTGCGATAGAGATGTCCTTTGTATTGTCACACAGATCCACTTATTGTATTGGTCGTGGCTATGTCATTATTGTCTCATGGATCTACGATTGTTCATAGTAGCCATGATCTGTCCACAGTCTATATCATCTCAGTACTCATGGATCTGCAATGTATTGGTTGGCAGCCATGCTTTGAGTCATTTGTTTCCGAGCATGGGGATGCCCGCCTCGGTGGTATATATAACACTTTGTTTCTGTCTCAGCTCCTTGTCGCTCTCCTCGATGCTATCTCTGCACAATATTCGTAAAGTCTTTCAGCCATCAGTCCCTTCTGACCTCACACTTTAGGGGGCATCTTTTATACCTCCATTTTCCACAGTGTCGCATCTCCACCACAAAAAGAGTTGACGACACTTCCCCTATTGTTTGAACCACCCAGAAGATGAGTGAACCTTGAAGGTAAACTTACCCTGACAAGTTTTCACCCAGCTAAGACTTTATTTACCCACACTACCGCGCCTTGCTCAGTTATAGGTGCGCGGTAGTCCACACTATCGCGCTATACTTTGTCTATGACACGCGGTACTACCGCGTTATGCTTAGACCACAGGGCGCGGTACTCTTTTTATAGCCCTTTTTCCATGGCTTGTGGGATTTTGGATTTTCGAAGATAATGGAAGATTGGGGTCCCTGATTCGATCTCAACTCATTCTCTGTGATTAGAAACCCTGATCCACTTATCTCTCCCTAGATCCACCCATCTCTCTTGTTGGTTAACCCTACCATACACTATAAAAGAGAGGCATTCCATGGGGAAAAGGGAGGACTCTTGGTAGTACCAAACTTATGATCTTGCAGCCTTGTGGAGATAGCTAGAGGAGGAAGCACTTGGAGCTAGAGGATTGGCTTGGGCATCAAGCAACCTTTGTAAGTATTCTTCAAGTTGTAATAAGATAACTTGTCTTGTTTTTCCCATTTCATGTGTATTTTTTAAGTCTTTAGCATGGGATGCATCTAATCTAGATTTGAATCTAATTTTTACATTCAAGGTATTTGGAATCTTGTATGTTTGTTCTTTGGTTGATCTTAACAGGTTCTACATTGGAGCATTTGGATCAAAAGCTGGAAGCGGGACAAACATCGGATTGAAAGGTGAGCCATACCTTTCATTTGTTTCTGAATGCATATAATCTTGTTGTTAAAGTTAGTTCAGGAATTTCAAGGTAGCATTTGTTGTGTTTTGTTCTTAGCTTAGAGTTAGTGAAAGTCTGCTTTAAGTTAAGGGAATTTTGACTTATCCGTAGGGAAAAATTCCACCAAACAATTATATGTTATCATCAAAAAATATCAAACTTGAAACCCGATGGCCAATGAGAGAAGACGAAATTGAAGTGGAATGTATGTCCATGTTGGTGACAACATTGGGAAACAATGTGAAAGGTTGGTCATGAAAATTGAGTGAATATCTCATCAAAGTGGTGAAATATGGGCAAGAAAGTTTTTAAAAGAACTTGAAGGACAATTGGTGAACAAAGGAATGAAGAATATTAGCAATGAGGTGGTGATGAGATGGCTGACGTGGAAACAAAAGGTAGATGGATGCGAATTGATAGTGGTAGCAGAGAAGTTGTGGTCGATGATGTGGCAATGTGAGGAAATATGGACAAAATGGTAGGTAGATATTGGGAATTTGATATGCAAAATGTCATAGAAGGTTAAGTTTTTTACTAAGTCAAATGGCAAAGTGGATAAGTAAACAAGGCAATGAAAAAAATCCTTGACAAGGTGGATCAAATGCTGATGCGAGGAGAAGTAAATTCTTTGCATCTCCTCCCTTCACATTGATTTATAGAGCGAATTGTTAGGGTGGACTATGAAGAAAATCTTGAAAGCAAGGCCTAGAAGCAAAACCGTAGGGAAAATATTAGAGCCAAGTTGAATTATATACATTTCGCATCCTCTGCATTCATTTTTAACTAGATGGAATGGGTCAAAGTGGGTTCAAGTTTGGAGAGAGATAAAATCTTTGTTTCCCAACATAACCCCATCCTCCACATCCCTTCTAGATCATGAGAAGTTGTAAAAGTGTGAACCCATCCCAATGTTATGAACCCTGCAATGAAATAAAGGAACATCAAGGGATCATGAAGGGGGTGTGATGCCAACCCAAGAACCAATAAAAAGGTGTCATGTGGAAGTTTAAAAGATGGAAGTAAATGTACATCCTGAGACCCATAATGCAATGCATTTAATAATAGTTACAAACAAGAGACGAGAAGTGAAGTGATTATGAGAAGACAAGGAGTCAATTTGAATGGGTAGTTCAATGGGTAAAAAATATAGAACAAATAGATAGTCCAAGAGACTATTACAATCGACATAATATTAAAAAGAACACAATTGGCAAGTAATGAAATAGTGCTCTAGAAATAAGAATAATGAGAGAAGGTTGACATGGTGTTTCGCCTAGTAACCCAATGTAGCTTGTAAATCGAATAAGAGATCGAGAGCCTACTATTGTAATATTATAAAAAACAATGATAAGAGAAAAGATTAATATTAAGATAGTGTTTTTTTCTTATAGGTTTTCCACTTAAATATTTTGAGAATGAATGATGTGTGCATTCCTAGTAGTTAGTCTTGTTTCCTGAGTAGTTGATTCAATGTTCTAGTGTCTATATGTTTTTCTATTGTATGACTCTAACCTAAGTTATATATGCATGTGAATTGCATTTTTTGCAATGGTGCATATTTGGATAGTAATTCCAACATTTTAAAAATTGCATGTTTAATAAATATATTTAATGGTTTTTTCAAATTCATTTAAAATCAAAATTAATCAAAATTTTTTACTATTTATATTATTTCTATCATTGTAATAAACATTAATAATTATTTATATTTGTGTTTTTTATCATTTTAATTAATAAATAAAGTTAACCACATTTACAAATCTTACTTTCATTTATTATAGATTTAATATAGATTTAAGATTGCAATTCCAAGAATTTTGTAAATGTTCAACAAATATGAAATTATGAAATCATTGACTAACTTTTCCTAATTCATTAAAAATGACAAATTAATTATAATTTGTAATTTATAATGAAAATGATAATAACCTTATTGAAAAATTCATCCTACATCATGCAAATTAAAATAAATGTCTCACTTTGTACCTAAAAGAATGTTGCTTAGCAGATAAAAGATGTAATATTTTCAAATAATATTACAAGTTTGTTTTCAAAAAAAAATCAACATATTCATACTTGTAGGTATACCTATGGAAGTAAATGTTTCCATGTCAATCAATATATACAAAATGGCCATGATGACCATGATTTCTATTCAAAGTGGTGCATATACCTACTGTAATTGACATATACTAGATGGCCATGATTTCTATTCAAAGTAGTGCATATACCTAATATGTTTATAATACATTTTAAATTAAATTTACAAGCTCTAGATTGATAATGTTCTAAGTTTACATCTCTTATTTGTTTTATTTCATACATTTATTATAAATTATCTTTATATTTATGTATGTGAAAATGTTAAACATATTACATATATTAGTTGCATTCTTTATAATTATTTAATATTGGAATTTTTCTAAAAGAAAATAAATTCCAACATCTTATAATTGTTGACATTAAAAAATTGTAATTTTAAACATCTTTCATGCAACTTTAGTTTTGTTTTTAGTGCAACTTTAATAATTATAAATTTATTGATTGATTTTTCTTAATACATTTAAGTAAAATAAATGAACTATTAATTATTTGAATTATGTCATACGTTTATATTTATACATTACAAATATTGCACTCATACATAAGGCTTCTTTGCTTTTTTAATCTTTAATATGTCTATGTGAATATTGCATTTATCTTTGTTACTTAAATAATAAGTATAATAAAAACTATCATAAGTGTAACAAGAAATTTACACTTATTGATAGCTAGTGTATCTAACATATTTGTAGTGTTAAGAAGCATATTGTCAGTACTTTTAATAATTGTAACAAATATCAATGGTAGTTCATAAAGAATTAAGGAACTTGTTGAATTTTGAAATAATGTCTCACTATTGATATGGAATAGTTAACAAGGATCTTAAACATGCTCATGCCCTTGATCGAGTGAAACCCTAGCAATGATGGTACCAAGGTCCTAAATACAACAATAACTCCACCTTTCGGGGCCTCAACAAATATGGGAGAGGCATGATTGGTCTCCTTCAAGGTTGTTGTCATAGGGGAACAACCTATGGATCCTTCCACTTATAACCACAACCAAAGTAACCATATGAGATGAAAATCAACAACTAGTTAGCAAAAATAACAAAGAACACATGCTATGAATTCACATTCGATGTGCATCAATAAGTGTATTCAATATGTGCACGATCATGTAGTAATTGGAAAATTTCTAGAAATATAGCCAATATATTAAATCACTAACTTAGGGGATAAACACATGGTGGGACCCCAAAGGAGTTGTAGAGATCAAGTTATTCTCAAGAGGATTCTTCATTGCCATATTCACTAGCATAAAAGATTAAGACCATGTATTTGAGAATGGCCCCTACTTATATAACTCTACCATCCTCAACTTGCACTAATGGGTTGAGTGATTCAGTCAAGAACAAGAGGATTTCACTCAAGTGCTCATATGGATCGATATGTATTCCCTACCACAAGAATTCCAAGATGAATAAAACATAAGAGGCATTGTAAATACATTTGTCTCTTATGTAAAATTATCATAGATAACCAAAGAAGGAATATACACCTCCTACACCTATATCTGTGTCTTCATAAATGTCTTTGATGCCCTTCCAGAATCCATTCACATTAGCTACCAAAATGTGGAATGGATGGAAACACTAGATTACAAGCACATACAATTTCATTGTTAAAAAATCCGTAAGCATGGTCATTTCTTCAAGGACTCCCACAAAAATGAGGCCAATAGTAAAGACAAAACCTCAGAGGCAAAAGATGAGGAGCGTTTTTAGAAAATCCAAGGCAAATAAAGACAAACCAAAAGTAAAGTTTAATCCCATAGGCAAATAACCCATAGATCAATAACAATTTTGATGCCTTGTAGTTAGAATCAATCCTTTATCAAAATGAAGGTATCTAAGAAGAAGAGAAATAAGTAGCCATCATAGAAGGGAAGGAGGTCATTCATGCATCACAAAGGAAAACAAAGAGCACATAACCCATCCACCCCTATGCCAGTTGGCTTTAGTTCAAGTGGTTGTGGGATGGAATGTTATCCTCCCCACCCAAGTTCAATTCTTGTAATTGACATGTTGAGCTAATAATGAGTATATTGTTGCAATAGCCCGGTACCCTCAAGATTATAGGGTTTAACCTAGGTACCATCCTTGAAATGAGGGAAGTGTCTGTGGGTTTTACCTGAGATAATTTACCTAGAAAAAAAATCCATCCCACCCCTAATAAAGGACCTAGAAACAAAGAAGAAATATAGGAGATATAGATCGAGCAATACCCATGTATATACAAACTAGGGAGAAGATCATGGAGGAATCAACCTCATTAAGTGTCGCCACCCTATTTTACAGTTTTGAAGACATTGTGCAATTAGCCTTTGAAGGCCTTATTTTTCTTTACACACTAAGTTATGTGTATCCAATTTTGCAATGCACGCCTTGTTTTGATCCGTGCACCAAAACTTATGAATGTAATTAGAACTAGCATGCTTTCTTATATCATGTGAGTTTGAAAGCTACAATGTAGGATGTTGTGAACTAGATTATTACTAATTGTGACTAAGCTAAAGTGTATATACAGTAATGTAAATGCTAGATTGAGGGTTAGATGGCTTATTGATTGGATCTTGTATTTGAATATTAGTATCAAAGATTGTATAGAGCAAGAAAAGATCAAGGTCAAAACCCTTGACAGTTGTATGGATTTATACAGAGTCATATTTAGATTTCTCTTATGGAATGGATATAAAGGACTATATGGTGGTTGCCCCTCTAAATTTTATGTGTTAGTTATGTTTATATGAATGTATGATGAATGAGTTGTGAATGTGTTACATTGCATATCTTATTTTATATTATTCAAATATGTTCTTGTGATGTTCACTAGTGTCTCAAATGAGACCTTATCCTTTTAGGATACTAAATATGCAAATGCTATTGAACTTTATTATTGGGGCTCAATTTATTACCAACAAGGGGTTCCATTGTTTGGACTAGATGAATTTCTTATAGAAGGAAGTACATATATATCATTGAGACCCTTGTGGTGGGAGATACAAGATTAGATTTGAGAGAAATCAAGTTCGTGTTGAAAGAAACCCATAACATGTTGCACGTAGATCCTAAATAGTAGATGAACATGTATCTTTACTATACTAAGCATGAGAGTTTTTTGTTAAATTTCTTATTTTCATGTCTGAGTGGATAAAAATATAGGAAGTAATTAATACCCTAAAATTTTCTCAAGAACTAGTGGTTTGGGTTCAACAGTGATTGCTAGATTGAAAAGTAGTCGATAATAAGTGGACTTGAGCAATTGATCTTTTGTTTGAAAAAATTAAGAGGGATACATTGTGGAAATTATCATTGAGTACCATACTTCTTTTAGCACTATTGAGTGAGGTTTTGAGGAAAAACCAAGAGGGAGATTACTGGAGTAAATACCACTATAGAACAAGATGTTGTTTATTGAAAATGGATTTATGCATATGAGACTAGATAACATGGTACCATAAGTCCCTCATATTGTGAGGTAGGGAAAGAAAGAATGGATATGAGATAAGAAAGTAGGAAATGAAAATGGATCCAAAGGCACAGAAAAGGAATGATTAAAATGATATGCATGAAGACATGTGTTGCACAAGGAAGTTTGGAAAATCCACCATGGCAATTCGAAGAAAAGGGGAGAAGACATGATGGAAACTAGTGGTAGGGTAAGTAAATGAAGGAAGAATGCATAGGAGCAATATGTTGTTATAGATAATGCACTAGAGATGCACATGGAAGAGGTAAGGACAATGTAGGGGTGTAGTGCGTAGGTGGTAGTATCCCTATCCCACATCAAAAAAGATGATGTCGATTCCCAATGGATGATGAGAAGTGCTAAGATTCTAGATGATGAGGAGAGTGATGTTAGGTAATAAAAAAATTGTTAAGTGACGATGAGGGTGAATTCATTGAGACTGAGGCAACTTTAGTAGTTGTAATCTTGTTGAGAACATAAGGTTAGATGATCCTTTGGGGTCTAGTAAATGAGTTAGGGAACCAACTTCATATAATCCTGTTTTTTAACCACATCCATGTGCACTTTATTAGAGGAAAGAGAAAGTATAATAGAAACTGAGTTGAGGACTATTATTTAGCATAGAATAGAAGGAGATGAAAAAGAATAGTTACAATAGTAAGAAGTTTAAATGTTGCAATGGTAAGAACATCAATCGATCCAACTCTCAAGCTTTCTATATGTCATAGAATTGGGAAGGATGATGCAGAACAATATTGTTTTATATATCAATCCATATGGATGGTGAAAAAAATTACAAGTAAAGTAATAAATATTGCACAATTGGAGACTACTTTTAGAGATTGGGTTCTCCAATGGCGTATGAAGTACAATGCTAGTGCACCTACAACCTAGACAAATACTTGTGATTAAATAAGGAGGGATTTAATTAAATATTTCCAGAAGACTAAGTCAAAACAATAGTGCATAGCGGATATTAAGGAGATCAAACAAATGGTCGAAGATTCTGTCTAGTATTACAATAAGGGGTTGAAGGAATTGCTAGGCAAGTTAACATTTTAGATATAGGATGTGTAACAGTCGCATCCCTTAATCCAACTAGCATAGGGTACATTGACTAAATCGAGGCCTCTAAATATCGCCCCATAATTATGAATTTATAACAGCTAAAATGCATGTGCAGATATGGAAATTAAAAAAAAAATACAGCGGAAATAAACTTGATCCACACACACATAGAATACAATTCCAAGCATAATTATCACATGCATATAAATTAAATCATTTCACATTAGATACAAAAGAATACCTATCTTTAAACAAAGAATATCAAAGAAACCGGTTGTGTAAGAGCGATTTTCCACCCAACCATAAGCACTATGTCCAGCATATGCTCTTTCTGCTGAGAGGCCACCCCCAAGCTAGGATATCAGGCCACCAGGAAAAAGTAAACATATATAGGATTCTCTCTCTTAGTGCACAACCTATTCTACTCATTGTGCTTAGCCAAAACCTTAACCAGAGCTCTACATGGGTCTCACTAAGCCATCACAGCCATGGCACTCCCTCCAACTTCCCCACACAACACAAGGAAGGAATTTCCCTTCACTGATCCATAGTTCCCTCAGGAAATCCAACCCTTATAGTGCTTACCAATGTGTGCAGTAAGGGTCAAACTTGTTTTATGTTATTGGAGAGCCTCCTCCAACATTAATTCATGGCTTCTCAAGCATCCAAAAGTAGCTGAGCTCAATGGGTAAAAGTTCCTAACTTTCCCAACCTTTATGTTCACCTACAACCATCTATTTTCCCTTCATAATTGCAGCGCTTTCTCTAAATTCAAATTTCTGGGTTAAACACAGTCTGTTAATGGTCATGAACAACAATAGGAAAAACTCTACGTAGTGTAGAATCCTGCATGAGAGAATGATCAAAAGAGTGTTGACTCTGAGGCATATAAGGTGAGGGTGAAAAGAAAACTGGCATAGCTTCTGACCATAGAAGAAAAGGACTCCTAACATCTGACATAACTATCACAACCCCCATACCTCAATAATTTCATGAAATAACTTTTCCCACCAACCTCACATATGCATTCAATGATTGGTTTTAATAGTCAAGAGAAGGTAATTGGTTCATCTAAAGCACATGGCATAATTTTGGATGATTTCTAAGGTTGACACTTGGTAACATAGGTGTTGTTAGGGAAAGTGTTCTTGTAGTAGAGGTGAGACTGCCAACGTACTAGGGTAAAAGATAGACATACAAGGTTCTGCAAGTACAATTATTAAGCAAAGATATTAGGGTTTAAGGGAATGTATACCTTATTCAGAAAGTTGATCCAAGCTTCTCCTCTTTTTCTCCAATACAAAAACCTGCAAAAACATTCAACAAAACCTTCCTCAAACCAGTTTGACTACAAATAAAAGATTGTTATTTATAAGAGAATAAAACATCAAGTTGTAATCAGAACTGAAACATACATGAACAAATATATTTGGAAAGGGAAGAATGTCCAATATTTATTAATGAATGAAGAAAGTACATCAAATTATACCTTCCTTCAAGCATGGCACTTCATGAAACCAAGATTCAAGGTCTCCTGCTCCTCTTCTCTAAGGATCCCAACCTCTGATAAGATGTGCTAGGGTTTACAAGAAACTAGGGCACGAATGAGGGGGATGTGAATCCCAATTCCTCCAGCATAGCATTATAATGGGCTTGATCTCCTTTCATGGTCCCTCTCCCTCTCTTATATAGTAAGTGAAGAAGATATGGTCGAATAGGAAGTAGTTACAACCGAAAAGGAGGTTCCAAAACTACCCAAACCGATCATTTTTCGCGATTTTATACATTTTTTAGTGTTTCTGAGGTACCCGCGACCTTTGAACAGGGACAACAAGCGGGTAGCTGTGAATTTTACCATATTCAACCTGTATTTTTTTGGAAAACCCACGGCTTTACCATGTTCAACCTATGTTTTTGTGGAAAATGGTCAAAAACAACCTTTTCTAGGGGTTTTCTAGAGAAGTTTTGGTCTCCAAAAATGTTCCTAAGGTTCCTACCTATCAAATGGGCCATGAATAGGTAATTTCATCCATCTAAAGTCCCAAATATGGCTCTTACATCCACAAATGGCCTTTTTTGTGACTCACGGTAATCTCATAAAGTGTTGTCATGCAACCAAAAGATGTAAGTGTCGTCACTAACGGAGAAGTGCAAATTTTGGCTATAACAGATGCCCCCTAATGTATGAGATCAGAGAGGAAAACGATGGCCGAAATACATTATAAATAATAAAAGGTTGAGTCATGGAGTTGGAGAAACAAGAGAAACCAAGAATCATAGGCTCAAATGAAGTACATGAAAGAAAGGCAAATGTCAAACAATCTCATCCATGGGATAAATGTCCATATTCAAAGAGTGGAACAGGACCTCCAGGAGGATACAATGATGATACAATACATAAGTATAACTGATGCATATATCATGGCCACTAGAATATAAGCATGGTTCCATGAGGATAGTATAAATATGAACATAGCCATAGAAATACAAACGTGGATCTATGTCAAAACTAGAGATCATAGCCATAGAAAACAAACTGGATCTATGTCTCATCAAAATCCAAAAAGAGTATGGCTCGGTCTTGCGCAAATTGGGGTATAAAAAAATATGACAAATGTTGCCATCAGCCTAAGGTCTTCATTCCAAACCGTCTCAAGGTACGAATCCTAACCATGTGAATAAATGAGTTGATGTCGAACATAGAGGACATTGTTTGATTACCGGTCATTGATGTGAACCATTAACAAACACGAGGGAATCCCACTAATAATGAAAATAGGCCCCAAGATACCTAGTACGTTCTAACAGGTGTGAATAGATGTTCTTGAAGTCAAACACCTGAAGTATCCATCGATTAAGGGACATTAATGTATTCCCATAACTCAATGACAAGGGAAATTTCCACTGATGACTACAATCCATAAGGTACTACCAAAAAATCGAAACTTCGTTCCTAGAGAAAGATGAGTTGAATTCAATGGGAAGAAGTCCGTTGGAAGGGAGGCCTTAAATCATCCTCCATCATCCAACATGAGGTACAATCAAAGGTTGATCTGATATGGAGTAGGATTGAATACATGATGAAACATACTGACACCAAGGAATGGCTGACACATGAGGTCAAGGCAACTACAGAATGGTTGACACAGGTTGTATCTTTGAACAGTGAGCACGACACAAGAGTGAATTAGGAAGCTTTGAAAACAAAGGGACCATGATATAAATCTGCAATGTAGGAGACATTAACAGATTCTCCATATGGTTGGAAGAGCAACCAATCGGAGGATTAAAAAACTCAGAGATCAGGTTTATCCTAAGGCCAAAACTAGAACCCAACTTGTTTGGTAGACTCAAAAAGGTGCATTGTTCAAGGACATAGTTGACTTGCTGCAATTATATTGAAAGGTATTTAACACTCTTCCCTTCCCTTTCTCTTTTTAGATACCTTTTTCATTTTTTAACGAGCTTGACAAATAACTAAAGCATGCTCAATAAGGGTCGAACCATGTGTAATTTTATGATTCCATGGAAGGGAAACTCAAGACCTTCTTCATGTTTTAACGAGTTTGAAGAAGAGATAGACTGGTACTCGATAGGATACTGATCCGTGGAGTTTAATATCGAGCCCGGATCTGTTCTTTCTCGCCGGTGTTTTCATATTTAAAGAGTCTGAAAAACTTAAACAAGAACTCTATACACCCTCTCGTGGATTTCACATCGAGCCCGAGTTGGTAGATGATCACTAGTGTTTTCATATTTTGAGAGTCTGAAAATCCTAAAGAAAACTACAAAGGGTCATTTTTCGTAAATTTAGTCTCCTCACCCAAAAGTAAAACAATGCGATAGGGAACTCTTCTAGCCAAGTATGACTAGAGTTTTCCGTTTTTGTAAATAATCCACAAAGGTCCGAAAAAGGGTTAAACTTATACCTAAGTGGATTTCCCTTCATTTCATTAGCAATTCTGAAGTGAACAAGTATACTCGGTGATCTTGTCAATTTTAAGGAGTGTAACAAGATCTTAGAGAAAAACTCCATAAAAATCTTTTCCGTAAAGGTTTAACGAGCCCGAAAAAGTAAACCCATGACCTCCTTATTGTTTTTTAACGAGCTCAAAGGAGAGATGGAATAAATGCTCGTAGCCTCCTTATTGTTTTTAATGAGCTCGAAGGAAAGGTGGAAAAATGCTCATTGACCTCCTTACTATTTTTTAACGAGCTCAAAGGAGATATGGAAGAAATGCTCATAGCCTCCTTACTCTTTTTAACGAGCTCGAAGGAAAGGTGGAAGAATGCTCATATCCTCCTTACTGTTTTTAACGAGATCGAAGGAAAGGTGGAAGAATGCTCATATTGGGAGGATACAAGTGTCAGGGACATGCGAGACTAGTTCTGAGCGCATGGAACAAAGCTATGCATATTGCAAGGAACATGAGCAAGATAAGGACACTCAGGGTGTGTCTCCTCCAAGTAAAGGGTGTCATATCGCAAAGGCAAAGTGATACATGGATTAATGGAAATGAGATCAAATATGAAGGATTATATAACGAGCTAAAAGCATGGAATACTGCATCAGGCTCATTAGTGCAAGCGGGATCAAAAAAAATGCACATGCGACTTAAACATAAAAATGGGAGCCTTGTAAGGAATGGCCATAAATATATGAGGAAGAAAGATATGAGGCTTCTTCTCAAAGTCATGGTAAATCTAGAAAGGATCCCAAGCCTATTATAAAAACTCAGCATGGGCTCCAAAATGGCATAAGGGTGCTAACTAGGGTGACCCATGTTAGGTAGGCTTTGTTGTCGGACTGGTGCATAATGCATATAGATATGGATAACACACCAAGATCCAACAGGTTCAACCCTATGGCGAATTCAGATGGAAAAAGGTTCCAATGCATCATAATAGCGGCGAAGCCTAAACCTATATGAAAGGTTCTGAATATACCTGACATGATCGAACAAAGTGTTGAAAAGGACCAATAAGCAAGTATAAGTCCAACTAAGAATCCTATCTCCAAGAAACATTAGTACCAATATCATATCCAAAACATATGTAAAGAAATATCCGATACAATTCACTGTGGTAGAAATACTTTCAACATCACTATCATCAACAACAGGCATAATTAAGGTAGAGTTAACCAATGAAGACTCTATAGTACCCAAGCCTGAGGACTTACAATCAACAAGATTGACTTCGGGATGAAGATAAAAGTTGAAGGACGCGATGGAATTTGCAGGAACAAAATCATCATCACAGGAGTTGAAAATTCTAGAGGCATAATCAAACTCAGTAAGAACACCGATTTGTGAATCTATAGGAGAGTCCAAAGACTCAACAGAAAGAAGATCAAACTCCAAGGTCAAATCGAGGATGGACATAACTGCAATTGGATCAATGTCCAAATGAATGGAAGATTGCATTATAGACTCTAGGAAAACTTCATCAGATGGAAGTATATCATCCCAGATATAAAACATATCTAAACATTCAGATGGAGGTATCACCTGGTCAACTGTCGGGACTCGGTCCCGAGAAGGTAAGCATGAATTCAGAGGCTTCTTCTTAGTAGAAATTGGACTCAAAGAACAATATGCCACATAATTCTCCTATGACATGGTAGTGCCTATTGACGATGGATATACTTGGTCTCCAATTGGGTAATAAGAGGGATCAACAAATGCAAGTTGATCAATAGTGACAATGCTTTCTTTGTGAGGAAAATGCATCATACGAAAGAGCATAGACACCACACCATGCATAGCATATGCGTAATCACGCTCGAGGATCATATCAAAGTCCAAAGGGTCCTTTAAAACCATAAAATCAACTAATATTTTTTCCACCCAAAGTAACAGGTACCTGAGGGGGGAATCCCACCGATTCACTAGGTCTTCTATCGAAGGTCAACGACCAATTAACAGCTGGAACAAGGTTAGGGAAACCTAAATCTCTCTAAGCATAAGGGGATAAGACACTAACAGATGCTCCTTCATCTACAATAGATCGATGAACCGCATGGTTTCCGATATCAACCCTTATCTGGAAGGGTGTAGAAGAAGGAAGACGAGGCCTAGCTAGACTATTCAAATCAAAGGAAATGATCTTATAGCTTGGTATGGGTTCACTCAACACAGATGAAGTGCCCCCTTTTTCATAATCATCCGAACTGGTAATGCAGAAGACTTCAGGAGTAGGTGAATCAATGTCTGAAGCACTGATGAGATCGGTCTAAGAATGTATCAATTCGTTCACTTCACTCTCCGAAGGAAGAGTCGGGTTAACCAAAGACTGTTTTAGTTCAACCACTTTATCAACCAAAGGGTGATCAGGTTGTTGGGAATCTATAGACAATTCACGATCAAAAGATCCTTCATACATGATTACAACTTGGTGAGATGTAAACGTCACAGTTTTACCTTCACCGGAATGAGTGATTTGATAGACTGATAACAAATTGCAGGAAAATCTTGGAACACATAGTACATCACTGAAATGACCATTATCTACTGGAACTATTCCAGCTCCTACAACACTTAGAGATCTATCATCACCAACAAATATTTGTTTGGTGTTACATTCATGCATAGTAGAAAAGATGGCTTGATCCTTAGCCATATGATAAGATGCTCCAGAATCAATGAGCCATTCATTTGAAGTAGAAGAAGAAGATGCATTATAAGAATAACCAGAAGCACAAAGTGCATGTCCATGAGAGGTAGATTTTGAAGGCAAATCTAGGCTGATGTGATGCTTCTTTATTGCTGCTTCCAAGGCTGCCATCTTCTTAAAACACTTAGATTCATCATGATTATCTTTCCCGCAATAGTTGCAATGACGCTCAGTCTTCTTGCCTTTTGGCCTGGATCCTTTGTCATTTTTTAAAGAAGGAGCTGACTGAGAGGGTTTGGGACCCTTGTTTGACTTATTATTGTGAAAATTTTGTTTCTTGGGAGGCTTGGACTTTTCTTTCTGTTGGGACAATAAAGCTTTCCCAGATGTATCTGCATTGTTAATTATTCCAAGATGGATGAGCTTATCTTGCTCTCTAATCAAGGAATCACAAAAAGATTCAAGACTAGGGTCTTGATAGCTAGCTGCATTCAAGGATTCTTTCATGGAGTAAAATGTAGATACAAAAACAAAATATGCAGGTCCAAGTGTGGAAAGAATATGATAAATGCATTGTTTGCCTTCCCTCTTAATCTTGCATTCTTCACATAAGAGTTTAAAAGTTTTGTACTTAGATAAATAATCTTGTATGCATGAAAAATCACTTGGATTCAAAGAAATCAACTCATTTTCGAGTTGGTGACCTCGAATTTCATTGTGTTTACCAAACACAGATTCCAACTTGTCCCAAGCAACATCAGGTTCATCAATTCCAGACATGTGGAATCGCAAATCAATAGAGATTGACATCCCAATCAATCCACGAGCTTCATCACATCTATTTTCCCATTTGATTTTCTCATCATCATCAGTAGGTTCTATTTTTTTCCCTGAGGTAATTCTGAAAGTCCTCTACTTCGTAGAACATCCTCCATACGAGGTTTCCATGAGAAATAGTTGGAACTGGTAAGTAGAATATCACAAAGGGCGGCCACATTTGTAAATACTTAATCCGACAGTCACGATATGTTCCCGACATAGAGTAATCTGACGGCTCAACTTCTCTTAGGTCATACCTACCCTTGATCTGTGGCTTAACACTCGATTGGTCCATGATCTCTATTTAAAGAGCATGGAGGGTCATTGGAAAGTTGATCGATTATGAGAAGCTCATTTGTAACTTTCTTTCTTTGCATAATAAATTGTCCCGTAGAAGCTATTTGGCCAGGGTCGTGGAGTGTTTCCCTCACGAGGGTTTAAACCACGTCAAAACATCGGTGTATCGATCTGTGATTTGTTTGTGTGAAGTGGTTTCTCTAGGTGTTCGGTCTTTTGGGAGTACCTTGTGTACCCGAACATGGTATCAGAGCTTTTATGAAAAGCTGCTTTCAGTTATGATCTAGATCTTGAACTGTTGTTGCCGAAACTTGAAAGGGTTTCTAGTTCTAGTATTTATGTGCATTTATGGGCTATGGGAGGTGTTCTATTGCGTCCAGAGCGTCGTTTCCATTGGAAAATAGTTTTCGTTTGATCGAAAGTGGTTCTCGGTTGCCTCAGAAACGCGTATTTCATCAGATCTAAAGGTATAATGTTACAGTGACGCATTTTTTTTTATTTTTTAAAAATATCTCATATTTTATCAGTTTTTATTATTAGATTTTTTTTAGTTTTGGATTGTTGCTTTCCTTTTCTGCGTATGCTCTTTGCCCTGCACCTTGTGCGATCTCGGCAAATCAGAAATAGAAAGGGAAAGGGTTTTTCTCGGCTGCGTATGCTCTTTGTCGTGCACCTTGAACGAGCTCGGCAAATCAGAAACAGAAAGAAAACGTAGACTTTCCGGGCAAGCTAACAAGATCTAACCCCAAACGTGTGGAAAAGTTTTTTTGTTTCGGTTTGTTGTGTGTTTTGCAGGAAAAAAGGCAAGCACGAAAACCGAGCAAGAAGAGTAAAAAAAAAAAAAACCCTTTCTCATTCCCATATTTTACATACCTTTTAATCTAGCTCACTTGGTTCAAAGTTGCTTTATTCCTTAATAGGTCTTGAGTTCAAGTCTTATGAAGTTACTTTTAAAATAAAAAATGCATGCAATTTCTATTTTCAAGTTACTTTATTGTAAAAGTGCATCTCACTTAAATAATAATAAATAAATAAAAAATACAAAGTGAGTCACTTCAGTTCCTTTTTATTGATGCACTATTTAAAGTAAATCATTGTAAAAGTGAAATCACTTATTTTACAAAAGTGATTCACTTAAAGCAACTTTATTGTAAAGTGATTGTCAAAGGTTCATCTTCAGAAGAGAGGGGTCATTTTTTTAGCTGGTCATTTTCTATCTGCCACGTCACTATTGGGGACATCTTCAACAGTTTCTTTGTTCAAGCATAACTTCATCATACGGAGTCAATTTTCAGTGCCGTTTTTTTTAAACCATCTATTTTTTTGAGCTCTTAGCATCCAGACTATTGGTTTCTGCTTTTACAGCCATTAATTTAAAAATATGGCCGCCCCTTGTGATATTCTACTTACCAGTTCCAACTATTTCTCATGGAAATCTCGTATGGAGGATGTTCTATGAAGTAGAAAACTTTTCAGAATTACCTCACAGAAAGAAATAGAACCTATTGATGATGATAAGAAAATCAAATAGGCAAATAGATGTGACGAAGCTCGTGGATTGATTGGGATGTCAATCTCTACTGATTTGCGATTCCACATATCTAGAATTGATGAACCTGATGCTGCTTGGAACAAGTTGGAATCTAAGAGAAGTTGAGCCGTCGGATCACTCTATGTCGGGAACATATCGTGACCGTCGGATTAAGTATTTACAAATGCATACTAAAGAAACACACTTTACCTAACGGATCTATTACACAAGCTGATCTTTACTAAGTCCTAAGTGTCTAAATATCCTAACAATTATGACATGTCAGGTCTAAATATAGCATCCAAGAAGGTGCTCATGTGAGTTGGGGAAGCTCAATGGGTCCCTACTCGAATCGGGGGAAGAAGGAAGGCTAGGGAAGGGAGGACACATGGCAAATCATGAGCACACACCCTAATTCGAATTGGCTTGAGTTTTTGGATGGATTGGTAACCTTAGAAGGCTAAGGATGTTTATAAAATACAGGGATCAACTAAAAGAAGGGATTTTGATCATTTGAGAAAATTTCATTTGTGTAGAGAGAGAGCTAGTGGATGACTAGTTTCTTGCCTTAGCCAATTTCGAGGGTGAAAGATTCCCATCCAAGTTGGTGTTTGGAGAGGAAATTCAGGTCTTTCATGGAGCTTTAATGGAGTTTATATTTGCAATTTCAAGCTACAGGTCAGCTTGTGGTTTCTTCTAGTGCAGCTCACTCACTCAACCATTTCCAATTTTCATTGCATATTCTTGCTTCTTGAGGGAGGGCGCTTTTGGTGAGCTATTGTACTCTTTGGGAGAGATTATCATGATCCAAATTGTAATAAGCTTAATATACTCTTTTCTTCATATTCAGAAAGTCTTAGGTCGAAATACCAAGTGGTTGTATTAAAAGTGATGATTAATGAGCAAACAATGACCATTTCCCCACTATATTGATGTATGCCATTGTAATGCTGATGATTTCGAATGAAAGAATGTTTATCTGATATATTTATGATGAATGGACTTCCATTTATGATTATTACAAGTTTCATATCTAGCACTTAAGCATTTGAAGTCATTTTACTCGGTTTATTTGCATTTGGAGAAGATTTGGTGCCATTTCCCCAAGGGTCGAATTAGTGATTTTGTAGTAGTTTGGGAGAGGGTTATAACAGCATTTGTAAACTGTATAATGATTCATATGAGACCTTAATAATTTCCCTTAAAAATCCTCTACCCCTGTTCAGAAATTCGAGTGGGTTTGGGAGCATTTGGAAAGCCATTTCCAGCATTTACCCTAGGGGGATTTGAACCCCAATTTGCTAGTGAAGACTCCTACCTTGGCCAGAATATTAAACAAGTTTGAAGAAGTATTTGGAGGGTCATAAATAATCCTTGAACATCATATTCAAGTCTTATTATCATTCATATACCTTCTCAAAATATTTGGGAGCATTTGGGTCAATTTGGAGACCTAGACATCAAAACTAGTCAAAGGTCGAAATAAGGAAAAAAGTGAAAAATTAGTCATTTTAATAAAATTTCTTAAAAGGGACATTACAAGTGGTATCAGAGCATGGTCTTGGCACCTGATGGTCTTGGAAAGGATCCAAACAAATAAGCCACCACTCTCAGAACCTATAGTTGAAGAGGTTATTGTTGAAGAGGAAGTAGTAGGAGAAGAAGAGCAAATTTTAAAAAAAATCATGACTAGGGATGAAAGGGAAAACTCAGAAAATAAAGAGGAATTTATTGCATCCATAAAACCATTATTTGATGAAATTTCAATGGGAATGAGAGACATTATCAAGCAGAGGATGAAAGGCTTCGAATTGATGGCTAGCCAGCTAAAAAACAAAGGGGTAGTAGGAGGCAGCAGTAGTACACAATCATAAAAAAAGAAGACACGTGGTGAGCATATCTTTTCAAGCACATGACCCCATAATAGACCTAATGAATTTCAGAGCACACCAAGGTCTACTACACCTAAATTTCGTATACCCAAAGAATAACCTAACACTCAATCTGAACTTGAGACATTGACACAAGATTGGGAGAAATTGGATGAAAATTGTAGGATAAATCTACCATTTGAACAGTACTTTATTGTTGAAAACAAACTCAAAAAGAGGGAGGACAATAGGGCTCTACTCCAGAACAAAGAATTAAATGGTGCTATTGGTAAAATGTCACTCCCCACTTTTGATGGTTCTCCTCAAAATTCTGCTAACACTTGGGTGCAAAAACTAGATGTGTATTTTCAGTTGAATCCAATGGTGGAAGAAAATGCTTTAAAAATGATCATTTTGCACTTGGAGGGAGATGCCAATGAATGGTGGTTTCATGGAATGAAAACTTTGGGTCATGATCAGGTTAAGACATATGGAGAATTTGTTGATAGGGTACTAGAGAGATTTGAGCAAAAAGATCCAGAATTGCCTTTCAAAGAACTAGCTCAATTGAAGCAAGTGGGAACCCCTGATGATTACACGATGGACTTTCAAAAAATATCAGTCAAGGTGGATGATATATCTATGGGAAGGTTAGTATTGTTGTTCACTGAAGGTTTGGCTGAACCCTTAAGAGGCTTGGTCAAATTGCACAATCCCACTACATTAAGAGATGTAATGAACTTAACTAGAGATCTCCAAAATGTACTTCCTAGAACAAGATTTCCTCCCAAGCCTAACTTCAAATTTGAAAAGAAACCTTGGAAAATATATGCATATGATAAAGAAGGCTTTGCAAAGAGATTCATTTGAAAAGAATAAAAAATAAGGGTTAAATAGGGATGAACTTCAAAGAAAAAAATTGTGCTTCACATGCTTTCAACCATGGACACCGGGGCATAAATGTAATAAAGGAAAAGCTCAATACATAGAAGTATTTTCTGATAATGATGAATATGATGGGGGCATGGATGAAGATGGACATATTTTAGATCAAGAGGAGGCATATGAGATAGCAGTTGAAGAAGAAATACAAGAAGAAAATCAGCCTTCATCGGACAAAGCAAGAATGGCAGTACTTTCAGCAGTACCTCGCTATCATACTATTCAATGCAGGGTGTGGTATTAGGACAAAGAGATTCAATTTTGGTAGATGGAGGAGAAACACATAACTTCATTGATGCAGAGATGGTGGAGAAAAGGAAGATACCTATTGAACCATTCGATGGCTTCACAGTTGTCATTCCCGGTCACAACACAATGCATTGCAAAACATGGGTTCCAAAGTTGCAAGTCACCGTAGGTAACTATACTTTTGTTGATAGTTTTTATGTGGTTGATGTTGCTGATACTAATGTGGTTTTGGGAGTGCAATGGTTGTATTCTATAGGGGAGCATACAGTAAATTATCAAATTCCTGAGATGAAATTTCAAGATTCGAAAGGTGTACTAAGGGTTGTGAGACGGCAGCACACTTACCCAAATCAAGTAGTGACTTGCAATAGTATGAGATCTATATTGAGGCATGGGGACATAGAATGGGCTATTGAATGTCATATCACATCTCCCAAGCCAAACATAAAGGTTGTTGAACACCCAAAGGAGATAGAGAAACTCTTGCAAAAGTATGAAAAAGTTTTCAGAGATCTTCCACATGATAGACCACCAGATAGGGGGGTTGAGCACAACATTGTTTTGGAGGAGGGTATTTTACCCATTCAAATACCACCTTATAGACATCCCAAGAAATTCAAAGATGAGATTGAGAAGGCCATCCAAGAACTCTTAGAGTTGGGACTCATTAGACCAAGCTCTAGCCCTTATGCTTCTTCAGTAGTGTTGGTAAAGAAAAAAAATGGAACCTTGAGGATGTGTATATATTTTAGAGCCTTGAACAAGAAGACCATCAAGAATAGGTATCCTATTCCTAGGATTGATGAGCTCATGGATGAACTATTTGGAGCCAAATATTTCTCCAAAATTGACCTTAGATCAGGTTATCACCAAATTCGAATGAAGGAAGAAGATGTGCAAAAGACTGCTTTTCGATGTCATTATGGTCATTTTGAGTTTCTTGTTATGCCATTTGGATTAACTAATGCTCCAGCTACATTTCAAGCATGCATGAATAGAATCTTTTGCAAGCAGATTAGAAGGTTTGTTTTGGTCTTCTTTGATGATATTCTCATTTACAGTAAAACTTGGGAAGAGCACTTGCAACATCTAGAGATTGTGTTGAAAACTTTGCAAGAACAATCCTTGTTTGCTAAGATGTCTAAATGTGAATTTGGGATGAAGGAATTATTGTATCTTGGGAATATTATTGGGAAAGAAGGAGTGAAAGTACACATGGAAAAAATCAGGGCTATCTTAGAATGGCCATCACCAAAAAAATCACAAAATTGAGAGGATTCATTGTCATATGCACCTATTATAGAAAGTTTGTGAAAGGGTTCTCCAAGTTGACTTCTCTACTCACTGATTTTACTAAGAAGGATGCTTTCAAGTGGGATGAAGAGGCTGAAAAGGCCTTCCAAAAAATGAAAGAGGTAATAAGTAGTTGTCCCATACTTGCATTACCTAATTTTTCTAAGCCTTTTGTTGTTGAATGTGATGCTTCAGGTGGAGGAATAGGGGCTATCCTAAAGATAGGCCAACACCCTATAGCCTTTGAGAGCAAAAAGTTGCAGCCTCATGAAAAGCTTTACTCCATTTATGACAAAGAGATGTTGGCCATCATGCATGCATTGGCAAAGTTTCGACGATACTTGGTAGGAAACAAGTTTGTGGTGAAAACTGACCACAATAGTCTAAGGCACTTCCTCACCCAAAATGACCTAAATGAAAGGAAACAAAAGTGGGTAAGCAAGATTCAAGCTTATGATTTTGATATTGAATATGTGAAAGGAAAGAATAACATTGTAGCAAATGCATTATCTCGAAGACTTTATTTTTCTCTCATAGACATTGCCAAAGATTGGAAAAACATGCTACTAGTTGAATTTTCCAAAGACAAATTTGCTTGTGGTGTATTAGATGGAATCAAAGGGGATGATAACTACAGGATTTTGAATGGGATGATATATTATAAGAGCAAAATTTATTTGGTTCAAGACTCAAAATTCAAGTACAAAATTTTGCAAGAAGCACATGATTCCCCACTAGCTGGCCATCCGGGGATCTTCAAAACTTATAGGCAATTGAGGCAAAGATTTTCTTGGAAGGGGATGAAGGAAGATGTTCAGAAATATGTGAATAAATGTAAGGTATGTTAGCAAAACAAATCAGAACTTACATGCCCAGCTGGCCTATTGCAACCATTGCCCATTCTGGAGCAAAAATGGGATAGTATCTCAATGGACTTCATCACCGGTTTGCCCAAATATTTGGGTAAGGATTGCATATATGTGGTAGTGGATAGGTTGAAAAAAATTGCTCATTTATTTGTTGTTACATCATATTTTAGTGTTGCACAAGTGGATGATATTTTTTTCAAAGAAATCTTCAGATTGCATGGGCTCCCCAAGAGCACTGTTAATGATAGAGATAGTAGATTCATGGGTGATTTTGGCAAGAAATTTTTAGATTGGTGGGCACTCAATTGACCCCAAGTATAAGTGAACAAATAAATGATGTTCAAACATTACAATGGAATAAATATTTAATAATGGATCTATTTAAATAAATACAAGAGAAAATTGAAGTGGCAATGGAGCATGGAGACACATGGAGATTGGGGGGCCCACATAGAATTTTTGTGCCACATGGCATCCTCCTCTTGCAATTTCGAATCCATGGGAAGCCTAATGTTCTTGGATGATTTAGAAGGCTAATGCACTTGGCCATATGCATCATAGGTCGAATTTGGAAGGAAATGTAACTTACATAGGAGAGGAAGAGTCAAATGGGAGCTTCTTGGACACTTGGGCTAGATTCCTAACATCTATGACATCTATGACACCAATGATGAAGATGCTATGACATTTATGACATATTGCAGACCTGAAGGATGAAATCTGGCCATTATGACATGTTAGGTCTAAATATAGCATCCAAGAAGGCGCTCATGTGAGTTGGGGAACCTCAATGGGTCCTTACTCGAATCGGGGGAAGATGGAAGGCTAGGGAAGGGAGGACACATGGAAAATCATGAGCACACACCCTAATTCGAATTGGCTTGAGTTTGTGGATAGATTGGTAACCTTAGAAGGCTAAGGATGTTTAAAAAATATAGGGATCAACCAAGAGAAGGGCTTTTGATCATTTGAGAAAATTGCATTTGTGTAGAGAGAGAGCTAGTGGATGACTAATTTCTTGCCTTAGCCAATTTTGAGGGTGAAAGATTCCCATCCAAGTTGGTGTTTGGAGAGGCCATTCAGGTATTTCATGGAGATTTAATGGAGTTTGTATTTGCAGGTGAAGCTACAGGGCAACTTGTGGTTTCTTCTAGTGCATCTCACTCACTCAACCATTTCCAGTTTTCATTGCATATTCTTGCTCCTTGAGGGAGGGCGCTTTTGGTGAGCTATTGTACTCTTTGGGAGAGCTTCTCATGATCCATTTCTGATTGTAATAAGATTCATATACTATGTTCTTCATATTCAGAAAGTCTCAGGTCGAAATACCAAGTGGTTGTATGTAAAAGTGATGATTAATGAGCAAACAATGACCATTTCCCCACTATATTGATATATGCCATTGTAATGTTGATGATTTTGAATGAAAGAATGTCTCTCTGATATATTTATGATGAATGGACTTCCATTGATGAGTCTTACAAGTTTCATATCCATCACTTAAGCATTTGAAGTCATTTTACTCAGTTTATTTGCATTTGGAGAAGATTTGGTGTCATTTCTCCGAGGGTCGAATTAGTGATTTTGTAGCAGTTTGGGAGAGGGTTATAATAGCATTTGCATATGAGACCATAATAATGTCCCTTAAACATCCTCTTCCCCTATTCATAAATTTGAGTGGGTTTGGGAGCATTTGGAAATCCATTTCCAGCATTTACCCTAGGGGGGATTTGAACCCCAATTTGCTAGTGAAGACTCCTACCTTGGCCAGAATATTAAACAACTTTGAAGAAGTATTTGGAGGGTCATAAATCATCCCTGAACATCATATTCAAGTCTTAATATCATTCATATACCTTTGCAAAATATTTGGGAGCATTTGGGTCAATTTGAGACCTAGACATCAAAACTAGTCAAAGGTCGAAATAGGGGAAAAAGTGAAAAATTGGTTATTTTAATAAAATTTCTTAAAAGAGACATTACAGATTAGCGATGTATGTGATAAACGAAGATGTTTCTAATGAATGATTGTTTTGAGGATGATTATGGATACTTGTGATGTTAATATGAAATATTGTTGATTGATTAGCACATGTGAACCCTTATGATGAATGTCGTACTTAGACTGAAATATGGAAATGGAATAATGCGGGTGATTATGATGTGAATCCAATGAACAATTACCTATGTTTGCTTAACGATTAGCGAATGAATGAAGTGAATTATGATATGACGGTTTGAGCAGTACTATTGATGTGTGTTCTCTGAGTATGTGTATAGTGACAGGTAAGGCAGTTTACCAACTAACTCACAACAGAAAAAAAAAGGGGGTCGCAGAGGATAGGAAAAACACACACGGGTGTACAACGACGATGTTGGCTTCCGATAAGCATCCACGCATGAGTTTGGAAATCCCTTTCAGCTTTACTCGGGGAAGCATGAAGTCGTACAGGGGAGACCATGACGGATTGGTAACGTACGAGGTTGAGGGGCGCACAGTAAGAACGAACTTACTCCTCAGAGCCATTAGTCTCGCATAGAGTGTAGCTGGATGATTTATGGTAATGGTTCCTAAATCACTACATGGAATCCCAACACAACAGTAAAAATGAGAAAGCATTGTCGGAAGGACCCGACGATGTGGTACCTAGACAATTAAGGAAAGAAAGTTAGGAGGACTCGACGATATGGTACCTAGACAATTAAGGAAATAAAGTTAAAAGGATCCGACGAAATGGTACCTAGACGAATAAAGAAAATTTATTAATGAACACCCATGTATTTAGCATATAGAATTGCATTAAATTAATTGTGCATGAAAGGACTATTTGTAGTTATGTATTTAGCATATAGAATTGCATTAAATTAATTGTACATGAAAGGACTATTTGTAGTTACGTATTTGGCATATAATATTGCATTAGATTGTTGTGCATGAAATGATTATTTATAATTAAATAATTGGGAATAATTAAATAAGGAGCAAAAGGTAGAGTATGAGTCATTAACTAGTCAACTCCACATGCACCCACTGAAATAGGGATTGGAATCCTAGCATCAGGGGACATCTAGGAGTAAAATGTGGGAATTATGTGCACTCTCATGAGAAAGTGACACATGGGTGGGTGAATATTTGTATTTAATAATATTACATAAAAGAGTATTTTTGCATGAAGCGACATGTGTCGCAGGAAAATTTCATATTTAAGAAAGATGAGAACAAGGGAAAGGGGACCCTATTGTTGGATGACTGTTGTAATGGCTATGAGTTTCTGATTGTGCTTTCTATGGTGAGTTTGGATAAGGATTCTGGTGACGGAGAGCTCATTTATGAACCTTGCAAGTGTGTATCGTCTACGACCCCGAAGGTTGGGGGTGGATATGTGACTGATTGCATAAGCTTACGGTTGGGTGGTGAAGCTAACGATTGCCTCGCTTATGGTTAATGAGCTTTTACCTATGGAACCCAACGGAAGATGTAGACGACAAAAGGGTAAACTGGATCAGGCGACGACAACGACTCCTCCTTCCACAACGAAATTGACCTACGATTGACAGGTTTATTATTCCATTTATATTTGCTATGTTAAATTTTTGAATTAATTTTTGGTTTTCTATCATTGATAAGAACGAAACTGTGTTATATTATGTTACTAAGTTTTAGATTAATTTTGGGAGGGCTCTGGAAACGGGGATTCCTACATTTGGTATCAGAGTCGGTCGAGCCTTGAGGGCACCGGACTCATAATCTGTAAGTCATTTAGTATATCTGAAATTTCTTTTAGATCTTCTCTCTGTGCGATTGGGTATAGTGAAATAATCTGTAAGTTATTGTCAGATATCTAAAATTTTCTTTCTTGGTGAATCAAATAGATTGGAAGGAACTGTAAGTTCATTCCTTTTACATCCGAATTTGTTTTTTATTATCTGTGCATTCATCGATCTGTATCACTCATTCTAGATTTATAAAATTTGTGTATGCTGAAAAAAAAGTTTATTACTGTGTACATGCAAATCTATTGGTTAAGGAAAATCCCCTATGCGTTCATCGATATGAATACCCACCGCGTTTGTGATCTCTTAATGGAATTGATAGAATCAGATTTATGTTTCGTTTATTATTGTTTCCAATCCTCATCTAAATTTTTTGAGCATCGATTTGAATACCCACTACGTCTACGAGTCCTTTTCGGAAAAGATAGATTCAGAATGTCATTTCTTTTATTTCCATATTTTTTTTATCCTCCTGAGAATCGGCTTAACTCCCCAATGTGATGTAGGCTAACCTCTTTAGCCTAATCTCCGAGGACATTACTCTAGTGTATATCGGAAAATACACTAAAATCACATAAAAACCATCAAAATCCTGTTTAAAAGCATACAAAACAGATTTCATATAAGTGCACTGAGTTAAGGTTGGTTATCCCTCCCTAACCTTGGTTTACTAAAGTTGTTTTCGGAAACCATATTCAAGTCTGATATCATCTTAGAAGGTGACACGTAGCTTGCTAGAATACCACCTAATTTTACTAAACTGCTGATGAAGAGATGCGATAATATCGACATCTTCCTTCAACTTCATAACTCGTGAATGATGCAGGAGCATCTTACTTTCCTTCAAAAAAAATCTACCAAGCAATCAAGTGTTATGTCATCGCCCAGGTGTCGTGCGCTTTTTAGCCAAGAACCTTAAGCTGCCATTGGAAACTCCGAATTAGATTGTATATTAATACAAATTCCAAGTGCCATGGGAAGAGTTCGTAGGTCGACATCTACTTTTGATTTCGATGGATATAATACACCGGGTTCACCCTAAGCTGTTGTTATTTGATGTGAATCTTACTCTGTATAATATATTAAATATTGATCTCAGAAATAGGGATTAATACAGATTCCAAAGGCGTCAAACATCTTAAACGATTACCATTTGTGTGATCTCTCTAAAGCAGAGATCAACGCTTGGTCAATCTTAATGAAGTTACTTAGAAGCCATGAAAAGAACAAAAATTCAAAGGTAAAGAGGAATCGATCACAGATGATCGGATTGCCGTCAAAATGCATTAGAAATAGGTGAATTTGTGAAAAGAAAGAATGACAAATTACAGAGATCGATCGCTGAGGGCGATTCTCTGTCAACATAAATGAGTTATTGTAAGTGGTATAGCGATTTTTTGTCGCCCCGAATCCCGGAGTCAAGTGATGAGTGGTCAAGACTGCCAGACAACAATCGGGTGAGTAAAATGATCTCGTAATAAGTAATAATTCATTACCCAGTATCAACGAGGCTTGCTTCGTTTAGGTTAATTTTTTTTCTTTCTCTATTCGGTAATATCTTATTGTTTGAAGAATAAGATCGTGTGTATATTAGCCACGACCTCCTTCATGCTACTTAGATTTATATTGATAATTAACATATCTTGCTTGTGAAAAAAAAGGAGATTGATATTAATTGATGTTATTTAATTAAATAAACTTGGTTTATAAATAATAGAAGCATTAAAATTAAAAATTGAGGATACTCTTGAATCGTCAACAACATTATATAGTCGCATAGAACTAGAGGTTTTATTATCTGTATTCATAATCAGAGTTGGTGCAGACGATGTAGCCAAAGATCTTGTATCAGATCCAGTGTAACACCCCCTGGCCCAGGTTAGAGCTGATATTGTATTTTGAACAATTTGCTATGAAGTATGTACATAGCAAGATATTATATTTTAATAAAAATACTAGTTGGCTGCATGAGGAGCGATACGCTGAAGAGGGGATCTAGATATTAACCAAGGGTTGTGAGGGGGTAAGGTAGACTTATGTACCTTGTTCCCTAAGCCTTTGTCCTATAAACCTTATGATAAACCCAAAACCCATATTCCTAACCATACTCTTAATGGGGGATTATTTTTAATGTTAATTATTATTCAATGATGAAGATTAGGAGACTAATCGTAATTATGCATGGAGGACGTGTTCCTTTGGGAGAGCCACGAGGGATCCCAAAGGGTCCACGAGGTTGCCTCGGTGATCCAGGTGGATGTGGGGCATGTTGATGCTACCCACGACATGGGTGGGGGGAGGGGAGTCGGGAGCACGAGCAGAATGCACGCAGAGGGTGGGGGTGGTCAAACCAGGAGAAGGACAAAGGAAAATGCACGGAGAGAGCCTGTGCGGTTAGTCTGGAGAATGCACTCAGAACACAAAGGAGAATGCATGCCGAGCATGGGGAAGTGTCTGCTGAGTAAAGAAAAACAGAAAGAAATTTCCTGTGAGGAACCCGAACCCGAAATGCAGAGAGAGAACTTGAACATTGTTATACTGAGATAACCCGAATTGGCTATGAATTCCTTGGTCGAATTAACCAGTGAATTGGCAATGAAGCATGAGACCCAGAGGGATTCCCAATGTTTGAAGTGAAATGTGTCATTGTACGTTTCAGGAAGGAACTCAAGTGGGTTGATTGTGGAATTGACAAGGATTTGGTTACCAAACTGTTGTTTGTTGAACCCTGTAAATATCTTTACCTCTGTTATTTCCACCTGAGACTCTGAAAGGAATTGGGGGGAAATTGGTGAGATACCTTTGGTTAATGTTGTGATCTCTGCTCGAGGGTAAACTTGGGAGCTGAAATAGTACAAGTTGAACAAGTTCTAAGGTTGGGTGGAGCGTGGCTCACATGCAACCAGTTGTCACATTCCTGTGTATCTGAGATAAGTATCTATGTATGAATTATAATATTCATGTGTTTAATTATGTTTAATATGTTCAATTTGTGGAATGAATGTATAATTAAATGTAAGCCATGAGTTGCTATGTTAAGCTTGTTAGAAGGTTGTTTTACATTGTTGTCCTGAAGATGTTGTTGTTTGTTATGTTATTTGCAATGGAACCATATTTCCTGTCGGATAATTGAATTGTAATTTCCCATGGAATGCTTGGATTCGTATTCCTGAAGAAATTCAACTTGATATATTATTTGCATTAGAATTGTATTTCGTGTTGAATACCTGGATGGTAATTCTCTCTTGAAATAATTCATGGCATTTCTCTGTTGAAATAATGGTCTATTTAGCTCTGGGTATTTCCAATGTTTGCTTATAAAATATCCTTCACCTTGCTATGGGGCTGTTAGTCTTTATCGAGAACTAGGAAAAGGTTTGGGTTGTTAGTCTTTATCGAGAACTAGGAAAAGGTAGAATTAAACGCTGATATGTTTTCGGCTGCCTGTGTTTTGAATTATGTTTATGGGTAGTGCGTAAAGGAAATTGTTTTAATGGCATGGGTTTACATTGTAGATATGTATATGTGTAACTTGGATGTACATATTTTAAGGTAAACAATTCTTATGAAGCTGATATATGTAGTAAAGAAAAAAATTATTTTTATAGTTTTATTCTTTGTAAATTGTGTGTATGTGTAACGGGGTACGTTACATCCAGTATTGTTATCTACAGAAGCAATAATACTTTCTGAAGGATTTGGGATTCAACTCTTCATCTAATGGCGACTGTGTGAATAAGCACCTCTAGTAGATTGCCATTATGTCAACCTGATCCCCTTCAGATTGCGTAGATGTTGTTGCTGGTTATACCCTATCATCTATAAAGCTATCTGATCCCGATTCTCCTTCTTTAATGTCAATATCATGTTCATCATCCTCATCTGTAGACACGTAGTCATCGAAAGAAACCTCTGCTTCCTCGTCAATCAACTACTCACGGTTAAATTAGAAATACTATTTTATTTAAGTATCTAACACCTCTTCGATAATTAGTAGAAAGAAGAATGTATTTTATTTATATAATTAGATTATGTTCGCATGCTAGGTGAATATCCATGTTAATATTAGTTGAGATATTTATTCGATATATAGAAGAATGCAATTATTTATTTATCGAAGAAAGAGAGGATTTCATATACATGCCATGTACATATTGATGTTAAAGTAGGTTGAAATGTCTATTTGACGATTGATATAATGTAACTATTTAAATATCAGAATTAATTTTTTTAATTGTTTTTTATCATAATCAATTTAGAATGAGCTTAATAATTTATATAATATTCATAGTGGGGAAAAGAAATTATATGGGTATTTTATTAGTTTAGAAAAAGGTAGATTATCTTTATTTTATTAACCATGAAATAAATTTCCAATTCATGTATCGTTAGATATTGTTTATCCTTTTTGAAAAATGATATCTTATGTTTTGTAAATGTAAAAATAATATATATATATATATATATATTTATTTATTTATTTATTTATTGGCGCTTAAGATGAGATGGCGGTTAGGTTGCTACTTTTGGTATGAAACTTTAAATAGTATTAACACATCTATGACATTTGAAAAGAAGTTCTTATATATGATATTGAAATAATGAATTGTTATGATTTTAAATTATGTAAAGTAATAACAATTTAATGTTGACAAAGGGAACTTATATATATATGACCTTTTGTTATATCTTGCGATGAGGCCTTATTGATGATATGTTGGAAGAACAAAGTCTAACTTGATGGGTAAGATTGAGATGCTTACAATTTAATTAGGAGGAATATGACACAACACAAGAATGATCCATAGCAAACAAACTAATGAGGAATTCAATTTGGAAATTGAGAACAAGGAAATTGAAGAAAGTTTTTAACGGGAATTGGAAGCATTGAAAAGCTTTTAAATTTGTATAAAGTTTAATTGAAAAGACTATCTTAGTCATGTTTAGGTTGGGGTAGAAACAAAGGAAGTATAAACAGACTGGTGTTCATGACATAAAGATGGCACTCCTTGTTAGTGTTGATGTAATTGTAACTTCGGAATGTATTTCACCCATGTATATTGTATTCTTATAGAGATGTTATTATTCCTCTATACGGAAGTGTCTTCATTTATATTGTAAGTGTCGTAACTTATACTTGATGGGTTATTAGACCACCTTGATGGGGTCGGCCCTGTATGAGTCATGTGGGTAAAAGGGTTATTAGACCACCCTATTGGGGGTCGGCCCTGTCAGCATTATGTTATGTGGTTAAGTTAAGGCCGACCTAGTAAAAGTTATTAGGCAAGTCAAGTCATGTATAAATAGAGTGTGGGAGGCACTCTATTTGATCATTCACTTTCTCACTCATACTCTCATTGGAGAGTGGCGCACTTGTGGAGGAAGAGAAGCTGCTAGGAGGACTATCTCTTGTACTTGGGTTGTATCATTGCTCTATCTATCTCTGAGGAAGTTGTGGGGTTTTTCACCTTTATGGTTTTCCCCAGTGAAACTATGTGTGTCTATTGTCTCTTGTGTGCTTGCATTATTATGTCCATGATTGATATGCTGTAGATATGTTGTACATGTTGTTCTCTCAGTTAAGATCCTAAATCAAATTGAAGTAAATTCTGAAAAACTAACATGGTATCAGAGCTAGCCTGAAAGAAGGCATGATATGGCATGTATGACATTTGTTGCACTTGCGAAGCTAGGGCTTGATATAGCAAAAACCAGTCATCGTAGCACTTTCACTATAAATCCATTTTGGCGAAGTTTCAGGATCTGAAACTTTTACAGGTCGAAGATAAGATCCCAATGTACCTTGTGTCCAAAGCACAACTTCTAATTCATTGTACTTTATCTGTACAATCTAGGGTTTCTGCCTCTTCCAAATCTAAGTCATAAACAGGTGACCTAGGAAAAAAGGTCATATCTTGGGCTAGGAAGCTCCAAATGAAATTTCGTAAAAAGTGAAAGGTAGGGCATGGACTGTACTTTCACAGGCCGAACGTTCAGAGGCCGAAAGTGAACCAATGACACGTGGCACTCCGTACGAGTTCATTCTCCTATTTTATCCCATAAACAGGTCACGTTGCGACACTTGGCATAACTCTCTCTCAGAGAATCCAATTGAGGTCAGACCTGTGGGGTTGGAAAGATGACAGGTCGGGCTACCACAGGTAGAAGTTTTAGACCCTGTGGATTCATAATTTCGGAGTTAAATCAGAAACAATCAGGTTCATATTTCTGTCAAAACAGAATTGGATTTGAGCACCTTCATTCATGGCTCCGGGAATTAGGGTTTCAGAGAAAGTTAGAATTTTTGTAATCAGAGACCACGGCTGAATGCTACTCATCAAAATATAAATGTAGAGACCAATATCAAACCTTTTGGTTGAGCAGAAGGTCGGGCTTGATCAAACCCTAGTTCGAGACTTTGATCGAAAAAATGGAAAATTAGGGCTTCTGCAAAAGTTGGAATTTTTTTAAGTCTGTGACCACGGCTAGAAGCTCCTCAGAAAAATCAAAGTTTAGAGCTTTGGATCGAACCTTTTGGTTGGGCAGAAGGGTGGGATTTATCAAACCCTAGTTCGGGATCCTGTCTAGAAGATCTGAAAGTTTCAAAGGCAATTTTGAGGGGTGAAACTTTGCAGTTTCAAATTCTGAGTATACTAGCTTGATCAGCTCATCAAGGTGCATCTTTCTATCCTTTCAGAAGTTTGAAATTCAAAGTTTGAATTTTTAGGGTTTCTCTAACAAACCCTAATCCAGCTCTAGATCCAGTTTCTGCAAATCAAGTGGATTGGGTTAATCCTAGAAGAGAATGGATTGGTCACCTGCATAAGTGAAGAAGTTTCAATTTCAGAGGGAGATAAGGCTAAGGCCTTACATAAGAAGATTACAAGCAATCTCAACAGGTATGACTTATCCAGGTATGTTTCGAGATCTATTCATGGTATGTTTATCTTCATTAAGGTTAGTACAATCTTGATTAACTTTAGACTTGTCGTATCACCTTAATAAAATTATGAATGCACGATAGAAGATATTCATTGATTAGGGTTTTGACACTTATGATTGTACTAATGCATTGTGGTGTTGTATGAGGTTGATGTTGTTCGCTAACATGAAAGGTACATCAAGAAAGACAAATCATGTTCTAGTTCAAGAACATATGACCATGGTGGCATGAAGACAAAGATTCATCCATTGTCATGGATCACATAGAAGATCTACTTACGAGGTATGTATAACTTGGTTCTATAATGGTTAACCTATGAGATATGCAGGTTACTAGAACAAGTCATTGAAGAAGAACAAGACATTATGCGGGTATGTTAGACATAACTAGCTAGCATGCTAATCCAGGCATGTTTTTCCTATATCAAGTTAGAATCCTACCTTGTGTTAGGATCTTATACTGTTGTATGGTTGATAATGATTATTCATGAAGTTAGAAATGTAAGTAATCAAGGGTTTATGTATATTATGTCTCTTACCTTGATTGATGATATGACTAATCAAAAAAGTCCTTTGGTCAAATAAGAATATGCATGAGTAAAAGAAGTATTCCCTGAAACCTTGAATACTAATGTTTATTATCTGTGTTTGAAATGATCATGACTATACATGTTTAAGATTATTGTGTTTTGATAGTATTGAGATTATACTAATGAATGTATGTATGAGACCTTGAGGACACAATGATGATACTCGTAAGCATGCGTAGTGATCGAGGATGGATATGAGTTCAAGGACAAGTAATCCAGGAAGCAAAGATCAAGAGGGAGCACACTCCAATAGTTCCTGCAAGGAAGCAAAGATTGAGAGGGAGTCCACACAACAAACAAACAAAGATAAGTATTTGAATTGTCATTTCTTGTATATCTGATTGTTTAAATAATGTTATTCAGTGATGTATATGCTTATGTTTCTAGACTTAGGTTGTGTATTATGCATATTAGAATAATTGCATTAATGAACAGTATACTACTAATATGCATGTGATGGGTAAGTGGCCTATGGCACTGTACAACATTCCATTGCTACTTATCTAGAATGAAACCTCTTTGCTGACATGTTGGGAGTTGTGCACACTCTTAACAATGTTCTACTAGAGATTGGAAGGCATCTAGAAAGTTACGGGATATGGATAAATGTTGTATTGAAGCATTGGCTAAAATAATTGCATGACTGTATGACATATTTCTTTATGTGTAAAAATTTATTCTGAAAACTATGAGAAGTTTCTAATCATGCAATTTAACTTGTTTTGTAGGAAAGATCGTATACGAGCACCTACAAAAGAAGGACTACAACATTTGTTTCAACAACAAAGTTATCCATTGAATATATTGAAAATATTGAAGTTCCCAGGATTTAGGAAGAATGCCATGATCGAGGAGTACCAGTCGATCATGAAGAATGATGTTTGGGATGCAGTCCCAAGACCTGAAGGGAAGTCTGCTGTGACTTCCAAATGGATCTATAAGATCAAGCATGCTGCAGATGGTAGCATGGAGAAATACAAAACGAGGTTTGTAGCTCGTGGATTCTCCCAGAAACAGGGATTGAGTATGAAGAGACTTCTACACCTATAGCCAGGCACACTTCCATTAGATCAGTACTTGCTTAGGCTGCAATGATGAAATGGAAGATACACCAGATGGATGTCAAGATAGCTTTCTTGAATGGTGTAGTCAAAGAGGAAGTGTATGTGGATCAGCCACTTGGGTTTGAGACACATGACCGAGAGTCACATGTGTGCAAACTGAAGAAATCCCTGTATGGTTTGAACAGACAGCCAGGACCTGGTATGGCAGGATAGATGGCTTTCTATCCAGTTTGGGCTTCACCAAGAGTAAAGCAGATTCCAACCTTTACTACAAGGTTGAGGAAGGCAATCCTGTGATATTACTCTTGTATGTGGATGACTTGTTTGTAACAGGTGAGGATGGATTGATTGCCGATACCAAGAGGAAACTTGTTGCCAAGTTCGAGATGAAGGACTTGGGTATGATGCACTACTTTCTAGGCATGGAGGTGTGGCAGAGTGCAGATGGGATATTCCTTGGACAAGGGAAGTATGCAGTAGAGATCCTGAAGAGGCTTGGGATGATGGACTGTAAGGCCATGGCCACACCTATGGCATCAAACCTGAAGCTTCTGTGTGATGCTTCATCTGAGCCGGTTGATGTCACTATGTATCGTCAGATGATTGGGTCCTTGATGTACCTGAATGAACACGAGACCAGATATTTGTTTTGTGGTGAACACATTGAGCCAGTTCCTGACAGATCCGAGGAGTGTTCACCTGGTTGCTGTAAAGCATATTCTGAGGTACCTGAAGGGTACAATTGATTATGGGCTCAAGTATGATGCGAATCAAAAGTTTAACCTGCAGGGTTATGTTGATTCGGACTAGGCAGGCAGTGCTGCAGATAGGAAGAGAACTTCTGGGTGTTGCTTCAGTATGGGATTAGGTGTGATCTCTTGATTTAGCAGGAAGCAGTCCTGCGTAGCACTAAGTACAGCCGAAGCAGAGTATATTGCGGCTTGTTCGACTAGTTGTGAGGCAGTATGGCTCCAGAAGCTACAATCTGAGTTATTTGATCTCCCATTGGAGGCTACTGGTATCTTTTGTGACAACCACAGTTGTGTGAAACTGTCTGAGAACCCAGTGTTCCACGACAGGTCGAAGCACATTGAGATCAAATATCACTATATCAAGGATATGGTGCAGAGAGGAGCAATGAAGCTCCTGTATGTTGCGATGGATAAGCAAGTTGCAGATGTGCTGACGAAACCACTAGCCAGAGTGAAGTTCGAGTACTTCAGAGAGAGGCTTGGTGTTCTTCAGATTGACGACACTTCGAGGAAGAAGTGATGGACACATTTGCTGAAATCCATTCCAAGCATGGTGAGAGGAGGATCCTTCCCATAGCTATGGATGTAAGCGTTGGATGATGAGCATCAGGACGATGCTCTAGTTACTGCTCTGTATATGCATCATGTTGGATGCTTTTTATATCATGTTGGATGCTTGTTATGATCAGTTGGATCATGTATATGTATATGCATCATGTTGGATGCTTGTACCATGTATCTATATATGTATCAGGTAGATCATGTATGTTGATATATATCAGGTGTATCATATGATCAGGTGGATCATGTATCTGTATATGTATCAGGTGGATGCATTGTATGATCAGGTGGATCATGTATGATGATATGTATCAGGTAGATACTTGGTATGCATCAGTGTTAGGAACCCATGTCTTTACTTTGTTAGTATATTGTTGTTGGACGCATATGCTTTGTAAGTCGTCCCGTAGTATTTGTTGATTAATAGTTTGTGTTATTGTTGTTGGCGCATATGCTTTGTAAGTTGCCCGTAGTATTGTTGATCCATAGTTTGTAGTGGCCCATGGTTTTGACCCATAGTATTGGCGCCTAGACTTAGTATATAAGTGTGTGTTGAGACCTATGAAGGCACCGTGAAGTTATTTGTATTGAGCTTGCTCAAAGGAGGTTGCCCCCTCGAAGTGGCATGTGATGAATATAAATGTGATTCTAAGTTCTATCATTTCTGCTATTTCGCATATTCTTATTAATTAATTGTTGCAGGTGCATCACATCTGGTATCAGAGCACTTTCTTGGGCTCGCTAGGTGAAATTTCTGCCAATTTTTTTTTCGCATATGTTGCAGGTTCAGATTTGGGAATAATCCCTATCCGCTTAACTGTGGGAAGTACTTGGGCATAAGCCCTAAAACTCATTGTGAGGAGTACCATAGGAACCCTGAAGTAGCTGGCCCATTGAGAGGACCTGCCAACGAAAATGGCAACGACCCCTACCTGATTGACTAGTTCCCACCCGTGAGGTAAATCAAGAGCTGTCGGTTGTGGCAAAGCGGTTATCAGTTTTACCTGAGCCGTGGAGTGAGGGGTACTACCCCAATACGCAAGCCGTTAGACAGCATTGGTGGCCGAGTGAAACCCCTGAACTGTTAGGAAGCCACACATACCTGGGGTCCATATCTATTTTCAGCTGAACTGTTGTCGATCACTGCTACGCCGTTTTAGATCCAGCCGTTTAGATCCATTCTGAAAGCCGTTCCAGATCCAACCATTTTCAATCCATTCGGCGTCGTTTCAGATCCCTCTGTTTCCACTCACTTCCGGGCCATTGCAGATCTATCTGTTTCAGATCCCTTCCGAGCCATAGCTGCTCCACTCTGTTTACCTTGAAATTTTTGGGGAACCCCTATCATCCCATTTTGCATATTTCATTCCTGAGGACCCTATCCCCAATTCCACTTCCCAAAGCCCGAAATCCCACATTTGTCTATTTTTAGGGTTTGCCATAACTTCCTCAGATTTCACCCAATCACCTTCAAATTTTACCACAGAGTTCATTTCCGAATTCTACTTCTTTGTCCCCCTCTGCCCAATTTTCCCATTCTTTCACCCCGCTTCTGAAATCCTCATTTTTTGCTTCCCTGTCTATTCGACAGTGTCCAAAACCTAGTCAAACCCCAATTACCCTTCATATTTTTTCCCAAATCCAGATTTTCCTTTACTGAAGCAGTTTCTGTTTTTATTTTTCTACCCAGTCAACCAAAAAAAAAAAAAACTCCTGGTTATGGTTGTCACCCGCGCAGGAGCAAAAACCATGGAAGAAGCACTTGCAGACATCCAAGCCAAACTCCAGGATCTTGATGAAAAATTTCTCGGCCTCCATCTTGAACATTCAGCTATGAACAACAAACCGTAGTCCAAGTCTTCATCAGAAAATGGGTTCTCTTCTTCCAGCAATTTCCGTGGTCCGAAGCTTGATTTTCCTCGCTTCAATGGTACTGATCCAACTGGATGGATCTATCGTGCAGAACAGTATTTTAGTTTGCATAATACTTTTGATGTCAACAAAGTTCCACTTGCATCCTTTCATTGGAACAGGAAGCTCTTCAATGGTACCGTTGGTACATCAAGGCTCATGAAGAGCCAAAATGGCCAGACTTTTGCCTGCTCCTTTTGCAACGATTTGGTCCTAGTGCTTTTGATGACTTCACAGGAGCCCTCACTAAACTTCGCCACATTGGCATTGTGAGAGAGTATCAAACCGAATTTGAGAAACTAGCCAACCACACTGAAGGATTGTCTGATGACTTTTACCGGAGTTGTTTTATCAGTGGTCTAAAGGATGCCATCCGCTCTGAGGTCAAAATGTTCTATCCCAACACAATGATGGAAGCCCTAGGATTGGCTAAGTTGGCAGAAGACAAGATTGTAGCCCAACAGCGCTCCAAGCCCACTTTTTTTCCCTTCCGAAATATGGGTTCTCAACGACCACCCATACCGCAGGCTCCTCGACCAACTCCTATCAAGCGTTTGTCTGAAACAGAGATGCAAGCACGTAGAGAAAAGGGGCTTTGCTATAATTATAATGAGAAATTCACTCGGGGACATAGATGTGTTCAGCAAAAGCTCTATCTCTTGGATGTGGATTCTCCACCTGCCTCTGAAATTGGTGACGAAGATCCAGAAACAATGGATGCTCAGGTCGACATTCAGGAACCGCCTATTGACCCTCTGTCTCAGGATGACCATCTAGAGATATCTCTCCATGCTTTAGCTGGAATCACCACCCCCCAAACAATGCGGGTCAGGGGTTACTTCGAGAAGCTTCCTCTTACAATACTCATTGATTCAGGTAGCACTCATAATTGCATTAACCCTCGGATCGCCAAACAAGCTGATTGTTTTATCCATCCTTGCTCCAACTTTGAAGTCATGGTTGCCAATGGGGGCACCTTACCTTGCAAAGGGAAGTGTCGAAATGTGCGTATCGCTATGGGAGATTATACCTTGCGCTCTGACATGTTTTCCTTGACCTTAGGCGGATGTGATGTGGTTTTGGGCGCTCAATGGCTACGCACACTTGGCCATATCTTATGGGATTTTCCTGAACTTTGGATGCAGTTTTCCCTCAATGGACAAAAACACACATTGACAGGATTACAACCAGGGTCTCTCAGCATCATCAGTTCACATCGCATGGAAAAACTCCTCAAGAAGAATTCACATGGTGTCATCGCTCAGATCCATTCCATTCAGATGCAACCATCAGCAGTCTCCACTACGCCTTTGGATCTACAACAAATTCTGGATCGATATATAGTTGTCTTTTCTGAAACAGTGGGATTGCCACCTTCAAGGCTAGAAAACCATCGTATTCAGCTCCTTCCTAGCAGCGTTCCTCCCAACATCAGGCCCTATCGCTACCCATTTCACCAAAAAACAGAGATTGAAATGCTCGTTCGGGACTTGTTGAAGCAAGGTATTATTCGCCCCAGCACTAGTTCCTTTTCTTCTCTAGTTCTTCTTGTCCACAAAAAAGATGGGTCATGGCGCCTCTGCATTGAATTCTGAGCACTTAATCACCTCACCATCAAGGATAAGTTCCCAATTCCTGTTGTTGATGAGCTTCATGGGGCTCAATTTTTCTCCAAGTTGGATCTTCGTTCTGGGTATCATCAAATTCGGGTTCATGATGATGATATCCCTAAAATAGATTTTCGCACACATGATGGCCATTATGAGTTTTTGGTCATGCCCTTTGGCCTCACTAATGCTCCTTCCACATTCCAGGCCTTAATGAATAAAATATTTCGGCCCTACTTGCAGAAATTCATTTTGGTATTCTTTGATGATATCCTCATCTACAGTAAAACATGGGATGAACATCTCCGGCATCTGGATCTTGTCATGCAACTTTTCTCTGACCATCATCTCCACGCCAAGCAGTCTAAATGTGTTTTTGGACAGAAGGAAGTTGAGTATCTCGGGCACATTATCTCAGCACAATGGGTTCGCGTGGATCCTACCAAAATCGATGCCATGAACAATTGCCCGCATCCTCAGACACTCAAGAGCCTTCGTGGTTTTTTGGGGTTGACTGGCTACTACCACAAGTTTGTCAAGGATTATGGGAAGATTGCAGCTCCATTAACTGCTCTATTGAAAAGGGATGCTTTTACATGGACACATGCTACTCAGTGTGCATTTGACAAACTAAAACAAGCTATGTGTACTACACCTGTTCTAGCTATGCCTGATTTTTCCAAGCCCTTCACTATTGAGAGTGATGCTTGCGGCAATGGACTTGGTGTTGTTCTCCTTCAAGATGAACACCCCATTACGTTCACCAGCAAAGCCCTTTCAGGTAAGAATTTAGCTGCCTCTACATATGAGAAGGAAATGATGGCTATTTTGCATGCAGTACAGAAGTGGCGACCATACCTATTAGGGAATCATTTCTGCATCAAGACTGATCACCAGAGTCTGAAATATTTCTTGGAACGTCGTGCCTCCTCCCCAGCACAACAGAAACGGGTTAGCAAACTCATGGGTTATGACTATGAGATCACTTACAAGAAGGGTAAAGACAATATTGTGGCAGATGTTCTTTCTCACACATTTGATGCCCAAGGTTCTCTTTCAGCTATTTCTATGCATGTTCCAAATTGGTTGCAATCTGTTCAACAGGGTTATGTCAATGACTCTTCCTTATTTCAAATCATCAAGCGCTTGACCAACCACCCTTCTGTTGTACCACATTACTCTTGGGATGGTGCTTCTCTGAGATACAAGGGTCGTCTAGTGCTTCCCCAGAGCACAGATCTTCAACAGGCTGTCTTCTATGAACTCCATGCTTCTCCATCGACAGGGCACTCTGGGTTCCTCAAAACGTATGAACGGGCACAACGTAACTTCTTTTGGCAGGGCATGAAAAGGACAATTCAACAGATGGTGGCTAAATGTGATACCTGCCAGCGCAATAAGGGTGAAACAACACTCCTTCCAGGATTGCTTGAACCCTTGCCCATACCTACACGGATTTGGACAGATATTTCTATGGATTTCATTGAAGGGCTCCCTAAATCTAGCGGGAAGACAGTGATTCTCGTTGTGGTTGATCACCTCTCCAAATATAGTCATTTTTGTGCTCTCAACCATCCCTATACAGCCTCCTCGGTCGCTCAAATTTTCCTGGACGCATATGCTTTGTAAGTCATCCTGTAGTATATTGTTAGTATATTGTTGTTGGACACATATGTTTTGTAAGTCGTCCCATAGTATTTGTTGATCAATAGTTTGTGTTATTGTTGTTGGCGCATATGCTTTGTAAGTCACCCGTAGTATTGTTGATCCATAGTTTGTAGTGGCCTATGGTTTTGACCCATAGTATTGGTGCCTAGACTTAGTATATAAGTGTGTATTGAGACCTATGAAGGTACTGTGAAGTTATTTGTATTGAGCTTGCTCAAAGGAGGTTGCCCCCTCGAAGTGGCTTGTGATCAATATAAAATTGATTCTGAGTTCTGTCATTTTTGCTATTTTGCATATTCTTATTAATTAATTGTTGCAGGTGCATCACAATCAGGTGGATGCATTGTATGATCAAGATGATCATGGATGACGAGCTTCAAGATGTTGCTCCAGATGACATGCATCAGGACGATGCAATGACAATGACCAGGATGATCATATGTGATGAGTATCAGGACGATGCTCCAGATGACATGCATCAAGACGATGTAGTGATGATGATCAGGATGATCATGTACATCAGGATGATGTATGGTAAGTATCAGGTTGATACTCGGTGGCAGTGGACAGGTTGTGCAAGGGTAGCATGTAATAAGTCCTGGAGATCTGGACAGGATGAAAAAGGCCTCATATGCTCTTTCGAGATCTTGCTTGGCAAGACACTCTTTTAAGGTTTTGCTAGACCACATGTAATAAGTCCTGGAGATCTGGATAGGATGAAAAAGGCCTCAGATGCTCTTTAGAGATCTTGCTTGGCAAGACATTCTTTAAAGGTTTTGTGGGGACCACATGTAATAAGTGCTGGAGATCTGGACAGGATGAAAAAGGCCTCAGATGCTCTTTAGATATCTTGCTTGGAAAGACACTCTTTTAAGGTTTTGTGGTAGGGGTCACATGTAATAAGTCCTGGAGATCTAGACATGATGAAAAAGGCCTCAGATGCTCTTTAGAGATCTTGCTTGGCAAGACACTCTTTTAAGGTTTTGTGACAGTCACATGTAAAAGATCCTGGGAGATCCGATAGGTTGAGCTGTGTGCTTGTAAAATGCTTGGGATGCTCTTTCGAGGTTTTGTTGACGCACGTAATTAGTTCTGAGGTTTCCATAGTATGGCCAGTGATGATGAAGACCTAAAGTTGGTGGGCCTACATCCAATATGAAAAAGGATTGGCTCTGTAGAACTTCCTATGACGAGTAGATCAGAGATTGATTGAGATAGCAGCAGCAGTGATGATGACGATGATTCGATGATGATGATTCGATGATGATGATTCGATGACGATGATTCGATGATGATGATCCAGAGAAGAAGACTTGTGCTAGCAGATATGTGTCGAGAAATACCTTCCTAGTTAAGAGGAAGTGTTGATGTAATTGTAACTTCAGAATGTATTTCACCCATGTATATTGTATTCCTATAGAGATGTTATTATTCCTCTATATGGAAGTGTCGTCATTTATATTGTAAGTGTCATAACTTATACTTGATGGGTTATTAGACCACCTTGATGGGGTCGGCCCTGTATGAGTCATGTGGGTAAAAGGGTTATTAGACCACCCTATTGGGGGTCGGCCCTGTCAGCATTATGTTATGTGGTTAAGTTAAGGCTGACCTTGTAAAGGTTATTAGGCAAGTCAAGTCATGTATAAATAGAGTGCGGGAGGCACTCTATTTGATCATTCACTTTCTCACTCATACTCTCATTGGAGAGTGGCGCACTTGTGGAGGAAGAGAAGCTGCTAAGAGGACTATCTCTTGTACTTGGGTTGTATCATTGCTCTATCTATCTCCGAGGAAGTTGTAGGGTTTTTCATCTTTATGCTTTTCCCTAGTGAAACTCTGTGTGTATATTGTCTCTTGTGTGCTTGCATTATTATGTCCATGATTGATATGATGTAGATATGTTGTACATGTTGTTCTCTCAGTTAAGATCCAAGATCATATTGAAGTAAATTATGAAAAACTAACAGTTAGGTAGCGGCTATGGGGATTGGCTAGAAGATTTAATGAGTCGCAGTTAGGATGTGCTTAACAAATAGAAATTACCCCTTAAAAGAACATGCTCCTGAAAATAAGGATTGAAGGAACATGATGGAAAAGGTACCAATGGGGTAACCTATCATGACATAACTTGTCAGATACTAGCCTTTAATGAGGGAATTTGATGGAGTTTGACTTCAATTTTGGTTTAATAAATGTGGGGTTCTAGAGTGCATGAAGATAATGTTAATTGTTAGTTAATGGTCTCTAATGACAAATGAATTTAAGGAAGATGTGGGAAAAATGAAGTAAGTGATGCACAAATGACATGGTAATGATAAAATGTAACTTGAAATACCTAACAAGGGGACAAACGTAAACAATTATGACGAAAGGGTAGTGATTTAAAATCAATAAATTAAATAGTGATGATTAGAACTAAAGAGAGATTTATTAAGATGCATTACAAGCAACGTTTTGTATATGTTGCATTGGGATTGGATGACCTTGTGAAAAGGTAAAGGAAGGCATGAATATAGGCGGGGAGATATATATATATATATATATATATATATATATATATATATATATATATATATTCTTTTTTCTTTTTTCTTTCCTACATAGCCATGATGAGAAAACAAGTGGACGGATATATTTAGTGAAGTTACTAAATGACGGGAAATTAAAGAATTTTAATCGATAAGACACTAAGATGCTCAGATCAACAGGACTTTGACAGATTGTCGAAGGAGCGAAATAGACTTAAAATTTGAAAAACAAGATATCAATGTTACTTGTATGAGGAGTTGAGCCCAATGACACTAATCTTCTAGCGTGACAATGTTGTTAAAAGAATGAAAAAGTACAACTCGACGTGACCATGATAACGGTAAATGAAGAATTCTTATTTGGGAAAGTCCACCGAAAGGGCCAAATGAAGACAATTTTAGTCGAGACGATCAACACAATGAACAGAACACAATGAAGCTAACCAGAGGACATAGTCAAAACCTTCATGAAAAGATGACTATCCCTCGAGATGGAACTCGATGAGGTTAAGAAAACACACATAGTGTGACTTGATGAGTCTGTCGAAGTGGTACTATGACAACAAAAATGACGAAATGAGATAAGGTCGTGATAATCTCATTGACCTTGACATGATGTTACTGATGAAAGGACTAGGAATTAAAGTTTAGTATTTTTGACTAAGTCACTGAGTTACGACACTTTCGTATCGAGTTGAGAATCAATTTTATTAAAAATCATGAAATTGGAAGAAGTCTTATGAGGTCATTGATTTGTAAGGATGGATAGTCTCCCTTGAACCGGCAATTCGTAACTATAACTACCAATCAATATCTTACTTAGGGATGTTTGATGTTTATCTTTTCACCTCATGGAAGAGGATAGCCGAATAGATTGAAATTCTTAATTAGAAATTGATAGGGTACCTATTGTGTGACTATTGATGCATCGAGATTATAATTTAATTGGATATCATAGACCTTCGTGGATGACTAGAAGGTGTAGGAAATCTAAGTTGGGACTTAAAGTTATTGAAAGTATTATTGGATTTACATTACCTGAAACTATGATTGAGTACCTGAGAATATGTTGGAATTATGTTAGAAGAAATTGAAAACCGGTGTAATGTACCAGCTTATACAAGTGATACAAAACTATAGGCTTCTCAAATTTGAGCAAAACAATGGCTAAGGAAGCTAGAATTGCTGGAGATGGGCAAGTACAAAGGCTATGGATGGATGGAAGGTTATGATCTGATTTTATAACTCTGCACAACGTACTGAGACCATTTATGTTTCAATAACAGCCCGGCTAAACTCTACTCCAATGCTCCTGGGGTTCTCAGCTTATGCAGACTAGTATGGGTAGGAAACTTGACTGAGGGTTGGATAAGGTTGTTGCAAACATTAGAGAGGTTAATTAACATTCATTTACAGTCATTTCATCATTAAATATCATCTCAGAAAGTTATATGAAGATCTAGACAAGTCTTATAACAAAAATAGTAAAATGGCAATTCAGGATAGCTTAACTAGTTCGACTTCTGGGTTTCCAAATAGTCCTCAAAGGCACTCTAATTTATGAAACAGAGGTTGGATCATGATATATGACATGTTATCTAAATCTAGTAATAGGAATGACATCATTTGTATTTATTCTCATTGACTTATGAATCAAACACTAAAATCTAGTCAAATTCTAGCTAAATCTAGAAGGGGTGCACAAATTGGAGAAGAAATTAGAGTTCTGTAATTTTATTCAAGATGAATGATATTAGAGGATGAATTTAAATTTTATTACATCATATATGGTCCAAGAGGCTCCTCGGATCATTACAAAACATTCTCTCCATTTCTACTGAACATCACAACGCTAGAAATCAATGAATGGAGTTGAGATTCGAACCACAAACTTGTAGAAGATTCATGAAATTATACCACTAATATCAGAGGATTACATTCACTTTCATTACATCATAAATAGGCTGAAATACCTCTCAAAACATCATGGAAAAATCTCTCTTCTTCTACACCAGAAACTAGCTCTAGAAATCCATAGGAAGCTTGGAGATTCGAACTCTAGAATGGATGATTCATTTTCTGATATTCAAATTCGAATTGATTAGCTACATGACTTGCAAATAAAATCAATGACAATGGATGAATGCCATCGTCCTCTCACAGAAAGATGGGGCACATCTCCCATGCTTGACTAGGGGCACATCTCCCAAGTCTCATATGCACAAATGCATTCATAAAATTTCTCAAACTAACAAAAGATGTGAAATGGAGTTGGAATCTTTCTTTTATAGAATTCATGTTTACCTGTTGAGCAATTTACTTGGCTTGGTGACCTGTGAGAATAGGTCATCCATGAGTGGACATACTTTCCTTGCTTTGCTTTACTTTGCTTTGGCTTTCCTTCTTTTTCCTCTTTTTCTGACTTTCCTTCTTTTCTGAACTTTCCTGCTTTTCGTGTTTTATCGTGCTTTATGGATTTATGTTGTTTTTCCTGAAATATTCCTCTTTTCTCATTTTTGGCATCATTTTTGGACTCTAGTGCTTACTTGACTTCTACTCCAAGTAATTCCTCCAACCTTATCCACTAATTTGAATTGGTGGGCCAATTTCTCCATTTATTCAGCATAACAAATAAAAATATTAATTACACCAATAATATTAAATGCTCCATAATTATTTATTCCAAGTAGGTAGCAACTATGGATAAATTTAAATGCACACTCCTAATTAATTAATTGCCTCATCTTCACCCCTCATTAATTAATTAATTCAATATGTCACTAGGATCCATGGGGTTGTATCTTCTTCATGGTGCTAACAAAATGGGAACATGACAACCGGTCCCTACATCCAATATCCATTTAGTAGCCCATTCTTCAAGACATTGTGAAAACATTGGTGTGGGGATGTATCCTTCATTAATGGGAACTTTTAGTCTTCCCCACCTAATTTGCATGATTATGCATCTCCATTACATGCAATTTTAATAGTTTCCACAGCTTCCACATATAAGGTGTCTCAATTTTAGACTTATTATTTTAACAACCCTTGGAAGTTGTAAGCCTCTGAAGTTGGGTGTAGTCATATCAACAAGGCTTTATATCCCTCGTGTTCGAGTGCTACTAAGAAGAAGCCTCTGTGTTCATACTTATATTTTTGGGACTTGGTTTCAACAATTGACCAGGTGACTCAACCAATGGGGTCATCGGAGCTTGCTATTCACCATATTGATCCAATTGAATGCTTGGACATGTGTTCTATTTGGAATGATATACTTCCTTTTGACGAAGTTTTCCTAGAGTCTATAATACAGTATGTCATTCATAGGGATGTTGATCCAATTGCAATTAAGTCCAACCCCAATTTTCCTTTGGAGTATGATTTTACTGATTATTAATCCTCATACATTGGCACAATTGAGTCTTTGGACTCTCCCATAGAGATGCAAGTTGGTGTTGTTACTGAGTTTGATTTTTTTTTGTAGAATTTTCGACTCTCGTGATGATGAAGTTGTTCCTACAAATTCCATCACTTCTTCCAACTTTGATCTTCCTCTCAAGTTTGATATAGTTGATTGTAGGTCCTCAGGCCTTGGTAATATAGAGTCTTCACTGGTTAACTCTGCCTTGATTATGCATGTTGTTAACGATAGCAAAGTTGAAAGAATTTCTACCAAAGTGACATGTATCAGATCTTTCTTTTCACATTTTTTGGATATGATATTGGTACTGTTGTTCCTTGGAGACTAGAATCTTAGCCGGATTCATGCTTGCTTACTGGTCCTTTTTGACATATTGCTTGATCCCTTCAGGTATATTTAGAAATTTGCATATAGGGTTAGGCCTCCCCTTTGTTATCATGCATTTGTACCTGTTGCCACTCGAATTTTTCGTATGGTTGTTGGATATTGGTGTGTTATCCATATTTATATGCATTGTGCACCAGTCCAGTAGTAGATCCCACCTAACATGGGCCACCCTAGTCATAACCCCTATGCCATTTTGGTGCCCATGGTGAGTTTTTCTCATAGGATCGGGAACCTTTGTAGTTTTTCCATGACTTTGATAAGAAGCCACATGCCTCTCTTTCTCACTTATTTCTGGACATTCCCTATACAGATCTTGTTTTGTGTTTAAGTTGTAATTGCATTTGTTTCTACCTCGCTTGCACTTATGAGCTTGATTCTGGCTTTCACACTTTTAGCTCATTATATAAGCGTTCATCTATTATCTCATTACCTTCTGAGACCTGTATCATTTTTCCTTTGCAACTTGACACCTTTTACTCAGAGAAAACATACCCTGAGTGTCCTTATCTTGCTCATGTTCCTTGCACTCTGCATAGGTCTATTCCTTGCACTTGGAACTAGTTTCGCTTGTCCTTGGAACTCATTTCCTCCCATAGCGAGCATTCTTCCATACATCCTTTGAGCTCATTAAAAATAGAAGGAGAACACAATTTGACTTTTCCGGGCTCGTTAAACTATCACATAAATGGTAGATATGGAGTCTTCTTTAAGCTCTTTTCTGACTCCTTAAAATTGAAAATATTGCCGAGCAATCTTGTTTCTTTCACACTCATTAAAAGATTCGAAGAAACATCCATTTGGTATAAGTTTAACCCTTTTCCAGGTTGCTTGCATTACTTATGAAAAAGGAATACACTAGTTCAGTGTGGCTAGAAGAGTTACTTCACTATATCATTTTATACTTTTTCGAACATTAAAACTAAACTTACGAAAAAGTATCATATAGATTTATTGTAAGTTTTTAAGAATTGAAAACACCGATGATCACGAACAGATCCGGGCTCGATATAAATCCACGAATCAGTATCTTATCGAGCATCTGTCTATTTATTCTTCAAGCTCGCTAAACAAGGAAGAAAGTGTTGAGTTTTTCTTCTATGGACTTGTAAAACTATAGATTGAAGGACCCTCCTTGCGACCGAACCCCTCCTTTTTCAAGTTCATTAAATATATGTTAAGAGGCTCATCGCTAGGTGAGCTATATCAAGCATGCTTTTATCTCTTTTTCAATCTAGTTAAAAAATGAAGAAGGTACCTAAAAAGAGAAAAGGGAAGGGAAGGATCTCAAATGTTTTTTGATTTAATGGCAGGAAGTCAAATATATCCTTGAACAAAGCACCTGTTTTGTGTCTATCAAACAAGTTGGGTTCTAGTTTGGTCCTTAGGATATACCTGATCTCATAGTTATTACTCCTCTAGTTGGTTACTCTTCCAAATATATGGAGAATCTGTCAATTTCTTCTACATTGTGGATTTATATCATTGGTCCATTTGTGTTCAAAGCTTCCTAAGTCACTATTGTGTTGTGCTCACTGTTCAAGGATAAAACATGTGTCGGCCATTCTACAGTTTCCTTGAATTCGTATGTCGGCCATTCCTTGGTGTCAATATGTTTCATCATGTACTTAGCTCTACTCCAAATCAACTCAGTAGTTGATTGTTCCTCGTGTTAGATGATGGAGGATGTCTTAATTCATTCCTTCCAATGGGCCTCTTCCCATCAATTTCAACTCATTTTGATCTGGAAATGAGATCTAAAGCTTCAACAGTACCTTGGGGATTGCAGTCATTAGTGGCAATTTCCCTCGCTAATGGGTAGAGGGAATACATCAATCTCTCCTACTCGATGGATTCTTCAGATGTTTGACTTCAAGACCATCCATTCACACATGTTAGAATGTACTAGGTGCCTTGGGGCCCATTTTCATTATTGGTGGGTTCCCTCGTGTTTGTTAACGGTTTGCATCAATGACCAGTAATCAAACGGTATCCCCCATGTTCGACTTCAGCTCATCTATTCGCATGCTTAGGATTCATACCTTTAAGCGGTTTGGATTGAAGATCTTGGGCCTATAGTAACGTCATCATATTTTGTTATTGCCCAAGTTGCACAAGACTAAGCCACACTCCCTTCGGCTCTTGATGAGACAGATCCACTTTGTTCACTATGGCTATGATATCTAGTTTTGACATAGATCCACCTTGTATTCATGTGGTTATGATCATTTGTTGGACATGGATTCACTTTGTTAGCTTGTGGCCATGGTCCATTTATCTCTCATGGGTCCACTTTATATTTTTGTGGCCATGATATATGCATCAAATATACATATGTATTGGATCGACATTGTATCTTTTTGAAGGTCATGTTCTATCATTTGAACATGGACATTTATCCCAAGGACAAGATTGTCTGACACCTTTTTTCTATTTCAGGTACCTTGTCGAGACTAAGATTCTTGGATTCTCCAATTTCATTGACTCCACCTCCCAATCTATTGAATATTATAATGTATTTCAACCATCGTGTTCCCCTATAGCCTCATACATTAGGGGGCATCTGTTATAGCCCAAATCAACACTTCTTCATCCATGACGACACTTGCGTGATGATGCTCTCATGATGTCACTTTCATGACGACACTTCATGAAGCTACCGTTACTCACACAAAGGGAACTTATGGATGTAAGAGCCCTAATTTGGTGCTTAATAATGTGGCCTTAACTTATTCATTAATTATCCAACAATTAGGGAGCTTGCGACCACATTTGGATACCAAAACACCCCTAAAGAGTTGTTAAAATAGATTTTTCCCTCAAACACGCAAGTTTCCTTTATCCCACCCTCGTGTTATGTGCACCTTTCCCTTATCCCACCCGCGTGTTACGTGCACCTTGCCCCTATAACACCCGCATGTGGCTTAAAAATGCTCAAAAAAATATAAAAATCTTGAAATTTGGTTGGTTTGGGAGGTTGGCATAACCACCCCATTAGTTACAATTGCTCCCTCCTCAAACCTAACCATCTCCTTCTCCTATAAAAGAAAGGGATATTGTCCATGAAAGGGACTCTTAGCCTAATTATTGTTATGCTGGAGGAATCATCACTCTCTTTTCCCTTGCCATTTATGCCCTAGTTTCTCTCAAACCCTTATGCATCTGAGTTGTGGTTGGGATTCTTGGAGAAGAGAAGCAAGAGATCCAAATTCAAGGTTTCACGAGGTGTTGAAATAGAAAGAAGGTAACTGTTATCACACAACTTGTAGTTTTCCCTAGTGGTATCCCATTCGGGATGGTAGAGGAGATGGACAACTAAAGAGGTGACCCAAGAGATGCCACGGTTCCCAATGCAAGATGGAAGTCACGTCAACCGAGGCACTCTTCACTTTAGATCGAGACGAGTCAAGACCTAGGGGGAGACCCTATGACCAATCAAAGATGATTGGACCCAAACAAAGGTTCCTAGGGATATGTAAAAGGCAAGTTACGGAAACCAATGCAAAGTTAGGTGGACCTAAAATTTTTAGTATGGTTGCAGGAGGCTTAAGGAATGACTAGTGTTTCAACCAATGAATGATTTAGGCCACATTGTAAGACAAGATGCCAAGATCTAGTACCATGAAATACACATGTGGGACCCACTTCCTTAGGATATGGAAATGGCTCAAATGGGACCCACAAGGTGAAGTTAGGGGTATAAATGGTACTAAGGGGTATGTGAAGAGTAGATCTATAGATCTAAGGTGCAAATAGAGATACCCACATATGGGATCTAGTAGTTGACACACATCCCAAGGAGTGCGAATTGCCCTAGGTGGACTAGTGCCTTGATGGATGGGTTAATGGAGTCAAAAGATATGTCAACTTGTAGATCGGGACACCTAGGATACAAATCAAGTGGGTTATCTGAGGTATGATGGATGGATCTTACTAGATCTAATATTTCACTAAGTGACCCAAGTGGACAACTTTCCCCAAAACAAGGAATGCTACCCCCAAGGCAGAACTTCACTAAGTGATACACTACATGTAGGTTTCAAGGTATGCTCTTTCCAAATCCAATGGAATCTCAACCACCCAGTTTCTCAAAGTGGGATAACTCAATCACCCAAGGAGTGTGACTTTGCCCAAGGAGGGATAAAAGCATGGCAAGGTGTGTCAAATCAAGTCCAATGGCCACCAAATTATAGATCCAAGTAGTTTAGGCAAGTATTAATGTGGATCATGAAAATCAAGGGCATCCAATGGCTAAATATCCATAGATCTGAGATTGAAAATGCATCACCAAATTGACCCAAGTGGGGCACAACCCTCAAAATGAGGAATGGGGCCCACAAGGCAAAAATCAACAAGGTGAAACACTAGGGGTAGGTTATCAAGTGAGGAGAGTGTGAATCAAGTGGGATCTCACCTACCCATGTGTTAGATCTAACCAAAGTAGCTTCTCCCAAGGGGTGCGATTTGCCTCAAGAGGGCTATTTTGCCTTGAAAAGTGTGTCAAATGGAACCCAATCACCACCAAACTATAGATCCGAATTGCTGTGGATACTATAGAGGTGGGATTTCAATATCTTTTCAAAATCAAGGCTAGATCCAAGTAGATCTAAGAAAAACAAAATAGAGGGTTTTGATTTTAATGTAATTTTGACCAATGGGATAGATAGCAAGCGAAATCAATACATACCTTGTAGATCTTACCTCCAAAGCTTGCGGCCTCTTAGCATATGGATAATTCTTTTCCCTAGTTACAATTCCAAGCTTGATCCAAGTGTCTCCAACCAATAGCATCCAAACTCTAGGAGGAAATATGTCTCATGAAAACCTGCAAATCAAACTACATTAAGTTAGATTTGATCTACAAATCCATAAGATCTAAGCATGTCATATCAAGAAAGCAATCAATGGACAAAGCACAATTGAAAAACTCCCTCTCTATGAAGTCGATTTTCCCATGGGGGATGTGAGCAACCCCTACAATCTTCCCACAAAGCAATTTGATGAGCTAGCTTGAGCAATTCGACCTCCCTCTCTTGAAGTCGATTTCACCTGAAAAACAAACAATGTCTAGAAGCAAGATATCCAAGAACATTTGCAAGAGCAACCCAATCAAAGCCAATAAGTAGATCTCCAAAATATTCTTTTCATTCCAAGTTTTCCAGAGCCCAAAGGTGAGCTATACAATAGGGGGTCTCCTCCTTATATAGGATAATAAAGACCAAAACCCTATACCACTTTACAATACAATATGAAAATGAGTGGTTGAGATTAAAAGATCTCAATACATAATCAATGGCTAAGATGAATCATAACAACATAACACATGGATCACTAAAAGTAATGATGACATCATAACTAAAAGTACTCATGGAGGGTGACGTCGTCCTCTAAAGGGGGCAAAAATACATGGGCCCACCTCATATGACTAGGACATGACTCATGAAGCACATGGTGGGGCTAGGAGGCATCAATCCTTGCTAGCTCATCCCCATGACACAATAAAATAATATAATATGTCCAAGATAAATATAAAGGATCAAATCTGTCCTCAAAATATGTGACAAACAAGCAGTAAAAAACCTCCTGTGGCATCTGTGGACCCACCCAAGTGATGAAAACTAGTTGGAAGATAGGGGGTTCACCTTGGAGGACCTCTGTGAAAACCAAGTGCCAAAACCTTGCCTCAATTGCCCAAATCGAATTCCTCAGTGACCCCTTTATCCCATTTATGGACTGCCTCAGTAACTGTGAAAGTGTTGAAACTGCCTCCTAGGGCACTTGCGCTGTCAAACTGAGTCCACTAGGCTCTCCAGAAGGGGGGATAAATGGTAATAACAAGTGGCTGGAACACCCCCTCCTCATACAGCGCACTAGGTGAACTGGCCTCTCATGGCCCCTGCTGCTCAGGCTGGGAAATCAGCCCCAAATCTGGTCAACAAGTGTAAAAATGCATCTACCACTGTCAGAAGTGCCCGGAACTGAAAGATAAGTGTCTCATTCGATCTAGAAGACCCAAATCTACTAGGAATGTGTACTCATACACCATGGGTTGCCCTGATGGGCTAGCTATAGGGTCCACCATATATGGACAGTGTATAATCTGATGATCTGAAGTAATAATAAAACCTGTTGAACTGCATCAATCATCATCAATCATCATATTTCCATAATATAGCATCATCATCAAGAGTATGTGGGGCCATCAATCATCATCCATAAGCATATGGCTCACATCATCACGGATCCCAAGAAATGACCATGGTCAAACTAGGTTTGACTAGGTCAACATATAACCAAGGATAAATCATATCAATAGACTAAGACATGTTCCTCTAATCATACTCACAGCTTAACTTAAATTATAACATCATTCAGTGGTATTTAACATATTTGTTCATTCTGTTGTTATTTGTATTCAGTTGCACAATAGCTTAAATGACAAACTCACCCATCTGACATGGTCTAACTGCTAGCTAAGGATGAAGGCTAGGAACAAGGTTGGGAAAAGGGGGTGACTTGTCTAAACTCAACTAAAAGACACTTTGGACTGGGAGAGAGGGGAAACTACAAACTCTGTGCTGGACAAAATAACACGGGGGATGGCTGTGCCTCACAAATGGGTAAGTTGTTTAGAGAGTGCTTATTCAACTTAGGCATCATGTCTACATCAAGTTGATCCAAGTTCATTAGGATCATTCAATTTCATTTCATGGCCTTTTTGGCCTACATAACCCTTCGGATCTCAGGTGTGCTGATAAGCACAACTAATTGCAGCTTGCATCCAGGGCATGTTTACAAATACATATAAGGTGATCAATTGTTTAGATATAACTTTTAAGAACCATTGCTTTTTGGACCTTTCTTATACTCTTCGAGGAGTATTTTTAGCAGTTCATCACTCTTGCCCTTTTTAGTTTCCATGGGCGAATTTATATAAGTCTCCATAAGTAGTACATGAGCTTTCAGTTTTATCCAACAACATCTCAAGTGACTAGGGGGAGTTCGAGCCAGTGCCAAACATTGGGACAACCGACCAGAATGATTTAGGCCTACAATCCAACTTACCAAAGGCAAGTTTTGTCACCAACTCAGAGCCAAGACACTAAACATACAGGGATGCGGTCCAAACACAGAGGTAGAAAATGGGGAAGTCCTCAATATCAGAAAGTCAAGTAAGACAAGTCATGGGTTAAAGCCAAATAAGGAAAGTCATGGATGGATGGAGTCAAATGATGGTGAAGCCTAAGCTAGCAGACAAATGGTGTCAAGGAAGACCATATCTATGCAAGGTAGTGAACCAGTGAGTTTTGTCAAACAACCTAAATGTGCAAATAAAATGTTCATTTTATAATTTATCATCAAGACAGTTCATTTTATAAAGTTTGCCACATCATGAATTATATACCAAGCCAATGCTGTGAACATGACTAAAACAACAAGATAATAATCCATAATCAATGATCAGGAATCCATAGGTCATACAATATCATCACAAGAATAATCATCATATACCATCTGAAACACTGCTGCAATACATCTCTAGGCACTGAACTGAAACTGTATGGAATAAAGGGTCACATCGGTCATCAAATCTGAACTCTCAAGGCTTAGCCTTGACACAAGGTCTAACATAAGTCTGAATAATACACTGCTTTGATCATGAGTGATCTCAAAATATGAAGTCATCATAGCCAAGCTCTGAAACACCGAAGCTCTTGAATGTGCAGATATCTGCTAAGCAAGAATAGTAGCCCTGCTACTATGGTGTGATAACAGTAACATTGTACTCATTTCTATTATTGATGAAATAATAGACATCTTTCCTTTCCCTAACACTTGTGTTCAATATTGTCTCAGATTTGGTTACTTGTTGTTATCCATTTGATTAGCTTATTATGCTTTATTTGAATTTCAAACATCTATTTGTATCAAAATGTGTTTGAGGAAGGTTTACTCTTGGTTTTTCAGGTTCTTGGACTGAAGATTAGGAGCAAAGTTCAAGGATTCAAGGAAATCTAGGACCAACCTTCGTAAAAGGTGCACATTATTCCTCTTCCTAAACCCTTTATATGCTTTTTCTTTGATCCTAATATATAATCAAGAGTCTTTTGTGTGTGTAATCAATCATTAGATGTCTTCTTTTACAAACCCAATATGTTGGTGCCCTCAACCCTAGTCATATGATGAATTTCCTCACAACAAGAAGGTCACAAAAGTAGGTTAAGATAGGTTATTTTTGTTGCTAGTACTATTGGGAAGAATTGTATGCTGATATTAGAAATTATGGGGAGCCTCTTGTCATTGTTGGGCACCACACTTCATTTATAACAGTTGTAGATACCTCTTGGAAGCCAAATCTAGGAGTCCACTCACTGTGTCTCTTTGCAATAGGTGACTGTAAGCTACAAGAAAGATATCATGTCAGAATATAAATTAATATCAATTCTCTTTGGGGTTAGTTGACAATGTTTTCTCATTGTTACATTTCCAAGCATTAACCAAATAAATATCAGACCAATTCCTTGTGATTTTTATAGCTATATTGTTGACTTATGAAGTTGTCATGTAAGTTATTTGATGAGTTACCTTCAACACTTGGAATGTAAACATTATGTGCACATAACCTATGTCTTTTACACATAGAAACACACTTATGTTGGTAAGATGCTATGAAGAACACGTACGATTTGTACCAATAGTAATATTCCAACACTCATAAATCTTATCAGCACCGTACAATGATATGTGGTTGAAGTAGTTGATGAGAACCATAAGTCTATGCTGAAGTCTTGAGTGGGAATAGTGAAATGAAAACCTACAACCATTCCTTGGCATTGTTAACCAAGTGTTTGATGCAAGTCATCACAAGCAAAAGATTAAAGAACTCATATCAACATCATAGTAAGCTACAACAGTATGACTGTGAAGTGTTTGACGAAACCTTTAAGCTTAAAGTACAACCACAGTTGGGTCATAAATCAACAGATTGGGCTAGGGACATTACAAGTTATGTCTCCAACAAGTTGACCTATCCTATTGACCACCATGATACTGAGTGGATGCCATGTCAGATCACATTACTCACACATGTGGACTTTTAAGAATATTCTAGAGGGTCCAAAACTGTAACATTAATTGGGGTTTGAGGTATGCAAAAACCCTAACCCCAACCTTATATGAATATCAAACTATGTTAAATAATGTGTCACTGGGAAAGAAGTAGTTCCATTCTTATTTATTGTATAGTGTTCCATAACTAAGAAGAGCATATGAGAGTGGGATATCAAAGCATTACAAAGGAAGTAGAAGATCCCATAGCAACCATACTAACCATAATCTCCATAATGATTGCTCCTTTATTTGAATTTGCATTTTAGAATTGAGAAGAAAAAAAAGAACATGTCTCACCCTCAAGTTGGTTTTTGCTAGGGTATAGCTTGTGTTTATTATGTGGATGGTTTGTTAATTGCTTATTTTCTTCATTTCATTTCATTTCAACATTAAGTAACATTAAATCTACATTTTAAAGTACACCACTCATAAGAGATTGTAGAAGACTAGAAGATCTATTGTGATGAAATGTACCAAAGGAATATCCATGTCAGTTTATAGATAAAGCGACATCCCTTATACACATACTACAAAATACTACCTTCATATATGATTCGTTACACAATATTCTTTCTCTTATGCTCTACTGTCGCTCTACTCCTCTTGGTGGTTGCTTTGCCATGGAATATCAAATATATATAACAAGAGTCAAATCCCTTTCCCTCCTTTCGGCTAGAGTTTTAACACCTTTTCTTGGTCGCCAGGGATATGGTTTTGAAATCTCATGATGATTTTAGAAGTCTCCAGTGGATTCCCATATGTTACTAACATCAAATGGGTGAATCATGGGGAATTGATGTGTCTTCCCCTTGGATTTGCGGGGAATAATTTGATTGTTACCTTGCCGAAGGCATACTTTTTCCACATATACTTTCTTTGAGGCAAACAACCCACTATTGTAAAACTATAAACCAATAGAATGCAAACAACCCACTATTGTAAAATTATAAACCAATAGAATGCAATAAGGACCTCCATGAAAAAATTATTGAGGTTAGGGACCTTAAAATTCCACTTTTTAAGCCCGAGACAAGAGAATTTTCAATTATGATATCTTAATGTGATTTTTAGGTTTTGACCAAAAATGCCAGTTATAGATCCCATATGATGTCTACACCTTTGAAGAGCATTAATAACTCATCATAACAATTACTTAGATCCATTTGAGTCATTTTATCACTTATGATTTTTTCTTACTCTTTTAATAAGTTTTTGCATTAGATCCATTTTAGTCATTTGATCACTTATTATTTTTTCTTACTCTTTTAATAAGTTTTTGCATTGACAAAAAAACTTTTATTTTTCTATAAGAAAATATATATTTATAAAGTGATTAGTAAAATTTATCATTGATATTTTATTTAGTTTATTTTATGCATAGTTTTTCTTTCCCATCTTAAATATATTTTTAAAAGAACTTAAATTTATGTGAAGAAAATTGAATATTAAATGCTTGACTTAACCAATAAAAAAAATTGGATTTTTGACATAATTTTTGATAAATTAAATTAAAAAGAAAACAAAAATAAAATAAATTATACTTTATTTTTCAATAATATTAATTTAATTTAATTTTAATAACATAATTTTAATAGCATATCAAATTCATGTATGATATTTTTTAATTATTATTTTTTTAAATAAAATTATTTAAAAGTATAGTTAACCTTTAAATATTAATAATTAAATTCAAGTTTAAAATATTTATATTTATAATTATTATGAATAATTTTTCATCATATTTATTTTAAATTATTTTAAATTTAAATGATAATTTGATTTCTATCAATAGTAATGATTTACTGGACGTTCGATGTTATAAAACACAAAGAAGGAATATATGGAAATATTTTAAGTTTAATGATTTACCGGACGTTCGATGTTATAAAACACAAGGAAGGAATATATGGAAATATTTTAAGTTTAAATGAGAGTTTGATTCTATAAATGACAATGATTTTTTCCTATGTAAGCAAGGAAGGAATATATGGAAAAAGAGGCTTTGAATATAAAATCATAAATAATAACTAAAAATAATGAGTGGAATATAACTTTTTAGTAAAAAGCATACGTAATGTTTAGCATGGATGGAAGGGGATGGGTTTTCATTACTATGGCAAGTCATAATTCCTCACTTGCCCATGATCTATGCAAAATAAATATTTTAATTTTGTTGACGATGGAACCTTGTACTTTGTCATTCTTACTTGATGTAAAGGTTTTTATGGCTAAACATTTTTTTCCATCGAAAAATATAACTTACTATTAATATCTAAATAGTAAATAGGTCAATTACATCAAAGCATCATAGCACCTGGGTATGTGTGCCATACCAATCACAAGCATGTAATAGCCCACATCATCAACGACAGTAAGCAAGTTCTAATACAAGACATACAAAAGTAGCAGACAATTGTCAAACCAGAGCAACTATCACCAAGTAGCCGATCAACCCACATATTCGGGTGCAATGTCATAGTACCACATCCCACAAATGTCATACAAATACTTAATAAAAGGTCTTAAATACAATAGATATAGTCCAAAACAGCCTGTAGCCTGGACGCCAATGTCATATAGACATAAGATGAATATAGCCGCAAAAATAGAGTAGCAAAATCCCAACAAGATGTTGGTAGGATAAGACTATGAACCTGCAAGAAATAATGCCGCATAATATAAACATAAAGTCACATAAAGATCAGCAAGTACCACAAAAAGAGCCAACCCACAAGTATCAAGTCCAATGTAAATCAATCGAGCCCCAGGCGCAAAAAAGATCCCCATGCCATTCCTCCCAAATGATGATCCCAACCAAAGAAATCAAGGCCTGCTTTGACAGAAAGTCCGCCTCCAAATTAACCTCCCGGTAAACATGGGAAAACATACAGACCATTCTTGTACAAGTTATTATTAAATTTTTAAATCTCTTAAATGTTTTTATTAATAATATTGTTTTTATTAATAAACATATATTAGGTATGGTTTGCATAAATCGATATTGGTTTTATTTTATTTTAAATTTATATATTTATTTATATACAAGGAAAATGTGTTAAAATTTCTAACTAATTATAAAATACAAATTTTTAAATTATGTTGGTTAGTTATTGTAACCCAAAACATCTTAAAATCTATCTATATCTATCAAAAAAAAAAAAACATTCTAAATAAATAATTTCAATAATTAAATTTCACCATTACACTAATACATAACTAAATTTTAATAAAACAAAAAATTAAAATATAGACATGCATTTCATTTAGTTTTAATGTATTTTTTTTTTTCCATCCATAAGAAAAAGAGTTTCTTGTTATTCATATTATGAATCAAATAAACTACAAATATTCTTGTTTAAAAAAGACAATGATCATCATAATCATTTCTTACATGTGGCATACTTGTCCCAATAAATGACATATTTCCCGTATACACAATTTTTATCTCATACAAACATGTTTTCATCATCCATCCATATATTATTTTATCATTCCATATCACTATAAAAAAACAAAAATCTTATCATCTATGCAGTAAGTTAATATTTTGCCGTATTATACAATATTTTAAGAAATGTATACAAAATAAAGGGTTGAAAAAAGCCTTCCCTGCTTAGTATATGTTTAAGACATATTCATCCAAAACCCGTTGCTTGTGATAAAGACATATATGAGCCATTCCTTCCTCCATAACGAGACCACTTTTTGATAGCCTCTCTCCCTGCATGTTATAGACTCTGCTCAGATGTTTATAACATATATCTGCATGTTATAGATTTTGCTCAGATGTTTATAACATATATGTTCAAATGTCTTGTGTAATTGCACAATCCTAAGTTTCCAAAATGTCAAATTTGGAACTTGTAATCTACAACTGCCTGAGATCCAATTTATAATCGCTGATGAGTCACCAAATATGACTCAAATATGTGTATCGTGTGAATATCCAATCTTTGTGCTATAGTCAACAATCCCCATTAAGCAAGGATTTAAGCCCTTGTGTTGCTACCCATTCCACATCCAAAAGAGATCTCCATGTGATGTTCCTGATCCATGATCAAAATGCACCCTGCCCCACACCTTTCCAATTGTGTAGCCACGTCAAAATAACCCACATGTAAAAGATAATTGACAAGGAAAATTTTAGGGGCGAAATTTAGCCCATGGGCTATTTTTCCACCTTTTTTTCCAAAAAACTAGTCGCCAATTTGCATATATATTGAAGCCCTGTTTCGCCCAATTTTGATGGGGTAAAAAATTTCCACTCTAAAAATCGCCAAATTATTATATAAAGTATATAAAATCCTTAGAAATTGAAATATTTTTAGAAAAATATCGCCAAATATTTTAAAGTTGACATTTTAAGAATTAGTAACATTCGCCAAGGTTTATACACTTTTAAATAAGTATGGATCCTTAAAATCATCCCTGATAATTGATAATAGGGAATTCACTAGTTTTACTCCTTATAATAGGCATGTTCCAATTTATGTCTTTAATGAAATGTTGAATGAAAGCAACGGACCCACTCACTGTGTAAACTTTCCCATCAAACATAATAGATGAAATGCACCGGATATGCCATCAAATCCCTGTAATTTGTATACCAAGTACCAGCTTGAAAATGAGAAAATCACTAACTCTTTCCAAAGCTGTAATAATGCTATTGCTACATTTGCTTTTTATATGTAATATTGTCATCCACGCAACAAAACAAAACGAGATTTACAACGCCCTTGCTTGCTTTCTGCCTCGTATGAGCGTAACCTCCCCCCAAACACCACTTTATCACAAAATCTGAGCAGTGAAAACCATGTCAATGCCCACAATTGGAAGATTCCTGCGACTTGTCAACTATTTGTACTTGTTCTTTTTCTTTCTTTGCAAACATTTTATTTTATTTCTGCAATAAAGATAAGCTTGAGAGGTGGCGACTGGCGATTCAATCATCCGAGCATACCCGCTTTTATATTATAAATATTATTGGCCGGGTTTTATATGATTAATATTATAACAATTACGACTTTATAATGACCGGGAGAAACAGAACGAGGGCCCTTACTTTCACATTCACATTCATTAATTAATTGTTTGTCTGTTCTTTTGTTATTCTGGATTTTGATTGCACTACCTATCTATCATCTTCTTTGGGCGCCCACACTCTCTCGCTCTTCAACATATTTCACTTGGTAATTCGTTCATGATACTCTGCTGACTCTCCTGTTATTCATTCCATCACCCACTTATCACAGCGCCGTGGAAGTCCGAGGTTGAGGTCTGGATACTTTTCAGTGTTTCACTTCACTGTGTTTATCTGCTAGATCTGTATTCTTCAGACTTGTAATTTTCTGGTGAGTTGGGTTTCATAACTTACTTTTACTTTATAATGAATTTACAATTTGAATGAGATAGAATGACTTCATCATATCAGAATGCAAGGGAGAAATCTCTTTACTTTGTTTGTATATTATATCATGAAGTTCTGCTAGTTGGGAGATGCACCAAATCTAGAAGAATTCACTGCCTGCTATCTTCCATGGCCAATCCAGTGAAGTTTCATTTTGTGCCCACATTGATCAAAATGCTGAAATTCAGGTTTTGCGATTTTATACATCGCTCTCAGAGATTCCAGCTAGGCTCTATCATCAGACTGTCAGCTGGTATAGTTCATGAAATTGTGTGGACTAACGATTTCCATTTTTTTCCCATTTTAAGCGCAACGAAAACATGCTCCAAGAGGCTGTACCGGATAGACCAGACTTCCTTTGGCTCAGGCGCTGGGTTTGCTGAGTAACTAATCTGTGAAAATAGCCTGGTAATTGTACCCAGCTTCGTCCCTTTGGAATTCATGCCATTCGGGTAGAGCAGAACCCTGGACAGCATAATGCTCCAATAAGCTCACCAGCAAACCATTGTCCTATTGGTTGAGTGACCTCCTTTCATTAACATCAGAGGGATTTTGGGCCCCAATACCTATTTCACTGTCAAAATTACAGGGTCTCAATCTGAGAGAATTGACCATTGCAAATGCAATAAACACTCGTGGATGTGATGGGCTTGGAACCTGCTCCTCTCCTACTGCATATATCTACCCCATTGGTGTCCTGCTTGCGAGCTTTTGGATTTATTGTTTTTGCATTTGTTGTATTAGTTAAAATCACAGCGGGTACCACCATTCAATTTAGAAGTAAACATCTTTTTGCTTTTTGCCCAGAGTGAAGTGTAATGAATCTTTAGGGGTTATTCATAAAATCATAATATGAACTGAAGAAGCACCGATCAGTTTTAGCTCATGCCTTTTTAAATGTGTACAAAAGCAACTAATACCCAATTCATTGCTTACATAGAATTCACATATAATGTCAGACACAAACTTTCCACAGAGAGCAAACACCTGATTTTTTAATCAGAACACCAAGATAACTGTTGATGTATTTGTAACTTCGGAAGATATTCACTTGTATATTACATTTGTACTTTATTGTATATCCAACAGAGATGTATTATTCCTCTGATTGAAAGTGTCGTCATTTGTATTTGCAAGTGTTGCAAGTTACATTGTAAGTGTCGTCATTTGTATTGATGGGTTATTAGACCACCAGTGTGGGGTCGGCCCTAGTTAGGTCATGTGGTTGGGTTATTAGACTTCATTAGCAAGTCGGCCCAGTTAGTTTATTGGCAGGTCAAGTCAGTGTATAAATAGAGAGGTTGTGTCTCTCATTCTATTCATTCACTCACTTCTCAAGCTTGCATAGCTACGAGAGAAAGTGGCGCACATGTGGGACCATACCAATGGACATATGGTAAGTGGTTTTGTAGCAATGTTCTCCTAGGTGCAACCATTTAATTCATGTCCTTTGCTGTCCTCACACATAGTTGCACAGATATCCCTCAATCCATTTGTTCACAATATTTGTTTGAGGGTGATAACTGGTATTGGGACTCAACTTTGTTCCTTCCAATCTAAACAACTCCTGCCAAAATGCACTGAGAAACCTAATGTCCCGATCACTGGCAATGTATTTAGGAAATCCATGGAGTCTAAACACCTCCCTAAAAAATAGCTTTGCCACCTGTGATGCTTTGTACTCTGATGAAATTGCGAAGAAGTGTGCGAACTTGGTCAACCGATCAACAACTACATAAATACAGTCTCTGCCTGCACCTTTGACAGACCTGTGATGAAATCCATCGACACACTCTCCCACTTTTGCTTTAGAATGGGCAAAGGCTGCAATAATCTTGCAGGATGAGTTTGCTTTGACTTGTTCTGCTGGAAGTCATACACTCTCTCACATGTTGCAACACATCGCCCTTGAGGCCCTTCCAAGAGAACCTCTCTCTAATCTGCCTATTTGTTTTGAAGCATCCTAGATGCCTTGCCAATGGTGTATCATGTGTGGCCCTTGTAATCTTCTCTTTAAGCTTGTACTCTGGAAGTAAGTATGTCCTGTCTTTGTAGAAAATAATGTCATCCACTACTCTGTACCTGTCATCCTGAATGTGACCAGCCATCAACTTGCAACCAAACTTGTTCTTGGAATATTCCACCAAAATGTGGGCTTTCCAATCAGGTGAAACCTCCATAAGCGAACATGCTGCCGGTTTCCTAGAAAGGACATCAACAACAATGTTTTTCTTGCCCTTCACATACTCATTGTCAAAGTCATAAGTTTGTATCTTGCTTAGCCATTTCTACTGTCTCTCATTCAGGTCCTTCTGTTCCAGGAAATACCGCAAGCTGTTGTGGTTAGTCCTAACCACAAATCTGCCACCTACCAAATACTGTCCGAATTTTGCCAAAGCATGCATAATGGCAAGCATCTCTGTAATAAACATATGTATATATATATATATATATAAAAATAGAAATAAAGAAGAATAAATAAAAAGAAATAATAAATAATTAAATAAAAGAAAATAATAATAATAAAGCACTTATAAAATACAATTCGATAAAGTAATTATTGGATAAGGCAATAGACGTGCCTTTCCATTTGAAAGGTCATGAAAGACCTGTTATCACCAAACTTATAGTTGCCCCTAAAGATGGATCCAGAAGGATAGTAGAGGGAATAGGCAACCAAAGTGGTGAACCTTGAGAGCCTCGATCTCCAAATCACACCAATTGAGGCACCCTTCACTTTATGTTACCAAAGCCAAGATAACAAAGGGGGAGACCCTGATCTACTCCCGATAGGAGAGATCTAACCAGATCACCAGATCAAGCTATAGCAATAGGGTACATAAGGTGACAGGTATGGAACCCTAGATTTAAGGAAATGAAACCACTGTGGAGGCTTGGGAAAGATGTGACTTGGCAAAGATTAATTACACACAATGATTCAATAATTAGATATGATTCTAGGATTCATGTGCTAGTTCAAATGATCAAATTCAGTTCCCTTGGGAAACCTGACCCTTAAAACAGGGAAAGTGTCCCAAAGAGTGGATCTGAGAATTAGGACTTTCTAGCACAGCTTGGTAGATGGATGTGACAGTGTTAAAGCACACAAGCTCAGCAAGAAGGATCAAAAGACAGGCAAACTGATTCTCTTAGGGAATGCGCAAGGGTTCAAGAGAACTAGTGCCTTGGGATTTGGGCCAATGGAGTCCTCCAAGTATGATGCCTTGGAGAACCCACCTAGGGATTTGCAAAAGACCAAAAACCCAGAAATGGTTTGCCAGTAAACCAAGTCTTTTGAGCCAGAGAATTTTTCGATTAATTTTACTTAGGGTTTTAATATGAAATGATAAATGGGTAGGTTAGAAGAATAAATTACATACCTCACAAGCGTACCCGAGTCATGGAAATGTTTGCTATGATGTCGAGGATTGTTCCCACAAAGATCAAATGTGAATTTGCTGATGTATCTTGCCCCCACGATTTGCCTAGCTCCACACGTGCACCCTCCTCTTCCTGTTGAACCAAGGACAACAAAAGATCAATCAGTTCAAGCAAGAATGGAAGAAATACAGATAATGAACATGATAACAAGAAGTAAGAGGTACAAAGACAATGATACTCCCTGAAACCGACGAAGAGAAAAGAAAAGAGTAGGGAGAGTCTCCCCAACCAATGCACCTTCCTCACCAAATCGACTTCTTCACCTGTAGATAAAAAGTAGAGAAAAGATGTGCAAAATAACCACCAAGATCCTCAGTGCAGAGGAAGAACAGTTTCAATCAACACCAATAGCATCCACAACCACAAGACAAGAATTTGCAAAGAAGTATTTTATTCCAGAAGCCAAGAGCCAAAAGTCCCTTTACAATGAGAGGGTCTTATTATCACACTATAGTAGCAGGGCTACTATTCTTGTTCAACAGATATCTGCACATTCCAGAGCTTCCATTATTCCAGAGTATGGCTATATATTTTGGATCACTCATGATCAGAGCAGTACATTATTCAGTTGTATATGACCTTGTGTCAAGGCTGAGCCTTGAGAGTTCAGATTTGATGACTGATGTGACCACTTATCCCATTACAGTTTCAGTTCAGTGCCTAGAGATGTACTACAGCAGTGTTTCAGATGATACTTGATGATTATTATTGTGATGATATTGTATGATCTATGGACATTGTTCTCACTGACTGTGGATTATTATCTTGTTGATTTAGTCATGATCATGGCATTTGCTTGGTATATTATTCCTGATGTGGCAAATTATTTAAAATGAACTGCAAATCATAAAATGGACAATTGCTTGCACATTTAGATCATTTAACAAAACTTACTGGTATTTCACCTTACATAGACATGGTCTTTCCCCGACACCAGTTGTCTGCTAGTATAGGCTCCATATTCACTTGTCTCCATCCATACATGACCTTCCTGTTTGACTTTAAACCCTGACTTGTCTCATTTGACTTTCTAATACTGAGGACTTCCCCATTTTTCTACCTTTGTGTTTGGACCGCATCCCTGTTTATTCAGTGTCTCGGCTCTGAGTTGGTGACAGAACTTGCCTTTGGTGAGTTGGATTGTAGGCCTAAATCATTCTGGTCGGTTGTCCCGATGTTTGGCATTGGCTCGAACTCCCCCTAGTCACTTGAGATGTTGTTGGCTAAAACTGAAAGCTCATGTTCTACCTATGGAAACTAAAAAATTCGCCCATGGAAACAAAAAAAGGGCAAGAGCAATGAAAAGCTAAAAATACTCCTCGAAGAGTATAAGAAAGGTCCAAAAAGCAATGGTTCTTAAAAGTTATATCTAAACAATTGCTGACCTTATAAATATGTGAAAAGCATGCCCTGGATGCAAGCTGCAACTAGTTGTGCTTCTCAGCACATCTGAAATCCGAAGGGTTATGTAGGCCAAAAAGGCCATGGAATAAAATTGAATGATCCTAATGAACCTGGATCAACTTGATGTAGACATGATGCCTAAGTTGAATAAACACTCTCTAAACAACTTATCCATTTGTGAGGCACAGCCATTCCCCGTGTTATTTTTGTCCAACACAGAGTTTGTAGCTTCCCCCTTCTCCCAGTCCAAAGTATTTTTGAGTTAAGTTAGACAAGTCAAACCCTTGGCCCAACCTTGCTCCTAGCCTTCATCCTTCACTAGCAGTCTGACCATGTCCAATGGGTGAGTTTGTCATTTGAACTATTGTGCAAGTAATTTATTATAACAACGGAATATGTTAACTCGATTAATGCCACTGAATGGAATTTATACTTTGAGCTTAGCTATGGGAATGATTAGAGAAGCATTGTCTTAGTCTACTGATGTGATTTATCCTTGATTATATATATTCTTGGGATCCGTGATGATGTGGACCATGTATGATGATTATTGATGATGATTTATGGGCCCACATGTTTGATGATGATATCATATGATGGACATATGATGCAGATGATGTTTGATCCACTTCAACAGGTTTATTATTTCTTCAGATCAGCAGATTATACATTGTCCATATATGGTGGACCCTACAGCAGGCCCATTAGGGCAACCCAGGGTGTATGAGTACTCATTCCTAGTGGATTTGGGTCTTCTGGATCCATTGAGACACTTATCTTTCAGTTCCGGGCACTTCTGACAGTGATTGATGCAGTTTTACACTTGTTGACCAGATTGGGGGCTGATTTCCCAGCCTGAGCAGCAGGGGCCCCGAGAGGCCAGTTCACCTAGGGCGCTGATGATGGAGGGGGTGGTCCAGCCACTTGTTATTACCATTTATCCCCCCTTCTGGAGAGCCTGGTGGGCTCAGATGGACAGCGCTAGCACCCTAGGAGGCAGTTTTGGCACTTTCACAGTTCCCGAGGCAGTTAAAAAATGGGATAAAGTGGTCACTGAGGAAATCGATTTGGGCAATTGAGGCAAGGTTTTGGCATTTGGTTTTCACAGAGGTCTTCCAGGATGGCATCACTATCTTCCAGTCAGTTTTCACCATGTGGGTATGCCCGGATTGATCACAGGATGACATTTACTGTTTGACTGTCATGGATTCTGAGGACAGTTTTGGTCATTTTTATTATATTGGACATATTTTATTATTTTATTGTGCCTTGGGGATGAGCTAGTAAGGATTAATACCTCCTAGCCCCACCATGAGCTTATTTTATCATGTCCTAGTCATCATGAGGTGGATTATTGTACTTTTTACCCCTCTAGTGGGATGACATCACCCTCCATTGTACCATTTAGTGAGGGCGCTATTGTTATGTTGAGTGATCCATGTGATATATTGTTATGGGTCATCTTAGCCATTGATTGTACGATGAGATCTTTTAATCTCAACCACTCATTTGATGTAGTATTATGGAGTGGTATAGGGTTTTGGTCTTTATTATCCTATATAAGGAGGAGACCCCCCATTGTAAAGCTCACCTTTGGAGCTCTGGAATATTGGAATAGAAGATTTTTTGTGGAGCATATCTCTCTTGCATTGTGGATTCTCTTGCATATTGAATATACAGTATCTCTTCTATGTATCATTGTGGATTTTGGTGCTTTTGCTAACCTTTTGACAGGAAAGTCGAATTGGAGAGAGGAGGGCGACTTCATGAGGGTTATTGTTGGAGGGATCCACATATTCTCTCTTGGGTTGATCTTGTGACAGGGAGTATCATTATTGTATCTTCGTGACATAGTTGATGCTTTCTATTACATCTTTCTACCATTTTCATAATCATCTTGCTTGACTTGTTTCTTTGATCTTGTCTTGTAGGAGGAGGACGATTTGGCTATCTTGGAGAAGGGCGATTTGGTTGGAGCACTTGGATCTCACTCTTGAATATACACATAGGAGAATGCTATCAACTTGCAAGGTGGCCACAAACAATTGAGGTAAGATCTACAAGGTATGTGCCTCTTTCATCCATTCTATCTTCATTGGTCATAAAACCCTAATTAAATCAAAACCCCAATTTTGGTATTTTTTTAGATCTACTTAGATCTAGCCTTGCAATTGAAAAGATATTAAAAACCCACCTCTATAGGATCCACCCCTAATTGGATCTATAGTTTGGTGGTGATTGGCTAAAAATTGACACACTTTTCAATGCAAAAAGCCTTCTTGAACCTAAATCGATTTTCCTAAGAGAAGCTTGTTGGGTTAGATCTAGCACATGGGTAGGTGAGATCCCACTTGATTTGAAATCTAGACACTTGATAACCTATACCCATATCTTTACTTTGGTGAAAACTACCTTGTGGACAGCTCTCCATGTTTTAAGGGGTTGAAACCCCCTTTTGACCTTCTTGGCATCTTAAAACTTAGATCTACTAAGATCTAGCCCTTGGATTTACTTGAAACTTTGAACATGCATAGATCGGGGTACTAGCATCCCGGATCTACATTTTGGTGGCCATTGGACTTGATTTGGTCCACCAAAATCCACTTTTGGACCTTCCTTGAGCAAATCGCACCCCCTTGATTTTTTGAGTTGGTCCACTTCTAGGAAGTGGGTGTTGGAGATTTTTGTGGATTTGGAATGCCCATGCCTTGAAACCTAGGTCTATACTGTCCTTTCGTCAAGATCCGCCTTGGGGATTGCATTCCTTGTTTTAAGGGATTGTGGTCCACTTAGGGTCCTCACTTAAAAACCTAGATCTAATAAGATCCAACCATTAGATTTCACTCAATCCACTTGACTTGGCTTCTAGGTGTCCCGATCTACAATTTGACATACTTTTTGACCCCATTAGCCCACTTAACAAGGCACTAGTCCATCACCAAGCAAGTCGCACTCCTTGGGATTGGTGTCAAATCCTAGATCTAGTACATGGGTATCCTTAAAATCAACTTCAACTCATAGATCTAGCCTACATCTAACCTATAGTACCTACCTCACACCTAACTTCACCTTGTGGGCCTACCTAGAATCACTTCACACTTCCCAAGAAAACTAGACCCACTTGTGTAAACACATGGTACTATACCTTGTCATCATACCCCATCAAGTGGCCTAAACCATACATAGGTTGAAACATTAATAATCTTTTACAACTCCCTCAACCATACCTTAACCCTTAGGTCCACTTAGCCTTGCATTGGTTTCCGTAACTCATTACTTACCTACACTTAGAAACCTTTGCTTGGGTCCAATCAACTGTGATTGGGGTATAGGGTCTCCCCCTTGGTCTAGTTACACCTTGACCTAAAGTGAAGAGTGCCTCGGTTGACGTGACTCCCACATTGCATTGGGAACCGTGGCATCTCTTGGGTCACCTCTTTAGTTGCCTGACTCCTCTACCGTCCCGGATGGGATACCTCTAGGGGCAACTACAAGTTGTGTGATAACAGGTCTCTTCTTTAAATAGGAATGGGAGAGACCAAAACCCTAACCACCTTTTAGATGGACGGCTAAGATTAAAAGATACATAAGTTATAATCTATGGTTGAGATGAGCTCAACAAATAAAGTACATGGATCAACTCCAAAACATAAGAAACCCATTAGTCAAATCGCCCTAGGGAGGACGTCCTCATAAAGTGACTAGAAAAACATAACATGAAGCTCATGGTGGGTCTAGGGGGTGACATATAACCTCCCTAGTGCGTCCCCATGGCACAATAACATCAAATATATCATCAAAGCATAAAATCATGCCCAAGAAGGAAAGTCGTGAGCCTCCAAAGGCACCCTGAAACCATACAAATGTGCCGAAGAAAGATGTGTGGACCCCACTCACTGATGAAACTGTTGTGGAAGGTGTGGGAGACATCATACACATCATCAAAACCATTCCTATGCCATTTCCTTGCCTCAGTATCCCAAATCGAATTCCTCTGTAGCCAATTTTACCATTTTTTATGCCTCTGTAAATCACCTGTAAGAGATAACAATGCCTGTAACTCTCTGCCTGGTCACCCGGGGCCAAATCTGACTGCACCATTATGTTTGGAAGCATGGCAATATAGTAAAAACAAGTGGTTGGACCCCATACTCCCTCTGTAGTGCCCTAGGTGAACCAATCAAACCATGCCACTGCTTTGACATGCCATTTTAAATGGAAAATTTGCACTGAAGTGATAAACTGAGACATACACCAACTGAAACTGCTCGGAATTGAAAACTGACTGTCCCAATGGACTCAGAGAGCCCAAATGCACTAGAGATGCATACTCATACACCATATGGATGACTGCATAATCATATAATATCAACACCATGGTCGGACATAGTAAAAATAATAATAATCTGCAAATGATCAAAATCATTAAAATACTAGAGATCACTATCGGAGCCTGTAAACACTGCATGGAACCATCTGGTGACCAATAATAGATCACATATCATCAATAACCATCATCCAAGGTCTAACTCATCTCATGTCCCGTGGTTGACTTTGGTCAAACTGGGTTTGACTAAGTCAAACTGATCCATAATATGATCCAAGCAAGAAACAACAAAGTGCTGCAAGTGTAATTGGTAAAGTATGCTTCATAAATCATTCCAATAGCAATATAAACATAGAGTAATCATTTCACTGGCTATCTAAAACATGATATTCAAGATTTTCTAATAATAATAATGGCTCAGACTAGAAGCTCAAGGCTATACTCACTTCATGGCTGTGATCAATTTGCTAGTGATGGGTGAGGGTGTATAAATGCAAGGCTAGGCTAAGGGATGACTGTATTGACTCAACACTGTGACACTTTGGAAGTGCGAAAGGGGATACACACTAAAGCATATGCTGGACAAGCAATAACACAGGGGATGGCAGTGTCTCACAAATGGGTAAGTTGTTTGGGAAGTGCTTATTCAACCTTGACAGATGCCTACAACTCATATCCAAGCTGATACAACTCCGTGAGGATCTTTTCTAGAGCAGCCATGACCAGGTGCCAGGCAACCGTAACTCAAGACTCTAGGGGACACTTAGAATTAGCTGTCCCATGCTCCATCTCATATCACAACCCGCAGGCTAATGAGGAATAAATCATTATAGTATAAGGCCAGTAGATCATTAGATATAGCATACATTTAACCACTGCTTTTTGGGCCTTTCATTAATTTCCATAGCCTTGATCCGTGTGTGTTGAGAAACACATTCTTGGATTTACATTTATTAGGCTTTTTGATCCGTGTGTGTTGAGAAACACATTCTTGGATTTACATTCTGTTGTCCACTAGCTTGCACACCAGCAGTAGAAATCTTTCGAAAGCTGTCTCTTCACTACAAGTGAGAGAGGTGTGGCCTTGGGGGCAAGCAATGAGCCAGGTACTGTCACCTGAATCCCAGCTTCTCCGTTTAGGCTAACTCCTAACGAAGCCAAGGGGGGTAGTCCCTAAAAAAGAGTTTCACTAAGGCTCTTGAGTTTTATAAGTGTTTTTGATGAAATGATGCGGATGGGTGTTGTTTAGGAGTTTTTTGTATAATGATGAGAACACAATTAAACACACAATCCACGTTGCAAATTCTACAAGATACAATTTAGAAAATGAACAATATACTTTGACTTATAATTAAAACAAAGCATCCACAAGATAAAGATCAAACAAATGACAAGGACATATGGTCCAGATTCAGAAGATACATAAGAGTTTTTAAAGACCAGTGCCAAATGGAGTCAAAAGAAATGCTTGTGATGCTGGAAAATGTAAGTCAAAAGTAGCTGTTTGTGAGATCGTTTTGAAATTGTTCTTGGTAAATTTTAAGTGTTTTAGGTGTTCTTGATTATTAGGGCTAAAACCAAGGATATCAAAAGAGTGTCCAGAAAGACATTCTAAGCGGCTCCTTTAAGAGACATGTCGGACCTGTCCGGATCACAGCGAGGTGCGCAATGCTAACCAACCATTGTGTCACAGATTGGGCAACCCGGCGCCTCCCCTAAGAACTGCTTTGAATACTTTTTGAACAACGCCGGTTCGTTGGTTATGGGGGTGAAAGTTTTAATTAATTATCACTTATGAGCTTATCAAGTCCTTCTCCTTTCTGAGTACTAGTCCAACCGTTTCCGGTTGACAGAGCATACGGGTGTTGGACAAACGACCAAGATAAATTAATTAAGGGGGAAATGTGGATTGAAATGTTTTATTATTAAGAGCACTTGTTCAACTCTCCGACAGAGAGCGCTCTTGACTTAGTCTTAAGACCATAGTTCAAGAGACTTCCTACTTTAAAATGCCTAATGCAAGGGGAAAGTGCAAATCTAACAATGCTCTCCGACAGAGAGTGCTCTTGACTTGGATTTGGCCAAGTTCAAGAGGCTTTGTTTATTTTAAGAAAATAGAAGCAGTTGTGAAAAACAGTTATGAAGCTTTGTAGAATTAAACCATGTGATAGCTCAAATAAAGTAAGAGACAACTAGCATGCTATTTGCAGAATGAAATAATGCTAAAAAGACTTAGTGTTCTACCAACAGTTTTACTCTAAGGTGGGATCAACCTCCGAACAAGGTCAACCACTAGAACCGCCTGCACTTGAGAACCTCCAGCTAGCTGAAAGCTCTACCAAGGAAACCGACGGGGAAGGAAGAGTAACCACAAAATAATGTGGTCCTGCCCTTGAGAAGAAGTCTCAAAGATACAACTTCCGGTCAAAGGCTTTGGAAGAGAAATACAAAATGAAACAAAAGACTACTCTAAAGCAAAAATTGAAAGATTTAACTTAACTAATCACCACACTCTTCCCCAAATGGGGAAGAAAACCAAAAAAGTGGAGGCCTCCTCCACTTGAACTTTTATTAATCCTGTTACAATTTGCCTTGGGTTTTAAAACCTTGAAGGACTTTTGAGAGATAGATAATACTTGCAAAAATTAAAGAAGAATCAAGTTTTTGCTTGCTTTTACAAAGGATAAAAAGATTTTGTATATTCAATCACTCCTTATGGCTTTCACTTGATTTTGCTTTGATTCTTTGCTTCAAGATGTAACAAAAATCTTTCTCTCAAAAAGCACCTACACAAGCTCAAAACAACTCAACAATGCACCCATTAACCATTAGGAAAATAAAACAAACTTGAAGCTAGTTAAGTCTAGATTTAAAAATTTAACTCTAAAATGTGAAATGCATGAGATTTTGACATAAAACCTTAACTATGATGAAACGGACCAGCAAACAACAAACTCCTAAAATGCAATGGGAAAGAGATCTAGATCATAAAAATTTTGAGAAATTTTTTGTGGAAAATATTCTATCTTTTAAACTTGCAACCAGGGTTAAAAATGCAAACTACACTAGTGTGGAAAAAGAAATCTAGAATGCTTCTAACACTTACTTTTCAATGCATGAAGTTGATCTGCAAGATGCAAGTAAAACCTAATTTCTAACTATGACAAGCTATCTTGCAAAAAGAGAAGCTAGTACTCTAACAAAAATTGACTAACTTTAACAATTCGTTTTTAATCTTTTGAGTGTTTTAGGGCTCCCTTTAAAGGTGGACGAATGGAGGAAGGAGCTCTTTTGGAATGAGGAGGAGAGGAGGAGATGGTAAGGAACGAGGATGGGGAAAGAGAGAAAGAAAGAGGGAAAATGAAAGGTGAAATGGGAGGAGTCTTGGATGGAAAACGAAAGGGTGAAGGTTGTTAAATTTTCAGAATTTACTTCAATCTGATCTAGGATCTTAATTGAGAGAACAACATGCACAGCATATCTACAGCATATCAATCATGGAGACAATAATGCAAGCACACAAGAGACACAAAGATTTACTTGGGGAAAACCATAAAGGTGAAAAACCCCAATAACTTCCTCAGAGATAGATAGAGCAATGATACAACCAACCATAAGAGATAGACACAACCTAGCAGCAGATCCTCCTCCTCCATAAGTGCGCCACTCCTCCTTGAGTGCATGAGTGAGAAGTGAGTGTGTAAATAGAGTGCCTCCCGCACTCTATTTATACTTGACTTGACTTGACTTTTTACCTAACTCATGTAGGCTCGAACTTAACCACATAACATAATGCTGACTGGGCCGACCCCCAATAGGGTGGTCTAATAACCCTTTGACCCACATGGCCGACCCCCAATAGGGCGGTCTAATAACCCTTCGACCCACATGACCTATACAGGGCCGACCCCAACAAGGTGGTCTAATAACCCATCAAGTATAAGTTACGACACTTACAATATAAATGACGACACTTCCGTATAGAGGAATAATACCATCTCTATAGGAATACAATATACATATATGTGAAATACATTCCGAAGTTACATATACATAAACACTCCCTCTTAACTAGGAAGGTATTTCTCAGCACAGTTCTTCTAGCACAAGTCATCTTCTCTGGATCATCGTCACTGGATAATCGTCATCGAGTCATCATCATCATCACTGCTGCTGCTATCTCAATCAATCTCTGAATCTACTCGTCATAGGAAGTTCTACAGAGCCTGTCATTTTTCATATTGGATGTAGGCCCACCACCTGCAGGTCTTCATCATCACTGGCCATACTGTGGAATCCTCAGGACTTATTACGTGCGTCACAAAACCTCGAAAGAGCATCCCAGGCTGTTACGAGCACACGGCTCTACCTATAGGATCTCCCAGGGCACAAATTACATGTGACCTCACCACAAAACCTTGAAAGAGAATCCCAGGACTGATTACGAGCACAAGGCTCAACCTATCGGATCTCCCAGGGCACAAATTACATGTGGTCACCACAAAACCTCGAAAGAGCATCCCAGGACTGATTACGAGCACACAGCTCAACCTATCGGATCTCCCAGGGCACAAATTACATGTGGTCATGGCAAAACCTCGAAAGAGCATTTCAGGATGTTACGGGTACACAACTCTGACCTGAAATCTCCCAGGGCACAAATTACATGCCATAGGACAAAACCTCGAAAGAACATCTGCCAGATATCCCAGGGCACAAATTACATGCCATAGGCAAAACCTCGAAAGACTATCTGCAGATCTCCCAGGGCACAAATTATATGTCCTCCCAAGCAAAACCTCGAAAGAGCATTTGCCAGATGTCCCAGGGCACCGAATTACATGCCATAGGCAAAACCTCGAAAGACCATCTGCAAATCTCCCAGGGCACAAATTACATGCTTATCTGCACAACCTGTTCCACGGCCACAGAGTATCAAACTGATACTCACCATACATCATCCTGATGTATCCATGATCATCCTGATCATCATCACTGCAACGTCCTGCTGCATGTCATCTCGAGCAACATCCTGAAGCTCGTCATCCATGATCATCCTGATCATCACTGCAACATCCTGCTGCATGTCATCTGGAGCAACATCCTGAAGCTCATCATCCATGATCATCCTGATCATCACTGCAACATCCTGCTGCATGATCCACCTGATCATCAATGCATCCACCTGATGCATACCAAGTATCTACCTGATACATATCATCATACATGATCCTCCTAATCATACAATGTATCCACCTGATACATGATACATATCACCGTATATGATCCACCTGATCATACAATGTATCCACCTGATACATATACAGATACATGGTCCAAGCATCCAACATGATGCATATACAAAATACATACACATGATCCAACTGATCATATCCAGCATCCAACATGATGCATACATACATAAATGATCCAACTGATCATATCCAGCATCCAACATGATGCATACATACATATAAATGATCCAACTGATCATATCCAGCAGAAACCAGAACATCATCCTGATGCTCATCATCCAGCGCTTACATCCACAGCCATGTGAAGGATCCTCCTTCCAACATGCTTGGAATGGCTTCAACAAATGTGTCCATCACTTCTTCCTCGAAGTGTCCTCGATCTGAAGAACGCCAAGCCTCTCTCTGAAGTACTCGAACTTCACCCTGGCTAGTGGCTTCGTCAGCACATCTGCAATCTGCTCGTCTGTTGCAACATATAGGAGCTTCACAGCTCCTCTCTGCACCATATCCCTGATATAGTGATATTTGATCTCTATGTGTTTCGACCTGTCATGAAACACTGGGTTCTCGGACAGCTTCACACAACTCTGGTTATCACAGAAGATACCAGTAGCCTCCAACGGGAGATCAAATAGCTCAGACAGTAGCTTCCGTAGCCAGGCTGCAACATATTCTGCCTCAGCTGTACTCAGTGCTACACAGGACTGCTTCCTGCTAAACCAAGAGATCACACCTGATCCCATACTGAAGCAACACCCAGATGTGCTCTTCCTGTCTGCAGCACTGCCAGCCCAATCTGAATCAACATAACCCTGCATGTTAAACTTTTGATTCACTTCATACTTGAGCCCATAATCCACTGTACCCTTCAGGTACCTCAGAACATGCTTTACAGCAACCAGGTGAACACTCCTCGGATCCATCAGGAACTAACTCAATGTGTTTGCTGCAAGGCAAATATCTGGTCTCGTGTTCGTCAGGTACATCAAGGACCCAATTATCTGACGATACATAGTGATATCAATCGGCTCAGATGAAGCATCACACAGGCGCTTTAGGTTCGATGCCATAGGTGTGGCCATAGCCTTGTAGTCCATCATCCCGAACCTCTTCAGGATCTCTACTGCATACTTCCCTTGTCCAAGGAAGATTCCATCACTCTGCCACACCTCCATGCCAAAAACAAATAGTGTATCAACCCCAAGTTCTTCATCTCGAACTCGGCAGTAAGCTTCCGCTGCATGTCGGCAATCAATCTATCTTCTCCTGTAACAAACAGGTTATCCGCATACAACTATTCAAGAAAGCTGTCTTGAAATCCATCTAGTGTATCTTCTATTTCATCACTTTCATATTTCTCTATGCTGCCATCTGCAGCATGCTTGATCTTGATAGATCCATATGGAAGTCATAACAAACTTCCCTTCAGGTCCTGGGACTACATCCCAAACATCATTCTTCATGATCTACGAATCATGGCATTCCATTTCTTCATCCCAGATCTTGGGAACTTCAATATCTTCAATATCTTCAATATATATTTTTGTTGCTGGAACAAATGTTGTAGTCCTTTTGTAGGTGAAGATATACGGTCTTTCCTACAAAACAAGTTAAATTGCATGATTAGAAACATCTCATAGTTTTCAGAACAAATTCTTACACATAAAGAAATATGTCATACAGTCATGCAATTATTTTAGCCAATGCTTCGATACAACATTTATCCATATCCCATAACTTTCTAGATGCCTTCCAATCTCTACCAGAACATTGTTAAGAGTGTGCACAACTCCCAACATGTCAGCAAAGAGGTTTCATTCTAGATAAGTAGCAATGGAATGTTGTACAGTGCCATAGGCCACTTACCCATGTATATTAGTAGTATACTATTCATCAATGCAACTATTCTAATATGCACAATACATATCCTAAGTCTAGGAACATGAGCATATACATCATTGAACAATTTTATTTAAACAAACAAATATGTAAGAAATGATGATTAGAATACTTATCTTTCTTTGTTCGTTGGGTGGACTCCCTGTTGAATATTGTAACTTCAAAGAATATTATATTTGTACTTTATTATTCCGGAGATGGTTCATTCCTCCGAGGTAACCCTATCATGTATCTGGAGATGTTTATTCCTCCAGGGGTTTGTATTAACTAGGGTTATTAGACCCACCATGTGTGGGTCGGCCCGGAAGTTATATTTTAGGGGTTATTAGACTTCTCCAGGTGAGGTCGGCCCCATTAGTCTTTTAGTCAGTTGGGAGTCAAGTATAAATAGAGGAGGTGAACTCCTCATTAGATCATTCACTCACTTGTGGAAGAGTGCGCACTAGTTGAGGAGATCTGCTAAGGAGTCAAGGAGAAGGAGCACATCTTGTATTTTGGTTGATCATCTTATTGAGGAAAGCTTTGCTGGGTTTTCTACCCCATGAGGGTTTCCCAGGGTATATTGTGTGTCTATCTTGTGATTGTGTTTCTTTCAGAGATCTTGTTTGTCTATTTGGTTTAAACTTAACATGGTATCAGAGCTAGACTGAATAGGACATCTTTCACAAGTTAAGAATACCTCTTTCTCTCTCTTTGGTGAAGTTAGGGTTTTCAGCCCAAAGTTGATATTATTGATTTTTGGTTGCATGGCTGGATAGCTCTCATCAATACCTTTCTTTTGAGCCATAGATCGAACTTTTTGGTTGGGTAGAACTTCGGGAAAGTCAAACCCTAATTCTACCAAAAGTGCGATACGTCAGATTTTGGTTTCAGAAAAAAGTTGTAATTTTTGATTTCTGATTACATGGCTGGATAGATCTTCTCAAGAGCATTCTTTTGAGCTATAGATCGAACTTTTTGGTTGGATAGAACTCCGGGAAAGTCAAACCCTAATTCTACCAAAAGTGCGATAAAATTCTGTTCCAGATTCCGGAAAAGTGAAAAGTAACTTCCCAGGTAAGTCTGCTCTGTCTCTTGGACTCCCCCAAGAGAAGATGGCTCCAAATACTAAGCTTGAAGACAAGCTAGAAGGCATAGAGAATTTCCGGGCATGGAAATACAGAATTGGTCTCATTCTTGAGGAGAATGATCTTGCTCATTATATCAAGGAGGAAGTTGCAGAACCAGAAGATGATGAAGCCAAAGAAAAACACAGGAAGGACCTGATTAGGGCAAAGAGAATCATAGCTGATTCCATTAAAGACCACTTGATTCCCCAAGTGTCTTCCAAGAAGACTCCAAAGGAAATGTATGATGCCCTAGGAAGAATGTATGAAGGAAAGAACATCAACAGGAAGATGAATCTAAGGACTCAGTTGAAAAGTACCAAGATGCACAAAGGAGAATCCATTCAAGACTACTTCTCAAGAGTCTCTCTAATCAAAGAACAACTAGATGCCATTGGTGATACTCTTGATGAAGATGAACTTGTGATGACAGCTCTAAATGGTCTCACTAGACCTTGGGAGTCATTCATTCAAACTATGTGTGCCAGAAAAGAAAGTATGAAGTTTGATGTAGTATGGGAAGATTGTGTTCAAGAGGAGGCTAGGGTTGCCAACAGAGAAGCACTTCTCAAAGAGGATGACCAAGCTTTGGCCACCCACACCAAAAGAGGAAAGAGAGGCTACTTCAAGAAAGTGAACCACAAAAGGCCTCAACCCTCTCATAGATTCAAAAAGAAAGGGGGAGACATCTCCACAGTCCAATGCTTCAATTGTCTCAAGCTAGGACACTATGCCAGAGACTGTACCCTACCAGAGAAGAAGAAGAAAAGGTTTGTTCACAAAAGACATCATGCTCATATGGCAGAAGATGACAGTGAAGAAGAAGAAGAAGAAGAAGAAGAAGTGGAGGAAAGGCCTCAAAAGAAAAGATCTAAAGTAAAGAAAGAAGAACCAGAAGAATATGTACTATTTTCTGCTCTCTCTGGATCTGTGTCCCCTGGTGAAGGCACTTGGCTCATTGACAGTGGTGCTTCAAAGCACATGACAGGTCATAAGGAAACTCTCTCCAAGATTGAAGAGAAGTCTTCACCACAGAAGGTATCTCTAGGAGATGATTATCAATATCCCATCAAGGGAATTGGTGAAGCAAGCTACAAGCTTGATTCAGGAACACCTTTGAAGATGAAAGAAATTTTATATGTCCCAGGTTTAAAGAAGAATCTACTTTCTATCTCTGCACTAGACAAGAAAGGCTTTAGAGTAGCCTTCATAGATGGTCAAGTACTCATGTGGACCAAAGGAAAATCAATCAAAGATGCAATTGTCATTGGTGAAGAAGAAGGAGGACTTTATAAACTCAAGGGTCATCCAGAATCTGCCCTTGCTCATGAAGTTTCTAGTCCCAGTGAGCTATGGCATAGAAGACTAGCTCACATTAACTATAAAGCTTTACCATATGTGAGTAAGATGGTTATAGGTTTGCCAAACTTGAAGGTTGATCATGATGGCTCATGTAAAGGATGCAAGAAAGGGAAGAATATCAAGAATCCCTTTCCGAAAAGTGAAACAAAGACTAAGGGTTCTCTAGAGCTAATACACTCAGATGTATGTGGACCTATGCCTACCACATCTCTAAGTGGGTTTGAATACTATCTCTCTTTCATTGATGACTATTCAAGAAAAACTTGGATATACTTCCTAAAGGGTAAGAATGAAGTCTTTGGAAAATTCAAAGAGTTCAAGGCTCTAATAGAAAACCTCTCAGACAAGAAAATCAAGATTCTCAGAACAGATAATGGTGGAGAATATACTTCCAAGGAATTTGAAGAGTTCTGTAAAGAAGCTGGAATCAAAAGGGAACTAACCACTCCTTACAATCCCCAACAAAATGGGGTAGCTGAGAGGAAAAATAGAACCATCATGGAAGCTGTAAAGACTATGATACATGATCAAGACCTTCCCATGTATCTATGGGCTGAAGCAGCCAAGACAGCAGTATATGTTCAAAATAGACTATCTCATAGTGCTCTTGACTTCAAAACTCCAGAAGAAGTCTTTACAGGAAAGAAGCCTGAGGTAAGTCATCTCAAAATATTTGGGTGTCCTGTGTACATACACATTCCAAAAGAAAAGAGATCCAAATTGGATCCCTCAGGTAAGAAGGGAATATTTGTTGGTTATTGTGAAACCTCCAAAGCCTTCAGAATCTACATACCAGGTTTCCATCATATAGAAATAAGTAGAGATGTTACCTTCGATGAGGAAGCAGCCCTCAAGAAATCTAGAAAGTGTCAACTTGAAGAAGTTTATGAAGAAGATACATCTCCCAGAATCTCAGAGAATGCTCACATTCCTGAAGAGGACACACCAGAGGATCATGACATGCTGGAACCACAAGAACCTCCTGTTACAGAATTGTCAAGGAAAAGAAGACCAGCATGGGCTAGAGACATTATTCAAGGAGCAGAAAGATATGGTGCTCCTGAAGGCTCCACTAGAGAAAGAAAGAAACCAAAGTTAGTATCCAACTATATGGCCCTGATGTGTGATCTAGTGGATCAACTACCTACCAGCTATGAAGAGGCAGCTCAAAAGAAAGAATGGGTAGAAGCAATGACTGAAGAATATCAGTCAATAATGAAAAATGATGTTTGGGATATAGTTCCCAAACCAAAAGACAAAAGTGTGGTTTCTTCCAAATGGATCTTTAAAATAAAACATGCTGCGGATGGAAGTATTGAAAAATACAAAGCAAGATTTGTAGCCAGAGGTTTCTCTCAGAAGGAGGGAATTGACTATGAAGAAACATTTGCACCAGTTGCTAGGTACACTTCAATTAGAACTATCATGGCTCTTGCATCCATGATGAAGTGGAAACTACATCAAATGGATGTTAAGACAGCTTTTCTGAATGGTGTAATTGAAGAAGAAGTATACATAGATCAACCACAAGGGTTTGAGGTAAATGACGGAAGGACTCATGTATGCAAACTGAAAAAGGCATTATATGGGTTGAAACAAGCTCCCAGAGCTTGGTACGGAAGGATTGATAATTTCTTAACTAGCATGGGCTTTACCAAAAGTAAAGCTGACCCAAACCTTTATCTCAAGGTGATGGATGATGAACCAGTTATACTTTTATTATATGTAGATGATCTATTTCTAACTGGAAATGAGAAACAAATCATTGAAAGCAAGAAGAAGCTTTCTTCAGAATTCGAGATGAAAGATCTCGGATTGATGCACTACTTCTTAGGATTAGAAGTGTGGCAAGAACCAAGAGGAATCTTTCTGAATCAAGGTAAGTATACTGTGGAAATTCTGAAGAGATTTGATATGTTGGAGTGTAAACCCATGGCCACTCCCATGGACTCCAACTTAAAGATTTTGGTTAATGACTCATCAAAATTAGTGGACCTAACTTTATATAGACAGATCATTGGGTCACTAATGTACTTAACAAATACTAGACCAGATATATGCTTTGCTATAAATACCCTAAGTCAGTATCTAGTAGAACCCAGAAAGGTTCATCTAATAGCTGCAAAGCATGTAATGAGGTACTTAAAAGGTACATTAGATTTTGGTTTACTCTATGATGGAAGTCATGAACTCAAGTTGCATGGTTACTCAGACTCTGATTGGGCAGGCAGTGTCTCAGACAGAAAAAGTACTTCAGGTGGATGTTATAGCCTTGGATCTGCCATGATCTCTTGGTTCAGCAAGAAACAATCCAGTGTAGCCCTCAGTTCTGCTGAGGCAGAATACATAGCTGCTTGCTCTGCCAGCTGTGAAGCTGTATGGCTTCGGAAACTGTTATCTGGGGTGTTTGACTTAGAAATGGATCCCACTATGATTATGTGTGATAATCAAAGCTGCATCAAGATGACAGAAAATCCTGTGTTCCATGATAAGTCAAAACACATAGAGATCCGATACTTCTATATTCGAGATATGGTGCAGAAAGGAGCTATCAAGCTTGAGTACGTGAGCACTGAAGATCAAATTGCTGATATCCTTACCAAACCACTGTCTCGTGTGAAATTTGAATACTTTCGAGACAAGCTTGGTGTAGTTCAAAAGGACTCTCCTAGAAAGGGGGAGTAGCATGGTTCCTGATGACAAGCAAGTCTCATCAACAATGAGACTTCACCTAGTCACTTAGAAATAGTTAGATTTAGGACTATTTTATTTTCATTTAGTTTCACTTATACATGATTTGATGATAGATGTATTAGTGAGAATACATGCTAGATATATCCATGCTTTTGATGTTAGATGTATATATGATTTTGATGATAGATGTATTAGTGAGAATACATGCTAGATGTATACATGCTTTTGATGTTAGATGTATACATGATTTTGATGATAGATGTATTAGTGAGAATACATGCTAGATGTATACATGCTTTTGATGTTAGATGTATACATGATTTTGATGATAGATGTATTAGTGGGAATACATGCTAGATGTATACATGCTTTTGATGTTAGATGTATATATGATTTTGATGATAGATGTATTAGTGAGAATACATGCTGGATGTATACATGCTTTTGATGTTAGATGTATACATGATTTTGATGATAGATGTATTAGTGAGAATACATGCTAGATATATACATGCTTCTGATGTTAGATGTATATATGATTTGATGATAGATGTATTAGTGAGAATACATGCTTTTGATGACAGATGTATACATGCTTTTAGATGTATTAGTAAGAATACATGCTTTTGATATATGACGTATACATGCTGTTGATGCTAGATATTGATTATGTACTTGTATGGATGAGGATACTTGTACTTGTATTGATGAGAATACAGATTGAGGGGATTGAATCATCCCTGGACTTTCAGTCCTAAAGAGAGCCGTAGACGTGAGGTCTCCGAGAATGAAGTCCTTAGTGGACAGTTGAGGGGATTGAATCATCCCTGGACTTTCAGTCCTAAAGAGAGCCGTAGACGTGAGGTCTCCGAGAATGAAGTCCTTAGTGGACAGTTGAGGGGATTGAATCATCCCTGGACTTTCAGTCCTAAAGAGAGCCGTAGACGTGAGGTCTCCGAGAATGAAGTCCTTAGTGGACAGTTGAGGGGATTGAATCATCCCTGGACTTTCAGTCCTAAAGAGAGCCGTAGACGTGAGGTCTCTGAGAATGAAGTCCTTAGTGGACAGTTGAGGGGATTGGATCATCCCTGGACTTTCAGTCCTAAAGAGAGCCGTAGACGTGAGGTCTCCGAGAATGAAGTCCTTAGCGGACAGTTGAGGGGATTGGATCATCCCTGGACTTTCAGTCCTAAAGAGAGCCGTAGACTGGGTCTCCGATAATGAAATCCTGAATGAACAGGTAGGGGATTGTATCGTCCCCGGACTGAGGTCCCAGAATAGAACCGTAGACTGGGTCTCCGATAATGAAATCCTGAATGAACAGGTAGGGGATTGTATCGTCCCCGGACTGAGGTCCCAGAATAGAACCGTAGACTGGGTCTCCGATAATGAAATCCTGAATGAACAGGTAGGGGATTGTATCATCCCCGGACTGAGGTCCCAGAATAGAACCGTAGACTGGGTCTCCGATAATGAAATCCTGAATGAACAGGTAGGGGATTGTATCGTCCCCGGACTGAGGTCCCAGAATAGAACCGTAGACTGGGTCTCCGATAATGAAATCCTGAATGAACAGGTAGGGGATTGTATCGTCCCCGGACTGAGGTCCCAGAATAGAACCGTAGACTGGGTCTCCGATAAATGAAGTCCTGAATGAACAGGCAGGGGATTGCATCGTCCCCGGACTGAGGTCCCAGAATTGATCCGTAGACTGAAGTCTCCGAGAACTGGAGATTGGATTGTATCATCCATGGACCTATGTCCTAAAAGGAGCAGGATTGATCATCCTAGGAATATGATCGTGTGACGACGATGCTGATGATCGTGTGACGACGATGCTGATGACGATGCTGATGATCGTGTGATGACGATGCTGATGATCGTGTGATGACGATGCTGATGATCGTGTGATGACGATGCTGATGATCGTGTGATGACGATGCTGATGATCGTGTGATGACGATGCTGATGATCGTGTGATGACGATGCTGATGATCATGTGATGATGATGCTGACGATCGTGTGATGACGATGCTGATGATCATGTGATGATGATGCTGACGATCGTGTGACGACGATGCTGATGATCATGTGATGACGATGCTGATGATCGTGTGACAACGATGCTGATGATCGTGTGATGACGATGCTGATGACGATGCTGATGATCGTATGATGGCGATGTTGATGATCGTATGATAACGATGCTGATGACGATGCCGATGATCGGATTGATATCGACACTGTTCCAGTAACTGGTTGAGTTACTGATGAAGATGAATTGAAGAAAGCTTCCGATGATTTGTAGATGTATCATATATGATGACTCCTTGCTCTTGCAGATGTTGTTATAATATCCTTCTTGTTAAGGGGGAGTGTTGAATATTGTAACTTCAAAGAATATTATATTTGTACTTTATTATTCCGGAGATGGTTCATTCCTCCGAGGTAACCCTATCATGTATCTGGAGATGTTTATTCCTCCAGGGGTTTGTATTAACTAGGGTTATTAGACCCACCATGTGTGGGTCGGCCCGGAAGTTATATTTTAGGGGTTATTAGACTTCTCCAGGTGAGGTCGGCCCCATTAGTCTTTTAGTCAGTTGGGAGTCAAGTATAAATAGAGGAGGTGAACTCCTCATTAGATCATTCACTCACTTGTGGAAGAGTGCGCACTAGTTGAGGAGATCTGCTAAGGAGTCAAGGAGAAGGAGCACATCTTGTATTTTGGTTGATCATCTTATTGAGGAAAGCTTTGCTGGGTTTTCTACCCCATGAGGGTTTCCCAGGGTATATTGTGTGTCTATCTTGTGATTGTGTTTCTTTCAGAGATCTTGTTTGTCTATTTGGTTTAAACTTAACACTCCCTCTGAGTCTTCGCTTCCTTGCAGGAGCTGCTGGAGTCCTAATCTGAAGTAGCTTCTTCTACACCTTTCTGTTGTGGAGAGTAGAGAGATGGTCAACTCCCTCTTGATCTTTGCTTCCTGAATTACCTGTTCTTGAACTCATATTCATCCTTGCATGCTTATTAGTATCATCATTGTGTTATCCTCTAGGTCTCATACAAAATCATACATTCATTAGTATACTATTAAAACACAATAATCTCAAGCGTGTATAGTCATGATCATTTCAAACAAAAATAATAAGCATTAGCATTCAAGGTTTATGTAGGATTCTTATGGTTAGTCAAATCATAAGAGACATAACATGTAATTACTCAAACCCATGACTCTTCGAGTTAGTTGAATCATCAATCAAGATAAGAGATATAATATGCATAAAACCTGTGATTATTCAAACCTATAACTCTTCGGGTTAGTTGAATCATCAATCAAGATAAGAGATATAATATGCATAAAAACCTGTGATTATTCAAACCTATAACTCTTCAGGTTAGTTGAATCATCAATCAAGATAATAAAACTTGTGATTATTCAAACCTATACCTTCATGATTCTTCTGGTCAGTCATATCATCAATTATGGTAAGAAACATAATATGCATACAACCATGATTATTCAAACCTATGACTTTTCAGGAATAATCATTATCAACAATAGTATAAGATCCTAACACAAGGTAGGATTATATCTTGATATAGGAAAAACATACCTGGATTAGCATGCTAGCTATTTATGTCTAACATACTCACATGATGTCTTCTTGTTCTTCTTCAATGACTTGTGCTAGTAACCTGTATATCTCATAGGTTAACTATTACAAAATCAAGTTATACATACCTCGTAAATGGATCTTCTATGAGATCCATGACAATGGATGAATCTTTGTCCCCATGTTATCATGATCATATGTTCTTGGACCAGAACATGATTTGTCTTTCTTGGTGTACCTTTCATGTTAGTAGACAACATAAACCTCATACAACACCATAATGCATTCGTACAATTATAAGTGTCAACACCCTAACCAATGAATATCTTCTATCATGCATTCATAATTTTGTTAAGGTGATACGACAAATCTAAAATCAAGATTGTACTAACCGTAATAACATGAAGACAAACATACCATAAACTTAATCAAGAACAAATCTCAAAACATACCTGAATGAGTCATACCTGTCGAGATCGCTTGTAATCTTCTTATGTAAGGCCTTAGCTTCATCTCCCTCTGAAACAGGAATATCTTCACTTATGCAGGTGACCAATCCATCTTCTTCTAGGATTAACCCAATCCACTTGATTTGCAAGAACTGGACCTGGAGCTGGATATGGGTTTGTCAGAGAAACCCCAAAAATTCAAACTTTGAATTTCAAACTTCCGAAAGGATAGAAATATGTGCCTTGATGAGCTGATCAAGCTGGTATATTTAGAATTTGAAAACTGCAAAGTTTCACTCCTCAATTTTGCCTTTGAAACTTCCAAATTCACTGGACGTGACCCTGAACTGGGGTTTGATGAAGCCCACTCTTTTGCCCCATCAAAAAGTTTGATCCAAAGCTCTAAGCTTCTATTTTTCTGAGGAGCTTCCAGCCGTGGTCACAGATTTCAAAAATTCCCATTTTTACAGAAGCCCTAATTTTCCACTTTTCTGATAAAAGTCCCGAACTAGGGTTTGATTAAGCTCGGCCTTCTGCCCAACCAAAAATTCTGATCTTGGTCTCTAAATTTCTATTTTGATGAGTAGCATCCAGCCGTGGTCTCCGATTACAAAAATTCCAACTTTCTTCAAAGCCCTAAATTCCGGAAGCCATGAATGAAGGTACTAAAAAATAATTCTGTTTTGACAGAAATATGTACCTGATTGTTTCTGGTGTAACTCCACACTTTTCAATCCACAGGGTCTGAAAAAGTTTCCTGAGATAGCCTGACCTGTTATCTTTCCATCCTGACAGGTCTTACCTCAATTGGATTCTCTGAGAGAGAGTTATGCCAAGTGTCGCAACGTGACCTGTTTTGGGATAATAGAGGAGTGCAAACTTGTACGGCGTATCACGTGTCAGTGTTTGAACTTCGGCCTCTGAAAACTTTTCTTGAGATAGCTCGGCCTGTTATCTTTCCATCCTGACAGGTCTGACCTCAATTGGACTCTCTGAGAGAGAGTTATGCCAAATGTCGCAACATGACCTGTTTATGGGATAATACAGGAGAGCGAACTTGTACGGTGTGCCACGTGTCACTGGTTCAACTTCGGCCTCTGAAACAATTTTCTGAGATAGTACAGTCTGTGTACTACCTGTCACTTTTCACGAAATTTCATTTGGAGCTTCCTAGCCCAAGTTATGACCTTTTTCCCAAGGTCACCTGATTTTGACTCAGATCTGGAAGAGGCAGAAACCCTATATTGTACAGATCATAAATCACAAAGTACAACGAATTAGAGGTTGTCCTTTGGACACAAGGTACCTGGAGATTTTAGCTTCGTCCTGTAACAATTTCAGATCCGACAACTTCGCCAAAATGGATTTATAGCGAAAGTGCTACGATGACTGGTTTTTGCTATATCAAGCCCTAGCATCGTCAGTGCAACAAGTGTCATACATGCCATATCATGCCTTCTTTCAGGCTAGCTTTGATTCCATGTTAAATTTTCAGAATTTACTTCAATCTGATCTAGGATCTTAGCTGAGAGAACAACATGCACAGCATATCTACAGCATATCAATCATGGAGACAATAATGCAAGCACACAAGAGACACAAAGATTTACTTGGGGAAAACCATAAAGGTGAAAAACCCCAATAACTTCCTCAGAGATAGATAGAGCAATGATACAACCAACCATAAGAGATAGACACAACCTAGCAGCAGATCCTCCTCCTCCATAAGTGCGCCACTCCTCCTTGAGTGCATGAGTGAGAAGTGAGTGTGTAAATAGAGTGCCTCCCGCACTCTATTTATACTTGACTTGACTTGCCTTTTTACCTAACTCATGTAGGCTCGAACTTAACCACATAACATAATGCTGACTGGGCCGACCCCCAATAGGGTGGTCTAATAACCCTTTAACCCACATGGCCGACCCCCAATAGGGTGGTCTAATAACCCTTCGACCCACATGACCTATACAGGGCCGACCCCAACAAGGTGGTCTAATAACCCATCAAGTATAAGTTACGACACTTACAATATAAATGACGACACTTCTGTATAGAGGAATAATACCATCTCTATAGGAATACAATATACATATATGTGAAATACATTCCGAAGTTACATATACATCAACAAAGGTAGATCTAGGGCAAAGACAATGAGAAGGAAGGGGAGGTGAAGAGAGTAAAACGAATGGAGGAAGAGGACTAGCAAACCAATGAGAAAAAGGAAACAAAGAGAGCAAATAAGAGGGGTTTGAAGAAGGAACCCTTTTGTAACCAAGTTTGAATGATGGAAAATTTGGTGATGGAAGAGGAAACCCTCTCTGCTTTGATGTCAATCTTAAGATCTTGCTCCTTGGAAGTATCCTGCAAACACACTATTAGTAAAGGTTTTTGTTGGTGGAGAAGAGGGAGATACCACCGAGTTCATCTCATCTCAACCGTTTTGAAGATCTACAAATGCACAAAAAACTTACACAAACAAAGCTTGATCAAATATAGAGAGTTAAACAAAAATGCATAAGGATACAAGGTAGTAAGACCGATTACAAGTCGCACTCTTTATACTATTTAAGCCTAACCCTAGCAAACAAATTGGGACCATCAAATGCTTGCCCTACGCTCTTAAGAAAGAGATCTAAGCATGTATTTAAATCAAACTTTGAAATTGCATAAATCAAGAACACATTACAGATATTACCTCAAAGTAAATTAGTAACTCATGAACCAATAGAAGTGTACACAAATTGCCTCCAAAGCCAACTTTATTTCCAATGATAGCCAATAGCTATTACAATCTCCGCAGAATAAGTTTACAATAATTTTCCATGAGAAGAGAGCTAGAATGCATCTCTTATATAACAAAACACTAAGCTAAAACCCTAAATCGAACTTGGCTTGAGAGAGAGCCAAAAACCAATAGACATAAGGTCGAATTCCAATCTAAACCAAGCTTGGAGAGCTAGACAATGGACAACTCGAGTTTCTTGGTAGGTGTGAATGGGGATGTGGCACAACTCGACTTTGGTGATTGCATGGGAAGCTTCACCATCCGATAAACAACTTCCAACAAGGATCCACGTGAGGGATTAGGTGAAAAGCATGAGCTTGAAGGAGGGAGGCGAATGGGTATGAAAGGAGACAAGTGTAAGATATGGTAGGTGTGGTAGGTGCTAAGTCGAGTTTGCAAAAAGAGCCAAGTCTAATGATCACACAAATCAAGGAAGGCGCCTACCTCAAGCTAACCAACCCATTCATCACATGACACCTCACTAAATCGAATTTCCAAGGAAGGCGGGCGAATTAGTTTGAGTGGGAAATCTTCTGGTGACTGGATAACTAACTGAAGCCACTTGGAGTTGATTGGAATCTTCATAAATGTCTATTTCCATGTCATTTAGCCTTTTATTTTATTCCAATTGATTAATTTTGGAGAGATTTGGATTATCTCCAAAATATTCAATTTTATTATTTTAATTAATAATTTATTTGTAAATGGCTTTTTAGAGAAAATATTAATTATGAGGCTGAATTGACATCTGAAAGTTGGGTTTAGTTGGTCCATAGCTCATGTGTGATTTTTGGCTTATGAAACGAGCCATCAATCACTAAATTCGGACCCCGGACGATTGACATATTACAAATTATTATTTCTATATTTAAACTATAGAGAAATTTATTAAATTTAAAAAATAATTAAAAACCCAAATTCGATAGACCCGGTAAAATTTTTTTCGAAATTTTTTCTGAGGGTCCTAGGGACTTGGGACATGACCAAAACCTATTCTAATAGTATCTAGTAGGCTTATATACATTAGTTGGACTCTAATAACCCTCCATGGCCAAAATTTTCAAAATCGGGCATTCCAGCTTTGGAGGAAGCAGGAGAAAACCTCATCGATTATAGCTCGGCTGTAGGCAAAGTATAATTGATAAGGGAAAAAACTCCCTGGAATACCTTAGTTGCTTAATCAGGTCATGGGAAACCGAGACACTCAGATCCTACTAGCACACTTTATTACAAACCCCCATGGGGCCATGGTCATGTCGACTCAAAAAACAAAACTGGCTAGCCAAAACTGGCTAGTCACAAATGCTGGATCATCTGATACATTGGAGTACAAACATTCATCATGCTTGTCAAATGGCGGCTCTTTAGATAATCCAACTATGGTACAAAAAGTTGGTAACACATTCATTTCACATGCCTTTCATTCACGTGTGTTGAAAAACACATTCTAGAATGGGCTTTCATTTAAGATATACAATAACGTTTTCAGATACATGTAATGATGGTAGTACTATCTGTTTCAGGTCTAGCCAACACAACTTAGGCAACTCAGAGCCGAGACACAATACAATAGGGAAGCTCATCCAACAAACAGGCTAGAGTGGGGGAAAGTCCTCCATGTCACAAGTCAAGTAGTAAGTCAAGGTAAAACAATAACTGGAAGGTAATGGATGGATGGAGATAGTGAAAATGATGCCAACACTAGCAAGCCAAATAATGGTGGGAATGATCACGTCCATTCTCTTTGGAGGGTGAAACCAATGAGTATAGACAAGCACCTCTAACATTTGAGCAAGACACTGGATAAATACATAATACCAACCAAGTCCAATATATATATATGATCGCCAGATCATGACACTAATGCTAAAACATGCCACTAGAATGACTACAAAAGCAATATAACCAAGAACACAAGATAATACATATTGGATCATATACCTGTGCAATACATCTGAATCATCATCTGACCACTGAGAACCTGTTGTTGCAACTCTAGGCACTGCATACTGCTCTGTAATGGCAAAATGGCTACATCGGTCATCTAATCAGAGTTTCTTGAGACTTAGTCATGGCAAAGGAATATACTACTGCTCATAATCATAGGAGTGATCCAAAATAGATGCTCATCTCAAGCATCTCAGTGTAAAGGACTGGCTGAAAAATATATTGGAATCTGGAAAAAATGTATGGTAGCCCCAGCTACTATAAATGTGATAACAAGACCATATTTAAATGGTCACAAAATTGTAATTGAAATAGGAGGGCGCATTGCTTTCTCCGAAAGAAACTTCATCTTGACATCATTCATTCTTGCTATTGTGTAAAGAGGAGGGCGTGACCCTCTTTCATTTGAAGCTTGTTATCACATCCATGTTAGCTGGAGTTACCATGCTGCAGATTGTGTGGTCAAGGACCATAAAATACTTTTTTTTCCCAGATCAGAGATCGGATGCCTTCAGAGGAGGCACACAGTTTTGTTCAGATTGCCCCGAGCAGACATAGCAGTGGGGACAGATGGTTTTATGGTATTGTCCAGACATGTATACTTTATTGCCTACATAGGCACCCTTCTTTGCCAGACTTTGCATAAGCCCATTGAGACAGTTGCCTAGCCATATTTTGATAGAGTGCTACAAAGTATTACTGGTTTACCACTTATTGCCCGGATTCAGTTGAGTTCCAGTTTCAGAGTCAGCTTCAGCAGCAGGTATATGGTGCAGCAGGTATACCATTTGATGTTCTATTGCTTATGTTGTTAATTAGACTTGTTTATACATGATAGTACACTGATTTTGCATATGATGTTGATGTGGTGATCTAGTTGTTATTATGATGTGTTTGGCCCTTGGTGATGTTAGTCCACCCGCTTCAGTAGGCTCCTGTCTATGCACACAAGATCACATTCCCACTATTGGTATAGACTTAGTCCCCCTAGGCAGTTGACTTTGGATCCACATTCACTTTCTCCACCCATCCGACTCATTCATGATTGATCTTTCCTGACTTGGATTCTGATTTGTGACCTTGAGGATCCCCTTCCCCACTGATCTCTGAGTATGCCATGATTCCCTATCTATTGTGCCTCGGCTCTTTAGTGTGTGAGATGCACTCTCAAACCTGGGATTTGCTCCTGTCGGTTGCCCCCGATGTTGCAATGCAGTTAGGATTGTGTAGCTTCACCGGGTGTTCCCCATTGGTCATCAAAGCATGTATTGCTCACCCCCATTACTTTGCAGTATGAGCACCATGATTATATCTATTGAGATATGTATGTAGCCCAAAAGGGCCTTGATGTAAATTGAAGAAATGAAGAAATGTAAAGCAAGCCAAAAGGGCTTTTTGTAAATGTAAATCTAGCCAGAAAAGAGCTAAGTATGAAATTCATTGTAAACTCCATGCAATGTGTTTGTAAACACACATGGACACAGGCCAGCCATACATGTCAGCATTTGTAGTGGTTATTTCCTCACCTAGTCCTACGGGGCAAGGAGGTGAGAGGGAGCAAGGGACAAGCTCAAGATTGTCCCCTAGAGTCTCAAGTTATGGTTTGCCGGACACCCAGTTTGGCGGCTCTAGAAAAGAACCTCACAGAGTCTTCGGGCACGAATGTGAGTTGTGAGATACTTGTTAGATGACCAGTGGCGGTTTCCCTGCACTATACCCATTTGTGAGGCACCGCCCTTCCCCGTGTTTTGTCATGGTATACTTATCTCAGTGGACCCCGCTTTCCCGAGTTATCCAAAAGGTCACATGATCCTCATCCTTGTCATCCCTTATCCTTCTCCATGTATTCCACCTCACCCAAAGTCAGCTAGGTGGTCAAGTCTATAGGTTGTGTATACCAGTTTGAGTCTTTTGGATGTGGTGGGCCCACCTCACCATGGGCATCGTATTTTGAGATATTATGTATTTTTTATCACCATGTTGACATTTTATTGTTTAGTAATGTACTAACTTGTATAAGGAAGCCTATCGCTTCATATTGCATACAGGTATTTAGCCAACACCATGTTGACCAGATTTGACTTGGCCAAACTAGGTTGACTAGGCCAAAAATGGGCCCAAAAAAATATTGCGATCGAAATTTCGATTTTGGTCACTTGTATTCTATTGGGGTCCCATATGAACCTCCAAGCATCAGATTTTGGAAAAGTTGAGGCAGCGATGAGATTTTTGATTATTATTGGTCATTAATGACCCGTTTTAATTAAAAATCATGGATTTTGGGCAAACAGTGCCTAAGTGATGGATCGAGGTCGTTCAAGTGACCATATCTACTATTTTTGGGGTCCACGATCGCATTGCAACAGACGGTTCGACAATCCGGGCACTATAAGTGGGTCAAAAGCCCAAATTACATCTTCAGCAATAAAAACCAGCAATAAATTAAATGGAAAATCAAATATGGCAAATGTAACTATTGAAAAATGGCAAATGCAAAGGTTGGCTAACATAAGGGGGTCTCCTAAGGTAATATTGGTTATGTTTGGACATTCTATTTATGTTGTGGGGCCCTCATTTGGCCCAGCTCGTCACAAGGGGCGAATTGGCCCATTTTTGGACATTTTTCACTATGTAGAACTTCACATTTTGCAAATATAATGTATTAAGACTTTGGCTAAGTGGTATGGGGGGCTAAAACAGTCCATAGGCACCCCCCAACCACTCATTTGATTGTTGTATGGCCCCACCATGGGCCCCTCACTCCACATGGGCGTTTTTGAGGGTAATTCGCCCCCCCTCTTGAGAGCAATCTCCACCATTCGTTGGGCTTGAGAGAGAGTTAATCTCAGCCCTTAGTTTTGGGGGGAATTTGGTTTGAGAGTGGTCTTTCTCTGTAAGAGAAGACACTCACCTCATTTCTCCCTCTCTTGTCACATTTGTACACTTGAGTTTTTGATAATATAGAGCCATTCTTCCACAGTTCTTGAGAGTTTTATGGATGGATTATGTGTTGCTTGACTGATATCTAGTCTTTCATAACTTTGTTGAGTTGCTAGTGCATTGTTTCCATATTGTCCTGTTATCACATATATAGTAGCCGGGCTACCATACATTATTTTTCTGATGCTAGTACACTATTTAGCCAGTTCCCTTACATTTGAGATGCTGAGATGAGCATCTATATTGGATCATTATCAGATTGTGGACAACAGTATCTATTCCCCATGCCATGACTGAGTCTCAGGACACTCAGAGAGATGACCGATGTAGCCATTATACCATTGGTACAGAGCAGTCAGTAGTGCCCAGAGTTACAGCAGCAGTTTCAGAGGACAGATGATGGTACAGGTTGATGAGCATTCAGGTATATGACTCAGCAGGTATATCATTGTGTTATGGTTATATTGCTTTTATACTTATTCTCATAACATGTCTTAGCACCTAGTGTCATGATCTGGCGATCATATAGATATATGGACCTGGTTGAAGCTTATTATATATATTATATTGTCCCTACTCAGACTTAGAAGTTCATTATTCATACTCATTGGTTTTACTCTCCTTAGGGAGAATAGAGGTGATCATTCCACCATACCTTGGCTTGCTAGTGTTGGCTCCATTATTCATTGTCTTCATCCATCCATTGCCTACCTTTTAGTTTATCACCTTGACTTACTACTTGACTAGTGGCATGGAGGACTTTCCCCCACTGTAGCCTCTGTATTGGATGAGCTTCCCTGTTTATTGTGTCTCGGCTCTGAGTTGGTGACAAAACTTACCTGTGGTGAGTTGGATTTCCTTGTGAATTCCCCCTAGTCACTAAAGTTGTGTTGGCTAAACCTGAAACTTTTAGTGCTGCCATGAATACAAAGTTTGGAAAAAATGAAATGCTATATCTTGTATGAAAAGCCCATTCATGCAATGTGTTTCTAAACACACATGAATGAAAGGCATGCCAAATGAAAATGGCCATGAAAATAAAATGTGATATTTTTTGGAAATGTAAATACCTAGGTAAACAAGCTGTCTGTGACACACCTAGAAGTGCTCAGGTAAACAAGTGCCTTAAAAACACACCTGCAGCAGAAAGCCTAAAATAAATGAAAATCTATGTAGTGTGTTTATAAACACACATAGACCAAGGCTATGGAAACTTCAGGCCCAAAAAGCAATGGAACTTAAATGCTATATCAAAACAATTGCTGGCCTTATTTGTATTATGGATTGTGCGCATCTGTTAAAGGTGAATAAACCCTCTTTGAACAACTCATCCATTTGTGAGACACCGCCATTCCCTGTGTTGTTGCTCATTCAGTATATACTATGGTGTGTATTCCCTTTCCCTTTGCCAAAGTGTCACAAAGTTAAGTCAGTCAAGTCATCCCTTAGCCTAGCCAGTTATTTTAGCCTTCACCCTTCACTAGCAAATTGATCACAGCTATGAAGTGAGTATGATCTTGAAAGTCTAGTCTGAGTAATAATAATAATTAATGACATTATATATTTGGATTTAGATCGCCAGTAATGATTACTTTGTGTTATAATTGTTATTTGAATAAGTTGTAGAGCATGCATTAACCTTTGACACTTTGCAGCAGCTTCTGATGATGGTCTGAGTTATATTTGGTCATGTTGACCTGGTTAGACCTAGTTTGACCAAGATCAACCATATGACATGAGATGGTTGGACCTTATGATGATATGGATAGATGATATATGGTCTATGTACACATACATGATGATTCTATGTAGCAGCTATAGGGTTATGATGATGATTCATGGTTTTTAGCAGTATTTGATCATTTACAGATTATTATTATTTACCCTGTTCCGGTATATCGGATATATATTTTGATCATGCAGAGATTCATATGGTGTATGAGTACACATTTTGGATGGATTTGGACCTTCTGAGTCCGATGAGACAGTTTGTTTTCAGTTCAGTGATGATTGAGCCTCAGTAGGCTATCCCAGTGCAGTTTTGGTCTGTCGGAGGCCCTGTCAGAGCAGATATGATTTTTATCTGTTTGACCTAGGGCGCTGTGCTTGGAGGGGGTGGTCCAGTCACTTGTTTTTACCATATTACCCCCCTCCCGGACACATTGGTGCCCTCACCTTGACAGCGCAGGCACTCCAGGAGGCAGTTTGGGGTAGTTTCATGCTTCCCGAGGCATTTCAGGATTGGTAGAAATGGCTATTGAAGAAATCGATTTGGGCTACTGAGGCAATGTTATGGCATGGGATGATCAGTGATGATGGATCGATGTCTTCCACACCTCCTCCAGCAGTTTCAGCTTTATCGAGGCCCGCATCCATCACTTATGGCACTTTCTGATGATTTTTGAGGTCTCTTGAGGCCTGCGATTTGACCATAGAGGCACGATTTGGTACATTGATGACTATTTTATTATTATTGTGCTATGGGGATTGACCAAGGGTGTCTAAAATTACCCCTTGGACCCACCATAAGCTTCCTATTATATTTTGTCATCATGATTTGGTGGGATTCCCCTCTTCAGGGGCGATTTTGTCCACTCATTATATTTCATTAGTGATCCATGTATTTTATTGTTGAGCTCATCTCAACCATTGATTAGACATTTGTATCTTTTAATCTTAGCCACTCATTCAAAAAGTGGTTAGGATTTTGATGCCTCTCCTTCCTATTTAAAGGAGAGAGCTTCTCATTGTAAGGGGTCTTTGGCTCTCGGATTATTGGTATAGAAAAAATTTCGTGTGGTCTCCTTTGCATCTGGTGTTCTTAGATAGTGATTGGAAAGTCTATTGCAACCTAGCATTTGGAATTTGTGGTAAGATCTATCTATTTTGGAAATCATTGTCTTGTCTACAGGAGGGCGACTTCAACAAGGGCGATTTTGCAAGGCTTCTTCAAATCGACTTTCTTGGCATTTGCTTGTATCAGGGGGTTATCATTAGCATCATTGTGATCTATGCTATCTTTCTGTTACTTCTCTTGTGGCATTAGTCTTATCTCTTGATTACATCAAATCTAATACTGTTGACGTTTGTTATGCAGGAGAGAGGGCGCATTGGCTTCTTGGACTAAATCGATTGCATAGAAAACTACCTCAAAGCTTCTCAAATTGATCGGGTTTGCATAGATCATCATCATCATCAGGGCATCTACAAGGTTACCCAGGTAAGATCCACAGGTTTGTTTCTCTTATCTTGATCCAATCCATTGACATAGCTCATAAATTGATAAAACCCTAATTACTTCAAAAACCTCATTTTACATTTTTTCAGATCTACTAAGATCTAGTGGCTTCTTGGGTAAGATATTGAAAACCCACCTCTATAGTGTCCACGGCATCTCGGATCTATAGTTTGGTGAGGATTGGCTTCCATTTGACCCTCTTCCCAAGGCATTTAGCCTCTCCAAGCAAGGGCGCACTTCCTAGTTTGGTGAGTTGACCTAGATCTAGTATGTGGGTAGGTGAGATCCCGCTTGATTCATGATCTACACATCCGATAACCTACCCCCAGATTGTCACTTTTCTGATTTCTACCTTGTGGGCCCTATTCCACATTTTAAGGGATTTAATCCCCATTTTGGACCACTTGGTATCTTTAAACTCAGATCTAGTAAGATCTAGCCATCGGATTGCCTTGAAATTGTAGGTCCACACTCCTACTTGACTAACCTACCCGGATCTAAAGTTTGGATGCCATCGGACTTGTCTTGACCCATTTAACCTACATTTTAGCCTCCTTGGGTAAAGTCGCACTACCTTGGAGAAGGGAGTTGTCCCACTTCTAGGACGTGGGTACTTGAGATTTCAGTGGATTTAGAACGAGAATAATTCAAAACCTATGTCTAGTAGGTCACTTTGTCAAATGTTGCCTTGGGGATAGCATTCCTTGTTTTAAGGGATTGTGTTCCACTTAGGACAAACCTAGATCTAGACATATTCATCCATCAAGACTTGAATTGCCCACTTATGTCATGCAATAGGAGTCCTTAACCACAAGCTAACCTTACTTTGACTCCATTATCCCAATTCCCAAGGCACTGGTTTCTCTCCAAGTCAATTCGACTTTCCTAGCTTGTTGGATTAACTTGTGGTTTGACCTTGGTGTGGTAAACTAAACTCTTTGATGCCATCATACTGCATGATCAAGCTTGTCACTTGTACTAGTTAGTCCCAGTTCAACCCCTAAACTACCCTGCATTGGACACGGTTCCCAAGGCAGTGGATTTTCTCACATTGAACTAGTACTTTAATCCTGGATCCTATTTCACAAATCATAAGTCACTTTCACATCAATAATGAACCAAAGCTATACTCATTGAACCCCTCACTTGTCTTGTGACTTCATCCTAAGGTCTAGGATAAACCATACACCTTACTTCACATAGAATTAACTTGATTTGGTGTCTTGGTTTTGATCTCTCCCGTCGGGAGTAGATCGGGTCTCCCCCTTTGTTGTCTGGGCTAGATAACATAAAGTGAAGGTTGCCTCGACTGGCGTGACAACCATATATTGGAGGTCGAGGTGATCGTGGTTGCACCTTTTGAGTTGCCCTTCCCTATTGCCATCCATGAGTGGATACATCCATAGGGGTAACTACAGTTTAGGTGATAACATGTCCTTGGCCAACGACTTGCAGGTGAAGAGCTCAGCTGGAGGAGGGCGCAGTTTTTGGAGTGGGAACCCCACAACTGCTCAAATGCTTTAGAGTATCAACAAGGGAGTTGTTATTGCATTTTCGCCTTTCAATTCTCTCATTTCATGTCATTTTACTTGCTGGTTTCTCTTGTTATTTGCTGCATCACTGACTTGATCTTGTTTGTGGCAGGTACCTAGGGCGAATTTAGCCATTGGAAGCTCAAAACATGAAGGGAACACGCTGCTGCTCGGCAACTGAGCTTGGAAGGCTAGTCTTCGGCAACCTTGTCCATCTATTCTCTCCCAAGTAGGTCTTTCTTGTTGGTCTCTAGCATTTTAAATTTAAATATGTGTGTGTTGAGTAGAAAACTCACTTAAAAACCCCTAAAATACAAAACTTAATTTCCCACCGTTAGATTTTGTTTTAATTCAAAACCCGCTAATAAATTGATCTTAGAAGCCTTAATCTTAAGTTTCATTTGCTTTAGACTCCATTTTCCCATAGAATCAACACTAGTCTACCTGGCAAAAACGCCCCCCTCTCCTTCTGCTTGGTTGGGTGGTTTTGGGGTTTTGGGTAGTTTGTAATTGGTTTCAAATCATCATTTAATGTCAAGGAATCAAACTACCAATCGCTAGAAGTATTTTAAATAATGTTTTATTTGCTGCCCTAGGTCCATTTCTGCACTGCTTAACTCTCTCCCTTGGGCAGATTTAATCTATTCTTTCACTTCTAGCTTACTATACGTCCTAGTCTATTTCAGCCTTGCAATCACCAATCTAATAAGCTTGTTTCATTATAATTGATTGCTGGTCACTTCCACATCGTCCCCATTTTTACTGCTTGTGTCCACCTCTTGGTTGGAGCTAGACTTGGGACTTAATCCGCACTCACTTCTTGTTTGTACTTCTTCCTATCTTTGGGTTGGGTGTGTGTTTGTCTCTCAACCATCATTGGTTGAGCGGGGTCTCCCCCCTGAGTTTGCTGCGTGCCTTGTCTGGAGCGACAGTAGCCTTGTCCGTTGTGACTTCCGTTCCCTGAATGGACGACCTGGCTATTGCAGGTTACACCTTTCTAGCTGACCACCCTCTGCCATCCCTGTTGGGACACTTTCATCCATCAGCTAGAGTTTGTGTGATAACAAAGCTGTCATCAAAGAATAGAGATTTGAGTTGCTACAGCAGTGAGAAGAACCATCATTTTACTGTTAATCATTTTATTGATCATCTTATTGTTGAATAGGTGAAAAGGGGCGACTTTTACAATAGTATATCATCATATCCCTTGCATGTTGTCACAATTCAGTCTTAGATTATTTGTGGATATCAAAGAGACTCTTGAGAGGGCACACTGTATAAGAGTATTAGGGAAGGGGAATACTCAACATATATTTGTCAAGTTGTGGCTGTTTGGGAAGAAGTTCTAATCTTGGGAAAACAAATTCTTTCAAGTTTATTGTGTATTTTGTATTGTCCATTAAACAAGTTTTGATTTATTATTGACTCCATAACCCAATTAGAATAGGCACTAGTTAATTGGTTGTTTCTTTCTTTTAACTTTATCTTGTTAAGTTTCAAATCAAGGTTTGCCTGTCATTAAACAATTTGCACTTTGCATGATTGCTTGTCATTCAACTTAAATAAGCATAACTAAGTTCGAACTCCTAAAACTAAAACTCTTAGGGACTACCCCCCTTGACCTTTGGGAGTTGGGTCTAAACTGAGGAGTTAGGAATCAAGGTGACACTGGGTTCTCAACTCATAGTTGCCCCTCAAGAACACACCTAGTAGTTGGGAGACTTTTCTACGGTTAAGTGTGTTTTAGGCAATAACATTTTTGGCGCCGTTGCCAGGGACAAGTCTTTTATTCCCGGAGTATGACTTTTGTTTTCACTTTTTTGTTTTTGTTTTATTTGATGAATGTTTAAAGTAGATCTTTATTTTTTCATCTAGCGACTCCATTAATGGATAAAACCCGGTTTCTCATAAAAATTGTTGAGACTCATTGTGTGTAGATGAGAGCTCATGCAACATAGTAAAAGTCTTTAAAGCTCATTGTTCAGTACAAAATGCATGATTGAATCCGATATGTGCTACTCATAGCCATTATGGATGGTGAAGCGTCCGGAGATCAAATTTCCAGTGCATATCCTCCCATCGACTTCTCAGGCATCTCGGGCTTTCCCTTGCTGCTCTTGATGTTGGTGATGATGCAACAACTAGTGGAAGTGGAGTTGCCTCTTCTTCCCACCCTTTATCTAGTTCTACTGAACAAGCTTCTTGTTCTATTTTTGATGATGAGGATGAACATCAATATGACATGTATTAGGAATCTATGTATTTGCAGTTCTCTTTAGCCAATGTTTTATTTTAGTTTCAGGACATACAACCTCATTTATAAAGGCTGATTTTGGATGTATAGCCTCATCTATAGAGGCTAATTTTGGATTTTGTCACTTGCATCAAGAATGATTATCAACATGGTTTTCCTTCTAAAATGTTATTTATGAGTGTCATTATTTTTTCCTTGCAAGACAATGTGTTTATATATATATGGCGTTTCCCCGACGTTTCCATTTTTGGAAGGTCTCGTTTCCTGCCGTACCCATTTCAGAAATTTCCAGACGTTTCCCCGTTTCTTGCAACCTAGCAACCTGGGTATTGCGATCACAAGAAAGCTCCAAAGCCAACCATGAGAAGTGCATGACTGTATTAGGAACTTTGTTGGAGCATGAAGCCCAATGCAGAAGCACAGTGCAAATTTGTAAGCATTTTGTAAAGTAGATTCCATAATGAATCTAGAGTTTTATTTTCCATGAGGGTTTCTCTAGTCAACAATATTGGAGTAATATGAAATGTAAATATGGTTTTTTAGCTTTGACTATTGTTGCTGGTATTTCATAAATAAATAGTTAAGAATGCATAGAAAATACATGCACTAAAGGATAAATGTTAAGAGTTTTAACATTGTTTGCAGGTTTGTTTTGAGTTCCATTGAGAGATTTTGACCCACCCATTGGACACAGATCAAAATGGTCTTGGAGCATTTTTCTTGATTTTTTGCAAAGCTATATATAGATCACTACCATGGCAAAGCTCTAAAACAAGAAAGGCTCCAAGAATTGGAAGAAGCCAATCAACATATTTGTGAGGAGAATCAAGAGCCGAGGAATATAAACTAACAGTGGGAATAGAAGAACAAGGAGTTGCAAAAATATTGACATCCAATTAAAACTCCTCGAGAGAACTGTGGACAAGGTGGAAGAGTGTGGAACTTCGTTTTTGAAAGTAGAGATTCCATCTTAGTATAATGGATGATCTTGATGTGTAGAATGCCCAAACATCAAAGATATTGCAGGAGTTGATTGCAAATGATGCGTTCTTGGTCTAGATTCAAGAGGAACTTGAAGATAATGGCCAAGGTATAAAGAACCCCATTGAGGTAGAATCCATGCCATGGCAAGTTGGTATTGGGTATCTTGGTGGAATAGTGACAGAGGGTGAATGCTCAAGTGCAACCCAAGGAAAAGTGCATTCTAATGGAAAGGAATATAAGTCGTTACTTCAACAAAGCATAGCTAAAAGAGGTCTCCAACCCACCAAGAGGGTTATGTTTGTGAAGGCTCAAGGAGGACAAGCAACTCCAAAGAAAGATTAACTAGCCAAGTGATAAAAGGAGGAGGTTACAATTCACTCCAATAACCTTGTTCAAGCTTTGTGGAGGGCAACAATGTGGTGTCTAAATCATTTGAGCATGCACTGATAACGAGAAGGCCAAGGAAGGGAGTCAAGAAGCACACGGGTAGAGCTCCAAAATTATGTGAATAAGAAACCTCTTGCCACTCTTTATCCTCATTGCTAAACCGCGGAAGCAAAATTTCATTCTTGGAAAAGTTGTTGTATTGCTATGTGTAGAAAGCAAATGTTACCATGGGCCTTTCTTCTCTCACCAACACATTAGATCCTTGGAGTTTGATGGTAGGCCAGCATCTTGTTTTAACATGCCCGTGCACTTCTCATCATCCGATTTAAGGACCAAGGCGTGGAGGATATGGAGGGCTTGATGGAGACTTTCATGGAGACGTATTTCACCATGAGGTTCCACTTGAGCACATGTAACACATATTGGAGGCCTGTACCTAGGTTGAATCGAGAATTCAAAGCCACATGAATGTAGGATGAACAAGATGAAGACGAAAAAGAAGAACGCCCTACATTGCAAGATTTCTAGAGCTTGACTCATGGAGAGGCTGTGGTCAAATAAAGCCTTAGAAGATGAACACCTAGCCTCAATGGAGCTTTAGGGCATGACATGTGGCAAGACAAAACCTAAAGGAGAAAAACACCCTAGCTTGGAGGAGGCCTAGGGAATGAGCTAAAGGTGGAACAACTTGCTTGAAGTAGTGCCATGTGGCACTAGAAAGCATTCCTATGGTCAAAGGAGGTCCCTTGGGGGCATCGCACTTTGTTTGAGGCATGTTCTGCATATTTGGAGGAGCACCCAAGCAAGAAAGAGGCCAGAAAACACTTTGAAACATGAATTGGGGCGTTCTAATTAAGTTATGGACAAGTCGGCCCTATTAAAAGTAGCCCCAACTTAATGAAAAGTAATTATCAAACATAATTTTAAGTTATGTACAGGTTGGCCCTAACACTTTGAGAAAAAATGAGTATAAGTTGAAAGTCAATGAAGAAATAGATTATTATTATTTGAGTGCTCACGAGGAGAGATAAAAGGTGTGCCTTAACCTTTGAGGTTGCCACATGGCTACTTGTTTGACTTGTCAAATCCTAAAGGGGTTTTCATGAGGAGTGCCCTAATTAGGGATTATTCAAGGAAGAAATATATAATACCAAGAAATTCATGGGCTGAAGAGACATGGTTGGAAGTATGGGAGTTCCCATTTGTTCTTAGTTAAAGATCTTTTGGGAGGAAGAAGTTAAGGGACAAGTTCAGTGTGAGGTTTTTGATTTCTCTTTTTCTCTTTCATGGATGACTAGGGTATTTTTGCAAGGATTGCCATTGTTTGTGCTGCTTAAATATTTTTTGAAGAAGGGTAGTCTTGATCCAATAAGTCGACAGTAGGGTTGAGGTTAAAGTCTAACTCTTGATGTAACCTTGGATAATCCAAGAAGTTTTCTTCTGCAATTTTTTGGTTCAGGATGTTTACTCCATGTTTGAGGGTTGTTTTAGCTAAGAAGAATATTACGTGTGGCATGTTATGGCTCTCTTGATCTTGTGATGAAATCAAATTTCAAGATATGATGTATTGTTGGCTGTTCGTTCTATAATAAGGCTGTCCTACTTTGTGTACTTCATTTGTAGTTTCATATGCAGCCATTTCTTTAATTGTTCATGGTTGAATGTTATTCTTTCAATATAATTTCATGTTTGTGATGTTGCAGCTTGTACAAGGGCTCTCACTTATTTTTGCATAACCTGAAAATCTGTTTTGGACTAATTATGACACATCAGTGAATGACTTAAGTATGTCTTCTCCATAATATTCAAAAACCTTCTTTCTCTTTGATCTTGACTCTATCACCCAATTGGATAGACAGTGATCAAATTTGAAGGGCTGGTTTTAATTTCAAGTTGAAGGGCATATATTCAACTAACCCTTCTACGATGAAGGGTCATATAAATAATTGTACTTCTATTGACAAGTGTGAATTAAGTATTTCTTCTCATTTTTAGATGTATTTTTTCTGACCAGGTTGTGCAACCTGAATGTTTTGTTACTTTGGTTTATCAAGGCTAACTGCATGTTTGAAACCTATAGAGTTGTGGTTTGCATTTATGCCTTTCTATAGCCTAGTTGACAAGGAGCAATGGCTTATGCCTTTGGTGAATTTACACTCAGATTTCCTTTTACAATTACTGCGTTAAGGAAAATGTTGCAACAGTAAATGTGATAAACTCGATTATATGCTATATCCTAGAAATAGTATTTCCCTCACTGACATGTTCTCAACCTATAGACCAAAATCTGTCTTAGTATCCTAAACTTCATAAAGCAACTGCAATTTTTCTTCAGTTGAGATGGCAAGAAAAATACTCTGCTTATAAGATGCTTATGTGGAAGCCTTGTTTCTATTCTGGCAGGGACTATCAGTCAACTTGTTCATCTTGCATGTTCACGGCAATACCTTTTCCACTTAATCAAATGATTTCCTGGACTGCACTCAAGAGCAATAGCTCACTAAGTGTACATGTAGAGGGGCCCCTTGGTGCAGTGAGGAGGAGGCTGGACCATTGCCACCAGAAAGTTCAAAAGCACATATGGGCTTCAGGCAGACAGACAGCATCAAGATTGTGTAAACTGCATGCAAACATAAATGTTTCCAAGACTAGCGTTTCTGATAATTACAGTCAAGTTCATCTTCAGCAGTCTTCAGAGCAAAAGGTTTTTTACCTTGTAGAGTCATTTTTTTACTGCAGTTTGATAATATGCGTTATTTAGTCTAATACTGAACACATACTATGTGCTTGAACATATTCCACTTCGGTTTATGGCCACAAGCTAATTATGATTTGAGAGAAGCTCTTACAGTATCACTGGTATCAAATTTGATTTTTTAAGCATGTAGGTCCTACCTTTTTCTTCTTGTTTCTCCCTGTAATTGCATACATAGTCTTTTCCAGCAATCAATCTCCTTTGAATCAAGATAAGAGAGGATATCCTATGAAATATATTTGATAGAAGTATTGTTAAAAAACAAATGGCAAAGCACTATTTCATACTATCCCTGCACCTCACCAGATCAAAATCACATCAAGCAATTTCCAATAGATCCTTGTTGACTATGTATGTCCCAATAGGCAAGTAATTTCTGTTATATGATTTATACATTTGCAAAATATACTAAGTGTCCTTTCTGCCTCTGATATGGAATGTTTGTGGATATTTGTTATTTAATCAGTGTTTATGTGTTTTGTTCTTTCTCTGGGAAATACATTTCCTGGGGAAATCCACTGGGCACTTCCCCTCATTTTGAGGATAGTACCTAGGATAAGCCAGATTCTTCAGGGCCGAAGGGGGATACAACAATATACTCATTAAGATCTCAACATGTCACTTACAGGAATAGATCCTCGGTCGGGAGGATAACACTCCTCTCTCAACCGCTTGGGCTAGACCGAATTGACTAATCAATGTTTGTTTTATCAAACAAATTAGTTTTTTGCAAAGTAGAATAGATACCTGGATGGATTGGTCAACAAAAGTTTGCATATTAAATTCTTATTGCCTTTGGTTGGACAATCTGCTTTCCTTATTTCATCCACATATGATCTATTTTCATTTGGCTGTGTTTTTTGACAGAAAATATGACATCAATTTTAGGCCACTTGATAGGAAACCGATGAGCTTTGTGCTCCTTTCTATTTTGATACCCCTCATATTGGATGAGGTTTGCACTTGTGATTTTTATCACAAGGATTGAGCTTGTCGAATGACATTGTTGGATCATATGATGGACTAGGGGTATATGTGTGCTTTGGCTTAGAGATGTTTCTATCTTTTGGTTGAGTTGATGCTTTGGTTGGTACTAGTGGATGTTGGATGAGATCTCCTCATGTGTTGATGTAGTTCTGATTGATGAGTTGGCCTGTATGAAATCTTGTTGATATAGTGCACTCCCCTCCTTTGGCAATGCTAGTTTGTTTGGAAGGTGTTGGTTAAGTATTCATACCCTTAGTGCATTTCATGGAATGGGAATCCATCAACTTAGGATCTCCCTAAGTTTCAAGGTGTTAATAATTGCTCTTTGGTGTGATGATAAGATTAAAGAAATGCTTTGTCAAGGTTTTTCTAAGGTGTGAATGTGATGATGATTGTGGAGCACCCTAGGAGATTGGATGGCATATTACCTATAGATGGCACCTTTGAATGTTTGACAGCATTCTCTTTGAGGGTCCTTGTTCAAATGATTCCAACATGATTTTTGATGTTTTTAATATGGTTGGAGGCCTTCTAATGTGAGTGCCCTAGGGATATGAGGGTACTTCACACATGAACCACCTTTTCATGTTATTATTTACACCTTTGGGTTGAGTGCTTTGCCATTGCGCACATTTTGAGGATGTGTTGCGGTGGTGAATGCTATTGATGTTGACTGAAACTATCTTTCCATTGCACTGAGATTATTGGTGATTGCTATTGTTATTATTTTTCCACACAAATTCATCTGCAGGTGAGGAGGCCGAATTGCTCAATGAAGGTGCAATGGTTGGGGAAGACTCTCCTTGCTCTCTCTGTCGTCAAATCGGTTTGGTTCTGGGAGTTTTACTATCTATGATCTCTTACTTTCTGGATCTTTTCATAATTTGCATTTACCTTTCCTTCTGTATTGCTAATTGATTTTCATCCTTGGTTTTGCAGAAGAGAGAAGGGCGACGTGTGGGACAAGGGCATCACGTTTGGCACTAGCTTCCATAAAAAATTCTCATTTGATCTTTGTGGGGATAGTCTTCGGCATCAAAGCAAACATTTCCATCAATCAGGTACGTTCTCAAGGTAAGATTTCGATTTCCTTAAACTACCCATCTGTCAAATTCATTTAAAACCCTCACTATTTTTATTCGGAAAATTCTCTGGATCAAACCGCTTGATCAATTGGCAAACCATTTCTAGGTATTTAAGCTTGGACCAAACCCAAAGTGGGTTCTCCTAGACGTCAAGGTTGGAGGACTCCACAGGGCTCAAATCCCAAGGCACTAATCTCCAAACCTTGGTGCATTTCCCCAATTGGCCAATTCATCTATGGTTTGATGCTGTCTCTGAGGCTTGTGTGTTTTGATACTGTCATACCTTCCTTCAAGTCTATCCAAAGGTACTAGATAGCCCCAATCCTGTTCTTAACCTCCCTACATTGGACATGGTTCCCAAGGCAGTGTATATCATTTGCTGGTACCTTGATTCTGGATATGTTAATTAAACTCATAAGTCACTTGCATAACTATGTTGGATCAAATCTATATCTCTTAAGCCTCTTGATCCAACCCATAACTCACCTTTTGACTTCATCCATAGATCTAGGGTTTACTATACCTAACAATTTACGTACTTCACTGTGTCTGATTTGATCTGGTGTCCTGGTTTGATCTCTCCTGTCGGGAGTAGATCTGGGTCTCCCCCATTGTTGTCTTGGGCTTAGACAACATCAAGTGAAGAGTGCCTTGATTGGCGTGACAACCATCCATTTGGGAGTCGAGGCTCTCTTGGTTCACCTCTTTGGTTGCCCATCCCCTCTACCATCCTTATGGATCCATCTTTATGGGCAACTACAAGTTTGGTGATAACAGGCACATTATTCAAGGGCACCACTTCTACTCAAAGATTATTATATTGTTTGCTTGGTCAAGGTTGTTACTTATGCACATGCTTCAAATATTATTTAAGGGTTTGTTGACTACTTATTCTATGCACATGTGGGAGGTAGTTTTACATTGAACAACATACTATGGTGTTAGTTATGGAGCGCCCTTTCTGGGAGGAGTTTGTTGGAAGCCACACATGTGATGCACATTTATTGAAGATGTGTTATTTGAAGAACATTAGTTTATTGAGGTCAAACTCCAATTCGTCCACTACTTGGAGCCTTGCTCACACATGTGGGAGATCTCCCTTGAAGGGCACAGATGTTTGGATATTTGTTTATCATCGTTGAGGGTTATTGCTTGGTCAAAGCACTTATTGTTTGACTAAAACATGGTATTTCTAGACTGGTCAAACACTTTGAGCAATCACTCACACAAATAGATCATAGATCAACACATCGATGTTTTACGTGGTTAAAACCCTCAGAGAGGTGTTATCACACAAACTCTAGCTGCTTGTGGTATGTATCCCAGTAGGGATGGTAGAGGAGAACAGCCAGGTAGGTGTAACAAACAGTAGCCAGGTCCTCCGTCCAAGGGACAGAAGTCACACCGGACAAGGCTACAGTCACTTTAGACGTGGCCAGTAGCCAAGTCAGGGGGGAGACCTGTTGGCAAGCAACACCCTTCGGAGCAATTGAGCACTAAAATCCAATTGGTCATGATATAAGTTTCGAAGACCAGGAACCATACTGCATGTCACCACTTTGATTGACACTCATCCTTTATATTTTAGGAGTGCCTTCAGAATCTTTGATTCTGAAGGTACTTGTTATCACACAACTTGTAGTTGCCCCTAGAGGTATCCCATCCGGGACGGTAGAGGAGACAGGCAACTAAAGAGGTGACCCAAGAGATGCCACGGTTCCCAAGGCAAGGTGGGAGTCACGTCAACCGAGGCACTCTTCGCTTTAGGTCAAGGTGTAGCAAGACCTAGGGGGAGACCCTATAACCAATCACAGTTGATTGGATCCAAACAAAGGTTTCTAAGGGTAGGTAAATGATGAGTTACGGAAACCAATGCAAGGCTAAGTGGACCTAAGAGTTGAGGTATTGTTGAAGGTGGTGTAATGGATTGTTAGTGTTTCAACCTATGTATGGTTTAGGCCACATGATGGGGTATGATGACTAGGTATAGTACCATGTGTTTACACAAGTGGGTCTTGTTTTCTTGGGAAGTGTGAAATGATTCTAGGTAGGCCCACAAGGTGAAGTTAGGTGTGAAGTTGGTACTATTGGTTAGATATGGGCTAGATCTATGAGTCTAAGTTGATTCTAGGAGTACCCATATACTAGATCTAGGGTTTGACACAAATCCCAAGGAGTGCGACTTGCTTGGAGAAGGACTAGTGCCTTGTTGGATGGGCTAATGGGGTCAAAAAGTATGTCAAAGTGTAGATCGGGACACCTAGAAGCCAAGTCAAGTGGGTTGAATGAGATCCAATGGTTGGATCTTACTAGATCTAGGTTTTTAAGTGATGACCCTAAGTGGACCACAATCCCTTGAAACAAGGAATGCAACCCCCAAGGCGGATCGTGACAAAAAGACAGTATGGACCTAGGTTTCAAGGCATGGGCATTCCAAATCCACAAAAATCTCAAACACCCACCTCCTAGAAGTGGACAAACTCAAATTCTCAAGGGGGTGCGACTTGCTCAAGGAAGGCCAAAAAGTGGGTTTGGTGGGCCAAATCAAGTCCAATGGCCACCAAACTGTAGATCCGAGATGCTAGTACCCCGATCTATGTATGTTCAAAAGATCAAGTCAATCCAAGGGCTACATCTTAGTAGATCTGAGTTTTAAGGTGCCAAGAAAATCAAAAGGGGGTTTTAACCCCTTAAAACATGGAGAGAAGTCCACAAGGTAGTTTTCACCAAAGTAAGAATCTGGGGCTAGGTTATCAAGTGTCTAGAATGCAAATCAAGTGAGATCTCACCTACCCATGTGCTAGATCTAACCAAACAAGCCTCTCTCTAGGAAGTGCGATTTGGGTCAAGGAGGGCTTTTTGCCTTGAAAAGTGGGTCAATTCTTAGCCAATCACCACCAAACTATAGATCCAACTAGGGGTGGATGCTATAGAGGTGGGTTTTCAATATCTCTTCAAGAACAAGGCTAGATCTATGTAGATCTAAGAAATACCAAAAACAAGGGTTTTAATTGATTTAGGGTTTTAATGATCTAGAAATTATGGAAGATTCAAGGAAGTAGAAGATCATACCTTTTGGAACATACCTGGATGAAGAGATGAATGCTAGTTGAGACGAGGATTACTTTGCCAAAGATCAAATGGAGAATTGTTGAAGCCCTCTTGCCAAATCGATTTTTCCAAGCCACATGTGATTCCTTCTAACCTGTCAAGCCAAGGAGCAAAGCATCAATCAGTTTAACATGTTGAAGGTAGATACAAGCAAGAGAGAGAGAGAAACATAGAATAGTTGACACAAAGGCAAAACTACTCCCTGTCAAACCAAAGCGACTTCTTCCAAGATTGAAGGGCAAGCCTCCCCACCAATTCGTCCTTGTCCAAAATCGCCCTATTAACCTGTAAATAAAATATGGCAAATATACAAGATAGCTACAATAGATCCTCCAGTGTGGACAAAAGCATTTACAATCGAAACAACCAACATCCACTCCAATCCAAGCATGTACTCCAAAAGATAGAAATTTTATTCCAAGAGCCAAGAGCCAAAAATATCTAGATGAATTTTACAATGAGAGGCTCCCTCCTTAAATAGGATGGGGAGAGAGTACAATCCTAACCACTTTTTACATGAGTGGCTAAGATTAAAAGATCTCAAGATCTAATCAATGGCTAACAATGAATCATAACAATATATCACATGGATCACCCAACATAATGATAGCGCCCCCACTAAATGGTACAATAAGGGGGTGACGTCATCCACTAGAGACATATAGGTGCCAAAATCCACCTCATGATGACTAGGACATGATAACATAAGCACATGGTGGGGCTAGGAGGTATCAATCCTTGCTAGCTCATCCCCAAGGCACAATAAAATACTAAAATATGTCCAATATAATATAAATGACCAAAACTGTCCTCAGAATCCATGACAGTCAAGCAGTAAATGTCCTCCTGTGATCAATCTGGGCATACCCACATGGTGAAAACTGACTGGAAGATAGTGATGCCACCCTGGAAGACCTCTGTGAAGACCAAATTCCAAAACCTTGCCTCAATTGCCCAAATCGATTTCCTCAGTGACCACTTTATCCCATTTTTTAACTGCCTCGGGAACTGTGAAAGTGCCAAAACTGCCTCCTAGGGTGCTAGCGCTGTCCATCTGAGCCCACCAGGCTCTCCAGAAGGGGGGGTAAATGGTAAAAACAAGTGGCTGGACCACCCCCTCCATCATCAGCGCCCTAGGTGAACTGGCCTCTCGGGGCCCCTGCTGCTCAGGCTGGGAAATCAGCCCCAAATCTGGTCAACAAGTGTAAAACTGCATCAATCACTGTCAGAAGTGCCCGGAACTGAAAGATAAGTGTCTCAATGGATCCAGAAGACCCAAATCCACTAGGAATGTGTACTCATACACCCTGGGTTGCCCTAATGGGCCAGCTGTAGGGTCCACCATATATGGACAATGTATAATCTGCTGATCTGAAGTAGTAATAAACCTGCTGAACTGGATCAAACATCATCTGCATCATATGTCCATCATATGTGGGCCCATAAATCATCATCAATAATCATCCATACATGGTCCACATCATCACGGATCCCAAGAATACATAACCAAGGATAAATCACATCAGTAGACTAAGACAATGCTTCTCTAATCATTCTCACAGCTAAGCTCAAAGTATAACATCCATTTAGTGGCATTTAATTAGTTAGCATATTCCGTTGTTATATAAAATTACTTGCACAATAGTTCAAATGACAAACTCACCCATTGGACATGGTCAAGCTGCTAGTGAAGGATGAAGGCTAGGAGCAAGGTTGGGCCAAGGGTTTGACTTATCTAACTTAACTCAAAAATACTTTGGACTGGGAGAAGGGAAGCTACAAACTCTGTGCTGGACAAAAGAACACGGGGGATGGCTGTGCCTCACAAATGGATAAGTTGTTTAGAGAGTGTTTATTCAACTTAGGCATCATGTCTACATCAAGTTGATCCAGGTTCGTTAGGATCATTCAATTTTATTCCATGGCCTTTTTGGCCTACATAACCCTTCGGATTTCAGATGTGCTGAAAAGCACAACTAGTTGCAGCTTGCATCCAGGGCATGTTTTTTTCAAATATTCATAAGGTCAGCAATTGTTTAGATATAGCTTTTAAGAACCATTGCTTTTTGGACCTTTCTTATACTCTTCGAGGAGTATTTTTAGCAGTTCATCGCTCTTGCCCTTTTTTGTTTCCATGGGCGAATTTATAATTTTCCATAGGTAGAACATGAGCTTTCAGTTTTAGCCAACAACATCTCAAGTGACTAGGGGGAGTTCGAGCCAATGCCAAACATCGGGACAACCGACCAGAATGATTTAGGCCTACAATCCAACTCACCAAAGGCAAGTTTTGTCACCAACGCAGAGCCGAGACACTGAATAAACAGGGATGCGGTCCAAACACAGAGGTAGAAAAATGGGGAAGTCCTCGGTATTAGAAAGTCAAATGAGACAAGTCAGGGTTTAAAGTCAAACAGGAAGGTCATGTATGGATGGAGACAAGTGAATATGGAGCCTACACTAGCAGACAACTGGTGTCGGGAAAGACCATATCTATGTAAGGTGAAAAACCAGTGAGTTTTGTTAAATGACCTAAATGTGCAAGCAATTGTCCATTTTATGATTTACAGTTCATTTTAAATAGTTTGCCACATCAGGAATAATATACCAAGCACATGCCATGATCATGACTAAATCAACAAGATAATAATCCATAGTCAGTGAGAACATATCCATAGATGATACAACATCATCATAATAATAATCATCAAGTATCATCTGAAACACTGCTGTAATACATCTCTAGGCACTGAACTGAAACTGTAATGGGATAAGTGGTCACATCAGTCATCAAATCTGAACTATCAAGGCTCAGCCTTGACACAAGGTCATATACAAATCTGAATAATGTACTGCTCTGATCATGAGTGATCCAATATATATAGCCATGCTCTGGAATAATGTAGGCTCTGGAATGTGCAGATATCTGCTGTACAAGAATAGTAGCCCTGCTACTATGGTGTGATAACAGTACTGTTATCACCTAAACTGTAGTTACCCCTATGGATGTATCCACTCATGGATGGCAATAGGGAAGGGCAACTCAAAAGGTGCAACCACGATCACCTCGACCTCCAATATATGGTTGTCACGCCAGTCGAAGCAACCTTCACTTTATGTTATCTAGCCCAGACAACAAAGGGGGAGACCTGATCAACTCCCGACAGGAGAGATCAAAACCAAGACACCAAATCAAGTTGATTCTAAGTGAAGTAAGGTGTATGGTTTATCCTAGACCTTAGAATGAAGTCACAAGACAAGTGAGGGGTTCAATGAGTATAGCTTTAGTTCATTGTTGATGTGAGAGTGACTTATAATAATTAAAGATAAGATCCGGGATTAGAGTACTAGTCAATGTGAGAAAATCCACTGCCTTGGGAACCGTGTCCAATGCAGGGTAGTTTAGGGGTTGAATTGGGGCTAACTAGTACAAGTGACAAGCTTGATCATGAAGTATGATGGCATCAAAGGGTTTAGTTTACCACACAAGGGTCAAACCACAAGTTAATCCAACAATCTAGGAAAGTCGAATTGACTTGGAGAGAGACCAGTGCCTTGGGAATTGGGATAATGGAGTCAAAGTAAAGTTAACTTGTGGTTAAGGACTCCTATTGCATGGGACAAGTGGGCAATTAAAGTCTTGATGGATGAATAGGTCTAGATCTAGGTTTGACCTAAGTGGACTACAATCCCTTAAAACAAGGAATGCTATCCCCAAGGCAAGATTTGACAAAGTGACCTACTAGACCTAGGTTTTGAACTATTCCCATTCCAAATCCATAAAAATCTCAAGTACCCACGTCCTAGAAGTGGGACAACTCCCTTCTCCAAGGTGGTGCGACTTTACCCAAGGAGGCTAAAATGTGGGATAAGTGGGTCAAGACAAGTCCGATGGCATCTAAACTTTAGATCCAAGTAGGTTGATCAAGAGAGAGTGTGGATCTACAATTTCAAGGCAATCCAATGGCTAGATCTTACTAGATCTGAGTTTGAAGATACCAAGTGGTCCAAAATGGGGATTAAATCCCTTAAAATGTGGAATAGGGCCCACAAGGTAGAAATCAGAAAAGTGACAATGTGGGGGTAGGTTATCGGATGTGTAGATCATGAATCAAACGGGATCTCAACTACCCATCAAATAAATCTAGGTCAACTCACCCTCACCAAGAAGTGCGCCCTTGCTTGGAGAAGCTAAGTTGGCTTGGGAAGAGGGTCAAATGGAAGCCAATCCTCACCAAACTATAGATCCGGGATGCCGTGGATGCTATAGAGGTGGGTTTTCAATATTATACCCAACAACCCACTAGATCTAAGTAGATTTGAGAAAATGTAAAAATGAGGGTTTGAAGAAATAAGGGTTTTATCAATTTATGAGCTAGGTCAATGGATTGGATCAAGATAAGAGAAACAAACCTGTGGATCTTACCTGGGTAACCTTGTAGATGCCTTGATGATGATGATCTATGCAAACCCGATCAATTTGAGAAGCTTTGAGGTAGTTTTCTATGCAATCGATTTAGTCCAAGAAGCCAATGCGCCCTCTCTCCTGCACAACAAACGTCAACAATATAAGATTTGATGTAATCAAGAGATAAGACTAATGCCACAAGAGAAGTAACAGAAAGATAGCATAGATCACAATGATACTAATGATAACCCCCTGATACAAGCAAATGCCAAGAAAGTCGATTTGAAGAAGCCTTGCAAAATCGCCCTTGTTGAAGTCGCCCTCCTGTAGACAAGACAATGATTTCCAAAATAGATAGATCTTACCACAAATTCCAAATGCTAGGTTGCAATAGACTTTCCAATCACCATCTAAGAACACCAGATGCAAAGGAGACCACACGAAAATTTTTCTATACCAATAATCCAAGAGCCAAAGACCCCTTACAATGAGAAGCTCTCTCCTTTAAATAGGAAGGAGAGGCATCAAAATCCTAACCACTTTTTGAATGAGTGGCTAAGATTAAAAGATACAAATGTCTAATCAATGGTTGAGATGAGCTCAACAATAAAATACATGGATCACTAATAAAATATAATATGAGTGGACAAAATCGCCCTAAAAGAGGGGAATCCCACCAAATCATGATGACAAAATATAATAAGAAGCTTATGGTGGGTCCAAGGGGTAATTTTATCCACCCTTGGTCAATCCCCATAGCACAATAATCATAAAATAATCATCAATACACCAAATCGTGCCTCCATGGTCAAATCGTAGGCCTCAAAAGACCTCAGAAATCATCAGAAAGTGCCATAAGTGATGGATGCAGGCCCCGATGAAGCTGAAACTGCTGGAGGAGGTGTGGAAGACATCGATCTATCATCCCTGCTCATCCCATGCCATAACATTGCCTCAGTAGCCCAAATCGATTTCCTCAATAGCCATTTCTACCAATCCTGAAATGCCTCGGGAAGCGTGAAACTGCCCCAAACTGCCTCCTGGAGTGCCTGCGCTGTCAAGGTGAGGGAACCAGTGTGTCCAGGAGGGGGGTAATATGGTAAAAACAAGTGGCTGGACCACCCCCTCCAAGCACAGCGCCCTCGGTCAACTGGATAAAAATCATATCTGCTCTGACAGGGCCTCCGACAGACCAAAACTGCACTGGGATAGCCTACTGAGGCTCAATCATCAGTGAACTGAAAACAAACTGTCTCATCGGACTCAGAAGGTCCAAATCCATCCAAAATGTGTACTCATACACCATATGAGTCTCTGCATGATCAAAATATATATCCAATATACCGGAACAGGGCAAATAATAATAATCTGTAAATGATCAAATACTGCTGTTAACCATGAATCATCATCATAACCCTGTAGCTGCTGCATAGAATCATCATGTACATCTACATAGACCATATATCATCATTCCATATCATCACAAGGTCCAACCATCTCATGTCCTATGGTTGACCTTGGTCAAACTAGGTTTGACCAAGTCAACATGACCAAATATAACTCAGACCATCACTGGAAGCTGCTGCAAAGTGTCAAAGGTTAATGCATGCTCTACAACTTATTCAAATAACAATTATAACACAAAGTAATCATTACTGGCGATCTAAATCCAAATATATAATGTCATTAATTATTATTATTACTCAGACTAGACTTTCAAGATCATACTCACTTCATAGCTGTGATCAATTTGCTAGTGAAGGGTGAAGGCTAAAATAACTGGCTAGGCTAAGGGATGACCTGATTGACTTAACTTTGTGACACTTTGGCAAAGGGAAAGGGAATACACACCATAGTATATACTGAATGAGCAATAACACAGGGAATGGCGGTGTCTCACAAATGGATGAGTTGTTCAAAGAGGGTTTATTCACCTTTAACAGATGCGCACAATCCATAATACAAATAAGGCCAGCAATTGTTTTGATATAGCATTTAAGTTCCATTGCTTTTTGGGCCTGAAGTTTCCATAGCCTTGGTCTATGTTTGTTTATAAACACATTGCATAGATTTTCATTTATTTTAGGCTTTCTGCTGCAGGTGTGTTTTTAAGGCACTTGTTTACCTGAGCACTTCTAGGTGTGTCATGGACAGCTTGTTTACCTAGGTATTTACATTTCCAAAAGATATAACATTTTATTTTCATGGCCATTTTCATTTGGCATGCCTTTCATTCATGAGTGTTTAGAAACACATTGCATGAATGGGTTTTTCATACAAGATATAGCATTTCATTTTCCAGATTTTGTATTCATGGCAGCACTAAAAGTTTCAGGTTTAGCCAACACAACTTTAGTGACTAGGGGGAATTCCAAGGCACTCCAACTCACCATAGGTAAGTTTTGTCACCAACTCAGAGCCGAGACACAATAAACAGGGAAGCTCATCCAATACAGAGGCTACAGTGGGGAAAAGTCCTCCATGCCACTAGTCAAGTAGTAAGTCAGGGTGATAAGCTAAAAGGTAGGTAATGGATGGATGAAGACAATGAATAATGGGGCCAACACTAGCAAGCCAGGGTATGGTGGAATGATCACCTCTATTCTCCCTAAGGAGGGTAAAACCAATGAGTATGAATAGTGAACTTCTAAGTCTGAGTAGGGACAAATATAATATATATATAATAAAATCAACCAGGTCCACATATCTATATGATCGCCAGATCATGACACTAAGTGCTAAGACATGCTATAAGAATAAGTATAAAAGCAATATAACCATAACACAATGATATACCTGCTGAGTCATATACCTGAATGCTCATCAACCTGTACCATCATATGTCCTCTGAAACTGCTGCTGTAACTCTGGGCACTACTGACTGCTCTGTACCAATGGTATAATGGCTACATCGGTCATCTCTCTGAGTATCCTGAGACTCAGTCATGGCATGGGGAATATATACTGCTGTCCACAATCTGATAGTGATCCAATATAGATGCTCATCTCAGCATCTCAAATGTAAGGGAACTGGCTGAATAGTGTACTGGCATCAGAAAAATAATGTATGGTAGCCCGGCTACTATATATGTGATAACAGGTACTCCCAATAAAGTTGATAGGTCAATTGGCATAGGGGAATTCACATCAGCCTTCACTTTAATTAAACCACTCGACTTGGTTTTGTCTTTCTGGTTGATCATTTGTGAATTACACGATCCTGAAATTAGCAGCTCCTAATCTTTACCATATTGGTCATCTTTACAAATCCAAAGTCAAACAAACTCATTTCATTGATGATCTTAAACTATTGACTTAATAGACTAATACATCACATTTTAAGTTGTCTCTTCCATCTATGTGTTTGGTCTAATGAGTTACCTTTCATCAAATTAATCTCCTGGTGACAATCATGAATATTAATGCTGGTCTCATACCAATATTATAAGCTCATTTTATTTATCTACTTATCCTTATTTGTAGACTTTTGTATTTATAATGGGATAAGATCCATAAAATGATAAAATGTTTTTTTTATGATGCCTAAGGTAATGTCAAATGATTCGATCATAGCTGATCAACATGATTCTTAAAAGATAATCGAAATCTTAACCACATTCATTAATTATTTGCTTATTTATTTATCACTATGATTATCTTGATTTTGATTGAATCGACATTGTCGTGCATTATTGAGTTATGACATTAATGATATCAAGTGGTAGAGGATCATGCGATGATAACCATTAACTTATGTTTTAAACGTTTGAACTTTGGTTATATCTAATGCATTAGATTTTATGGGAAGGTGTCGGCTAATATGGGAAATATCATATGATCGAAGGTTTTCTTTGCTGCGTAACCATACCATTTTGCCATCTGTTGTTTCACATGGGGCAAATGTCACGTCTAACTCTCACCCTACTGTCATTCCTCTGAGCGGTATTATTGCACCTTGACCCTTCTGCGATTTTCGATAACCCTTACCAGTTCTAAGGCATTATGATTCCACCTTCCATGACTGCGTATGAGTGTCTACAGTACCTTGACGAGATGAAGTCGGTTGGGATTTTCATTAACCTGCGCAGGCCAAGGATGAGCTCGTTTCGTTGTTCTTCCAGGGTTGTGAGGATCCCAGAGCTTTGTATGATCGTTACCATGGCCCCTGTGCCTAGGTTTGAGCTTATAGGCGACGAATACTTAGATGCCGCTCCTGAATGTCATGAAATGGTGACAAGGGCAGGATGGTTAGGGTTCCTGCAGAGGTTCTCTGGATTTAATCTAATGGTCTCCAGGGCATTCGCAATTTCGTTTGATGGTGTGAAAGCACATGTTGGCGATAACGTGTTGGAATTATCGGAGGAATTTGTGTCTCGAGCTATTGGCTTGCCCATGGAGGGAGAACGCTGGTACAAGGGTAAGCATTTAAAAAACAATGAATGGAAGGAGTTCTTGACTCCAGCTAACCGGCAAACTGAATACAACTCCGGTTTCCTGTCTCGTCTGCTAAGGAAGAAATGGCGTGCCATGCTCGGGCTGATTATCAGGTATGTTAACTGCGAGGGACGTCTATCTCAAACCCAGTTTTATCATATCAGGCTATTGATGATTTTTAGAGGGCATTCTGCGAATATGCCTTATTATTTTTTGAGTAGTCTGGAGAAGATGGCCGTCACTTATCAGGCAAATATAGGGGATAAAGAGCGCAGCCTGTTTCACCACGGGCTTATCAAAATTCTTGTTTCTTACCGGCTGGGGGAGTTGGGTGATTCATGGGAATCTTTCCTTACCCGCAACAATTTCGGGGGAAAACGACGAATGGCCCCGTCGGAGGTCCAAAACCAGGTCTAAACGGGTTGAGTCGTTGTTAGAAGAACAGGGGTCTCAAAATGATTTTGAAGATGAAGTGCTTGAACCCAGCCAAACCCCAAGTATCGGTCATTCTAACCCCAAGGCTGAGTTAAACCCTGAAGTACCCTGTGATAGTCCTCTGCCCCAAACGAGTCAACCTGCGACTATTCCACCTCCCCCATGTGATCCTCAGCTTCAGCCACAGATCAATCCCTGTCACAAACTAGCAGAACAAGAAGTTAGCAAAATGCTTAGTGATTAAGCCATTCGCTGGACTACTCGCAGCATGGCTGCTGCACTTTTTGCAAAAAGGGAACTAGTTGTAGAAGACGCCCTGGTGGTTGAATTGAGTGATTCCTTTGAGTCACGACCACATCCAGCTCCCATCGGACCCACGATCCTTGACCTTAAGTATGTGTCGGCCTCTCAGCATGAAGGTATAAGTGTTCAAAAATCCAGTCCAATGCCTAGCGCAGAACAAGAAGTGAACCAAGAGCTGCGAACAAGGCCAAACATGGAACAGGTGCATCCACCTGTTGAAATACCCCTGGCTCAAGTTATTTCGTCTTTAGAAACAGAGCTGAAGGAAGCACAAGTGGTTAATACGTTTGCCATGGAAGAGATCGCGGGTTTAAAAGCTGACTTGTCCTCTTTGGTTGATAAGTGGAATTCTTTGAAAGAGAAGAAAACCCAGTACAAGGATTATGGTAGGAATCTTCTGAAGAAAAATAAACAATTAATCAAGCAAAACAAGATTGCAAAAACAAGGGCTGTGAGGTTCAAAGCTAAATTGAATGAAGCAAGGAGGGTGGTCCCAGTTCAAGTATCAGTTCAGTCATCTCCAAAATCATAATGTTGTTTAAAATGAGGTTCATTTTTTATTTTATGATTTTGTTTGAATGGTCAGGTGATATGAAATCGGATCTATACAGGTCAACAAATATAACCAATTTGTTATTCCAATACAGAGTTTTTCTTTTTATGAGGACGTCTACAGAATTAAAAATTCTGCAGACATCCTATTCATTATTATATCTGTATTAATCAATTATTGGTATTTGTTTACAATTCCTAACTGATTTGTTTTATAAAAAATCCAGGTGTTATGCAATCTTGGAAATGAAGGTGAATCACGTGGCTTCAATTTTGGAGTTCATTTTGTGGAAGTGTACCTGTTCAAAACCCTATACACACGCAGTTGGTTCCTTTCGTTGGCATCATATCCCATTTTTGGCGCCGACAGTTGATGGTGATTAATTTCATTTCTTCATGTGATTAATACAAAGGCCCTTTTAGCCTGATTTACATTTCATTTCTTCATTTCTTCATTTCTTCATGGCCCTCTTGGGCTACATACATATCTCAAAAGATATAAACATGGCGCTCATACTGCAAAGGTAATGGGGGTGGGCAATACAAGCTTTGATGACAAGTGGGGAGCACCTGGTGAGGCTACACAATCCTAACTGCATTGCAACATCGGGGGCAACCGACAGGAGCAAATCCCAGGTCTAACTGTGTATCTCACACACTAAAGAGCCGAGGCACAATAAATAGGGAGTCATGGCTAACTCAGAGATCAGTGGGGAAAGGGGTCCTCGGGATCACAAATCAGAATCCAAGTCAAGGGAGAAGTGTCATGAACGAGTCGGATGAGTGGAGAAAGTGATAATGGTGCTAAAGTCAGCTACCTAGGGGGATCAGTGGTCAAGTCTATGCCAAGTACGTAGGACATGACTTAGCGTGCATATAAATAAGTCTAACCGGAGGGGTGGACTGACATCACCAAGGGCCCAAACACATAATATCATAACCAGATCACCAAATCTATCATCTCATGCAAAGTTAGTGTACTAACAAGTATAAAAGAGTCTAATCTACAACATGAGCAATAATCAATATATGCAATACCTGCTGCACCATATACCTGCTGCTATTGAACCTGTATCTGAGCTGGATCTCTGCTGAATCCGGGCATATAATAAACCAACACTGTACTGTGACAAGCTCGATCAGAATAAGACTAGGCACTGTCTCAAATGGGCTTGTGTCAAAGCCTGGTAAGGAAAGGTAACCTTGTGGTAGATGGTAAGTCCAACTGCCTGTCCCCTCTGATATGTCTGCTAGGGGCAATCTGAACAAAAATGCCTCCTCTGGAGGTAGCCGATCTCTTGATCTGGAAAAAAAGTACTGTGCGGTCCTCGGCCGAACAGTTTGCAGTGTGGAAGCTGCTCCTGACATAAAATGTGATAACAGATACCACAGTAATATCTCCTTTATTGCTGATATGATTTTTATGATGTCTACTGTTGTATTAGAGTGCCTTTTTGGTTGTGAACTTTTGTTAAACAGTTTGGTAACAACGTTATGAAACCACTGTAGTATTCCCAAGATGTTTCCATCTGACCTTTACACTTGGTTTACTGAAGATATGTTCTTTTGGTTAAATTGTATAATTGTTTTGCAATTTCAGGTCTCAATAATATGACCCACAATAGTGATCTCAATAATATGACCCACAACAGTGAACATTGAATACAATATATAGAGTATTTTGCCTTAACTTAAAATGGAAACATTTCAAGCATTTCTTATTCACTTAGCAAGGAGAGTACAAGTGCTATAACAACAGTTTTATTGAATATGAGTTTATCTTTGATCTATAAGTAGTCTTTGGCTTGCAACGCCCTTCTTGTTAGTGAACAGCCCTCCAAAGGGCATGACTTAGCTGAGTGGTGGTATGGACATCTGGTAGGTAATGCTCAACAACAAAATGCGGCCCCTCTCAAGCAAGATACAGTCATGAACAACATCGACCCCTTCTTTAGATAAGTGCGCACCTTCTCCACAGCTGAAATGTGAACCCCCACTACAGATTTAATGGTGGATATGAATGGAGAGTTGATATGATTGGAAATGCGCCCACCTTGAACAAGTGTGCCTCACCAAAATGCCTTGAAAAATCTTAATCTCAACAAAGCGACAAGTAAATCTTGGTTCCTGTTATTCACTAAATTGCACTGAGTAGATTCCGAGTGAACCGTCGAAGACTTGAACAATCTAATTGTTCATCATCAGTGTCCTGAGATCCATCAGGCCAAATTTTTGTCATTTTTTCGAAAAAATTGCATGTCCATACCCCCATGGGGAATTGTAATAAGTTGGTCTAAGCATGGTATTTTTGTAACAGGCTTGGCTTACCTTAGGTTTATATGTCAAGGGGATACTCTAGAGTGTTTTTTCCTTAGGAATTATGCATTGCGCTTCAATAACATATAATTCTTGAGTTTTTCACTCACACCTCCAAAGCTGGAGTATTTACCTATGCGGTCAAACCTTGGGAGGTTATTAAATCCTAAGTGTCTATGTATTTTTACATGCTAGCCATCAATAATGAGTCATATGGACATGCACTAGGTCACCTAGGATTTTCGGTCGATTCCGACAAAAATATTTTTTTTCGTAAACTTAGGCCATTTTTTAATGGTTTAATTGGAAAATTTCAAATTGTAATAAAATGATGGTCTGGAGGTGGAATTTGGCATGGGGATGCTTGTTTTCACGCTTAGAGCGTCTTCTTTACCCTAAGACCCGCTTTTCCTATGTTTCAGTTGATTAAATCATCACTTAGATCTTTTTTCCTTAACGAGGCAACAAAATGTCAAATAAATGCTAAAAGTGCTACAAAATGGCACTAAGTGACAAAGTGAGAAAATTGAGAAACATTTTTAAAACATGTGGGAAAAGGTGGCAAAATGGATTCTAATGAAGGGCGACCTCTTTAAAGTGGATAAGGCACATGGATTAATGTAAAATCTTAAAGGTAGCGACTCCCTCAAATTATTTGATGCGTCATCCTTCATAAAGATCACGCATGGGATATGCGGCAACTCGTGGGAGGAGGGATGGAGTTTGTGAAGTTTGAAGAGGGCGCCCTTCACATGTGGTAGCCATCTCATCACCAATCCCATCAATAGTGGCTTGGATCATGGAGTAAATTACTCCTCCCTTCAACGAATGCGCCCCCCTCATGATCTCCTCTTGAGTGCGCCCCCCCTCCTTCTCAATTTGTTATTTAAACGAAGCATTGAGATCTCTTTTGCTCATGGTCAGATATGACCGAAAGGATAGTCAAGTTGTACTCTTCTATTGTAATATATTTTTGTTTGAATAAATAATGCTTTGGAGGCAAATTTCTTGTGTCAGGAATCATTGTGTGTGGATGAACATTGCATGTTCTTATGAGGTAATCTGTATTGCTTTAGTTTCTTGCATTTTGTGGTTGAATGTTGGCCTTTGAAGGGGAGGTATCTCCCAGTAGGTAGGAGAATTTCTAGTTTGATTATTCTCTTTGTTAGTTTACTTTAGATCTCTTAGAAGTGCATGTGTATTCTAGTTTGATTTCCATGCTTTCTGAGTTTCGATTGTCGGCGGCACCAATATTCATTTTAACCATTTGTATGCAAGAAATTATTAGTTGATGCAGGTATCTAGCTCGAATGTTTGGCGGATCTAGTTTGACTCCTCCAATCTTTGAACATTTTCGCATAGTCCCCCCGCTTTCCACTTGCAGGCTCCATAGCTCAGATATTCCCAAGCTTCTGGATTTTCTGCTATCTCTCTCTCCTTCTCTTTAATTAAAGTTTCTCTTTGTTGCAGTTACTAACATGCTTAAGTAAATTAGTTTACTTTTCAAAAGAATATTTCAAAAGCTGATTTATTTAAGTATATTGTTAGATTTGGGATTTTAAAGCCCTATTTTGAGTAGATCTAACTTGATTAAGTACTTGTGCATATTTCCTATCTTTTAGTACTTAATATTTTTATGTTTCTAATGCTTTATTTGGCACATTTGGTGCATTTCAGGTGGTTGGTTTCTTATTTTTATCGCCATAACAACAGGAGGTGCTGTCGGAAATTTGGAGATCTAAGCCATCCAAGGGTTCCCGGAGCAACATTCCTTCATCTTGTATCATTTTTGAAACCTTGTAAGCCTTTGGATCCAGATTCATAAGGACCAAAGGCATCAACCTTCCAAAGTTTGTGAATTGTAATTAATAAAGGCAGGTGGGCTACCTAGTGCCCACAGAATCCCCTGGGGGGTCTGTGTCAGTTTTTTGTGTGTTTCATTTTTAGCTTAGTTCCTTTTTTCCTAGTTTTGTTAAAATAGTTTAATCCCTTCATTTCTAACTTTTCTTTACTTCCTTAAATCAACACATGCACACAATCCGCCCCAATAGGGTTGTATAGTTAATGTTATTTGTTACTGCTACAATCTTGCTTTCAATCTTGTACTTTACAATTAACGAACATCAAAAACTGAATCCGACTGTGCATTCCTGAAGTACCGAAAGGGAAAAGAGATTCTCATTCGTCAATAATTTTGTTGTTACAATTTTTGTACATTATTAACAATAACAACTATGGCCGTGTATTCCCGAAGTAAACTGTGTTAATTTATCAAGAGATCACTACTCCCTCCGGATGCCCTGAGATCTCAAGCGATTCGAGTCTCTATAAATCAGAAATGCAATAATGACTTAAGATACACACACTATAGATCTCTTAACACTTCCACAATGAAAATACACAACATTCACACAATAACTCAGGATGTACCCTGGAAACCCCAAATGGGAAAAACCAACAATCTGTGGGGATTTCTTCTATCTCGAGCCTAGAGCAAAGTAAGCAGAAGATAAGTATTTACAAGATATCTCAGATGAAACAACCGAACCTGACGGGTATCAAGGCCCTAGATCTGCATGCAAAGACTGATGCATGCACTGGGGAAAGGTGCCCTAATTGTCAATCCGGATCTGGATCTGTTTGCAAGTCACTCTCTTTCGGTACTATCTCTCTCACTGCACAACTTTGATTTGCTCTGCCAAAGAAGAAGCCCAACTATCTAGATTTGAAGAATGTGCCCGCATGGAAAAGTGCGCCCTCCTCCAACTGACAGAAAATCGTACTGAATCAGATCTCAACAGATCTGAGCTCTGATCGTCACAGTCCTTCCTCAAACACTGAGGAAGATCTACTCTGAAAGTCTCAGTTGCTCAATCGGTCAATCGGATGCAAAACGAGCTTCTCTCCTCAGAAAGTGCGCCCCTCCTGACCTAAGTCCATCTTAGTCTTCTCATACCAACTCAACCTCCGACTAGTAATTGTATGAGCATCATGCTCATCCATCTGATCTGAGTCCAAGGACCGACTCCCCTGTGTCTCATCAACACCATGAGCATCTCGCTCATCCATTGGATAAAAGGAATCAATCCTATAATCCTCATCATCATGGTGAGCATTTCGCTCACCCATCTGCTGAGAGGACTCACTCCTAGCACCATCCCCGCTGTTAGCATCTCGCTCTCTATCCTCCTCTGGCTCTGATGAGGATGCACTCAACCAACCGGATGTGCTTGAAGTGGGATGTCCCCAAACCAAGTACTCACCTAGATCTTGTGACCCATCAAGACTTGATTAACTCCCTTTGGATAAGTGAATATCAGATCCCTCTGGAACACCACTGAGTAACCGACAACACCCAAGGCTACTACTGAGAGTACACTCCCTCTCAATCCGGGAATGAACAATACTCCTGATACCTCCAGGAGTTCTCCAAAATCTAGGAGAAATCGTACTCTACCCACTCCCGTGACCAAGTGATCGGTCCCCTGCACATCTCAAATCATCCGCATAGGTGTGTGCTCAAGAATGAGGAATGCATCTCACATCCCGGTCATGTGATTGCACTACTTGTAGTCAACTTTCCATCTCTCATTAGCCTGAATCTCTGGCTTACTACTATCATGCCCTGATACAAATGGTTAAGTGAGAACTCCCTCTCAAACCTAGAGGTAAACTCATCCACCTCCTCCGCTACTGCCACCTGCTCATCCTTTACCTGCTTATTCTTCTTCCTAAGCGGGCACTGTCCCGCATAGTGTCCATACTCATTGCAAGCAAAACACTTGATCTTGCTTAGATCTAGTTATCACATTTATAGTAGTTGGAGCTACCATATCTTCAGATTAGATTCCAGTCCTTTTTTCAGCCAGTCCTTTACATTGAGATGCTTGAGATCAACATCAGATGAGCATTCATTCCAGGATCACTTATATTTTCAGAGCAGCCCATGAGCACAGATAGTACAACCTTATGCCATGACTGAGTCTTAGGAACTCAGATTTGATGACCGATGTAGCCATTTTTGCCATACAGGGCAGTATGCAGTGCCCAGATGTGCAGCAGCAGGTTTCCAGTTGACAGATGATGGTGTTATCACATCCATGTTAGCTGGAGCTACCATGCTGCAGATTGTGTGGTTGGGGACCATACTACATTTTTTTTCCAGATCAGAGATCAGATGCCTTCAGAGGGGGCATGCATTGTCTTCAGATTGCCCCGAGCAAAGATATCAGAGGGGACAGATGGTTTTGTATTGGTCCAGACATATTACAGAGCATTTACTGCAGGGTCACCCTTCCTTGCCAGGCTTTGCATGATCCCATTTGAGATAGTTACTTAGCCATATTATGATGAGCGCACTACAAAGTATTGCTGGTTGACCACTTATTGCCCGGATTCAGTAGAGATCTAGTTTCAGAGACAGTTTCAGCAGTAGGTATATGGTATGGCAGGTGTAGCACTTTATGGTTTATTGCACATGTTGTTGTTTAGACTTGTTTATTTATGATAGTACACGGACTTGACATACGATGTTTGATTGTGGTGATCTCGGTTGTTTGTTATGATGTGTATGGCCCGGAGTGATGTCAATCCACCACATTTTAGTAGACTCATGTATATGCACACTGGTCCCTACCCCACTATCGGTATAGACTTGATCATTTCGTCCTCCTTGGCAGCTAACCTTGGATCCACTTGTCACTTCCTTCCACCCATCCGACTCATTCATGTTGATTTCTCCCGACTTGGACCTTGATTTGTGACCTTGAGGATCCCTTTCCCCATTGACCCCTGAGTATGCCATGATTCCTCGTCTTTTGTGCCTTGGCTCTTTAGTGTGTGAGATGCATTCTCAAACCTGGGATTTGCTCCTGTCGGTTTCCCTCGATGTTGCAATGCAGTATAGGATTGTGTAGACTCACCGGGTGTTCCCCATTGGTCATCTAAGCATGTTCACTTGCCCCCATTACTCTGCAGTATGAGCACCTTGATTATATCTTTTGAGATATGTATGTAGCCCAAAAAGGGCCATGAAATGTAATGAAATGAAGAAATGTAAAAGAAGCCAAAAAGGCTATGTGAAATGTAAAATCAAGCCAAAAAGGCTAAGTATGAAAGTCAAATGTAAAGTCCATGCAATGTGTTTTTGAACATACATGGACACAGGTCAACCATATATATCAGCATTGTATTGGTTATTTCCTCACCTAGTCCTGCGGGGCAAGGAGGTGAGATGGAGCAAGGGATAGCTATGCGAATTGTCCCCTAGAGTCTCAAGTTATGGTTTGCCGGACACCCAGTTTGGCGGCTCTAGAAAAGATCCTCACGGAGCCTTCTTAAGGCACGGATGTGAGTTGTGAGGTATATGTTAGATGATCAGTGGCGGTTTCCCTGCACTATACCCATTTGTGAGGCACTGCCCTTCCCTGTGTATTGTCATGGTATGCTTATGTCAGTGGGTCCCGCTTTCCCCGTTTGTCTGAAGGGTCACATGGTCTTGGTCCTTGTCTTCCCGTATCCTTCACTTTGTTTATCCACCTCACCCAAAGTTAGCTGAGTGTTCAAGTCTATAAGTTGTGCATAGCATTGAGTCTTTTTGGAGGTGGTGGGCCCACCTTACCGGGGCCTATATTTATTGAGATATTTTTGTTTTGATCACCATGTCGGCATTATATTGTTTTAAGTAATGTACTAACATAAATAAGGAAGCCTTGATGCTTCATGTTGCTTACAAGTTTTCAGCCATTGCCATTTTGACCAGATTTGACTTGGCTAGACCAGGTTGACTAGGCCAAAAATGGGCCCGAAAAAATGTTGCGATCGAGATTTCGATTTCGGTCATTTATTATCTCTTGGGGTCCCGTATGAGCCTCCGAGTGTCAGAATTTGAAAAAGTTGAAGCGTTGGTGAGATTTTTAATTATTATGGGTCACCAGGGACATGTTTTAATAAAAAATCATGGATTTTGGGCAAACAGTGCCTAATTGATGGATTGAGGTCGTTCAAGTGATCATATCTACCATATTTGGGGTCTACGATCACATTGCAGCAGACAGTTTGTCAATCCGGGCATTATAAGTGGGTCAAAAGCCCAAATTACATATTCAACAATAAACACCAACAATAAATTAATATGGAAATCAAAATATGGCAAAGGTAAGTGTTATCACCTAACTTGTAGTTGCCCCTAGAGATAGATCCAAGATGGATGGCAGAGGGGATGGGCAACCAAAGAGGTGCAACCAAGATAGCCTCGACTCCCAATGGATGGTTGTCATGCCAATCAAGGCAATCTTCGCTTTATGTTATCTAGCCCAAGACAATAAGGGGGGAGACCCAGATCCACTCCCGATAGGAGAGATTAGATCAAAACACCAGATCAAATCAAATATGGGTGAAATACGTAAGGTGCATGGTGAACCCTAGATCTATGGATGAAGTCACAAGATGAGTAATAGGTTGGATCAAGGGGTTTTAAATAGTGTATCTTTGGTCCAATAGGCATATGTGAGTGACTTATGATGTTTGAAACAAGATCCAGGATCAGGGTACTAGTCAATTATGAGAAAATCCACTACCTTGGGATCCATGTCCAATGCAGGGTATGTTAGGATATTCCTATACTCCATCCTAGTCCTAGCAGCATTTTCAGTCTTGCATGCATTCCTGCATGCAACATGCATTGCATGCATCCACATGCTGCCCAGTCATCAAGTTGACACCTCCAGCACCTAGTCCCTAGTCTTTCAGCACTCGGGAGCTTATTCCCACTCAGATTGAGCCCTCCTAGCCAGTGACGCGCCCACATCTCACCATCCACTTGATAAAGGCGCCCCTCTTCACCTATCAGTCCAGTTGTCTTCAGTTAATTGAGTTCTCTCCTTGATTTTAGGCTTGACTCACTCTTAACTGACCTTACCACTTCGATGGACCTCCAGTGTGACTAGACTGCTCATTCTGGCTTCAGTTAGCTCCTCATGCGCCCTCCACTGAGCCTTCTTCATTCAGTTAGTTCTAGTTACATTCAGTTACACCTACCACACTCAGTTAGACTTAGTTTGACTGATGGTTGACAGTTACTTGAGCATTGATGACTCCACTGATGATGAGATAGACTTCTAGGTTTGCTCCGATGACACTCCAATGATCTTTTGATCACTCCATGAAGGCTAATTCGAATTGCCACCTTGGCATTCGAATCCTCATGCATTGTATTATTTATTTGTCCATTTGTGATTAATGAATTAGAGTGTGTGAAGTTATTTTGCTTCTATCCGAGTTCTACTGTATTATTATTCTATTGCTCATTTTACTGCATTGACCACTCTTAATCTTATTCCTAAATTCTTTCATTGTGAGGTATACATCAACTCTTAGATCTGCTGTGAAGATTTTCACATGGTATCAGAGCATGTTGAGAGTATTGTTTATCTCCATTCTTGAGAGTTTTTTGCAGGTTATTATCAAGATTTCGAGTGCAGCAGTTTTTGCATTTTTGCAGCAGTAGCAGTTGCAGATATTTTCTATTGTTTTTGTAGGTCTTCTATAGCTTCCATGTTTTCAAAAGATCGTCCTCTTTATTTATTCAACTATGTTGAATGGAAACCCAAAATGATAGGATATTTGAAGAGACATGATCTCTTTGATTATTGTTTTGAAAGAGAGTTCGAATCCTCTGAAGAAGGGATTGACTGGTTAACTGAAGGTGAAAGAGCCATTGTAGCCATAATGTTTGCTATGTCTCGAAGCTTGGCATTCTACTCCCTTGATGATGTTGAATTTCCAAAAGAGCTATGGGCCCACTTGGATGAAAGTTTTGGCAAGCAGAATGAAGGGATTGGTCCAAATCCTTTCAAGAGCAAGCCCAGTGATGCATTCGCTCCCCTTGATGGTCTCTCAGATCATGAACCAGTATCAAACATATCTCATATTGAAGTTGTCCACAAAGAAGAAGAACTTGCAGATTCTACACTCATGCTCCAAATTTATTCTATTTCGAATTCTGTGCCAGCTCACATTCTAGAAATTGCAGAAGGTCCTAAATCCTCTCTTGCACTAGAGTTTGTTGGTTTGCATCATGATCTATTGAATGTTTCAGAGGTCAAATCAGCCATTGGAGGTAATGCATTCGCTCTCCTTGATCACTCACCTCTTATGTACTACAATATGATCATTATTTCATGCTTTTAGAAGGTTATTGAAGATAATAGCCATTGCCATTCGCTTGGGATAATTTCTCATGCACTTACTGGTTTTGATCTCACCTCTAATGGTTCAAAGGAGATCTCAAGAAACCATGATTCAAGTCTTGGATTTAATTTGGATTCTAAGCAATCACTACTTGGGATAATTTCTCATGCATATGATGGTTTTGATCTCACCCCTGCTGGTTCAAAGGAGATCTCAAGAAACTATTCTTCAAGCCTTAAATTTGATTTGGATTTCAAGCAATCATGTGATGGTTCTTTTTGGCATAATCTCACCCATGATGGTTCGAAGGAGAAGACAAAAGACTATCTGCACATTCATAGATTTGATCCTACCTCAACTGATTCGAATCACAGGTTCAAGGATCATCCTCATACTTTTGGATTTGTTTTCATCACATTCAATCTGAAGAGCAAGTACAAGCACATGCTTTCCGAGTGTTACCCCCATATTGTCATGGGTGTTCACTAAAAGACTAGGGTCTGCGATAGCAGCAGAATATTTGGACGCCACCGATAGGTTTGGCATCTTGGATGACATGTATGCATTGTGCTCTGTCTGCAAAGCATCCATTATCAGCATTACAGGACTTGGAACAGAAATATGAAATCAGAACAGGTTATGCAGTCAATTGGCTTTCTTGGACCAGCTTTTTTTTACACAACTGAGCCATGTCCGATCTCCAGCAATGGCAGTTTTGTGCATGACATGCAGCCAAGGATGCGATGCTTTTTCTCAGTCTGGTCTTTATTCTAATCATCAGGATATTGGTCCACGCTATGCAGGTGTATTGCTTGGGCTGTCAAACACGGCAGGAGTACTAGCTGGAGTTTTTGGAACTGCAGTAACTGGTTACATTCTACAAAATGGTTCTTGGGATGACGTATTCAAGGTTGCAGTTGGTCTCTATCTAGTTGGAACTGTAGTATGGAATCTATTTGCAACCGGAGAGCGAGTCTTTGATTAAATACTATTCCTGATCCTCCTTCATCAGTTAAGAAAGGTAATACGGCCAACATCAAAACAAGGTACAGAGAGTGAGGGGACTGTTATCACATATATAGTAGCCGGGCTACCATACATTATTTTTCTCATTCCAGTACACTATTCAGCCAGTTCCCTTGCAGTTGAGATGCCGAGATGAGCATTTATATTGGATCACTATCAGATTGTGGACAGCAGTTATATTCCCCATGCCATGACTGAGTTTCAGGACACTCAGAGAGATGCCCGATATAGCCATTATGCCATTGGTACAGAGCAGACAGTAGTGCCCAGAGTTACAGCAGCAGTCTCAGAGGACAGATGATGGTACAGGTTGATGAGCTTTCAGGTATATGACTCAGCAGGTATACTATTGTGTTATGGTTAGATTGCTTTTATACTTATTCTTATAGCATGTCTTAGCACCTAGTGTCATGATCTGGCGATCATATAGATATTTGGACCTGGTTGACCTATTATATATATATATTACTGTCCCTACTCAGACTTAGAAGTTCACTATTCATACTCATTGGTACATACCCTCCTTAGGGAGAATAGAGGTGATCATTACACCATACTATGGCTTGCTAGTGTTGGCTTCATCTTTTCATTGTCTTCATCCATCCGTGGCCTACCTATTAGATTATTACCTTGATTTGCTACTTGACTAGTGACATGGAGGACCTTTCCCCACTGTAGCCTCTGTACTGGATGAGCTTCCCTGTTTATTGTGTCTCGGCTCTGAGTTGGTGACAAAACTTACCTATGGTGAGTTGGAGTTCCTTGAGAATTCCCCCTAGTCACTAAAGTTGTGTTGGCTAAACCTGAAACTTTTAGTGCTGCCATCAATACAAAATCTGGAAAAATCAAATGCTGTATCTTGTATATGAAAGAAATGCCAAATGAAAATGGCCATGAAAAATAAAATGTTATATCTTTTGGAAAAATAAATACCTAGGTAAACAAGCTGTCCATGACACACCTAGAAGTGCTCAGGTAAACAAGTGCCTTAAAAACACACCTGCAGCAGAAAGCCTAAAAATAAATGTAAATCTATGCAATGTGTTTGTAAACACACATAGATCAAGGCTATGGAAACCTCAGGCCCAAAAAGCAATGGAACTTAAATGTTATATCTAAACAATTGCTGGCCTTGCTTGTATTATGGATTGTGCGCATCTGTGAAGGTGAATAAACCCTCTTTAAACAACTCATCCATTTGTGAGACACCGCCATTCCCTGTGTTAGTGCTCATTCAGTATATACTATAGTGTGTATTCCCTTTCCCTTGCCAAAGTGTCACAAAGTCAAGTTAGTCAAGTCATCCCTTAGCCTAGCCATTTATTTCAGCCTTCACCCTTCACTAGCAAATTGATCACAACTATGAAGTGAGTATGGTCCTGAAAGTCTAGTCTGAGTAATAATAATAACTAACGACACTATATATTTGGATTTAGATCGCCAGTCATGATTACTCTGTGTTATAGAAGCTATTTGAATAAATTGTAAAGCATGTATTAACCTTGACACCTTGCAGCAGCTATGGATGATAGTCTGAGTTGTATTTGGTCTTGGTTAGACCTAGTTTGACCATGGAGGACCATGGGACATGAGATGTTGGACCTTATGATGATATGGATAGATGATATATGGTCCATGTACACATACAGGATGATTCTATGCAGCAGCTACAGGGTTATGATGATGATTCTTGGGATACAGCAGTGTTTGGTCATTTACAGATCATTATTATTGGCCTTGTTCCGGTACATTGGATATTTATTTTGATCATGCAGAGATTCATATGGTGTATGAGTACACATCTTGGATGGATTTGGACCTTCTGAGTCCAATGGGACAGTTTGTTTTTGGTTCCGGGCACTTACAGTGATGATTTAGCCTCAGTAGGCTGTCCTAGTGCAGTTTTGGTCTATTGGAGGCCCTGTCGGAGCAGAGATGACTTTTATCCGGATGACCTAGGGCGCTGATGATGGAGGGGGTGGTCCAGCCACTTGTTTTTACCATATTACCCCCTTCCCGGACACATTGGCACCCTCACCTTGACAGCGCCATCACTCCAGGAGGCAGTTTGGGCAGTTTCACGTTTCCCGAGGCATTTCAGGATTGGTAGAAATGGCTATTGAGGAAATCGATTTGGGCTACTGAGGCAAAGTTATGGCATGGGATGATCAGTGATGATAGATCGGGACCTTCCACACCTCCTCCTGCAGTTTCAGCTTCATCGGGGCCCGCATCCATCACTTATGGCACTTTCTGTGGATTTTTGAGGTCTTTTGAGGACCACGACTTCACCTTGGAGGACCACGACTTCACCTTGGAGGCACGATTTGGTACTTTCATGATTATGTATTGGTTATTGTGCCATGGGGATTGACCAAGGAGGGATAAAATTACCCCTTGGACCCACCATAAGCCTCTTATGATATTTTGTCATCATGATTTGGTGGGATTCCCCTCTCCTAGGGCGACTTTGTCCACTTATGTTATATTTTATGTGTGATCCATGTATTATGTTGTTGAGCTCATCTCAACCATTGATTAGACATTTGTATCTTTTAATCTTAGCCACTCATTCAAAAAGTGGTTAGGGTTTTGGTGCCTCTCCTTCCTATTTAAAGGAGAGAGCCTCTCATTGTAAAGGGACTTTTGGCTCTGGATTATTGGAATAGAAAATTATTATTGCATCTATCTCCAATGTTGTGGTGAATGTTTTTGGTGTTCGTTCGTTGGTTCTTCCTTTGCACTGAGTTATTGGAGATCTTGTTTGCCATATCTATTGTACCACGATTTTTGCATCTACAGGTGGAGGCCGATTTGCTTGAAGGAGGAGGTATTGGTAGGGGAAGACTCTCCCTAATTCTTCTTTGGAGCTCTTCGTTGGTAACAGGGAGTATTACTGTCCCAGGACCTTCTATTTCATGTTACTATTTGCATTTCTCTTGTATTTCTTCCATACTTGATCTTACTGATTGAATTTCATTCCTTGGTTTGACAGGTAGAGGAAGGCGCACTTGTGGACTTGGGCATCAAATTGGCAAGCAAATCAACAATCTCTCATTTGATCTCTGCGGGAATCTTCCTCAACATCAAGGCATCTCAACCACATCATTCAGGTATGATCTCAAGGTAAGTTCTATCTCCATAGTCTATCCAATTGTCAAAAACTCTTAAAACCCTAATTAATTAAAACCCTAATTAATTAAAACCCCAATTTTGCATTTTCTTAGATCTACTGAGATCTAGTGGGTTGTTGGGCATGATATTGAAAACCCACCTCTATAGCATCCACGGCATCCCGGATCTATAGTTTGGTGAGGATTGGCTTCCGTTTGACCCCTCTCCCAAGCCAACCTAGCTTCTCCCAAGGAAGGCGCACTTCACCATTTGAGCAGGTTGACCTAGATCTAAGCGATGGGTGTTTGAGATTTCACTTGATTTGACATCTACACATCAAATAACATACACCCAGGTTGTCCCTTTCTTGAAAATCACCTTGTGGGCCCCATTCCACATTTTAAGGGATTTAATCCCCATTTTGGACCACTTGGAACACTAAAACTCAGATCTACAAAGATCTAACCGGTGGATTGCCACAAAATTATAGATCCATGTCCCTACTTGACTGATCTACCCGGATCTAAAGTTTGGATGCCATCCGACATGATTTGACCCACCTAAACCCCGATTCAAGCTTCCTTAGGGAAAGTCGCACCACCTTGGAGAAGTGAGTTCACTCACTTCGAGGAACTGGGTACTTGAGATTTTTGCAGATCCGGATTCAGAATAATTCAAAACCTAGGTCTAGACTGTCACTTTGTCAAATCTTGCCTTGGGGATTGCATTCCTTGTTTTTAGGGATTGTGGTCCACTTGGGTCAAACCTAGATCTAGACACATTTATCCATCAAGGCCTATACTGTCCACTTATCTCATGTTGTAGGAGTCCTAAACCACAAAGTCAACCCTACTTTGACTCCACTTCCCAATTCCCAAGGCACTGGTTTATCTCCAAGTCAACCCACTCTCATAGATTGTTGGATTGACTTGTGGTTTGACTTTTGCATGGTGAACTATACCTTTGAAGACATCATGGACTATGGTCAAGATTGTCTCATGTACTAGTTAGCCCCAGTCTGACCCCTAAACAACCCTGCATTGGACACGGTTCCCAAGGCAGTGGATTCTTTGACATTGACCTAGTACACTAGCCCTAGATCTCACTTTAAACATTGTAAGTCACTTTCACTTCAACTATGAACCAAAGCTATACCTATTAAACCCCTCACTTGGCTTGTGACTTCATCCTTAGGTCTAGGATAAACCATACACCTAACTTCAACTAGAAATACCCTGATTTGGTGTCTTGGTTTTGATCTCTCCTGTCGGGAGTAGATCGGGTCTCCCCCTTTGTTGTCTGGGCTAGATAACATAAAGTGAAGGTTGCCTCGACTGGCGTGACAACCATATATTGGAGGTCGAGGTGATCGTGGTTGCACCTATTGAGTTGCCCTTCCCTATTGCCATCCATGACTGGATCCATCCATAGGGGTAACTACATCCTAGGTGATAACATTTTGGCGCCGTTGCCGGGGATGCAATAGGCTTACCTTGGTCCGACATATTATTTTTTTAAAAAGCTCTCCTCCCCTTACTCTTTGCCTAACATTTTGGCGCCGTTGCCGGGGAGGCAATAGCTTGCCCTAGTCCTTCCCGCATATACAAACGACACATATCTTGGTAGAAGAGTTTAAATCTACCTGGCGACTCCCAACCGTGACTCCGCTGAGGAGCGAGCTCATTTACATCCCTATAAACAGATCTTATCGTTATCTAGAACCCATGGGGTGTATCATTTTGTTTTCAAGTTCTTAAATTTAAAAATAAATATAAAAATATAAAAAAAATAAAAAATAAAATTATTATCCATGGCTGCTTCTGAGCGACCTAGAACTTTCGGTCGTTTAAAAGCCTTTGACTTCTCTAAAATTTATGGGGCACCTCATCCTATGCCAAACAATTTTAATCAAAGATTACCTCGTTTCAATGGAAGCGATGGTGTTTCAATTATAAATCATTTGTATGATCTTTGGTATTATATGGATAGTTTGGGAACAACCGAGGAGGATGTTCTAATGAGGGCCTTGGGTTCATCTCTAGAGGGAAATGCTCGGATATGGTTTGATTATCTAGCACCGGGATCCATCACCGGGTATGACATGTTCCAACAGTTGCTAGTAAGTCAATGGAAAGAAACAATTGGTGAATCTATGGAAGGGAAATCAGACGATGAATGTATTGATGAAAATCAACTTGATGAAGATGATGAATATTACGATAATGAGTTGACTAACGATTGTTCTTATCAAAGTAATTCCTCTTCTCCTGAACCAATTGAGTCCCATGATGAGGTAATGTATGACACTGAGCAAATTTCAACCCCTCAGGATTATTGCCTTAATATTGACATAAGAGGGGAACTTATGAGAATTTTATCATCATTACCTGAAGAAGTTTCAGATGAAGAGGATGATTCCAATGATTTCCATCAAGAAGCATCCATGGTTGAGTCTTCCATTAGTGAATCTTTTGAAAATATTGTTGAGATCCCTTTTCATAATCCTTGTGTAATTGATGATTTTTCTTACCATGACACTGAAGAAGAAAGTAGGGACAACAACCAAGTTTCTTTAGAAGCCAATGATCATCCTGTTTTTAAAGATCAATTTTATGAAAATGTTCAAATGGTTGTTAATCAATTGGTAAATGCTATTCCTGATAAATTATCGTCATATGAATTTAGTGATGAATCAATTGAAGAGAAGTCTCATGATGATGGGTTGGTGAATCAAACTAATCAAGAGTTTTCCTTAATCAAATCCTCAAATCGATATCTTAATGTTTATGGGAAGCTCGGAAATAATCCTTCACTTAACTCATCCAATGGTTATAATTTTTTCAATTCAATTTTTATTAAGGATTGTCTTTTTCAATTGTTGGGGTGGGGTGCTCGCAATAAGTTCTGTCCTTTTTCTAAAAAAATTGGGTCAATAAATTTTCAATCCGCCCCCCCATCTAATTTTTCTAAGTCTACTTTGAATTTGTGGTTTGGTAAATCTTTGAATGTTGAAATTTTCAAACCAGAGTCTAGGTATTGTCGCATAAATGGAGATACAGAGTTTTCTTTTCCCTTTCAGTTATCTTTAACAAATAACATTTTTAAATCTTCTTGGTGGCTGGAAGGGGTATATGAAGATCAATTTCATCGATTTTCCATCCTTAAACAACAAGTGGGGCTAATCTCAATCTTAATTTTATTCCACAATTTATCCCTACTTGGTTTATGCATCATTCCTGGAGCTCTCAGAATTAAATATCATGGTCAGGTAGATGAGGAAAGCCTTTTGAAACAAGGGGAGTTAAATTTGTTATCACATCTTTTTCATCCATATATTTTGAATAATAACTTGCACAATTTTTATGACCCTATCAATTCTTGGATGGAGGAGGTTTGCAGTAATCAGTCTTTCCCTTTGCATAATTTCATTTTGCACCATTCAACTCCTTTCTCAATTTTTGAACAAGTCAGGAAAGTTGTGCTATCTATTTCATTAATCCTTAATCTAGCCTTGACTCGTTCTTTAAGCAAAAATCAAAGAAGAATTATTAACTTATTTGATGAATGGTTGCACTGGATTTATGATTTTACCTAACATTTGCATTGCCTGGTAGAGTAGGGTAGGTAGGAAACCAAATAAGCCTACTTAGGCAGTAGCTAGTCTTTTCAGCCATTGAGTCTGGCACCTTTTTAGTCTCTAAGCTCCTTTGTAAGCTCCTAGTTTAACTGAGTACCTGTCACTTTTTCTTTTCCTGCACAATAAAACTCAAATTTTGCAAATTATGTTAATTTACTTTCTGCATTTATATTTTATGCATTTATATTTCTGACATAGAGTAGATTTTATTTCAGTTGATTTTATTATTTTTCCCACACATGCGGCATGAGGTATTTTGTTTAGATGTTTGTGAATGCAGAAAATAGGTTGCAAGAATAAAAGCTGGAAATAAAATGGTAGAGTGTTGGATCATGGATTCGAGTAGCAGAGTTCGAGGACCAGAGATTCTGAGGTTCTCAAGCGCTCACTTCAGCCGAGCACTTGTCCCAGCCGGAGCCAGATGTTATCACATATATAGTAGCCGGGCTACCATACATTATTTTTCTCATTCCAGTACACTATTCAGCCAGTTCCCTTGCAGTTGAGATGCCGAGATGAGCATTTATATTGGATCACTATCAGATTGTGGACAGCAGTTATATTCCCCATGCCATGACTGAGTTTCAGGACACTCAGAGAGATGCCCGATATAGCCATTATGCCATTGGTACAGAGCAGACAGTAGTGCCCAGAGTTACAGCAGCAGTCTCAGAGGACAGATGATGGTACAGGTTGATGAGCTTTCAGGTATATGACTCAGCAGGTATACTATTGTGTTATGGTTAGATTGCTTTTATACTTATTCTTATAGCATGTCTTAGCACCTAGTGTCATGATCTGGCGATCATATAGATATTTGGACCTGGTTGACCTATTATATATATATATTACTGTCCCTACTCAGACTTAGAAGTTCACTATTCATACTCATTGGTACATACCCTCCTTAGGGAGAATAGAGGTGATCATTACACCATACTATGGCTTGCTAGTGTTGGCTTCATCTTTTCATTGTCTTCATCCATCCGTGGCCTACCTATTAGATTATTACCTTGATTTGCTACTTGACTAGTGACATGGAGGACCTTTCCCCACTGTAGCCTCTGTACTGGATGAGCTTCCCTGTTTATTGTGTCTCGGCTCTGAGTTGGTGACAAAACTTACCTATGGTGAGTTGGAGTTCCTTGAGAATTCCCCCTAGTCACTAAAGTTGTGTTGGCTAAACCTGAAACTTTTAGTGCTGCCATCAATACAAAATCTGGAAAAATCAAATGCTGTATCTTGTATATGAAAGAAATGCCAAATGAAAATGGCCATGAAAAATAAAATGTTATATCTTTTGGAAAAATAAATACCTAGGTAAACAAGCTGTCCATGACACACCTAGAAGTGCTCAGGTAAACAAGTGCCTTAAAAACACACCTGCAGCAGAAAGCCTAAAAATAAATGTAAATCTATGCAATGTGTTTGTAAACACACATAGATCAAGGCTATGGAAACCTCAGGCCCAAAAAGCAATGGAACTTAAATGTTATATCTAAACAATTGCTGGCCTTGCTTGTATTATGGATTGTGCGCATCTGTGAAGGTGAATAAACCCTCTTTAAACAACTCATCCATTTGTGAGACACCGCCATTCCCTGTGTTAGTGCTCATTCAGTATATACTATAGTGTGTATTCCCTTTCCCTTGCCAAAGTGTCACAAAGTCAAGTTAGTCAAGTCATCCCTTAGCCTAGCCATTTATTTCAGCCTTCACCCTTCACTAGCAAATTGATCACAACTATGAAGTGAGTATGGTCCTGAAAGTCTAGTCTGAGTAATAATAATAACTAACGACACTATATATTTGGATTTAGATCGCCAGTCATGATTACTCTGTGTTATAGAAGCTATTTGAATAAATTGTAAAGCATGTATTAACCTTGACACCTTGCAGCAGCTATGGATGATAGTCTGAGTTGTATTTGGTCTTGGTTAGACCTAGTTTGACCATGGAGGACCATGGGACATGAGATGTTGGACCTTATGATGATATGGATAGATGATATATGGTCCATGTACACATACAGGATGATTCTATGCAGCAGCTACAGGGTTATGATGATGATTCTTGGGATACAGCAGTGTTTGGTCATTTACAGATCATTATTATTGGCCTTGTTCCGGTACATTGGATATTTATTTTGATCATGCAGAGATTCATATGGTGTATGAGTACACATCTTGGATGGATTTGGACCTTCTGAGTCCAATGGGACAGTTTGTTTTTGGTTCCGGGCACTTACAGTGATGATTTAGCCTCAGTAGGCTGTCCTAGTGCAGTTTTGGTCTATTGGAGGCCCTGTCGGAGCAGAGATGACTTTTATCCGGATGACCTAGGGCGCTGATGATGGAGGGGGTGGTCCAGCCACTTGTTTTTACCATATTACCCCCTTCCCGGACACATTGGCACCCTCACCTTGACAGCGCCATCACTCCAGGAGGCAGTTTGGGCAGTTTCACGTTTCCCGAGGCATTTCAGGATTGGTAGAAATGGCTATTGAGGAAATCGATTTGGGCTACTGAGGCAAAGTTATGGCATGGGATGATCAGTGATGATAGATCGGGACCTTCCACACCTCCTCCTGCAGTTTCAGCTTCATCGGGGCCCGCATCCATCACTTATGGCACTTTCTGTGGATTTTTGAGGTCTTTTGAGGACCACGACTTCACCTTGGAGGACCACGACTTCACCTTGGAGGCACGATTTGGTACTTTCATGATTATGTATTGGTTATTGTGCCATGGGGATTGACCAAGGAGGGATAAAATTACCCCTTGGACCCACCATAAGCCTCTTATGATATTTTGTCATCATGATTTGGTGGGATTCCCCTCTCCTAGGGCGACTTTGTCCACTTATGTTATATTTTATGTGTGATCCATGTATTATGTTGTTGAGCTCATCTCAACCATTGATTAGACATTTGTATCTTTTAATCTTAGCCACTCATTCAAAAAGTGGTTAGGGTTTTGGTGCCTCTCCTTCCTATTTAAAGGAGAGAGCCTCTCATTGTAAAGGGACTTTTGGCTCTGGATTATTGGAATAGAAAATTATTATTGCATCTATCTCCAATGTTGTGGTGAATGTTTTTGGTGTTCGTTCGTTGGTTCTTCCTTTGCACTGAGTTATTGGAGATCTTGTTTGCCATATCTATTGTACCACGATTTTTGCATCTACAGGTGGAGGCCGATTTGCTTGAAGGAGGAGGTATTGGTAGGGGAAGACTCTCCCTACTTCTTCTTTGGAGCTCTTCGTTGGTAACAGGGAGTATTACTGTCCCAGGACCTTCTATTTCATGTTACTATTTGCATTTCTCTTGTATTTCTTCCATACTTGATCATACTGATTGAATTTCATTCCTTGGTTTGACAGGTAGAGGAAGGCGCACTTGTGGACTTGGGCATCAAATTGGCAAGCAAATCAACAATCTCTCATTTGATCTCTGCGGGAATCTTCCTCAACATCAAGGCATCTCAACCACATCATTCAGGTATGATCTCAAGGTAAGTTCTATCTCCATAGTCTATCCAATTGTCAAAAACTCTTAAAACCCTAATTAATTAAAACCCTAATTAATTAAAACCCCAATTTTGCATTTTCTTAGATCTACTGAGATCTAGTGGGTTGTTGGGCATGATATTGAAAACCCACCTCTATAGCATCCACGGCATCCCGGATCTATAGTTTGGTGAGGATTGGCTTCCGTTTGACCCCTCTCCCAAGCCAACCTAGCTTCTCCCAAGGAAGGCGCACTTCACCATTTGAGCAGGTTGACCTAGATCTAAGCGATGGGTGTTTGAGATTTCACTTGATTTGACATCTACACATCAAATAACATACACCCAGGTTGTCCCTTTCTTGAAAATCACCTTGTGGGCCCCATTCCACATTTTAAGGGATTTAATCCCCATTTTGGACCACTTGGAACACTAAAACTCAGATCTACAAAGATCTAACCGGTGGATTGCCACAAAATTATAGATCCATGTCCCTACTTGACTGATCTACCCGGATCTAAAGTTTGGATGCCATCCGACATGATTTGACCCACCTAAACCCCGATTCAAGCTTCCTTAGGGAAAGTCGCACCACCTTGGAGAAGTGAGTTCACTCACTTCGAGGAACTGGGTACTTGAGATTTTTGCAGATCCGGATTCAGAATAATTCAAAACCTAGGTCTAGACTGTCACTTTGTCAAATCTTGCCTTGGGGATTGCATTCCTTGTTTTTAGGGATTGTGGTCCACTTGGGTCAAACCTAGATCTAGACACATTTATCCATCAAGGCCTATACTGTCCACTTATCTCATGTTGTAGGAGTCCTAAACCACAAAGTCAACCCTACTTTGACTCCACTTCCCAATTCCCAAGGCACTGGTTTATCTCCAAGTCAACCCACTCTCATAGATTGTTGGATTGACTTGTGGTTTGACTTTTGCATGGTGAACTATACCTTTGAAGACATCATGGACTATGGTCAAGATTGTCTCATGTACTAGTTAGCCCCAGTCTGACCCCTAAACAACCCTGCATTGGACACGGTTCCCAAGGCAGTGGATTCTTTGACATTGACCTAGTACACTAGCCCTAGATCTCACTTTAAACATTGTAAGTCACTTTCACTTCAACTATGAACCAAAGCTATACCTATTAAACCCCTCACTTGGCTTGTGACTTCATCCTTAGGTCTAGGATAAACCATACACCTAACTTCAACTAGAAATACCCTGATTTGGTGTCTTGGTTTTGATCTCTCCTGTCGGGAGTAGATCGGGTCTCCCCCTTTGTTGTCTGGGCTAGATAACATAAAGTGAAGGTTGCCTCGACTGGCGTGACAACCATATATTGGAGGTCGAGGTGATCGTGGTTGCACCTATTGAGTTGCCCTTCCCTATTGCCATCCATGACTGGATCCATCCATAGGGGTAACTACATCCTAGGTGATAACAGGGACCTCTGATTCATTAGTGACCTCTTTTGAGTATACCAAATAGATCTGTCGAATAATTCTTATGTTGGAAATGCAATGGTGTCCATTAGTACTTAATAGAAGGAAAGAACAGTCAGAGACAATACTGCGAAAATTTATGATTATGCCAACTTTTTATTTTCCGTCTGCAACGAGACAGGAGAAGCGCAAACACTACTAGAGTAACGGATGGGCCATCAGTACAGCATTGAACTGGTTTCCGTAATCTTTCCAATTATGCATGAACCGTGAAGTTCTGTGATAATGAATTCAATTTAGATCGCCATCAGCGGCAGAAATCACGAATTTTCCATCTCCAGCAGCTGATTCTTTGATAAGGTTACCTTCAATACAGAGCCAGGGTTTTGAATAAGGTCATCCGCACACAGCAGAACCTAAAATCGGAGGTCACGAAGGGGAATTTAGCATGCCTTTTGAAACACTCTCGCACGCCGAACTGTTAAGCAAGGATCACGAGTATTGATGGTCAGATCTCAGATTTTAGGAACTGCAGGTTATAACTACAGATGAGTTCGAGCAGATAGCTACACAACTAACAATACCACCGCAGCAAATAAAAGGGGTCACCATTGCCACTTCACGCGGAAATCATCAATTGCGCCGAATACAGAGTTTCACAGCAGTCGATTGCAAAGTCACAATATGAAGCTCGATGTTCAGCGGATTAATCAACAACAGAATTTCAGATTGGATCGGAGGTCACGCCGTTGGCAGCTTCCTAACTCACACTCTGTTAAAATCACGATATTTTACAACTGATGTGAAAACCATGACTCACGGTCAACAAAAAAAGAATCGGTTTGCCTGTCACCCAGTCGAGTATCAGCTATTTACAAGAAGACGCCAGTGGTCAGGTTTCAAACAAATGCACAGTGGTTTCGTTTTTTCTTCTCGGCTATCAAAATATACAGCCTGCATTGAACGCCGGAGGTCACGGGAAATTCCCCACCATTGTTACAATCTGCAACTATGAGATAAAAGCTACGTGGATTATCAATTTTGATTGACCACCGATCGAATAAGGCGGTGGGCAAATGGCTAGACGTGGCGTATATTCCATGGATCGACCTCCTGTCAGGTACCGGGGTTTGAGAGGCCGACTGGGGCATTTTCGACTTGGCAGGAAAAAGGGACAGCGTGAAACATTGAAGACGAGACAGATCGGTGGTAATTACGTGGAGTTCGAATCTGTTGTTATTAGCAGCGAATTGTTTAGTGTCGGGTTAGATTCATCGAACTCGGTGTTCAGCAGCGCAGTGGATATCGAAATTTTAGTTTAAAGGACAAAATTTTATGGCCGGGCATGAATTCCACGTGTAGTGAGTTCGCTGTTTATTCGCTTGGAGATTGGGGCATTGGGCCTATCCGCCAGCTAGCAGCTTGGGTATCACCGTGGCCAGAATAGCTGTGTATTGATCGAGACACAAGCGCTCGGAGTTCCGTGCCAAAAGGTGAACTTTGGGTAAAAATCAAATTTTGGGGATTTGGTGATAGTCTGAGCTGTTCTATTACATATCATCCAGTTAAAAGTTTGAGTAAGCACATCCACTGGACGTTCAGCTAGTTAAAGCAGCTCTCTCTCGGCATTTGAAATAGATTCAAGCTGTTCTCGTGCATAGCTGGAGATTGCACTTAGCATACTTAACTTTTTTATTTATTTTAGAACTGGCAGACACGAGCCTAAATTCTGGGTGACCTTTTTGGCTGTATACAAGATCTGAAGTTAAACTTTGTGTTTTCCGGAGAAGTGACAGTTCATTTACAACACATACTTCACGTCTCCAGCATCCTGTCAATCCTAAATCAGGGCGGCATGTTGCCTCTCTTGCTCTATTTAAACCAGCAGGGTTTCTTTTGTAATCATGGAAAAATTTTGGGTTTTTTATCCCTGTCGAGCTTAATGAAAAAATCAGTCGGTTTTGTGGACAGATTTGAGTATCCTCCATGTGCTTGTGTGATGTATTTCAAATTGTAGAATGAATCTAGCTTAGGGCTTTATCAAGCACAATAGATTAGCCATTTAGGATTAAGTTGGTTAATTATGCTTGAACAATTATTTTCTCAATGGACATCAGTATTCGGTTGTACAAAATGCCGATTAAGATTTGATTGTTTATGCATTCTAGATTCGTCTCACTTTTTATGAAGCATAAAGCCTCCATGAGCCCTCTTTTGACTCCATTTCCCCTTCTGATGCTGGCACTGGTCTTTCCCTGAGGATTGATCTCCCCTTCCTTTTCCATCACCCATTTTGAAAACTATCTTTTGTTACTTCCGTTTCCCTAAGGCAGCCTCTTCCATTCACCTTGTCCATTACTGTACCTGCCTTAGCGATCCTAGTTTAGGGATACCCCCCTAGTGTTGGAGAAGAGCCAACCTGAAGCGAAGAGGAGAGGAGTGTGGTGACATTGGCCTCTCTCCTGAGAGAGTTGTCATTTCGGTTGGCGTTGCACATTTGGGGCTTTCAAAACGACACGCATGCCATTTCGGAGGACAACATTAAAGATGTTGTCCGCCAATATGCACACCAGCAGCGGAAATCTTTCGAAAGCTGTCTCTTCACTACAAGTGAGAGAGGTGTGGCCTTGGGGGCAAGCAATGAGCCAGGTACTGTCACCTGAATCCCAGCTCCTCCGTTTAGGCAAAACTCCTAACGAAGCCAAGGGGGGTAGGCCCTAAAAGAGAGTTTCACTAAGGCTCTTGTTTTTATAGTGTTTTCTTGTGTAATGATGCGGATGGGTGTTGTTTAGGAGTTTTTGTGAAATTTGAGAGACAATATAAAGCTTGAAAAATAAAACACAAGATAAGATGCAATCCACGTTGCGAAACAGTATATAAAGAATTTAAGAAGCATCCACAGATAAAAATTAAATGACAAAAGGACCAGTGCCTTATCCGATGGGTAATGGAGTCAAAATAACAAAAGTAGTGCTGGGGGATGCTGAAAAGTAGTCTTAATAGTAACTGTTCGTGAGATCGTTGTGCAAATTATCTTGGTAAATTTCAAAGTTTTAGTTGTCTTGATTATTATGGCTAAGACCAAAAGGTATCAAAAGATGGTAGAACCCTACCCAAGAAAGATACTGGCAACCCTAAGTGACCTGTCGGAAGCACCCAGATTCGATAAGGATTGGTGTCCAATGTTTAAACCGCCCCTGAGTCTGACAGTGGGGATCCGGCGTCACCTCTCGTGGGAAGAACAGTATTTTGCCTTGGTTGAGGTTATGGGTAAAAATTTTAATTAAGTTTATCGATCGTTATTATCAAGTCTTACACCTTTCTGAGTACTAGCCCAACCGTTTCCGGTTGGCAGAGCATACGGGTGTAGGACAAACCAAGATAAATTAATTAGGGGTGTGTGAGTGGAAAATTTTTATTATTAAAAGAACCTTTGTTCAACTCTCCGACAGAGAGCGCTCTTGACTCGGTCTTATGACCACAGTTCAAGAGACTTGCTAAAATTAAAATGCCTAATGCAGGGATGATGCAAGACTAAAATGCCCTCCGATAGAGGGTGCTCTTGACTTGGATTTGGCCAAGTTCAAGAGACTTTGGTTTATCTTAAGGAAGCAAAAGTATTTGTGTTGTGAAAGCAGTAAAGTAACTTTAAAAGATGAATCCACTTGATAAACTTGAAAGATATAAATTAATGCTTAACACGAAATACTTGCGAGATGAATAAATTTAGTGTTCTACCACACAAACTTTAATCTACTAGGTGGGATTGATCTCCGAACAAGATCAACCACTAGAAGCCACCAATCCTGGAAACCTTCCAGCTAGCTGGATGTCCACAAGAAGTTGATGGGGGAGCGAGAAGCTACCACAAAACTATGTGGCCTTTGGGATACGATCCCAAAGTTAGCTATTCTCTGGTCAAGGATTGGAAGAGAAACAATATAATGATAAAAATTAAACTAAGCTACTAAGCGAAATAGAAACTAATCTAAGAGCATGGAAACATAAACTAAGTTAATCCAAGACCCAACACTCTTCCCCAAATGGAGAAGAAGACAAAAAGTGGAACCCCCTCCACTTGAAACTTTTTATTAAGCAGTTACAAATGCCTTGGGTTTAAAACCTTGCAAGGTCTTTTGAGAATGGAAATACTTGAAAGATATTGAAGAAGAAGCAAGTTTCACTTGCTATTACAAAAGGATAAGTATCTCAATGGTTAAGTCATCCTCATGGATCCTTCACTTTGTTTTGCGTTACTTCTTCGTTTCAAGATATTTATCAAATGTATCTCTTCCTCAAATGATCTACACAAGTCACAAAGAATCTAAGCAAGGCACCCGTTAACTGTTAGCAAAAGACAAAAAATTACAACTAATTAAGTCTAGATTTGAAATTTTAACTCTAAAATGTGGAATGCATAAAAATTTATCATAAAATGTTAACTATGGTGAAACGGAGCAGCGAACAAAAGTTGCTCTAAATATGCTAAAAATGAGATCTAAGACCTAAAATTTTGAAATATTTTTATGCAAAAAATTCTATCTTTCGAAATGAAACTATAAAACTAGGAAAGATGACTCAAAATGCAAGCCTAAACTTAGTAAAATGGGATCCACAATGAGATTTAAACTTATAAAATGAAATGCAAGTAAGACTAACTATGCAAATGCAAGTATAATGATCTAACAAATGCCTAAAGACTAACACTAAAATATAACAAGCTTATGCAAAAAGACAAATGCTGACGTTTTAACAATTTTTGTGTTTATGGTGGATTTTAGGGCACTTGGGAAGATGGACGAGAAGGGGGAGAAAAGGCAAATCTAAAGGCAAAGATGGAGAGGCAAAGGGAAGGCTAAGTAGGGCAAAACGAAAACAAAGAGGGAGAAGTAAGAGAATGGACGAGAGGAGCTAAAGGAGGGCAAAACGAAAGCTAGGAGTGAAGGGCGAATGGGAAATGAGAGGTAGGACGAAACTAGGAGAAAAGAAAACCAAGGAGAAGTAGATCTAGGGCAAGGACTTCAAGTGGAACACTTGGGGTAGTAGAACACCGCCTTGGAAATCCTCCGGTTAACCGGTGATACGCCGACAGCGAATGTTGAAGAGAGCACAAGGGAGCAAATCCCAAGTTATTCCCCAAGGTTGAAGGAACTTCAACCTTATGGATTTCTAAACTATGGCTTGAAGACAAGGCAATCTTGGATCAAGGCTAGAGGGGCTAGAAGTGGCTTAGCATGCAATTACAAAAAACTCAAGGAGCAAATGAAAGGGCTTGAAGAAGGGAAGCCTAATGTAACCAATGAACAATATTTGAATATGAGAGATGGATCTTTGAAATCAAACCCTTTATGCCACCATCTTGGTGTTGTGAGATCGACTTTAGGAGATCCTGCAATGTATGAATGTTAAATGGAAAAAATGTTCTTTGAAGAGATGGAGGAGACAACCTAGTTCCAACTCCTCTTCATAACTCTTTAGATCTGCAAAATGTATCACTTACAAACAAGATTGATCAAATATAGTATGCCAAGTTGAATGGGACAAGAAGAGTGTTAGTATTTCCGACTACAATCCACTACTTCCCAATCACAAACAACCCAACATCAATGGACAAATTGAACCCAAATGCCCACCCTATGGACTTGGAAAAGTCTTCTAAGCTTAAATAATTTGATCAAAACTTGGAACATGTAAGTAAAAAACATAACACAATATCACCTTGATTAGATTGACGCACTTTCCATGAACAAGATCAACACACCATATGGACCTCCAAAGCCACTTTATTTCAATTAGCAAATGCTATAACACATATACAATTTTGGCAGAGTAAGTTTGCCTCAAATTCTCCATGAGATAATAGCCCAAATGGGCCTCTCTTTATAGTAAAAACACTAGCAACCTAAGTCTAAACCCTAAATCGAATTGGCAATGGGAGATAGGTCGAATTCCAATCACATGAGGGCTTGGCACAAGCTAAAGTCGAGTTTGAGGTTGGTGGGAAAAGACATGTGGCAAACTCGACTTGGTAGATGGCATGGGAAGTACTATCAACGAATGGGCCAGCTACAACAAGGAAGGGCGTGAAGGTAATGGAAGGTGCGAGTTAGAGGACGTAGAGACAAGTGTAAAATGGTAGGTGTAACTCGCATGGTAGAAGGATCCAAGTGTAACGTGGTAGGTGTAACTCGAATGGCAAGAGCATGGGATGTATCACAACCAATATGCAATGTCCAACAAGGCTAAACTCGAGCTTAAATGAGGTTGACGTGGGGGTTTATGGGATATGCGAATTGCTTGAGGTAGGAAAACGTGGTCCTAGGTTGGTAAAACTCGAGCTATGAAGGGAGCCAATTAATGGTGGGTGTGGTGAGTCATGAGGGCGCCCACCTTATCATTAATACAAAACCACCAACCCATTTATCAGCTGACACTTCATCAAATCGAAAATTGCATGTGGAGGGCGAATTTACTAGAGGAGATTCTTTGCTGGTGACTGGGTGAGTGACTGGATGGGCTTGGAGTTGATTGGAATCTTCCTAAATGCTCATTGCCATGTCATTTAGCCCTTTATTTTAATCAAATTGATTAATTTTGGAGAGATTTGGATTATCTCCAAAATAATCAATTTTATTATTTTAATTAATAATTTCTCTGTAAATGACTTTTCAGAGAAAATATTAATTACGGGGCGGAATTGACATCCGAAAGTTGGGTTTAGCTGCTCCATGGGTCATGTGTGATTTTTGGCTTATGAAACGAGCCATCAAACACTGAAATCGGACCCCGGATGACTGACATATTACAGACTCAAATTTCTCTATTTAAACTATAGAGAAATTTAATTAAAATTTAAAAATAATTAAAAAATTAAAAACCCCAATTTCGACGCGTCCGGTAAAATTTTTTTGAAATTTTTTCTGGGGATCCTAGAGACCTAGGACATGACCAAAACCTATTCTAATAGTGTCTAGTAGGTTTATACATTATAGTTGGACCCTAATAACCCCCCATGGCCAAATTTCCAAAATCGGGCATTCCAGCTTTGGAGGAAGCGGGAGAAAAACCAAGAGATTATATTTCGCCTGAAGCAAGGTATAATCTGACGGTGAAAAAACTCCCTGGAATACCTTAGTTGTTTAATCCAGTCATGGGAGACCGAGCCACTCAGACCCTACTAGCACACTTTGATACAAACCCCCATGGGGCCATGGTCATGTCGACTCAAAAACAAAACTGGCTAGCCAAAACTGGCTAGACCCAAATACAATGAAACCCAGATACTCTGGAAGTGAACACTGATGTGTTCCAACACTGGCGGCTCAATGATGTTTCAACTATTGTACAAATCAGTTGATAACATTTGGCTCCAACTGCGGGACGGACACTTGCTTGATCTAGGAGTCAAAGAAGGTGTTCGAGAATCCCAGAATATCATTTTCCTGCACAGAAAGAGAAGTGTCTTAGTTTCCCATGTACATGATAAATAATGCCAAAATGAAACATCAACTATGAAACTATTTTTTGCTTTTTCTTTTCAAATTCAAAGTACAGAAATAGAAATCTTTTCTTTTTTAGCATAAATATGAACTATAGTACAAAAATACACTATGATACAGAAATAATGATACATAAAGTACAAAGATAAGAGTTTAGGGAGATCCTGAGATGGCCTCTTGGTCATCTTGTATGTTGTTCCGATAAAAGGGCTTCAAATGTTGCCCATTTATAGGAAGAGGCAATATTTCTCCTTCCATAGTGTTGAGGCCGAAAGAATTATCTCCAACTGTGCAGCGTATAATAAAGGGGCCTTTCCAAAGGCTGTCGAACTTCCCATGCTTCCCAGGTTTTTCCCTTCTTTTGTCCCATAATAGAACAGTGTCTCCTTCTTGAAAGGCTCTTGGCTTGGCTGACTTATCAAATGTGGCTTTCATACTCTCCTTTTGTCTTAACATTTTGTCCAAGGAATTTCTTCTGTTTTCATCAAGCTCGATGATTTGGTTAGCCCTATCTTCCAACTCTAACTTCTCAGAGTTATAATCAGTTAGCATTCTGAAGATGGGGATCTGCATGCTAAGAGGTAGTATTGCTGTGATGCCATAAACAAGTTCAAAGGGGGACTTTCCAGTGGAGTTTTTCTTTGTAATTCTGTCCGCCCAAAGGGCATATTTGATCTTGCTATCCTAGGATCTTTTGTTGTCACCAACAGTTTTCTTAAGGATAGTCATCAGGTTTTTGTTTGAGGATTCAGCAAGGCCATTACCTTGTGGATAATAGTCAGAAGAATGAGATAGAACAATGCCATATTTGAAACAAAAATCAGTCATTTCTGTTGAACTGAAAGCTTTGGCATTGTCCGTAGTTATCTTCAAAGGGGTGCCAAATCGAGTGATGATTTTATCTTCAATAAAATCCATAACAACCTTCTCAGTAGCTGTCTTGGTGGGAATGGCCTCCACCCATTTAGTGAAATAATCAGTTGCCGTCAGAATCCAGCAAAAACCATTGCTAGAGTTATCTTTAAATTTACCAATGAAATCCAAACCCCATTGTTGGAAAGGGGCAATGACAACAACCGGGTTGAGGGGTAAGGCGGCCAGTTTAGGCTTTCCTGTGAATAGTTGGCATTCCTGGCAAAATTTGACATGTTTGTACACATCTGAAAATATGGTGGGCCAATAGTATCCAGCTCTAAGGATTTTGTGAGCAGTTGTATTTGCTGCATAGTGTCCTCCACAAAATCCTGAGTGAAGGTCAATCAAGATCTTTTTGGAATCTTGTTCATGGACACATCTAAGGATAACCCCATCAGGGCTTCTCCAACCCAAGCCTTCTTGAGTAAGACAATACCTTGCAGCTTTTAGTCTTAATGCCCTTCGTCTGTGTCCTTTAAGGTGATCAGGGCAAGTCAGATGCAAGAGGAAGTATATAACATCAGAATACCAATGGATATCTAACTCCCGCAAGGCAGGTGTCATTCGTGGACAATCAGGTTGATCTGTACAGTTTATGTTAATGGCTTCCTCATTCTTCTGGGTCAACATTTTGGCTAGGCCCTGTCCTTTGATAAGTTTGGTAGGTTTTATTTCCAAGTCATATTCCTGGATCTTGGAGACCCATGTGCCTCTTGTTCCTAAGCAATCCTGTTGGGATAGGATGTCTTTTACTGCAGCATGGGGGACATAACCTATAACTTTGTTGTAACCAATGTATGTTCTGAAATGTTTTAAAGATTTGCCCAAAGCATAGGCCTGTTTTTCCATTATTGTATACTTTAATTCTGAATTTTGTAAAGCCCTGCTCATGAATGCAATTGGTTGCTCGAACCCTTCGAAGTTCTTTTGGAGCAAAACCCCAGCTATAGTATCCTCAGAAGCAAAAGAGAAAATCATGAAATCTTTGGCATAATCCGGACTAACCAACACAGGTGACCTAGTAATGGCATCTTTAATAGTGTTGAAGGCTTCTTTTCCATCATCAGTCCACACAAACTTAGCATCTTTTTTAAGCAACCGCTGCATGGGTTTCATCAACTCTGCAAGGTTTGGAATAAACCTTCTGATAAAATTTATGTGTCCATTGAAAGATTGAAGACCCTTCACATTTTTTGGGAGAGGTATTTTCTTGATGGCTTCAACTCTTTCAGGGTCAATCTTGACCCCGTCCTTGTTTATGATATGCCCTAAGAGTTTTCCCTCTTCAATACCTAACACAGATTTTGCCGGATTTAGGGAAATACCATATTCTCTGCACCGTTCAAAGACTTTTCTCAAGTGATCAACATGGCTGGATCTTTCCTTTGAAAAGACGGTTAAATCATCCTGGTAAATTTCGATGATTTTTCCTATTAATTCCTTGAAAGCATAATCCATGGCCCTTTGGAAAGTGGCTCCTGCATTTGTAAGGCCAAAGGGCATTCTCAGATACTCAAAGGTTCCCCAAGGTGTTGTAAAAGCAGTTTTATGTTTATCCTCCTCTTCGATAACAACTTGGTTGTATCCTGAAAATCCATCAAGCATGGACATCATATTAGATCCAGTGACCCGTTGGAGGAGGGTCTCCATGTTGGGAAGTGGGTAGTTGTCTTTCTGGCACGCCATGTTTAGGTTTCTGAAGTCTATGCATATTCTGATACTTCCATTCTTCTTTCTTACGACAACTAGGTTGGAACACCATGAAGTGTGTCGGGTAGGAGCTATAATGCCTGCTGCTAACATCTTTTCTAGCTCTCTTTTGATAATAGGGGCCAACTTAGGATTTATTTGCCTTAGTTTCTGACGAAAAGGCTTAGCATTTTGCATTTCCGGTTTAAGGGGAATGGTATGTTGGAATACATCTTCCCTATAGGCCTTCAACTCGTCATAAGTAAAAGCAAATATATCTCTAAACTCTCTGACAAGATTTATTAGTGCATTTCTTTCTTTTTCTGACGTTCCTTTTCCAATTTTTATGATTTTTGGATCTGTTTCTGTTCCGATGTTAACCTCAATGTAATCCCCTGGCTTCATTTGGTCAATGCTGTTCTTCTTCCCATCATGCCTATCAAAGATGTTCTCTAACTTAGTGAAACCACGTGAAATTGGGTTCATGGGCTGGCTTTCATCTTTATACTGCTTGCCTTCTTCTTGTTCATTAACATTGAAATTGGCAAACTCATCTAAGTTATTTATGAATCTTAGAATTTGTTCATCATCTTTGAAAACCTGCCAATGGTTCATGTTGTCTGGGACAGATGGCCTATAATTTACTTCGAGGGTACAGTCTCCTTTCAACATTTCTTCTGACGGCTGGAGGGTAGATGCTGCAACGGCTAACCTATCCGCCATACTGTTTTCCTCCCTATGGACTGCTTGTATGTTTAGAGCGTCAAAGTATTCCATGGTGTCCCATACCGCATTTCTATATCTCTTAAGCCTTTTGCAATGGCATGCAAAGTTTCCCTTGATCTGTTGTACCACTAAATCAGAATCTCCCTTAATACTAAGCATTTTGATCTTCATGTCTTTAGCAATTTCTATGCCTAGTAAGAGTGCTTCATACTCTGCAACATTGTTGGTAGCTTCAAACTCGAGTCTAAAAGCAAAGTAAAAGATTTTATCCTCAGGTGATATTAGGACTATACCAGCACCTTTGCCAGATTTAGAAAAGGCACCATCAAATTTCATTTTCCACAATCCATCAACCTTTTTGTCTTTCATTTCCCTATGAACAGGATCTAAGAAGGTGGAATTGATTTGGATATCTCCCATCTCACCGACATGGCAAACAAACTCATTTGAAGGTCTATCAGGATTTTCCACATGGTATCTCCTTTCCTTTTCAGTGTGTAACTTTACAAGAGAGTCTTCGGAAGCAGGAACTGTTGCATAAGACCAATCCATCTGTATAGAACCACCCAAGGTTGCACCCCACTTTCTAGAAAGTAACATACCCCATCTATCCGGTACATCTATGACAAGGATATCCATGGAAATATGGATATCCGGGTACTTGGCCAACCTTACAGGAACATTCTCTATCATACCTTCAACCTTGACGGGCCTAGAATCCATGGCACATACATTCTGGTAGGGCCTGGTGGTTCTTAAGTTGAGTTGTTGCATAACCCTTTTGGTCATTAAGTTCGCACCGGATCCTGAATCCAGCATACAATTGTGTAGAAGAAAGTCACCTATCATCAATGATATGTAAAAAGGAGGGTGAGCTTCTTTTCTTGTATCCCTAGTATGCAGGATTATAGGAGGGTCCTCATGAGTTGATTCATAGCTGGTTGAGGGTTCTTCCATATTGTCCGAAAAAGTGACCTTCTTAGGATTTTGAGGAGTGAGAGGAGTGGGTGGACCAGGCTTGGCAATACATGTAGGAATAGGTGCTTCTAAAGGCTTGGTGATATATGCAGGAATAGGTGCCTCTAATGTTTTCAACAACTTTTCCTTTTGACCAGGAATCTTATAGAGTTCATTTATGGGTATGGGTACCTTAGTAGTATTGAACCAATTATTCCAATCAAAATTTAACTTGCTAGAATCTGTTGAATCATTTGGAATAATTACCTTGGGAGGTTGTATAGCAGGTGCAGGATTTGATCTTCTTTGGTATCCGACCCCTTTAAATCTTTGCATATTTTGTAGCTGTTCATTTGATGGTCTTCCTCCAAAGTTTCTTGTCATATTGTCTGGTTCATTCTCAGCATGTTTCCAGTTTTCTTTGGGAATATTGCGGATGTCACCTACAGCATTTATGTATTCAGGCTCGCTTGATGTTGGATCACTGGTACCCTCCCCTTCAGGATAACCATGCTCTTGTACATAGTTCGCAAAATAGCAAGCGAATTCCTCATGGAAATCCTTGCAAGCTCTGCAAAATGGGATGTATACCTCATTTGCGTTGGCAGCCTCTATCTGAGTGGGAGGCCTCTTTTCATTTTCGTGAGCTTTCTTTTGCCAGTTATTTTTGGGAGGGTAATTTCTCTGACCAGGTTGAGTTTGTTGAACTTGTTGAACTCGTTGGACTTGTGCCCTTTCCATGTTTATTATTTTGTTTTGAACTTCCTTCATTTGGGCCACATGTTTCTGCTCAGCTCTTTCCATTCTTTCACACATGTCCATCATCTTTTTCTCATATGATTCTTTCAAAGCATCCAAAGGATCTTTACCTTTAGGCTCAGTTGTTTTCAAAGGAGTTTGGGCTCTTGAATAACCTGGTAGGTTTGACTTCCCAGATGACTTCATGTTTCTATCGATTTTAGTTGCCATTGTTTGTGCTTCCAACAAAGTAGCGGGTTCTTTATCTCTAAGTTGATATTGCATCTCTCCACTTAAAGCTTCAATGTAGTAGACTAATATAGTATGTGGAGTTGGTTTGTAGTCTGTAGGGATTGCATTGTATAAATCCATGAACTTTTTGTTGAAATCTTCCATGGTTTCCATTTCACTTCTTCTGATGTTTGTTAGAGCAGCAAGTTGATGACGTGGCTCTTTTTTCTCACCATACTTGTTGGTGAAAGCAGTTGAAAACTCAGCCAAGGTGGCAAAGGAGTTGGCTGGCAAGCCGATGAACCAGTCACCAGCATCTCCTTCTAAAGATAAGGCAAACAACTTCATGTACACATCTTCATGCCTATGAGCAAGTTCTCTGACATATCCACTTTTTATTCTTGAGAAAGCAGTGAGGTGTTGTGCGGCAGTAACAGTATCAGTGCCAGTGAAGGTTGGAAGTTTGTCGATGGCTTTATCTGGAAGATCATGTGGTTGACCTGCAATCTGAGTAATGTTGAGGGGGGCGAAAAAATCACCCATTGTATCGGAAAAACAATTATTACTGTTTTCAAAATTTTCAAAATTTTCTAAGTTATCTTCTTGAAAGAGACTATGGATGTCAGAAATAGACTGAGACATAAGTTCTTCAAGGATTTTACGAGAAGCAAGCTTGTTTAGTCTCCTCCTATAAACCTTTTCAGGTTCTGGGATAAAACTAAGCAAGCCTTCAGAGTTTCTTCTGGTTGAATACCTTGAGGTGTTAATTGACAGTGGAGTCGCCAGGTGGTTTCAAGTCTAATTTCTGAGAGTGATTGAACTAAAAAACTACCAAAAAGAAAAAAGGGCAGTGGAGTCGCCAGACAGATTTGAGAATCTATCAAAAAGGTAAACAAACTAGAAAAAACTAAGGTCGTCCAGGAACAAAAAGATTTGTCCCCGGCAGCGGCGCCAAAGATGTTGTCCGCCAATATGCACACCAGCAGCGGAAATCTTTCGAAAGCTGTCTCTTCACTACAAGTGAGAGAGGTGTGGCCTTGGGGGCAAGCAATGAGCCAGGTACTGTCACCTGAATCCCAGCTCCTCCGTTTAGGCAAAACTCCTAACGAAGCCAAGGGGGGTAGTCCTTAAAAGAGAGTTTCACTAAGGCTCTTGTTTTTATAGTGTTTTCTTGTGTAATGATGCGGATGGGTGTTGTTTAGGAGTTTTTGTGAAATTTGAGAGACAATATAAAGCTTGAAAAATAAAACACAAGATAAGATGCAATCCACGTTGCGAAACAGTATATAAAGAATTTAAGAAGCATCCACAGATAAAAATTAAATGACAAAAGGACCAGTGCCTTATCCGATGGGTAATGGAGTCAAAATAACAAAAGTAGTGCTGGGGGATGCTGAAAAGTAGTCTTAATAGTAACTGTTCGTGAGATCGTTGTGCAAATTATCTTGGTAAATTTCAAAGTTTTAGTTTTCTTGATTATTATGGCTAAGACCAAAAGGTATCAAAAGATGGTAGAACCCTACCCAAGAAAGATACTGGCAACCCTAAGTGACCTGTCGGAAGCACCCAGATTCGATAAGGATTGGTGTCCAATGTTTAAACCGCCCCTGAGTCTGACAGTGGGGATCCGGCGTCACCTCTCGTGGGAAGAACAGTATTTTGCCTTGGTTGAGGTTATGGGTAAAAATTTTAATTAAGTTTATCGATCGTTATTATCAAGTCTTACACCTTTCTGAGTACTAGCCCAACCGTTTCCGGTTGGCAGAGCATACGGGTGTAGGACAAACCAAGATAAATTAATTAGGGGTGTGTGAGTGGAAAATTTTTATTATTAAAAGAACCTTTGTTCAACTCTCCGACAGAGAGCGCTCTTGACTCGGTCTTATGACCACAGTTCAAGAGACTTGCTAAAATTAAAATGCCTAATGCAGGGATGATGCAAGACTAAAATGCCCTCCGATAGAGGGTGCTCTTGACTTGGATTTGGCCAAGTTCAAGAGACTTTGGTTTATTTTAAGGAAGCAAAAGTATTTGTGTTGTGAAAGCAGTAAAGTAACTTTAAAAGATGAATCCACTTGATAAACTTGAAAGATATAAATTAATGCTTAACACGAAATACTTGCGAGATGAATAAATTTAGTGTTCTACCACACAAACTTTAATCTACTAGGTGGGATTGATCTCCGAACAAGATCAACCACTAGAAGCCACCAATCCTGGAAACCTTCCAGCTAGCTGGATGTCCACAAGAAGTTGATGGGGGAGCGAGAAGCTACCACAAAACTATGTGGCCTTTGGGATACGATCCCAAAGTTAGCTATTCTCTGGTCAAGGATTGGAAGAGAAACAATATAATGATAAAAATTAAACTAAGCTACTAAGCGAAATAGAAACTAATCTAAGAGCATGGAAACATAAACTAAGTTAATCCAAGACCCAACACTCTTCCCCAAATGGAGAAGAAGACAAAAAGTGGAACCCCCTCCACTTGAAACTTTTTATTAAGCAGTTACAAATGCCTTGGGTTTAAAACCTTGCAAGGTCTTTTGAGAATGGAAATACTTGAAAGATATTGAAGAAGAAGCAAGTTTCACTTGCTATTACAAAAGGATAAGTATCTCAATGGTTAAGTCATCCTCATGGATCCTTCACTTTGTTTTGCGTTACTTCTTCGTTTCAAGATATTTATCAAATGTATCTCTTCCTCAAATGATCTACACAAGTCACAAAGAATCTAAGCAAGGCACCCGTTAACTGTTAGCAAAAGACAAAAAATTACAACTAATTAAGTCTAGATTTGAAATTTTAACTCTAAAATGTGGAATGCATAAAAATTTATCATAAAATGTTAACTATGGTGAAACGGAGCAGCGAACAAAAGTTGCTCTAAATATGCTAAAAATAAGATCTAAGACCTAAAATTTTGAAATATTTTTATGCAAAAAATTCTATCTTTCGAAATGAAACTATAAAACTAGGAAAGATGACTCAAAATGCAAGCCTAAACTTAGTAAAATGGGATCCACAATGAGATTTAAACTTATAAAATGAAATGCAAGTAAGACTAACTATGCAAATGCAAGTATAATGATCTAACAAATGCCTAAAGACTAACACTAAAATATAACAAGCTTATGCAAAAAGACAAATGCTGACGTTTTAACAATTTTTGTGTTTATGGTGGATTTTAGGGCACTTGGGAAGATGGACGAGAAGGGGAGAAAAGGCAAATCTAAAGGCAAAGATGGAGAGGCAAAGGGAAGGCTAAGTAGGGCAAAACGAAAAAAAAGAGGGAGAAGTAAGAGGATGGACGAGAGGAGCTAAAGGAGGGCAAAACGAAAGCTAGGAGTGAAGGGCGAATGGGAAATGAGAGGTAGGACGAAACTAGGAGAAAAGAAAACCAAGGAGAAGTAGATCTAGGGCAAGGACTTCAAGTGGAACACTTGGGGTAGTAGAACACCGCCTTGGAAATCCTCCGGTTAACCGGTGATACGCCGACAGCGAATGTTGAAAAGAGCACAAGGGAGCAAATCCCAAGTTATTCCCCAAGGTTGAAGGAACTTCAACCTTATGGATTTCTAAACTATGGCTTGAAGACAAGGCAATCTTGGATCAAGGCTAGAGGGGCTAGAAGTGGCTTAGCATGCAATTACAAAAAACTCAAGGAGCAAATGAAAGGGCTTGAAGAAGGGAAGCCTAATGTAACCAATGAACAATATTTGAATATGAGAGATGGATCTTTGAAATCAAACCCTTTATGCCACCATCTTGGTGTTGTGAGATCGACTTTAGGAGATCCTGCAATGTATGAATGTTAAATGGAAAAAATGTTCTTTGAAGAGATGGAGGAGACAACCTAGTTCCAACTCCTCTTCATAACTCTTTAGATCTGCAAAATGTATCACTTACAAACAAGATTGATCAAATATAGTATGCCAAGTTGAATGGGACAAGAAGAGTGTTAGTATTTCCGACTACAATCCACTACTTCCCAATCACAAACAACCCAACATCAATGGACAAATTGAACCCAAATGCCCACCCTATGGACTTGGAAAAGTCTTCTAAGCTTAAATAATTTGATCAAAACTTGGAACATGTAAGTAAAAAACATAACACAATATCACCTTGATTAGATTGAAGCACTTTCCATGAACAAGATCAACACACCATATGGACCTCCAAAGCCACTTTATTTCAATTAGCAAATGCTATAACACATATACAATTTTGGCAGAGTAAGTTTGCCTCAAATTCTCCATGAGATAATAGCCCAAATGGGCCTCTCTTTATAGTAAAAACACTAGCAACCTAAGTCTAAACCCTAAATCGAATTGGCAATGGGAGATAGGTCGAATTCCAATCACATGAGGGCTTGGCACAAGCTAAAGTCGAGTTTGAGGTTGGTGGGAAAAGACATGTGGCAAACTCGACTTGGTAGATGGCATGGGAAGTACTATCAACGAATGGGCCAGCTACAACAAGGAAGGGCGTGAAGGTAATGGAAGGTGCGAGTTAGAGGACGTAGAGACAAGTGTAAAATGGTAGGTGTAACTCGCATGGTAGAAGGAGCCAAGTGTAACGTGGTAGGTGTAACTCGAATGGCAAGAGCATGGGATGTATCACAACCAATATGCAATGTCCAACAAGGCTAAACTCGAGCTTAAATGAGGTTGACGTGGGGGTTTATGGGATATGCGAATTGCTTGAGGTAGGAACACGTGGTCCTAGGTTGGTAAAACTCGAGCTATGAAGGGAGCCAATTAATGGTGGGTGGGGTGAGTCATGAGGGCGCCCACCTTATCATTAATACAAAACCACCAACCCATTTATCAGCTGACACTTCATCAAATCGAAAATTGCATGTGGAGGGCGAATTTACTAGAGGAGATTCTTTGCTGGTGACTGGGTGAGTGACTGGATGGGATTGGAGTTGATTGGAATCTTCCTAAATGCTCATTGCCATGTCATTTAGCCCTTTATTTTAATCAAATTGATTAATTTTGGAGAGATTTGGATTATCTCCAAAATAATCAATTTTATTATTTTAATTAATAATTTCTCTGTAAATGACTTTTCAGAGAAAATATTAATTACGGGGCGGAATTGACATCCGAAAGTTGGGTTTAGCTGCTCCATGGGTCATGTGTGATTTTTGGCTTATGAAACGAGTCATCAAACACTGAAATCGGACCTCGGATGACTGACATATTACAGACTCAAATTTCTCTATTTAAACTATAGAGAAATTTAATTAAAATTTAAAAATAATTAAAAAATTAAAAATCCCAATTTCGACGCGTCCGGTAAAATTTTTTCGAAATTTTTTCTGGGGGTCCTAGAGACCTAGGACATGACCAGAACCTATTCTAATAGTGTCTAGTAGGTTTATACATTATAGTTGGACCCTAATAACCCCCCATGGCCAAATTTCCAAAATCGGGCATTCCAGCTTTGGAGGAAGCGGGAGAAAAACCAAGAGATTATATTTCGCCTGAAGCAAGGTATAATCTGACGGTGAAAAAACTCCTTGGAATACCTTAGTTGTTTAATCCAGTCATGGGAGACCGAGCCACTCAGACCCTACTAGCACACTTTGATACAAACCCCCATGGGGCCATGGTCATGTCGACTCAAAAACAAAACTGGCTAGCCAAAACTGGCTAGACCCAAATACAATGAAACCCAGATACTCTGGAAGTGAACACTGATGTGTTCCAACACTGGCGGCTCAATAAGGTTTCAACTATTGTACAAATCAGTTGATAACACCGAGCATGATCCACTTCTTCCCAAGAAAAAGATACCTCCAGACATATGACCAAGCATCACACCTGTTTGAGTATGGAGCATTTATTTTTGTGTGTGCCTTACAGTCTATTTTGAGGGGGGGTATTTTTCCCATGAGGTTTTCCCCATTTCCTCGGTTAATTGACTGTTATTATTCATTGTATTGGGTGACCTTTGGTCTTAGTTACCAGGGCCCAGGATGGATTAAGGGGTGTTAGGATATTCCTATACTCCATCTTAGTCCTACCAGCATTTTCAGTCTTGCATGCATTCCTGCATGCATCCGCATGCTGCCCAGTCATCAGGTTGACACCTCCAGCACCTAGTCCCTAGTCTTCCAACACTCGGGAGCTTATTTCCACTCAGATTGAGCCCTCCTAGCCAGTGATGTGCCCACATCTCACCATCCACTTGACAAAGGCGCCCTTCTTCACCTACTAGTCCAGTTGTCTTCAGTTAACTGAGTTCTCTCCTTGATTTTAGGCTTGACTCACTCTTAACTGACCTTACCACTTCGATGGACCTCCAGTGTGACTAGACTGCTCATTCTGACTTCAGTTAGCTCCTCATGCGCCCTCCACTGAGCCTCATGCATTCAGTTAGTTCTAGCTACACTCAGTTAGACTCAGTTTGATTGATGGTTGACAGTTACTTGAGCATTGATGACTCCACTGATGATGAGATAGACTTCTAGTTGTGCTCCGATGACACTCCAGTGATCTTTTGATCACTCCATGAAGGCTAATTCGAATTGCCACCTTGACATTCGAATCCTCATGCATTGCATTATTTATTTGTCCATTTGTGATTAATGAATTAGAGTGTGTGAAGTTATTTTGCTTCTATCCGAGTTCTACTGTATTATTATTTTGTTGCTCATTTTACTGCATTGACCACTCTTAATCTTATTCCTAAATTCTTTCATTGTGAGGTATACATCAGCTCTTAGATCTGCTGTGAGGATTTTCACAGGGTAGTTAAAGACCAAATTGGGGCTAACCAGTACCCAAAGATGAGCTTAATGGATGGATATGACAATGTCAAGGTGCTCAAGCAAACAAAACAAAGATCAAACCACAAGCTAACCTAACAATCCAGGAAAGTCGAATTGGCTTGGAGAAAGATCAGTGCCTTGGGAAATGGGCCAAATGGAGTCGGATGTCCACCAAACTGTATATTGCGGATGTCGAGGTGTAAAGCTAGGTGGGTCTTGAAAATTAGGATCATCCAATGGCTAGATCTTAGTAGATCTGAGATTGAAATGTATCACAAAGTGACTCAAGTGGGGCTCAACCCTCAAAATGAGGAATGGGGCCCACAAGGTGAAAATCACTGAAGTGACACACTAGGGGTAGGTTATCAAATGTGTAGATTATGGATCAAGTGGGACCTCACCTACCCAGGTGCTAGATCCTAGCAAACTCACCTCTCCTAGGAAGTGCGACCTCCCTTGGAGAAGCTTCTTTGCCTTGGAAAATGGGTCAGATGAAGGCCAATCCACACCAAACTATAGATCCGAATCGCCGTTGATGCTATAGAGGTGGGTTTTAAATTTTATACCCAAACACCAAGCAGATCTTGCTAGATCTGAAAAATTGTGAAATGAGGGTTTGAAGCATTTAGACAAATGGATAGATCATGGAATAACAAATTACCTTGAGATCATACCTGAGTGATGGAAGTAGATGCCTTGTTGTTGAGGAAGACTCCTGCAGAGATCAAATGAGAAATTGTTGATTTTGCTTGCCGAAATGATGCCCTAGCCCACAAGTGCGACCTCCTCTTCCTGTCAACCAAGGAAAACGATTTCAATTAGTTGAGCAACAATGGAGGAAATACAAATGAAAAAGCAAGTGATAACATGAAATAGAAGGTCCTGGGACAGTAATACTCCCTGTTACCAACGAAGAGATCCAAAGAAGAAGTAGGGAGGGTCCTCCCCTACCAATACGTCCTCCTCAAACCAAATCGGCCTCCACCTGTAGATGACCAAAACGTGGTACAAAAGATAACAAAGCAAGATCTCCAAAAAAACCCAGTGCAAAGGAAGAATCAATGAACGAACTCCAAAAGCATTCACCACAACACAACAGATAGATGCAATAATAATTCTCTATTCCAATAATCCAAAGCCAAAAGTCCCATTTACAATGAGAAGCTCTCTCCTTTAAATAGGATGGAGAGAGGCCATAATCCTAACCACTTTTTGAATGAGTGGCTAAGATTAAAATATCAAAAGATCTAATCAATGGTTGAGATGAGCTTAACAATACAATACATGGATCAAGTCAAAAATATAATATAATAATGGACAAATCACCCATAATAAGGGGATCCCACCAAATGTCATTGATGAGACATAAGAACTAGCTCATGGTGGGTCCAAGGGGTAATTTCTAACACCCTTGGTCAATCCCCATGGAATAATAATAATAAAATAATCATCTAAGCACCAAATTGTGCCTCTTTGGGAAAGTCGTGAGCCTTGGAAGGCTCTAGAAATCATAAAAAAATGCCTTAAGTGATGGATGTGGGTCCCGATGAAGCTGAAACTGCTGGAGAAGGTGTGGAAGACATCCCACTCATCATCACAAATCATCCCATGCCATAACCTTGCCTCGGTAGCCTAAATCGAATTCCTCTGTAGCCATTTTCACCATTTCTGGACTGCCTTGGGAAGTGTGAAACTGCCCAAACTGCCTCCTGGAGTGCCTGGCTCCAAAAAGTAAGACCACCAGGCTGTTTGGGAGGGGGGTAATATGGTAATAACAAGTGGTTGGACCACCCCATCCATCAACAATGCTCTAGGTGAACCAATCAAATCTCTGCTCTGCTCTGACAGGGCCTCTAATAGGCCAAAATTGCACTAGGATAGCCAACTGAGGCTAAAAATCACTATAACTGCTCGGAACTGAAAACAGATCGTCTCATTGGACTCAAAAGGTCCAAATCCATCTAAAGTGTGTACTCATACACCATATAGACCTCTGCATGGTCAAAAATAAATACTCATCATATCCGGCAGAGCAAATAATAATAATCTGTAAAAGTGCTGAAAAGCCCAAATCATCATCATAGGCCTGAAACCACTGCATAAACCCACCATGGTGACCTGTACCAGACCATATATCATCTATCTGTATCGTCTAAGGTCTGCCACCTCATGTCCTGTGGTTGACTTTTGGTCAAACTGGGTTTGACCAAGTCAACATGACCAAAATATAACTCAAACTGCCATCAAGATGCTGTAAGGTGTCAAAGGTTAAAACATGCTTTACAATCCATTCAAATAGCAATTATAACAAATAGCAATCATTACTGGCGATCTAAATCCAAATATAATAGGTCATTAATTATTATTTATTACTCAGACAAGACTTTCAAGGTCATACTCACTTCATAGTTGTGATCAATTTGCTAGTGAAGGGTGAAGGCTAAGAATAACATGGCTAGGTCAAAGGATAACTTACTGACTTAACATTGTGACACTTTGGAAATGGAAAAGGGAATACACACCATAACATATATTGGACAAGCAATGACACAAGGAATGGCGGTGTCTCACAAATGGGTAAGTTGTTCAGACAGTGTTTATTCACCTTGACAGATGCGCACAATCCATAATACAAATGAGGCCAGCAATATTTTTGATATAGAGTTTAAGTTCCATTGCTTTTTGGGCCTAAAGTTTCCAAAGCCTTTGATCTATGTGTGTTTATAAACACATTGCATAGATTTACATTTAATAAGGCTTCTTGCTGCAGGTGTGTTTTTAAGGCACTTGTTTACTTGAGCACTTCTAGGTGTGTCATAGGAAGCTTGTTTACCTAGGTATTTACATTTCACAATAGATATAACATTTGATATTTCATAGCCATTTTCATTTGGCTTGCCTTTCATTCATGTGTGTTGAGAAACACATTGCATGAATGGGTTTTTCATACAAGATACAACATTTTGTTTCCATATTTTGTATTCATGGCAACACTAAAACTTTTAGGTTTATCCAACATCTTTAGTGACTAGGGGGACTTCACAAGGAAATCCAACTCAACAAAGGTAAGTTTTGTCACCAACTTAGAGCCGAGACACAATAAACAAGGAAGCTCATCCAATACAGAGGCTACAGTGGGGAAAGGTCCTCCATGCCACTAGTCAAGTAGTAAGTCAAGGTAATGAATAAACTGGGTAAGTCATGGATGGATGAAGAAAGTGAATAATGAGACCAACACTAGCAAGCCAAAGTATGGTGGGAATGATCACCTCTATTTTCCCTAGGGAGGGTAAAACCAATGAGTATAGGCCAAGAACTTCTAAGTCTAAGTAGGGACAAATATGATATATATACATAGTACAACCAGGTCCACATATCTATATGATCGCCAGATCATGATATTGAATGCTAAGACATGCTAAGAGAATGGAAATAAAAGCAATATAACCACAACACCATAATATACTTGCCGAGTCATATACCTGAATGCTCATCATTTGAACCATCATCTGTCCTCTGAAACTACTACTGTAACTCTGGGCACTACTGACTGCTCTGTACAAATGGCTAAATAGCTATATCGGTCATCTCTCTGAGTGTCCTGAGACTCAGTCATGGCATGGGAAATAGAATTGCTGTCCATAATCTGATAGTGATCCATAGTAGATGCTTATCTCAACATCTCGATGCAAGGGAACTGACTGAAAAGTGTACTGGAATCTGACAAAAAATGTATGGTAGCCCGACTACTATATATGTGATAACAGTAGCTATGGAAAATGGCAAATGCAAAGGTTGGCTAATACAAGGGGGTCTTCTAAGGTAATTTTACTATGTTTGGACATTCTATATGTGTTGTGGGGCCCTCACTTTGCCCAGCTCATCATGTGGGACAAATTCGCCCATAGAGGGGCATTTTTGACTTAGGGAAACTTCATATTTTGAGGTTTTATCGTATTGAGACCATGGTTTAGTGGTATGGGGGGCTAAAACAGCCCATAGGCACCCCCCAACCACCATTTATATGTATTTTTATGGGCCCCACGAGTGGCCCCATCATCCACATGGGCGTTAAAGGGAAATTCGCCCCCCCTCTCTAGAGTGATCCTCCTCCATCGATTTGGGCATTGAGAGAGTCAATCTCAGCTCTCGGTTTTAAAGGGAGTTAGGGTTGAGAGTGATCATTCTCTATAAGAGAAGACACTCACTCATTTTGTATTCGTCTTGGCATTTTTGAGACTTGATATTGAGATCATTGAGAGACATTTCTATTGAGTTGCTTGTGATATGGAGTGAGATCTTTGTTGTGTTGATTGGTAGCTTATTGCTAATGCATTGCTGAGTTATATTGTGGTATCTCCATCCTTTTTTGGCCATAACGAGTTTGCAGGTGAACTGACCACTTGAAGGGGGACGCAACACTTGAGCTGGCAGCTCCATGCTAGCGTTTTCTCTCCAAGATTTGCACAAGGGAAGTAAATCTACACTTCGTCATTTACTTTCTTCATCTATTGTCATTTATTTGCTATTCGGTTTTTGTTATTTGCTATAGAAGCTGATTCCATCTCTCTTTGGTAGGTACAAAAACGCATTGGCTCACTGGCTGCACCAAAACGAAAGGGGGAAAACGCACTCCAGCTCAGCATTTGATCTTCGGGGTTTGTCTTCAACACGGAAATATCTTCAGCTCCATTATCCATGTACGGAATCCTTGCTTGTTTCTCATATTCTCTCTTTCATTGTTGATGTTAAGCGGCAAAACCATAAATAAACCCTAAGTATAAAAAACTCAAAATTTCACTGTTAAAATTTATTTTTCTTTCCAAACCCGCTTATGAAATGTTGTTAAATGCTTAAATCTAAAGTTTCGGTTTGATTAGACTCCATTTGCCCTTAGAACTAGCACTGGTCCATTTGGCAAAAACGCCCCCCTGGGGCGTTTTTCTCTTTCTGTCTAGTTGGGTCATTTTGGGGTTGTGGGTAATTTTGATTTGGGTTTAAATCATCATTTTATCATTAGAAATCAAGCTATTGTTTGCTGGAAGTGCATTTAAACATTAATTTAACGCTGCCCTAGGTCCACTAAGCCATTGAGTCAATCCTCTCCCTTGGGCAGAATTTCATCGATTGATCTCTTCTAGTTTGTTTGCATCCTTAGTTGATCTTCAGCCTTTTAATTACTGTTTTAATCTATTTCATTCATTACATATAATTGTTGGTCACATTTCACTTACATGCTTATTTCATCCTTGTGCCCAACCATTGGCTGAAGTCGAACTTAGGATCCATCTGATACTCACCTCTTGTTTACATCTTTTATCTTCTTTGGGGGTTTGGGTGTCTGATTGTTGCTCAACCATCACTGCTTGAGCGGGGTCTCGCCCCTGACTTGGCTACTTGCCTCGTCTGAAGTGACAAACGCCTTGTCCGGTGTGACGATTGTTCCTTGGACGGTGGACTTGGCGATTGCTGGTTACACCTACTTTGCTGCTCACCCTCTACCATCTCGGATGAAATACCTTTCCTTAGCAGCTAGAGTTAGTGTGATAACAGATGGTTCAGATGGTAGTATAGGTATATGACCCAGTAGGTATATGGATGTGTATTGGTTTATATTGCTTTTCTGGTTATTTTGGTAGCATGATGTAGCATTTAGTAGTCATGATCTGGCGGTATTATATATATATTATGGACATGGTTGTTGTATTATATCTATATGGTCTAGCTTGATCAGAATTATGAAGTTCTTGTTTATACTCATTGGTTTCACCCTCCTTAGGAGAATGGAGGTGATCATTCCCACCATTATATGGCTTGCTAGTTTTGGCACCACTTTCACTATCCCCATCCATTCGTCACCTTCCAGTTTTAGTTTTACCTTGACTTACACCTTAGTCTGTACATAACAATCAAGCATCAACACCACCAACATCAAGGTACATACCTAGTTTGATGTGCTTGATTAAATTCCAATCCCTTACCCTCATACATGATATAATCTAATGGAAATGTTTCAATCTTGAAATCTTGAAAACTATTAAGTCTGTTGAATTCTGAATGGGATCTAAAATTCTACTTTTTGCATATGAAGTCCGATGAGGTTGGAACCACTCTCAAACATCCTGAAACAATTAATGGTAATGTTAAAAATTTAAGTAAAATGATGGAAAATAAAAGATAAGGAGAATGTGATGGAAAATAAAAGATAAGGAGAATGGTCACTTAACCATTTACTATTAGTAGCTTCAATGTCTGATGTACAAAACTGGCAAACTTTTTAAAACTCCATGGTGATATTTTGGTTCTACGCGTGATTTTTTAGGAAAAATTGCCGATTTTTTGAAAAAATCGCGATTTATTTGGCAGAAAAAATCAGCAGGCTGAAAAAATAGCGATTTTTCGGGAAATCAGCGATGTTTTCCACGATGATTAGTGTATCTAAGGTATTGGACTGGAATTAAATAACAACATGCTAAAGTGCAAGCTTTATTTTTTTGAGCTTGAAAACAACATGCTTATGTTTTTACACAGGCAAATTCTCCAGGCCAGAATGCATCAGTTGTTCTTCCAAAAGATGAAGATATTGTTTGGCCATCTGCGCAAGACAAGATTCCATTTTGGAGGAAAGAGTTTCCTACAAGGCAAGCAACTTCAAAAGCCACAATCAATGTAATTGGACAGGATTCTGATATTATGCACATTGTACATGTTACAGCTGAAATGGCTCCCATAGCAAAGGTTGGTGGGTTAGGTGATGTTGTTACTGGTCTTGCAAGGGCTTGTCTACATAGAGGACACAGAGTGGAAGTAATGCTTCCTTTCTATGAATGCCTTCAGAAGGAGCAGATAAATGATTTAACTCTTTCAGACACATACTTATCATATCATAATGGAGATTGGGTATCTACTCGTGCCTACCGTGGTCATGTTACTGGAATACCAGTGATACTTATTGAACCAGCCAATCAGTTTTTTAAAGGACAACGTGTCTATGGGGGTTCATACAATGAGCTAGAAGCTTATTTGTTTTTCAGCCGTGCTTGTCTTGAATTGATGCAGGTGTTTTCATTTGCCTTATTATTCATTGTTTGAGTAGCATGTCTTAGCAGCAATGTAGGAAAAAGTTGCCTCAGAAGCTTGTCAAAGAATTCAATTTTCTGACATATCAGTGAAATTCTGTAATGGAACAGGTGACTGCCACTCAGCCTGACATCATTCATGTTCATGAATGGCAGACTAGCGCATTATCTCTTCTTTATTGGGATATGTATCACAAGCTTTCTGTTAAGGTTATGGATGATTTTTTCTCCTTTTCATCAGGCACTCAAAATAGCCTAGCATTTTAACACACTGCAACATTAGCGACACACCAGATGATCAACAGCCACCATTTATTTGGTTGAAATGGACATCTGTGCACTTGTTTACTAATATTAAATATGCTGATTTTGCAGAAACCAAGGCTTATTTTGACAATACATAATATGGAGCATTATGGAGAATGCAGGTAAAGTTGTCCACCTCGGTTATCCTTATGATTACTTTTGTGACATTGATTTGCTTAGAAAATCAGAGATGCACACTAGAAGATAAAAGGCTATCCTTAAAAAAAAATTAAAATGATGAAAAGTATGACATTTACTTACATTTGTAAAGATATTGCATACATGTTCCTCATTTATTAATTCTCAAGATTGTGTGGGGTCTATGGGGTAAAGCTGGTGGTGTCTAGGAGAAGCCAAAGAAGATTTTTGTTCAACCTATTGCAATGATGAATTCTTCTGATTTAGAGTTTTAGAAAACCATTTACCATTTTCTTTTGTATTTTCTCAAACCAAATTTAGAACCTACACAGAACCATGGTTGTTGTAAAAATGAGTTATTTTGTACTTTATATTTGAAGGGCTGTAGCTGATGAGACTTAGTCCATGACTCCATAAGTTCCCGGTGGACTTAGACTATATTTTAATTGTAATTTACGCTTTGCACTTGTTCTTTCTTCTGTCCCATTGCAAATAATTTATAGGTGACTTGGTCAAACTTTATTAGTCACCTTTTATTGTATTTTATTGGAGACATGGTCAAAATTGACCACTCTCCCACCATCTTGGTAGACGAAGCCGTCAATTTGCTGCACGGAGGGGGTCTATTGTCCCAAAAACAAGGGGGTCTTGTACATCAATTTGACGTCTGGCTAGGCCGTGACCTTAAACTAGATTATTATTATTATATAGTTAGTACAAATGAGTGCACAACTTATGTGTATATTGTGGCTATCTCCTTTCTACTTGCATGCTTGTTCTCTCTCTTGGGTTTCTATTTTTGTATGTGAGTACTTGCATTGCTGTTGTGTGCCTAAGTTGCATGATACAGGGAAATGGGTATATGCTGGAAATGTGATCCCCCAAGATATTGGACGATGTTTCCCCATTTCCAATATCTCGGGGGATCACATTTCCAGCACATGCCCATTTCCTTGTATCGTGCAACATAGGCACACAACAGAAGTGCAAGTACTCGCATACAAAAATAGAAACCCAAGAGAGAGAACAAGCATGCAAGTAGAAAGGAGATGGCCATATATATATATATATGACTATTTTAGCCTCAAGGGTTAGCTCAAGCAGTCATAAGCCAGACATGAGATCTCTACCACAAGTTGGGGAGTTCAAGGATTCAACTCTCTTGATCCCTTTGGGGTTAGGTGCTTGGAATTCAGGCACCAACAGTTTACCCTATTTACTATCTGTGGATCATGAGAAATAGGGTTTTCAGCAAAGTTTTCTTAGGAAAAAACAAATAATGTAATGTGCTGTTTTATAAACAACACATTATATTGAAACTTTGAAAGAAAGTATTATAAATAAATCAGCAAGAAAATTTAAATTATAGTGTAGGCATATGAAAGATGAATTACACTAACTAGCATGGGACAGCAAGCTACAGGAGTTTGATGACAGACAAATAAGTTAGTATAGATGGGTACAGGAGGGCAAAAGTTCACTGGGGTCCATAGAAGCGATCTAGGTGCACCAGTACTCTCTCCTTGCTTTATCAAAAGTTACACTTTGTGAACCATTCCCCATAATCTAAATTCCTCTTTCTCTAGTTAGAGTCAAACACTTATAAAGCAGCCTTGCAACGGGACCAGGTTTGCTTTTCCAATCTAGAAATAACACTACCGACGCCATCATCTCTGTCTCCTTATCGCTTGTTAACACTCAGATTTACCCAAGCATATCCAATGGAAGCCGGCTTTTGCCTTTGGTTGTAGCATACAGATCCCGGTTCATGACCTAAGGCCAGGGAAATTGTTCAATCTGAATTCATTAATGGGGTCTATTGCTGCCTAATACACACCTAGGGGGAACGCGGTAGGAAACCTTCAAGCCGCTTGGTGTGTCCTTGGGGGCAAGTGAGAGTCAAGTGCTGTCACCTGATTACGCGACTCCTCTGTCTAGGATACTCCTAGCGAAGCCAAGGGGGTTGGTCCCTGTTACTGGGAAAATTAGCAGGCTAATTCCCAGTAAGCAAAAATAAGATCAGTGACCCAATGTCACCTCGGTCACAGTTCTAACTTCTTCGGAAGCAAATAACCTCCAAGGAGAAGTACCCTTTGATAACCTGTAAGACACTAGTACAACCAAACAACTATAACTACTATGCAATTTGTAGTTAGACCAGTGCCTAAATGGAGTCAATTAGTAAATGAAGAAGGCATGCAATTTATCATTAGGTGTGAGAAAGACAAGGAACATTCATTAAAGTGCCTATATCAAACAATTATACCATCAATCCCATAGAAGAATATTTATCAACATTCAATGTAAGTATATCATTCCACGAGATGCAACATTAGTTCATTCACCAATTAATTATGACAATTCATAACCAATGACTACAATTTGAGATTACCACTAATGAAATATAAGACTTCTTGTATAAAGATCATTCACCAAGGATTATTTAATTCAAGAGTCAATCCACTTGTATCATTACCAAATGTAAACAAATTCAAGATACCAATTCAAGTCAAAGTATTCCACTAAAAGTAGAGTCCAAAATCCAGCTGAGTACAAATATCAGTCTAGATCAGTTATAGCATTCAATAGCGTGTGGTAATCATAAAACTTTAAATATCCAACCACCAGCCACTTTAGAGAAAACTTTGTCATAAAAACAAAGATATTCAGTGATATATATCAGCAGTAAAAGACCTTGTCAAACACTAATCTAACCAACCAAACCAAGACTAAAATATATGTTAAAGAAGTCTTTTCTACACATGCTGTAGGTATCTTTCATAGGTATATCGGCACAGTAAATTACCTTAAGTATGCACAGAAAATGGATAAAAAGGTAAAGGACTTAACTCCAAGAAGTAAGTGAATAGGTGTACAAAATCAGATCTCATATTTTAGAGTATAAAATTAATCAGAAGTAGGAATCTTTAAGATGCAAACAAGACAAAGATAACTTCAGAATTTAGCAGTGTTCCACCAAGTTTCCGGGACGTGGGAGCGCGGGAGCGGGGAAACGCACATTGGGGACGTGTAGAGACACCCCCAAATTTTGGGGGCGGGGAGGTGTCGGGGTCCCTAACATAGGGGGCCATGTCTCTAAAATTATTAAAAAATTAAAAAATATGAATCCCAACATATCAATTCCTCATCCCATCACCATTTACATATTAAATTGAAATTCATTAGTGTGCAATGTAAACATGATATTGAATTCATAATGGCTATTTTAATTTCTTAATACATGCATGTCTTCCATTATAAGTTATAACTTTGAAATTTGAATCATAGACATAAACAGTAGATAAATTTAAAATGATAAATCATAAATTTGAATTATAGACATGTCAGATAAACACCTACAAATAAAGAGTGATGAGTCAAAGAGTCAATCTGAGTTCGTCAATGACAGTAAATAAAATTATAAAACTAAAAGTAGCAGAGAGAAATCATCAAAAGAGCATCAATGAGATAGTTCCATCGACTGGTCCTGTTGATGCATCTGCTGCATGAAGTCACCATCTATGGGAGTGTCACCATCTAAGTTAGAGTCACTCTTAGTCTCAGCCTCGAGACTGATTTATTTTTTAGGTTTTTTTTGTTTTTTCATAAAAAAAATTAAAAATTCAGAAGGGGGGAGCACCTAGGCGTCCCCCATTTTCGGGAGGGGGCGTCTACAAGCCCCCCTCTGCGGGAAACTCCTCCTAGTGCGTTTCCCCAAGTTTTGCAGAAAAGGGGGCGCTGGGAAACGTTTCCCATGGAGCCTCCCAGCCCTCGGGGCATGGGAAGCGCAGGGGGCGAGCCCCCGACCCTGGGAGACGCGTCCCCGTGGAACACTGGAATTTAGTACTCGAAATACTAAATTAAATTTGTTTGTTTTGTGTGTGTGACAGGTGACGGGAGGTAGTTAGGGTTTAGCACACAGGGTCTGCAATATTGCAGACCTGTGTGAAGGTGAAATAAGGGTTCAGATAGGGCAGCAAGGAAGGAGTGGAGATAGGGCTGCGAATTAGGGCAAAGGCATGGAGAAAGGAAAGAAGGAAACAACGAAAGGTAAAAGGTAGAAGGTTAGGAAAAGAGGAAGAAAGGAGGGTTTAAGGGTGCTGCTAGGGTTTAAAACATAGAAATCAGACTTAGGTTTAGGGTTTTAGGACTTGCTTTAACACTACAATTTAGGTTTTTAGCATATAAATTAACCACTAACTCAAAATTTTAAAAATTTAAGACTAATTAACATAAAAATTAAACTAAGCTAACATAATATATATAAACTCAGAAAAATTAGGGTTTTTTAAGGATTTTTGAGAATTTTAAATTTTTAGGGTGCCTACAATTTCGCCCTAGGGTTTCTAGGGTTTCTGGGGACAAAAAGGCAGGCCGAATTTATAGGAGGGAGGGCCGAAATTTTAGGGAGGCCAAAAAATTTGAAAATTTTAATTTTTAGAGTTTTTTTTTAGGAATTTTTGAGAATTTTAAATTTTTAGGGATTCCTAAAATTTCGCCCTAGGTTTTTTGGGCTAAATAAGGCAGGGCGAAATTGTAGGAGAGGGCCGAAATTTTAGGAAGGAAAAAAATCGAAAAAATTAAATTTTTTTAGTTTTTAGGGTTTTTGTCATAAAATTGCAGACCTAAATCTAACCCTAATTCTACCATAAAAATGCAGATTTACACATGAAAATGCAAAATTTAACCCTAAATAATAATTACAAATGTACAAACTCGTAAAATTGGTTTAATGAAGTAGATGAACAACTCGGGTTTCAAAAGACAACTGTTCACCAAACCTAGGGCATCAATGAGAGGAGTAACCCTCCTTAAGATGGTACTTGGCAAGCTTGGCCAACTAGGGCTCACCTCCCCAATCTCTAGGATTCATAGAGGAAGCCTAGCTTAGGAAAGACTTGAAGACCTAAAGCTCAAGCTTGAATGCAAAGGTGATCAAATGACGAAAATGAAATGCAAGTCAAGACAAAATGAAGCAACAATGGCTTCCATCCAACCCTAACAAGCATCACCTTCATACAAATTGACTAAGAGACATCAAACCAAAAGTAAAGATACCTCTATGTGCATGTGTTAAGAAAACAACTCTAGCCTCACCTTAGCAATTGCATGAACAAAAGTAAAGCTTCCAAGAAATGCTTCAAACTTGCAAAATATCCTTCATCAAGGAGAGTGCATCCCTTCAAAGAGCCCTAGTTAGGGAAAATAACAGACATAATGAAATTATCCCAAGAGTTGATTTCTAAAAATGAAGTGTGGAGATCTTATTTATATGATCTGACACTCACTTTACACAAAATAAGGTCAATTTAATATTTAAAAATATCAGCTTAAAAATATAACAAAAATAATATGAAATAATCTAAAGATGGCCTATAGTAGGCTACCTGGGGTATTTTCCCCCCTAGGTGCAAAAATATGCAAAACACGGCCAAATTTGACGAAACTGAAGGCCAGACTGTGCAGGGGGGGTCGTCATGCCCCAACTAACCCCAACAGTGATGAAAACCCTCAACGCCCCCCCTTTTAGCAAGCAAACAGTCTGCCAAGGAGGATAACGCCATCCTTTGTAGGAGGGATTAGAGAGAGGGCGTTGCTGAACTGGAGGGCCAGGAGAATGCTGAAGGTGCTCTGGATGATAAGCAAGTGTCTTAGCACTGAAGAAACTGCCGCTAGAGTGATAAAACAAGGACGGGGGCATGTGACCCAGTGACCCACCTCTGGAAGCCCCAGACACCAACCTCAGGGTTTAAAACCCTTTCATGAGGCGGTCAACGATGCCATTAAGCCATAGTACTTCCAAAGGAGAAACCAAAGGGTATGGCCATGACCCCACCTTAGAATAAGCTGGCTAAACACCCTTCCTGGTCAGAAAAAGACACCCTCTCCCTAGGGCACCTCTGCAGGTACACTGGTGCTGGTACCATCGTAACAGTCCCTATAAAAGAAACTATGGATTTTAAACTATGAAATATAAAAGGCACATCTAGGAGTTTAATGATGGATATGAAAATACTGAAACAAAGCATTTGTAGATAAATTAATTCAACAAGATTTTAAAGATTGCATTCACGACATATTGGCAGATTGAATTAAACCATGAAAATCATATAGTAGACTAGTGCCAAAAATGTTTGAGTTGTTGCTGTGTTGGGAATGCGGCTTGTGTCTTTGTTTTTCAGTTTTAAATTATTAGTGATGACTGATGAGTGATTAAGGGAGTGGGTTGATTGCTTGTTTGGCCCAACTCTCAATCGCTCCTTCGAACTGAGTGTAGTGACAGCTATACCAAGTGTCCAACCAGGCGAGACAAAAGTATGCCTTTGGCAGCCTGCTGACTCTATAGTTAGCCTCACTCGACCTCCCGAGTTCTTGAGATTGAATCTTTGTAGGATTTCCCTATTAAAACTAACCACTCAAAGTCCCCTTTTTGATTGACTAAACTGTTCAGACTAAGCTGCAACGGTCAATAGCATATCCGTATCTCTCCCCATGACACTTTGTAATAAATTTTCCATATTTGGCAAAGGATAGTTGTTTTCAAGGAGGCTTGATTCAAATTTCTAAAATCTATGCATATCCGTATCTCTCCACTTTTCTTCCTCACAATTACCGGATTGGATACCCAAGTAGTATGTCAGACTGGTCGTATGATCCCAGCTGCTAACATCTTCTCGAGTTCCTTTTTGACTAAGGGGGCTAACTTAGGATTTATATTTCGCAACTTTTGTCGATAAGGTTTTTTGCTCCTTCATTTAAAGGGATTGTATGTTCAATGATAGCGGGATCAAAAGTTTTGAGATCATCATATGTCCAAGCAAAAACATCCATATACTCTCTAATTAGATTTTCAATGGCTTTTCTCTCCTTTGGGGAAGCATTCTTTCCAATCTTAATCATTTTAGGAGCAACTGGAGATCCTATGTTAATCTCTATGACCTCATCTATGGGCTCATATCTTCTTCCTTTATACTCATCATGTCTGTTGAAGTTTTTCTCTAGAGGAATTGATGATTTCATAATATCAATATCTTGCACAGACAAATCCTTTATTCTATCATCCAAGTCGACAGTGCCATTTTGAAAATTGTCTACACAATGCAAGAATGATATAATTTGGGCATCATCATAAAAAAATTGCCAATGGTCTTGGTTATCAGGAACAGATGGTCTGAACAAAACTTCAACTTTGCAGTCCTTCTTCTTGAGACGATCTGGGACTTCAAAAGTACATGCTGTTACTGATAATGCGTCAACCAGACCGTTTTCTTCTCTTGGAACAACTTTAATTGAAAACGCATCAAACATCTCAATGGCATCCCATACAACATTTCTATAGTCTTGAATTCGATTGTTCTTAGCTACAAATTGATTTTTAACCTGAGATACAATTAGATCTGAATCCCCTATAATGCTTAAACACTTAATCTTTTGATCTCGAGCAACTTCTAATCCTAAAAGTAATGCTTCGTACTCGGCCACGTTGTTAGTGCATTCAAACTCAAGGCGGAAAGAGTATATTTTCTCTTCACCAGAAGGTGAGGTTAGAACAATCCCAACTCCCGCACCATGCCGAGACTTAGCCCCATCAAAATGCATTTTCCATATTTGACTAGGAGGAAAAGGATGTTGTCGAATTTCTTCCCAATAATTTGCCAAAACCATATAATTTCCAACCTCATCTATGGGGCGCATAACTTCTTCAAAAAGATGGTTAGGAGTTTCCACATGTTCAGACATAGGTTTTTCATTTAAGAGCTTAAAGTAAGCATTTCCTCCTGTTACCAACTTTTTTGTACAAATAGTTGAACCTCCATTGAGCCGCCAGTGTTGGAACACCATTAGTGTTCACTTCCAGAGTATCAGGGGTTCAGATGACAACAATTAGCCAACTTTGGCTAGCCAGTTTTATTTTTCAGTCAAAATGACCATGGCCCCACGGGGTTTGTAATAAGTGTGCTAGTAGGATTTTTGAGTGGCTCGGTCCCCCATGACTTGGTTATCAACTAAGGTATTCTAGGGAGTTTTTTCCCTTGTCAATTATGCTTTGCCTATAGCCGAGTCATAATCGACGAGGTTTTCTCCCGCTTCCTCCAAAACTGGAATGCCCAATTTTGAAAATTGAGCCTTGGGGGGTTATTAGAGTCCAACTGATGCATATAAGCCTACTAAACACCATGTATGTCTTAGATGGTCATTTCATAGGGTCCTCGTCCAATAAAAACACTGTCCGAAATTTTTTTACCAGACGTGTTGGATGAGTTTTTTTATTATTTTTCCAAATATTTAATTGGAAAAATCTATTTTGTAATATGTCAGTCATCCGGGGTCTGATTTTAGAGTTTGAAGGCTTAAATTATAAGCCAAAAATCATACATGACCCCCGGATCAGCTTATCCTCGATTTCAGATGTCAATTCAGCCTTATAATTAATAATTTCTCAAAAAACTCATTTACAGAGAAATTATTGATTAAAATATTAAAAATGAATATTTTGGAGATAATCCAAATCTCTCCAAAATAAACCAAAAAGAATAAAATAAAAGGCTAAATGATATGGCACAGAGCATTGAAGATGATTCCAATCAACTCCAGTTACATTCAGTCAACTATACAGTCACTGCAAGAGATCTCCCTAAAAGGAATTCGCCCTCCTTCATAAAATCCACGAATTGGTGTGTTGTCAACAGTTTAATGGAAGGTTGAGATTGTAATGAATGCTATGGTAGGCGCCCTAGCCACCTCATGGCTTGGCTCCTATTGGAACTCATTGCATATCCCATAAATTGCTCATGCATTAAATTCTTGAGGCTCACGTATATCTCCTTGAGGCTCACGTATATGTCCTTGTGGGCTCACGTATTACACTTGGCAACTATTGGTTTGAGTGGTGATATTTCCAAGAAAGGGATGGGGGGCGCCTTGGCTAGGTGGAGGCCACCTCCCCATCCTAAATCAATGTAACTCGAGTTGTAGTGAGGGATTAACACTCCAAGCTTTGTTATGACTTGGATATGATTGGATTTTGGTGGGGAATTCGAATTTGACATGTTCCATTGGCTCCTTTCTTAGCCAATTCGAATTGACTCCTAGGATAGCTTGTATTTTGTATAAATAGAGGCTCTTGGAGCTCTATTCTTCATGGATTTTTTGGGCAAACTTACTCTGCCAGATTGTACATGTGTTATAGCTTTTGCTATTTGAAATAAAGTGACTTTGGAGGTCCATATGGTGTGTTGATTCTTGTCATGCGAAGTACTTCATCTATATCAAGGTGATCTTGTTCTTGTTTATTTCTTGCATTTCACTATTTTGATCAAATATTTAGCTTAGAAGGCTTTATTAAGTCCATAGGGTGGGCATTTGTAGTTCAACTTGTCCATTTATGTTGGGTTTTATGTGATTTGGAAGGAGTAGACTGTAGTTGGAAATACTTATACTCTTCTAATCCCATTTTGCTTTGCATACTATACTTGATCAAGAGGTGTTTGTGAGAGATTTCTTGTGCAGATCTCCCAGGTTTGAAGAGAAGTTTGAGCTCGGGTACTTCTCTCATCTCTTCAGAAGACCTATTTTTCCTAACATTGTGTGCTTTTCAGGGCCTCCTAAAGTTGATCTCAAGCCTCAAAAAGTTTGGCAAGAAGTACTATTTCAAGGATCCATCTCTTCAATCTACTTAAACTTGGTTACTTGGTTACCTTGGAAACCCTAAAAACACCCTTGTTTTCGTTTTGTGGGTATCCTTCCTTTCGTTTTTGGCTTCTTTTCCTCCTTGCTAGCTCTCGTACACCTTTTTTAGGCCCTTAGCCCTTCTTCCTTTTGTCCTACTCTTCCAAGCTTTCAAAAGCCCTTTCCTTAGTTCTCAAACCCCTCTTCTCCTTTCGTCTTGCTTGGCCTACTCCCTCTTTTTGCTAGCCTTTTCCCTCTCAAAAAGATCTCATAGTCTCCTTTCCTTTTTCCCTTCTTACCTTGCATTCATCCCCTTCTTTCTTTCCTTCTATTACCAACTTATTTATACCATAGTTGGATTATCTGAAGGGCCGCCATATGACAAACATGATAAGTGTTTGTGTTCCAGTGTATCAGATGATCCATCCTTTGTGCCTAGCCAATTTTGGCTAGTTAGTTTGTTATTTGTCTTGAAATGACCACGCCTTACGGGGTTTTTGTAATAAAAGTGTGCTAGTAGGGTTTGAGTGACTCGGTCACCCATGGCTGGTTTATCAACTAAGGTATTCCAAGGAGTTTTTTACCCTGACCAATTATACTTTGCCTTTAGCCGAGATATAATTGATAAGGTTTTCTCCCGCTTCCTCCAAAGCTGGAATGCCCGATTTTGAAATTCTGGCCATGGGGGGTTATTAGAGTCCAACTGATGAATATGAACCTACTAGACACTATGGGTCGAGTCAGTGGTCATTTCCTAGGTCTGTAGTGGTTTTTAAACGTTGTCCGAAATTTGTTTACCAGACGCGTTGGACAATAAATTATTTTATTTTTTAAGGAGAATGTGATGGAAAATAAAAGATATGGAGAATGGTCACTTAACCATTTACTATTAGTAGCTTCAATGTTTGATGTACAAAACTGGCAAACTTTTTAAAACTCCATGGTGATATTTTGGTTCTACGCGTGATTTTTTAGGAAAAATTGCCGATTTTTTGAAAAAATCGCGATATATTTGGCAGAAAAAATCAGCAGGCTGAAAAAATAGCGATTTTTCAGGAAATCAGCGATGTTTTCCACTATGATTAGTGTATCTAAGGAATTGGACTGGAATTAAATAACAACATGCTAAAGTGCAAGCTTTATTTTTTTGAGCTTGAAAACAACATGCTTATGTTTTTACATAGGCAAATTCTCCAGGCCAGAATGCATTAATTGTTCTTCCAAAAGATGAAGATATTGTTTGGCCATCTGCAGAAGACAAGATTTCATTTTGGAGGAAAGAGTTTCCTACAAGGCAAGCAACTTCAAAAGCCACAATCAATGTAATTCGACATGATTCTGATATTATGCACATTGTACATGTTACAGCTGAAATGGCTCCCATAGAAAAGGTTGGTGGGTTAGGTGATGTTGTTACTGGTCTTGCAAGGGCTTGTCTACATAGAGGACACAAAGTGGAAGTAATGCTTCCTTTCTATGATTGCCTTCAGAAGGAGCAGATAAATGATTTAACTCTTTCAGACACATACTTATCATATCATAATGGAGATTGGGTATCTACTCGTGCCTACCGTGGTCATGTTACTGGAATACCAGTGATACTTATTGAACCAGCCAATCAGTTTTTTAAAGGACAACGTGTCTATGGGGGTTCATACAATGAGCTAGAAGCTTATTTGTTTTTCAGCCGTGCTTGTCTTGAATTGATGCAGGTGTTTTCATTTGCCTTATTATTCATTGTTTGAGTAGCATGTCTTAGCAGTAATGTAGGCAAAAGTTGCCTCAGAAGCTTGTCAAAGAATTCAATTTTCTGACATATCAATGAAATTCTGTAATGGAACAGGTGACTGCCACTCAGCCTGACATCATTCATGTTCATGAATGGCAGACTAGCGCATTATCTCTTCTTTATTGGGATATGTATCACAAGCTTTTTGTTAAGGTTATGGATGATTTTTTCTCCTTTTCATCAAGCACTCAAAATAGCCTAGCATTTTAACACACTGCAACATTAGCGACACACCGGATGATCAACAGGCACCATTTATTTGGTTGAAATGGACATCTGTGCACTTGTTTGCAAAATATGCTGATTTTGCTGAAGTGTATCTGGCTACAGGTGCAAACGTCTCTTCATAATCTATCCCTTCTTTCTGGGAGAAGCCACGAGCCACAAACCTTGCCTTGTATTTCTTTATGCTACCGTCTGCAGCATGCTTGATCTTATAGATCCACTTGGAAGTCACATCAGACTTCCCTTCTGGTCTCGGGACCACATCCCAAACATCATTCTTTATGATCGACTAGTATTCCTTGATCATGGCATTCTTCCATTACGGCATCCCGAATCCTGGGAACTTCAGATTCTTCAATATCTTCAATAGATAGCTTCGTTGCTGGAACAAATGTTGTAGTCCATCTTTTGTAGGTGATTGTACACGATCTTTCCTACAAGTCAAATTCAATTGCATGATTAGAAACTTCTCATCGTTTTTTCAAAAAACAAATTCTTATACATAAATACATATATCATACAGTCATGCAATTATCTTAGTCAATGCTTCAATACAACATTTATCCATATCCCGTATTCACACGGTAACTTTCTAGATGCCTTCCATCTCTACCAGAACATTGTTAAGAGTGTGCACAACTCCCAACATGTCAGCAAAGAGGTTTCATTCTAGATAAATAGCAATGGAATGTTGTACAGTACCATAGGCCACTTACCCATTACTTGCATATTAATAGTATCTTGTTCATTAATGCAACTTTTCTAATATGCATAATATACATCTAGGAACATAAGTATGTACACCATTTAAGTAATTTTATATATAATAACTGACAATTCAAATACTTATCTTTGTTTAGTTGTAGGGTGGAGTCCCTCTCAATCTTTGCTTCTTTGCAGGAACTACTGGAGTGTGCTCCCTCTTGATCTTTGCTTCCTGGATTACCTTGTCCTTGAACTTATATTCATCCTGGACCAATATGCATGCTTAAGTGTGCACTAGTGTCATCATTGTGACAACCTCAAGATCTCATACACAATCATACATTCATTAGTATAATTTCAATACTATAAAAACATTATAATCCTAAATAAACTTAACATGTATGGTCATGATTATTTCACACACAGGTAATTTATCACGAGCATTAGTATTCAAGGTTTCAGGGAGGACTTCTATTACTCATGCATATTCTTATTTAACCATAGGACTCTTCTGGTTAGTCATATCATTAATCAAAGTAAGAAACATAATATGCATAATCCCATGATTACTCAAACTTATAACTTCATGAACAATCATCAATCATACAAAGGTATACTTATATAAGAGATCCTAACACAAGGTAGGGTTCTAACTTTACCTGGATTATCATGTTAGCTAGTTATGTCTAACATACCCGCATAATGTCTTCTTGTTCTCTTCAATGACTTGTGCTAGTAACCTGCATATCTCATAGGTTAAGCATTGTAGAACCAAATTATACATACCTCGTAAGTAGAGCTTATATGCGATCCATGACTATGGATGAGTCTTTGTCTTCATGTCACCATGGTCATATGTTCTTGAACTAGAACTTTCTTGATGTACCTTTCATGTTAGCGGACAACATCAACCTCATACAACACCACAGTGCATTAGTACAATCATAAGTGTCATAACCCTAATCAATGAATGTCTTCTATCATGCATTCATACTTTTACTAGGGTGATAAAACAAGTCTAAAATTAATCAAGATTGTGCTAACCTCAATAACATGAAGACAAACATATCATAAACTTAATCATGAACAGATTTCAAAATATACCTGTAAGTCATACCTGTCAGATTGCTTGTAGTCTTCTTATGTAAGGCCTTGGCCTCATCTCCCTTTGGAACTGGAACTTCTTCACTTATGTAGGTGTCCAATTCATTCTCTTCTAGGATTAACCCAATCATGATTAGTAGTGCCCATAGTTACAGCAGCAGTTTCAGAGGATAGATGATGGTTCAGATTGATGAGCATTCAGGTATATGACTCAGCAGGTATATCATTGTGTTATGGTTATATTGTTTTATACTTATTCTTATAGCATGTCTTAGCACTTAGTGTCATGATCTGGCGATCATATAGATATGTGGACCTGGTTGATCTTATTATATATACTATATTGTCCCTACTCAGACTTAGGTGTCCAATTCATTCTCTTCTAGGATTAACCCAAAATGGATTTAAGGGTGGCTAAAATTACCCCTTGGAACCACCATAAGCTTCCTATTATATTTTGTCATCATGATTTGGTGGGATTCCCCTCTTCTAGGGCGATTTTGTCCACTTATATTATATTTTATGAGTGATCCATGTATTTTATTGTTGAGCTCATCTCAACCATTGATTAGACATTTGTATCTTTTAATCTTAGCCACTCATTCAAAAAGTGGTTAGGATTTTGATGCCTCTCCTTCCTATTTAAAGGAGAGAGTTTCTCATTGTAAGGGGTCTTTGGCTCTTGGATTATTGGTATAGAAAAACTTTCTTGTGGAAATTCTTGCGGTCTCCTTTGATCTCTCTTTTGACTCCATTCGCCCATTTGATATACTGGCACTGGCCTTTCCTCTAGGACTAATCCTCCCAACTTTCCCATCACTCAATCAAGATACATTTTTCTGTTACAATCGTTTCCTAAGGTAGCCTCTTCAGTTCACCTTGCCCTCCGTTGCACCTGCCCTAGCGATCCTATCTTAGGGATACGCCGCTTGAGTTGGAGAAGAGCCAACCTGAAGTGAGGAGAGAGGAGTGTGGTGACATTGGCTTCTCTTTCGAGAGTTGTCATCGAGCTGGTGTGTTCACATTTTGGGCTTCAAAACATGCATGTTAGTTTTGGGAGTCAACAGAACCAAAGAAGACAAAGTCAAACACTCTACTTTTTGTAAAAATCCATTGAGGCTTTCTTCCATTTTTTCCAAGTTTCTCTCAAAGTGGTTGAAAATCCAAAATATTGTACTTGTTTAATGAAAGTTTCATAAGTTGGGTTTTTAATCCCCTACACCCAACTTCCCCTATTTGGGGAAGTCTTGTAGTGTCCTTGTGTGTTTGCTTTCTTTCCTTAGCTTAGTTTACTTCTACAAAGTAGCTTAGTTTCATTTTTGTTGTAGAACACTAATTGTTAGACTAGTTCATTTTCGCAAGTACACTACATATTTCCATTGCTAAATTAATCAAACTACTTGCACTTTATTTTTCTGTCTTGCATATCATTTAGTTCAGATAAGTCTCTTGAACTTGTCGCAAGACGAGTCAAGAGCACTCTCTATCGGAGAGCATACTTGTATTGTTGCATTGCATTGCATGTAGTTAACTAAGTCTCTTGAACCTCTGTCATAAGGCAAGTCAAGAGCAGTCTTTGTCGGAGAGCTGCATCTGTGGTTAATTAAAATTCGCAACTCACACATTCCGATAATAAAAACTTGAATTTATTTTGTTGCTTTCCACCACCAAGTATGCTCTGCCTTCCCTAAGGGGTTGGATTACTCAGAACGGTGACTAGATTTGATTAATCTCACAAGTGATAACCATAATAAAACTTTCAACCCCATAACCAACGCACCGACGTTATCTTGATAAATACTCAGGTAGTGGGCAAATTCCAAGTGTGGGCGCCGAGCTATCCAATCTGGACACTCGCTGGTTAAATTCTCTGAACACCTAGCTTGTGATTCCAGACAGGTTCGTCATGTCTTCGAACGGAGCCACTGAAAGTATTTCCGGTTAGTTTTCCTAGACACCTAAATCAAGATCACTTAAAATTTACTTTAAAATTTACAAAGAACACTTGCAAAATGATCTCACAAACACACTGAACTCTTGTATCTCAGCATCCCAAGCACCTCAATTTTCGACTCCATAAGGCACTGGTCCTTTGTTTATTTTATTTATATATCTGAAGTGCGTACTTTTTCCATTCAGTATTATCTCATTACGGATGCTTTTGCATATCAATCAGTGGCGTTTTCTTTAAAATACTTTGCAAGTTTATCTTTGTGCTTCTCAACTTTTCAATTATTGTAAAACTGTGATCTCATCATAAAAAAACTCATAAAAAACACTCAACCGCATCCGCAACACCTTAAAACATTTAAAAAACATAGAGCCATAGACAACTCTTTGTAGGGACTATCCCCCTTGGCTTCGTTAGGATTTTGCCTAAACGGAGAAGTTGGGATTCAGGTGACAACACCTGGCTCATTGCTTGCCCCCAAGGCCACACCTCTCCCACTTGTAGTGAGGAGACAGCTTTCGAAAGATTTCTGCTGCTGGTGTGCATCTCGGTGGACAACACCTCCAATTGGGATGGTTGCATATGAAAGATCCATTTGAATACTCCCTCCTAATTTAGCAACCCATTCTCTTGACAACAACATTCCCCAAACATCGGGTATATCCAAAACAAGAACATTCATACTTATTTCAATTTCTGGATATGCTGCTAGCTTCATTTTCAGATTCTTGATTACTCCCTTAGATGTCACAGGTCGAGAGTCCATGGCACACACATTTTTAAACTGTCGTGACGGTTTTTGTTCTAGTTGTTCCATTACTTTAAGTGGCATAATATTCACTTCTGCTCCTGAATCCAACCTGCAATTGTGCAGAATCAACTGGTTTATTTCCAAAGCTAAATAAAATGGTGGATGACCACTACCGTTGTCAGTTACACTTTGAATCATGACGGGAAGGTCTTCCTCTGTAGTTAATTGCTTTGGAGTTTTAGTCTATAGAGTTATTTCTATTGGTGATCCAAGTGGATGCAATAACAACTCCCTTAAAGCAGCTGCGGCTGGCTATGTAGCTTTATCATCTCAAGAACTTGAAAAAGAGGGAGAAGCACCACATCCTGCAAATATTAGAACAGATCAAGGTGTACTAGGTCCAATTGTATCTATTATCACCTAAGTTGTGGCTGCCACTAAAGGGTATCCTATCCGGGATGGTAGAGGAGGGGCAGCTAAACTAAGTGACACCTCAAGGGCCTTGTTCACTACAGATAGAGTAGTTGTCACACCAAATGGGCTCTTGTTACTTTAGGCCAGGCTATGAGTTAGGCCAAGGGGGAGTCCCTAGTCAGATGGAGATAGCTAACTAACAAGACAAGATACACAAGCAAGATTTAAACTAAATACAATAGTGAAAACTTGTCTTAAAACTTCAGATCGAAAAGATAGATGGCAAGGGAGGCTTAGAGGACCAGCAATAATAGGAATGATGAATGTGGTCACGAATGAATAAATCCTTGCTATCTTGTTTAGCTATAAAGATCGCGGAGAAAGGCTGTAGATTCATTTGATGTTTCTAATAGTTTTTGTGACAATGAAATCATTGTTCCAAATTCTCATGAAGACCAGGTTGCTATATGCTTTTTTTCTTTGAAGAGCATCATGAAATGAAGGTCTCTGAATTTCAAGATTCAGAAATTTGTAATGATCAGCCTGTATATGATGAGTATGAAGATGATGAGGAGCAGATTCTATTCCATCACATGGAATTTTGCAGCAGTGATCCAATTTATGACAGCTATGAGTCAAAGCCTTGGGAAGGCAGTGAAGGAGATAAGGAGGAGTTACAAGAGCAACTCACAAAACTTTCTTCACCAACTGTTGAGCCACAGATTCAAGAGATCATTGAGCCCGAGTGTGACATCCTTGAGTCAGAAATAGAAGAAATCAGCAGTGGAGAAAAGCAGTTCATTCATTTTGAACAGCAAGAAAATTCTTTTCAAATTCTAGAAGGTTCACATGATGAAAACATTGAAAGTTTTTATCAGGAGCAGATTTCAATTCAAGATCTCAAAGACCATGGAAACAGTTCACAGCCTCTTCCTGCTTCATTCTCAGAATTTCAGGAAGAAGATATCAGTATCATCATTGAAGTAGTTCCTGCAAAGGATATTCAGAGACCATCCAATAAGCTGGAACATGAAAAGAAGATTTCCATTGAGGTATTCTTTCATACTTTTGATGATCCTATAGCAGATTATCTTGAAGCTTTAAGTGGTTCAAATATAGCATTCTTGTTATATAGAGAAGATGGGTCTGATTTTTCGTTTTAAGTTATAGCTTTTTATATTGCTGTTTCTTTTGATAATCATTAATGTGGAGAGGATTTATTGGTGCAATCCGTTGCTCGATTGGTTCTATTGGAAATTTGTTCTTACTTGATCTGACTGGTTCAACTGGTTTGAGTAGGAGTGTACATAAATAAGCTTAATTTCGAGCATTGGTGTGCAGTAGGTTGAATAAGATATCGTAGCCCAATGGAGACAGAGCACTAATACAAAGCAGAACAGATTGCAACTTTTGGTCCGCATTGTATGGTTGGTTACAGTTTTTAAAACAGATTTGGAGTTCAGAGATTTGGGAAGGCACATGGTCTGCAGGTTCATGGTGCTTCAGAGGGAGAGGCATGTATGCTGAGGTGACAGTGGGCATAGTGTGTACTGTATACAGTTCCACCAAGTTTTCATTGACAAAAGCAGTGCAGGTTCAAATATAAACACCACTCAACCATATTAAAATCCCTACATACGATCAATTCCTTAGTTGGGACAGAGGAAGCCGTTCAATCCCAAAGGGTACAGTTGTCAATATTAGTTTGGAGCGTACATGGAACAAAAATCCAGCAACCTTTCCTGAATCAAAACTGTAACCACATGCACTTGTGCGAGGGGTCATAACCATGCCTAACTACAAAGCTGCGTGAGAAAAAAAAGGGCTAAAACCACCTTAGACAAATGCATGTTTTACAGAGCAACATTTCCAGCTTTTTGTTCAAACAGAAACTAAAGTGCTTTTATAAACTTGGACAACAATGCTGTTTGGAGCAGACTTGGGCACAAAGGGAGAAATTTTGCATACAATAGAGCATTTACACAATTTGATGGGCTTTAAGATGGTAGAAGTTCTACTAGTAGTGCTGCCACATGCGGAAGAGACAGACCACTTACGTTGTCTAGTGTCTACATAACAATGTTAGTGGGAAAATCAATGTTGCCAGAATTGTTGCATCCATGAGTCACAATAACATTGTCAGCTTATATGGCTTAGTTCTTCTTTCCTGTTTCTTGGGGGACTAGCTATACATCTATCATCATGAGTGCCGTGACAGTACTAAACTAGTGTGTGTCCTCAAGGATGGTCCATTCTATTAGGATCTGTTCACACATTAACACTGGATGGATCAGAATCATATTTTATCATATAATCAATAGATACCGACGATGCATGCTTACTTCTGTATGCCAAGTCTTATTTTTGTCATTATTAGCATTTTGACTCCTTTGTTTAGTACAACTTCTGATTCCTGTAAAAATGTAGCACTTTATTTTGTCAACTAGCCACCTATATGAAGGATTGGAATGAATGTCAGATAAACTTTGATTTTGTCAACTACATCTATCATCATATGAGTGCCATGACAATAATAAACTAGTGTGTATCCTCAATGATGGTCCACTTATTAGGAGTTATTCCCTGATTAACGCTCACACATGAAGGATTAGTATTATATTTTATCGTATAATCAATATGTACTTAGGCTACATGCTTAATTTTGTATAACAGCTCCTTTTTTGTCATTATTAGCATTTTGACTCCTATGTTCAGTACAAAGTAAAAATGTAGTGGTTTATTTTGTCAACTAACTGCTTATGTGAAGGATTGGAGTGAATGCCCAATAAACTTTGATTCTGTCAACTACATAATAAAGAGCCTACTTTTCCAAACTCCTACTTGCAGCTGAGATATGTAGGGAGCTATACACATCTACAAGGAAGTGTGTGGTGACCTTAGGACTTTATCAAGCAATTATATACCTACTATTTTGTATGGGTGCTTTTCACTGGCAGTTTTTACTATTTTTCTCTGTCGGTCAGAGCCAGTTATCAATAGGTTTGCTTTCTGTTATATATTTAGGATTCTATTTCACCAGTCTTTTATTATTACAAATTGCTATCATTCTTGAAATTGCACATTTCATTGTTTGCATGCCAATAATTAGAGTGAAGAAGATTAATATAGGGATCATCTTGTTGGTTTATTTGATCCTTCCTGTTTTGTTTGTCTTCCTTTGTTTGCTATTTTTTAAATGGGTTAAAAGAGTTTGTAACTTTGTATCTGTTTTTTCATCTTCTCTGCATTCCTATTGTAAATTAATCCTTCATTGGTTTTGGATGGATTTTCTCATTCCTTTCAGGCAGGAGCAATTAAACATCTGTGGGTTGGATGGGTCTGTCTATAGCACTATAGATAAGGTATCTTTTAACCAAATTTATTTATTTTCAGAGTATAGTTCTCTAAACCTTATTAATGGTCTATGTAATAATCAGTATTGAATATGTTTGGGCTTACCCTTTCTTTCTTCAATAGCAAAAGCACATTTCAGCATTGACTTGATGCTAAAAGACTCAGGTTACACGCAGTAAACTTCAAATTCATCATTTTAGAATTGTATGTAAGTGAAAGGTAAGATAAGATCATTTTATTAAGGTTCATGAATGACCAAGAAACTAGGTTAAAGGGACTTGAAGTAATAGTAACAACATACTGTGGGAGTACCAAGGCTTCTCCTGAAAACTAAAAAGTAAAGATACCAGTGAGTAAGAATTTATGAAAGTACAAGTAAATAAAAAAAGATAAAGAGCTACTGATCATTAGGCATAGTTATAGAGTTTTTTCTCCTTCTATAAAGACTCAGCATCCTTCCACTCTTTCCTGATCTTGGGAGTCACTCCTCGAATCCAACTCTCTTGCTTGCGAGGCCAACCCTCTCATGGGAACCAACCTTTCCAAAGCCAACCATCCTGCTTCGTGCTTCCTTCATTCATCCTTATTGACCTTCCTGCATTTCTCAACCTTTAGTCTATTACTGGTCCATCTTCTCCAATTCTTGGCTTGACATGTTCACCACCAAGACGGCTCTTTCGACTTCATCCTCCCAACTCTCTGCTTTCCTGTATGCGCATTATTCTGTGTCTGCAGTTCTTGAGTACCACTATTCTCTCTGCACCTCCATTCTTACTTTATTGTCCATGCATTCACTTTCTCAACTGTCTTCCACTCTTATGCATTTTGGCATACATCTAGATGCTTCTGTTGTCTCAGAAACTTGTGCTCTTGAATGCATGTACTCTCTGCATCTGGCTTGTTCTTCCACACCTCGCATATGCAATACTTTCTTTTCTAATACCTTTTCAATCTCTTGTTGTTGCTTACTCAATTTCCGATGTGCATATGGCAGCAGAAATCTTTCGAAGCTGCTTTTCCAGGGGGAAATGTGTGGCCTTGGGGGCAAGCAAAAAGTCAGGTGCTGTCACCTGATCTTGACTCCTCCGTTTAGGCAAACTCCTAACGAAGCCAAGGGGGGTAGACCCTACAAAGAGTTACTAAGGCTCTTATGGTTTTAAAGTGTTTTGAATGTATGATGAGGATGGGTGTTGTTTTTAGGAGTTTTTTGATGATTTACAATAATAGATTAAGTCCAAGCATATATTTGCAAAATAGATGACACACAACCAACTTTATAAATAAAACATCCACGACATGATATGATTAAAGCAGATAAACCTCCAGATAAATAATAAACAAAATGAAATACTTTGCAGAATGACTAGTGCCAAATGGAGTCAATGCCTTGAGTGTTTGGGATGCTTAAAACATGTCTTTGGTGTGCTTGGGAATGTTTTGCAAATGCTTCTTGGTAAATTTTATTGTAAATTTTGGGGGTGAAGTTGATTATTATGGGAAGGGGATCTCTAATAACAATCTAGGTGGGCAGGTCGGAGTCTCTAGAGCGGTGTTCAACACTACACCAACAAGGATGTAGTCTAACTGTTCCCTTAAGGTCTCATACCAGTGGTTCCTGCGTCCCTAGGCAAAATTTGCCCACTTTCGATTGTTTGACGATCAACGCCGGATTTTTCGTTGGTTTTCTTGGGAGTAAATTTTATTATGGTTGAAAGTGGAATTAGATGTGAAGAATTAAGCAATCTACACTGCTTCTGGGTATCACACAAGTGGGTAGAGCATACACAGTGTAGTAAATGTTCGTTCCGATTTTATTGTGTGAATGAAATAAGAACCATAGACTCTTCGATAGAGAGCGCTCTTGGTCTGCCTTATGACGAGATTCAAGAGACTTAATAACACAAGTCTAAACTAAAACAAGAAAGAAATCTAAGACAACTAAGAAAAGTAAAACTCTCCGACAGAGAGCACTCTTGATCCACTTTTCAGTGAGATTCAAGAGATTTTAGTTTCTTTTTAGCAGTTTTATATCAAAGCAGGAAATTTAACTAACTAAGAAAACAAGAAAAAACTCTCCTATAGAGAGTGCTCTTGATCCACTTTTCAGTGAGATTCAGGAGTCTTTGGTTCTTTTTTTTAACAATTTATATCAAATTTGAAACTAAGTAAAAACTTGAAACAACAAATCAAACTAAGCTATCGAATTGAAATCTAGCAAACTATCAAATGAAACTAATCTAACTTTTTCTACTTGTGCAGGTATAAAGCAAATGAAGTGCAAAAAATGACAATACAAGCTTCCCCCAAATGGGGGAAGTAGGGTGTGGGAGCCTTTATCCCACTTGCTTTTTATTAATCTTTGTACAATGATTTGGTGTTGATCTTTTTCTGAGAGCACAAGGATAGAAATGGGATGAAGAAAGGGGGAATTTAGAAGTTTTGTGCTCTTTAGGTTTGTTTTAAGCCCTTCTTGGTTTTGCCCTAGCCTTTGGGCTTTTTACTTGGCCTTCTTGCTTTCCTATAAATAAGAGCTATCAACAAAGAATGATTAGTGGATTAGTATTGTTAGTATATCAACAAATAAAATACAACCTAGATCTAGAATGATAATGCTTTAAAAATCAGATCTAGATACTAAGTAGATCTATAAAGGATGTAAAACTTTGAAACTTTGAACTACTTAATCAAGGAAGAACGAATAGAAAGAAAGATAAAACTTTAAGCCTAGATCTATTGCATGGAAGAGAGCAAAAGGGTTTGAAAGATAAAAACTTAAAGCTTGAACCTACTTTGCCTCAAGAAGAGCGAAATGCATGAAATAATTAAACTTTCTAGCTTATGACAATTCGCTTTTGTAACCAAAAAAAAAGGAAAAGGAGTTTGATAATTTGATTTTAAGAGGGTGAAAGAAAGAGCCCTGTTATCACCTAAACTGTAGTTACCCCTATGGAAGGATCCAGTCATGGATGGCAATAGGGAAGGGCAACTTGAAAGGTGCAACCACGATCACCTCGACCTCCAATGTATATGGTTGTCACGCCAGTCGAGGCAACCTTCACTTTATGTTATCTAGCCCAGACAACAAAGGGGGAGACCCGATCTACTCCCGACAGGAGAGATCAAAACCAAGACACCAAATCAGGGTATTTCCAAGTGAAGTTAGGTGTATGGTTTATCCTAGACCTAAGGATGAAGTCACAAGTCAAGTGAGGGGTTCAATAGATGTAGCTTTGATTCATAGTAAATGTGAGAGTGACTTACAATGTTTAAAGTGAGATCTAGGGCTAGTGTACTAGGTCAATGTCAAAAGATCCACTGCCTTGGGAACCGTGTCCAGTGCAGGGTTGTTTAGGGGTCAGACTGGGGCTAACTAGTACATGAGACAATCTTGACCATAGTCCATGATGTCCTCAAAGGTATAGTTCACCATGCAAAAGTCAAACCACAAGTCAATCCAACAATCTAGGAGAGTGGGTTGACTTGGAGATAAACCAGTGCCTTGGGAATTGGGAAGTGGAGTCAAAGTAGGGTTGACTTTATGGTTTAGGACTCCTACAACATGAGATAAGTGGACAGTATAGGCCTTGATGGATAAATGTGTCTAGATCTAGGTTTGACCCAAGTGGACCACAATCCCTAAAAACAAGGAATGCAATCCCCAAGGCAAGATTTGACAAAGTGACAGTCTAGACCTAGGTTTTGAATTATTCTGAATCCGGATCTGCAAAAATCTCAAGTACCCAGTTCCTCGAAGTGAGTGAACTCACTTCTCCAAGGTGGTGCGACTTTCCCTAAGGAGGCTTGAATCGGGGTTTAGGTGGGTCAAATCATGTCGGATGGCATCCAAACTTTAGATCCGGGTAGATCAGTCAAGTAGGGATATGGATCTATAATTTTGTGGCAATCCACCGGTTAGATCTTTGTAGATCTGAGTTTTAGTGTTCCAAGTGGTCCAAAATGGGGATTAAATCCCTTAAAATGTGGAATGGGGCCCACAAGGTGATTTTCAAGAAAGGGACAACCTGGGTGTATGTTATTTGATGTGTAGATGTCAAATCAAGTGAAATCTCAAACACCCATCGCTTAGATCTAGGTCAACCTGCTCAAATGGTGAAGTGCGCCTTCCTTGGGAGAAGCTAGGTTGGCTTGGGAGAGGGATCAAACGGGAGCCAATCCACACCAAACTATAGATCCGGGATGCCGTGGATGCTATAGAGGTGGGTTTTCAATATCATGCCCAACAACCCACTAGATCTTGGTAGATCTGACAAAATGTAAAATAGGGGTTTTGAAGTATTTAGGGTTTTAACAATTTATGAATTATGTCAATGGATTGGATAAAGGAAAGAGAAACAAACCTGTGGATCTTACCTGGATAACCTTGTAGATGCCTTGATGATGATGATCTATGCAATCCCGATCAATTTGGAAGCTTTGAGGTAGTCTCTATGCAAATCGATTTAGTCCAAGAAGCCAATGCGCCCTCTCTCCTGCACAACAAACGTCAACAATATCAGATTTGATGCATCAAGAGATAAGACTAATGCCACAAAAGAAGTAACAGAAAGATAGCATAGATCACAATGATACTAATGATAACCCCCTGATACAAGCGAATGCCAAGAAAGTCGATTTGAAGAAGCCTTGCAAAATCGCCCTTGTTGAAGTCGCCCTCCTGTAGACAAACAATGATTTCCAAACAAAGATAGATCTTACCACAATTTCCAAATGCTAGGTTGCAATAGACTTTCCAATCACCATCTAAGAACACCAGATGCAAAGGAGACCACAAGAATTTCCACAAGAATATTTTTCTATACCAATAATCCAAGAGCCAAAGACCCTTTACAATGAGAGGCTCTCTCCTTTAAATAGGAAGGAGAGGCACCAAAACCCTAACCACTTTTTGCATGAGTGGCTAAGATTAAAAGATACAAATGTCTAATCAATGGTTGAGATGAGCTCAACAACATAATACATGGATCACACATAAAATATAACATAAGTGGACAAAGTCGCCCTAGGAGAGGGGAATCCCACCAAATCATGATGACAAAATATCATAAGAGGCTCATGGTGGGTCCAAGGGGTAATTTTATCCCTCCTTGGTCAATCCCCATGGCACAATAACCAATAAATAATCATGAAAGTACCAAATCGTGCCTCCAAGGTGAAGTCGTGGCTCTCCAAGGTGAAGTCGTGGTCCTCAAAAGACCCAAAAAATCCACAGAAAGTGCCATAAGTGATGGATGCGGGCCCCGATGAAGCTGAAACTGCAGGAGGAGGTGTGGAAGGTCCCGATCTATCATCACTGATCATCCCATGCCATAAATTTGCCTCAGTAGCCCAAATCGATTTCCTCAATAGCCATTTCTACCAATCCTGAACTACCTCGGGAAACGTGAAACTGCCCAAACTGCCTCCTGGAGTGATGGCGCTGTCAAGGTGAGGGTACCAATGTGTCCGGGAGGGGGGTAATATGGTAAAAACAAGTGGCTGGACCACCCCCTCCATCATCAGCGCCCTAGGTCAACCAGATAAAAGTCATCTCTACTCCGACAGGGCCTCCAACAGACCAAAACTGCACTAGGACAGCCTACTGAGGCTAAATCATCACTGTAAGTGCCCGGAACTGAAAACAAACTGTCCCATTGGACTCAGAAGGTCCAAATCCATACAAGATGTGTACTCATACACCATATGAATCTCTGCATGATCAAGATAAATATCCAATGTACCGGAACAAGGCCAATAATAATGATCTGTAAATGACCAAACACTGCTGTATCCCAAGAATCATCATCATAACCCTGTAGCTGCTGCATAGAATCATCCTGTATGTGTACATGGACCATATATCATCTATCCATATCATCATAAGGTCCAAAATCTCATGTCCCATGGTCCTCCATGGTCAAACTAGGTCTAACCAAGACCAAATACAACTCAGACTATCATCCATAGCTGCTGCAAGGTGTCAAGGTCAATACATGCTTTACAATTTATTCAAATAGCTTCTATAACACAGAGTAATCATGACTGGCGATCTAAATCCAAATATATAGTGTCGTTAGTTATTATTATTACTCAGACTAGACTTTCAGGATCATACTCACTTCATAGTTGTGATCAATTTGCTAGTGAAGGGTGAAGGCTGAAATAAATGGCTAGGCTAAGGGATGACTTGACTAACTTGACTTTGTGACACTTTGGCAAGGGAAAGGGAATACACACCATAGTATATACTGAATGAGCAATAACACAGGGAATGGCGGTGTCTCACAAATGGATGAGTTGTTTAAAGAGGGTTTATTTACCTTCACAGATGCGCACAATCCATAATACAAGCAAGGCCAGCAATTGTTTAGATATAACATTTAAGTTCCATTGCTTTTTGGGCCTGGGGTTTCCATAGCCTTGATCTATGTGTGTTTACAAACACATTGCATAGATTTACATTTATTTTTAGGCTTTCTGCTGCAGGTGTGTTTTTAAGGCACTTGTTTACCTGAGCACTTCTAGGTGTGTCATGGACAGCTTGTTTACCTAGGTATTTATTTTTCCAAAAGATATAACATTTTATTTTTCATGGCCATTTTCATTTGGCATTTCTTTCATATACAAGATATAGCATTTGATTTTTCCAGATTTTGTATTGATGGCAGCACTAAAAGTTTCAGGTTTAGCCAACACAACTTTAGTGACTAGGGGGAATTCTCAAGGAACTCCAACTCACCATAGGTAAGTTTTGTCACCAACTCAGAGCCGAGACACAATAAACAGGGAAGCTCATCCAGTACAGAGGCTACAGTGGGGAAAGATCCTCCATGTCACTAGTCAAGTAGCAAATCAAGGTAATAATCTAAAAGGTAGGCCACGGATGGGTGAAGACAATGAAAAGATGAAGCCAACACTAGCAAGCCATAGTATGGTGTAATGATCACCTCTATTCTCCCTAAGGAGGGTATGTACCAATGAGTATGAATAGTGAACTTCTAAGTCTGAGTAGGGACAGTAATATATATATATAATAGGTCAACCAGGTCCAAATATCTATATGATCGCCAGATCATGACACTAAGTGCTAAGACATGCTATAAGAATAAGTATAAAAGCAATCTAACCATAACACAATAGTATACCTGCTGAGTCATATACCTGAAAGCTCATCAACCTGTACCATCACCTGTCCTCTGAGACTGCTGCTGTAACTCTGGGCACTACTGTCTGCTCTGTACCAATGGCATAATGGCTATATCAGGCATCTCTCTGAGTGTCCCGAAACTCAGTCATGGCATGGGGAATATAACTGCTGTCCACAATCTGATAGTGATCCAATATAAATGCTCATCTCGGCATCTCAAATGCAAGGGAACTGGCTGAATAGTGTACTGGAATGAGAAAAATAATGTATGGTAGCCCGGCTACTATATATGTGATAACATCTGGCTCCGGCTGGGACAAGTGCTCTGCTGAAATGAGCGCTTGAGAACCTCAGAATCTCTGGTCCTCGAACTCTGCTACTCGAATCCACGATCCAGCACTCTACCATTTTATTTCCAGCTTTTATTTTTGCAACCTATTTTCTGCATTCACAAACATCTAAAAAAAAAAAATACCTCATGCCGCATGTGTGGGAAAAATATAAAATCAACTGAAATAAAATCTACTCTATGTCAGAAATATAAATGCATAAAATATAAATGCAGAAAGTAAATTAAATTACTAACATAATTTGCAAAATTTGAAATTTATTGTGCAGGAAAAGAAAAAGTGACAGGTACTCAGTTAAACTAGGAGCTTACAAAGGAGCTTAGAGACTAAAAAGGTGCCAGACTCAATGGCTGAAAAAAAACTAACTACTGCCTAAGTAGGCTTATTTGGTTTCCTACCTACCCTACTCTACCAGGCAATGCAAGCGGAGAAATCCCAACTATGTGAGATCAGGGATGTGATCCCTTAAGTCCCTCTGATGGACAGGATATAAGATACGTCGTCCACTACCAGTGGTCAGAAAGCACATGCCATCAATGCATCGCTCTACTGTGAAAGGTCCAACCCATATGTCATCAGCTTGTCCCGATCTTATATGCAATAAATGGTTGGAAATGATGACTTGACCTCCTGTATGAAAATTATTTCTATTGACTGACTCAGGAATAACTCCAATGTTACGAATAGGTATGGGATGGATTTCAGCAGGGTTTTGCGGTTGAGGTGTGACAATCCTCGAGTTTCTTCTAGAAGGAACTGTCTCCATTCTGGGTGGACCACCATCTAAAGAAATAGCAACTGTGCCAACAAGGATTTCCCTAACTTCCCTTCTTGTTTCTTGGATTTCTTCATTTGGCTCTTCCCCATGGGGAGACACAATTCTTTTAGCAACCTCACCTACAGTCAAGAAGTCTCTATGTTCTTCCAAGGGAAGTGGCTCTTCAGATCTGACAGTGTTATGACTAGAACCTTCTCCTGAAGGAACAGGTACAACCATGTTTTCCAGTCTGGGAGAAACTGACTCAGAATGAAAAGTAGAGGAAGTAGGAATGTGAGAAAGATCATGAGTATGATGACTGGATGACTCAGATGGTAGGAGGAAACTAGGGATATGCGGATATGTAGATAAAGCATGGCTTTGAGGCTCTGAAGGAGTTTGAAAAATAGCAAAGTTACTTAGATTATAGTCACCTTCAGGAGCATCATTAATCAGGGCATCCTCTTCCCAACTTAGAGAGTTATCATGGACTTGAAAAATATTACCGTCTTCTAGAGATAGATGAGATAAAGAATCTTCTGTATCGGAATAATAAGTGGCTTCAGGCTCTTCGTTTGTTTCAACCCTAGTAGATGTTGCAAGATTGTTTTCCCATGGGTAAATAGGTGCAAGCCCTTGTCTTTCTCTCTCTCTATTGTGATCGGTCAAGGCAAACCACTCCCTAACAGTGAAAGGAATTCTTTCTCCCCTCCTAATGTCATCAAACTCATCTTCATGCATTGGGTTTTCAATGTTTTCCTCAACCCCTTCAAGTGTGTGATTTTCTATAGCAGGTTCTTGAATGGTTTCATTGTTTTGTTCGTGATCTTGGGTTTGATTTTCATGTCCTCTCAATTCATCTATTTCCTCAACAACATCATTTCTAATTATTTCAATCATTTGCTTGTCTTCCCAAAAAGAATCAGAATCTTCCATGACCATACACATATTTTGATCAACTTCATACAATTCATCCTCATCTTCAACAAGGTTAGTTTTGGCATTATTTAATAATTCATCCCTGTATGTGTTTTTTAACCCTTCATCAAAAGATTCAACATGCTCATTATAACAAGGCTCTCTGTTAACCCGAATCAAAGCTCCATCAGGGTTGGGAACACAAATAAATGATAAATCCATCATAAGGTATCCACCTAGGCCAGCTGCCCATTTTCTAGATAAAAGCATTCCATATGCTGGGGGTAAGTCAATGACAACTACATCCATCATAGTAGAAATGTCTGAACATGCGAAAAGATCAGCTCTAAGGTTTTTGATCAAACCATAAGATGGCACTCGTCGGGAATCTATACCACAGACATTTCCATAAGGTCTAGTTACTTCAAGTCCCATCTCCTTCATAACTTGTAAAGGCATAACATTCATCGCTGCTCCAGAATCCAACATACAATTATGAAGGAGCATGTTTTGAATGTGCAAGGTAAGGTAAAAGGGGGAGTGACCACCACTTTTTCTTTCATAAATGGCTGAGTGGATGTTTATTGGTGGATCCTTCTCTGTTTCACTAGGTTGTGTTCCACTAAGCTTTTGGATGTGACATGACTCTAGGACCGGTTCGGGAGTTTTCTCTTGGCCAATACCGTTGAAAAATTCCTCTACTTGGCATTTAACAGAGGGCACCTTCATTAGCTCAGTGACAGGGATATTACACATTATCTTGCTTAGTTCTTTCTTCATATCAATCTTAAGATCATAATCATCTATGGCAAGATCTTCTTCTTCCTTTTTATCCTCATCAATCTTTTTATGTTTGTCAAGGAAAGAAGGCTGGGAGGTAGTTCCTCGTTTGTAGATTTGATACTTTGGTTGCTCTTTAGGTTTTGGGAGTTCTAAGGCACAACATGTGGAGCTAGGCTCTTCAATAATGTCATCTTCTTGCTCCCATGACTCTTCTTCTAAAAGGATTCTTCCAAAGTCTTCATCATAAGATAAGTCATTTATAAAGTTGATGTTTTCTGGTTGGTCATCATGGTCAATGGTGTCAGAGGGTATTTCTTCTTCTTCATCACACCAATTGACTTCTTTCTTTTCCGAATTTTCTGGGTACTCAGGTCGTCGTCTATCCCTATCCCCATCCGGCCTTCTATTATTATTCCAATAAGGTTTAGGGCCATAAGGATTCCTATGTCTCTCCGGGTCATTCAAATTTGCCACATTCTTAGTTAAGACAGTTAATTGTTTCATCATTTCTTGCATGACTTCTAAAGTGTCCTTGGATTCCTTTGGCACACTCACAGGTTCCTTTGGTTTTCGGAGTCTAGGGTCGGATCTGGAAGTGGATGGGGTAAATTGATCGAAAAAGTTTTGTTTCCCCATGGATGCTACATTTTGCTAAGCCATTTTAGCATTTGATTGAGCGGTCTTTAAGTCATTTGGGTTTTTATCCTTTAGCTGATAACCAACCCATCCCTCAAAGGCAAGTAGTGAATGACCACTGCTTGATCTTTTGGTCTAATCTCTTCAGGGATAACAGCTACAGTCTTGTCAAATCTTATATTAAACTCATGGACTGTTTCATTTTCTCTTTTCTTGATATCAAAAAGTTGGTGTAAGAGAAATTTCCCATCTAACTTTCGGGACCACTCACTGTTTAGCTTGTTGACAAAGTTATCATACCCATCAATGGATGAAGCAGGCAACCTGTCAAACCACTTCCTAACATCTCCTTCCAAGGATGCCAGGAGACCCCTCATGAAAACATCTTCCTCAGATGCTCCATATGCTTCCATGTGTTCCCATACTTTATCAATGTGGTCTTCAATTGATATAGCGGATACTCCATCAAATCTGGGAACCTTTTCAAAATACTTTTCAGGCATGTCATGGGGTGCACCCTGGATTTGGGAAAAGTCTAAAGGAGATGGTTTTGCTTTTCTTCCAAAAATCCTAGGAGCCTGTGGTGGAGGAACATTCTGGTTTCCCGGGTTTGTTCCGGCCATTGGACTTAGTAAGTTTGTGTTTAAGTTTAAACTAGGAGATGAGGGAGGAACCGACTTGATCAAAGGGGGTCCTAAAGTTCTGTTTGGAGAATCGTTAACCAATTTCCAAAGGAAGTTTGATGGTTGTGCTTTAGGATCTCTTTTACGATAGGTGATTGGGGTTCCTTCAACTTGATCTAAGTTCACTTTACTTCTTGTGTTGTAAGGATGTAAATGAGCTCGCTCCTCAGCGGAGTCACGATTGGGAGTCGCCAGGTAGATTTGACTCTTCTACCAAGATATGTGTCGTTTGTATATGCGGGAAGGACTAGGGCAAGCTATTGCCTCCCCGGCAGCGGCGCCAAAATGTTAGGCAAAGAGAAAGGGGAGGAGAGCTTTAACAAAAATAATATGTCGGACCAAGGTAAGCCTATTGCGTCCCCGGCAGCGGCGCCAAAATGTTATCACCTAAACTGTAGTTACCCCTATGGAAGGATCCAGTCATGGATGGCAATAGGGAAGGGCAACTTGAAAGGTGCAACCACGATCACCTCGACCTCCAATGTATATGGTTGTCACGCCAGTCGAGGCAACCTTCACTTTATGTTATCTAGCCCAGACAACAAAGGGGGAGACCCGATCTACTCCCGACAGGAGAGATCAAAACCAAGACACCAAATCAGGGTATTTCCAAGTGAAGTTAGGTGTATGGTTTATCCTAGACCTAAGGATGAAGTCACAAGTCAAGTGAGGGGTTCAATAGATGTAGCTTTGATTCATAGTAAATGTGAGAGTGACTTACAATGTTTAAAGTGAGATCTAGGGCTAGTGTACTAGGTCAATGTCAAAAGATCCACTGCCTTGGGAACCGTGTCCAGTGCAGGGTTGTTTAGGGGTCAGACTGGGGCTAACTAGTACATGAGACAATCTTGACCATAGTCCATGATGTCCTCAAAGGTATAGTTCACCATGCAAAAGTCAAACCACAAGTCAATCCAACAATCTAGGAGAGTGGGTTGACTTGGAGATAAACCAGTGCCTTGGGAATTGGGAAGTGGAGTCAATGTAGGGTTGACTTTATGGTTTAGGACTCCTACAACATGAGATAAGTGGACAGTATAGGCCTTGATGGATAAATGTGTCTAGATCTAGGTTTGACCCAAGTGGACCACAATCCCTAAAAACAAGGAATGCAATCCCCAAGGCAAGATTTGACAAAGTGACAGTCTAGACCTAGGTTTTGAATTATTCTGAATCCGGATCTGCAAAAATCTCAAGTACCCAGTTCCTCGAAGTGAGTGAACTCACTTCTCCAAGGTGGTGCGACTTTCCCTAAGGAGGCTTGAATCGGGGTTTAGGTGGGTCAAATCATGTCGGATGTCATCCAAACTTTAGATCCGGGTAGATCAGTCAAGTAGGGATATGGATCTATAATTTTGTGGCAATCCACCGGTTAGATCTTTGTAGATCTGAGTTTTAGTGTTCCAAGTGGTCCAAAATGGGGATTAAATCCCTTAAAATGTGGAATGGGGCCCACAAGGTGATTTTCAAGAAAGGGACAACCTGGGTGTATGTTATTTGATGTGTAGATGTCAAATCAAGTGAAATCTCAAACACCCATCGCTTAGATCTAGGTCAACCTGCTCAAATGGTGAAGTGCGCCTTCCTTGGGAGAAGCTAGGTTGGCTTGGGAGAGGGATCAAACGGGAGCCAATCCACACCAAACTATAGATCCGGGATGCCGTGGATGCTATAGAGGTGGGTTTTCAATATCATGCCCAACAACCCACTAGATCTTGGTAGATCTGACAAAATGTAAAATAGGGGTTTTGAAGTATTTAGGGTTTTAACAATTTATGAATTATGTCAATGGATTGGATAAAGGAAAGAGAAACAAACCTGTGGATCTTACCTGGATAACCTTGTAGATGCCTTGATGATGATGATCTATGCAATCCCGATCAATTTGGAAGCTTTGAGGTAGTCTCTATGCAAATCGATTTAGTCCAAGAAGCCAATGCGCCCTCTCTCCTGCACAACAAACGTCAACAATATCAGATTTGATGCATCAAGAGATAAGACTAATGCCACAAAAGAAGTAACAGAAAGATAGCATAGATCACAATGATACTAATGATAACCCCCTGATACAAGCGAATGCCAAGAAAGTCGATTTGAAGAAGCCTTGCAAAATCGCCCTTGTTGAAGTCGCCCTCCTGTAGACAAACAATGATTTCCAAACAAAGATAGATCTTACCACAATTTCCAAATGCTAGGTTGCAATAGACTTTCCAATCACCATCTAAGAACACCAGATGCAAAGGAGACCACAAGAATTTCCACAAGAATATTTTTCTATACCAATAATCCAAGAGCCAAAGACCCTTTACAATGAGAGGCTCTCTCCTTTAAATAGGAAGGAGAGGCACCAAAACCCTAACCACTTTTTGCATGAGTGGCTAAGATTAAAAGATACAAATGTCTAATCAATGGTTGAGATGAGCTCAACAACATAATACATGGATCACACATAAAATATAACATAAGTGGACAAAGTCGCCCTAGGAGAGGGGAATCCCACCAAATCATGATGACAAAATATCATAAGAGGCTCATGGTGGGTCCAAGGGGTAATTTTATCCCTCCTTGGTCAATCCCCATGGCACAATAACCAATAAATAATCATGAAAGTACCAAATCGTGCCTCCAAGGTGAAGTCGTGGCTCTCCAAGGTGAAGTCGTGGTCCTCAAAAGACCCAAAAAATCCACAGAAAGTGCCATAAGTGATGGATGCGGGCCCCGATGAAGCTGAAACTGCAGGAGGAGGTGTGGAAGGTCCCGATCTATCATCACTGATCATCCCATGCCATAACTTTGCCTCAGTAGCCCAAATCGATTTCCTCAATAGCCATTTCTACCAATCCTGAACTGCCTCGGGAAACGTGAAACTGCCCAAACTGCCTCCTGGAGTGATGGCGCTGTCAAGGTGAGGGTACCAATGTGTCCGGGAGGGGGGTAATATGGTAAAAACAAGTGGCTGGACCACCCCCTCCATCATCAGCGCCCTAGGTCAACCAGATAAAAGTCATCTCTGCTCCGACAGGGCCTCCAACAGACCAAAACTGCACTAGGACAGCCTACTGAGGCTAAATCATCACTGTAAGTGCCCGGAACTGAAAACAAACTGTCCCATTGGACTCAGAAGGTCCAAATCCATACAAGATGTGTACTCATACACCATATGAATCTCTGCATGATCAAGATAAATATCCAATGTACCGGAACAAGGCCAATAATAATGATCTGTAAATGACCAAACACTGCTGTATCCCAAGAATCATCATCATAACCCTGTAGCTGCTGCATAGAATCATCCTGTATGTGTACATGGACCATATATCATCTATCCATATCATCATAAGGTCCAAAATCTCATGTCCCATGGTCCTCCATGGTCAAACTAGGTCTAACCAAGACCAAATACAACTCAGACTATCATCCATAGCTGCTGCAAGGTGTCAAGGTCAATACATGCTTTACAATTTATTCAAATAGCTTCTATAACACAGAGTAATCATGACTGGCGATCTAAATCCAAATATATAGTGTCGTTAGTTATTATTATTACTCAGACTAGACTTTCAGGATCATACTCACTTCATAGTTGTGATCAATTTGCTAGTGAAGGGTGAAGGCTGAAATAAATGGCTAGGCTAAGGGATGACTTGACTAACTTGACTTTGTGACACTTTGGCAAGGGAAAGGGAATACACACCATAGTATATACTGAATGAGCAATAACACAGGGAATGGCGGTGTCTCACAAATGGATGAGTTGTTTAAAGAGGGTTTATTTACCTTCACAGATGCGCACAATCCATAATACAAGCAAGGCCAGCAATTGTTTAGATATAACATTTAAGTTCCATTGCTTTTTGGGCCTGGGGTTTCCATAGCCTTGATCTATGTGTGTTTACAAACACATTGCATAGATTTACATTTATTTTTAGGCTTTCTGCTGCAGGTGTGTTTTTAAGGCACTTGTTTACCTGAGCACTTCTAGGTAAACAAAACACATTATGACGTAGAATGTGCATACTTTGTTGATTCCATTTATGAAATAAAACACATTTTCTAAAAACTCATGATTTTTACGAAATCATGTAAACCTTCTAGAAGCTGTGATTTTAAAAAACGGTGGAAGTAAGCTTTTCTTCTTTCCGGACGCATGCGCAAACTATAGAAAGTCGTTATGACGTAGAATGTGCATGCTTTGTTGATTTCATTTATGAAATAAAACACATTTTCTAAAAACTCGTGTTTTTTAAGAAATCATGTAAACCTTCTAGAAGCTGTGATTTTGAAAAACGGTGGAAGTAAGCTTTTCTTATTTCCAAACGCATGCACAAACTATAGAAAGTCGTTATGACGTAGAATGTGCATGCTTTGTTGATTTCATTTACGAAATAAAACACATTTTCTAAAAACTCGTGTTTTTTAAGAAATCATGTAAACCTTCTAGAAGCTGTGATTTTGAAAAACGGTGGAAGTAAGATTTTCTTATTTCCGGACGCATGCGCAAACTATAGAAAGTCCTTATGACGTAGAATGTGCATACTTTGTTGATTCCATTTATGAAATAAAACACATTTTCTAAAAACTCGTGTTTATTACGAAATCATGTAAACCTTCTAGAAGTTGTGATTTTAAAAAACGGTGGAAGTAAGCTTTTCTTATTTCCGGACGCATGCGCAAACTATAGAAAGCCGTTATGACGTAGAATGTGCATACTTTGTTGATTCCATTTATGAAATAAAACACATTTTCTAAAAACTCGTGTTTTTTAAGAAATTATGTAAACTTTCTAGAAGCTGTGATTTTAAAAAACGGGGGAAGTAAGCTTTTCTTATTTCCGGACGCATGCGCAAACTATAGAAAGTCGTTATGACGAAGAATGTGCATACTTTGTAGATTCCATTTATGAAATAAAACACATTTTCTGGAAACTCATGTTTTTTACGAAATCATGTAAACCTTCTAGAAGCTATTATTTTAAAAAACGATGGAAGTAAGCTTTTCTTATTTCCGGACGCATGCGCAAACTATAGAAAGTCGTTATGACGTAGAATGTGCATACTTTGTTGATTCCATTTATGAAATAAAACACATTTTCTAAAAACTCGTGTTTTTTAAGAAATCATGTAAACCCTCTAGAATCTGTGATTTTAAAAAACGGGGGAAGTAAGCTTTTCTTATTTCCGGACGCATGCGCAAACTATAGAAAGTCGTTATGACGTAGAATGTGCATACTTTGTAGATTCCATTTATGAAATAAAACACATTTTCTAAAAACTCGTGTTTCTTACGAAATCATGTAAACCTTCTAGAAGCTGTGATTTCAAAAAACGGTGGAAGTAAGCTTTTCTTATTTACGGACGCATGCGCAAACTATAGAAAGTCGTTATGACGTAGAATGTGCATACTTTGTTGATACCATTTATGAAATAAAACACATTTTCTAAAAACTCATGTTTTTTACGAAATCATCTAAACCTTCTAGAAGTCGTGATTTTAAAAAACGGGGGAAGTAAGCTTTTCTTATTTCCAAACGCATGCGCAAACTATAGAAAGTCGTTATGACGTAGAATGTGCATACTTTGTTGATTCCATTTATGAAATAAAACACATTTTCTAAAAACTCGTGTTTTTTAAGAAATCATGTAAACCTTCTAGAAGCCGTGATTTTAAAAAATGGGGGAAGTAAGCTTTTCTTATTTCCGGACGCATGCACAAACTATAGAAAGTCGTTATGACGTAGAATGTGCATACTTTGTAGATTCCATTTACGAAATAGAACACATTTTCTAAAAACTCATGTTTTTTACGAAATCATGTAAACCTTCTAGAAGCTGTGATTTTAAAAAACGGGGCAAGTAAGCTTTTCTTATTTCCAGACGCATGCGCAAACTATAGAAAGTCCTTATGACGTAGAATGTGCATACTTTGTAGATTCCATTTATGAAATAAAACACATTTTCTAAAAACTCGTGTTTTTTACGAAATCATGTAAACCTTCTAGAAGCTATTATTTTAAAAAACGGCGGAAGTAAGCTTTTCTTATTTCCAGATGCATGCGCAAACTATAGGAAGTCGTTATGACGTAGAATGTGCATACTTTGTTGATTCCATTTACGAAATAAAACACATTTTCTAAAAACTCGTGTTTTTTACGAAATCATGTAAACTTTCTAGAAGCTGTTATTTTAATAAACGGGGGAAGTAAGCTTTTCTTATTTCCAAAGGCATGCGCAAACTATAGAAAGTCGTTATGACGTAGAATGTGCATACTTTGTAGATGCCATTTATGAAATAAAACACATTTTCTAAAAACTCGTGTTTTTTAAGAAATCATGTAAACCTTCTTGAAGCTGTGATTTTAAAAAACGGGGGAAGTAAGCTTTTATTATTTCCGGACGCATGCGCAAACTATAGAAAGTCATTATGACGAAGAATGTGCATACTTTGTAGATTCCATTTATGAAATAAAACACATTTTCTAGAAACTCGTGTTTTTTACGAAATCATGTAAACCTTCTAGAAGCTATTATTTTAAAAAACGGTGGAAGTAAGCTTTTCTTATTTCCGGACGCATGCGCAAACTATAGAAAGTCGTTATGACGTAGAATGTGCATACTTTGTTGATTCCATTTATGAAATAAAACACATTTTCTAAAAACTCGTGTTTTTTAACAAATCATGTAAAACTTCTAGAAGCTGTGATTTTAAAAAACGGGGGAAGTAACTTTTTCTTATTTCCAAACGCATACGCAAACTATAGAAAGTCGTTATGACGTAGATTGTGCATACTTTGTAGATTCCATTTATGAAATAAAACACATTTTCTAAAAACTCGTGTTTTTTACGAAATCATGTAAACCTTCTAGAAGCTATTATTTTAAAAAACGGTGGAAGTAAGCTTTTCTTCTTTCCGGACGCATGCGCAAACTATAGAAATTCGTTATGACGTAGAATGTGCATACTTTGTTGATTCCATTTATGAAATAAAACACATTTTCTAAAAACTCATGTTTTTTACGAAATCATGTAAACCTTCTAGAAGCTATTATTTTAAAAAACAGCGGAAGCAAGCTTTTCTTATTTCCGGACGCATGCGCAAACTATAGGAAGTCGTTATGACGTAGAATGTGCATACTTCATTGATTCCATTTATGAAATAAAACACATTTTCTAAAAACTCGTGTTTTTTACGAAATCATGTAAACCTTCTAGAAGCTATTGTTTTAAAAAACGTTGGAAGCAAGTTTGCGCATGCGTCCGGAAATAAGAAAACCTTACTTCCAACGTTTTTTAAAACAATAGCTTCTAGAAGGTTTACATGATTTTGTAAAAAACACGAGTTTTTAGAAAATGTGTTTTATTTCATAAATGGAATCTATAAAGTATGCACATTCTACGTCATAACGACTTTCTATAGTTTGCGCACGCGTCCGGAAATAAGAAAAGCTTACTTCCCCCGTTTTTTAAAATCACAGCTTCTAGAAGGTTTACATGATTTCTTAAGAAACACGAGTTTTTAGAAAATGTGTTTTATTTAATAAATGGAATCAACAAAGTATGCACATTCTACATCATAACGACTTTCTATAGTTTGTGCATGCGTTTCGAAATAAGAAAAGCTTACTTCCCCCGTTTTTTAAAATCACAGCTTCTAGAAGGTTTACATGATTTGTTAAAAAACACGAGTTTTTAGAAAATGTCTTTTATTTCATAAATGGAATCAACAAAGTATTCACATTCTATGTCATAACGACTTTCTATAGTTTGCGCATGCGTCCGGAAATAAGAAAAGCTTACTTCCACCGTTTTTTAAAATCACAGCTTCTAGAAGGTTTACATGATTTCGTAAAAAACACGAGTTTTTAGAAAATGTGTTTTATTTCATAAGTGGAATCTACAAAGTATGTACATTCTACGTCATACCAACTTTCTATAGTTTGCGCATTCGTCCGGAAATAAGAAAAGCTTACTTCCACCGTTTTTTAAAATCACAGCTTCTAGAAGGTTTACATGATTTCTTAAAAAACACGAGTTTTTAGAAAATGTGTTTTATTTCATAAATGGAATCAACAAAGTATGCACATTCTACGTAATAACGACTTTCTATAGTTTCCGCATTCGACTGGAAAAAATAAAAGCTTACTTCCACCGTTTTTTAAAATCACAACTTCTAGAAGGTTTACATGATTTCGTAAAAAACACGAGTTTTTAGAAAATGTGTTTTATTTCGTAAATGGAATCAACAAAGTATGCACATTCTATGTCATAAGGACTTTCTATAGTTTGCGCATGCGTCCGGAATTAAGAAAATCTTACTTCCACCGTTTTTCAAAATCACAGCTTCTAGAAGGTTTACATGATTTCTTAAAAAACACGAGTTTTTAGAAAATGTGTTTTATTTCATAAATGGAATCAACAAAGTATGCACATTCTACGTCATAACAACTTTCTATAGTTTGCGCATGCATTTGGAAATAAGAAAAGCTTACTTCCCCCGTTTTTTAAAATCACAGCTTCTAGAAGGTTTACATGATTTGTTAAAAAACACGAGTTTTTAGAAAATGTGTTTTATTTCATAAATGGAATCAACAAAGTATGCACATTCTACGTCATAACAACTTTCTATAGTTTGCGCATGCGTCCGGAAAGAAGAAAAGCTTACTTCCATCGTTTTTTAAAATAATAGCTTCTAGAAGGTTTACATGATTTCGTAAAAAACATGAGTTTTTAGAAAATGTGTTTTATTTCATAAATGGAATCTACAAAGTATGCACATTCTACGTCATAACGACTTTGTATAGTTTGCGCATGCGTCCGGAAATAAGAAAAGCTTACTTCCCCCGTTTTTTAAAATCACAGCTTCTAGAAGGTTTACATGATTTCGTAAAAACACGAGTTTTTATAAAATGTGTTCTATTTCATCAATGGAATCTACAGAGTATGCACATTCTACGACATAACGACTTTCTATAGTTTGCCAATGCGTCCGGAAATAAGAAAAGCTTACTTCCCCCGTTTTTTAAAATCACAGCTTCTAGAAGGTTTACATGATTTCTTAAAAAACACGAGTTTTTAGAAAATGTGTTTTATTTCATAAATGGAATCAACAAAGTATGCACATTCTACGTCATAACGACTTTCTATAGTTTTTGCATGCGTTTGGAAATAAGAAAAGCTTACTTCCCCCGTTTTTTAAAATCACAGCTTCTAGAAGGTTTACATGATTTCATAAAAAACACGAGTTTTAAGAAAATGTGTTTTATTTCATCAATGGAATCAACAAAGTATGCACATTCTACGTCATAACGACTTTCTATATTTTGGGCATGCGTTCGGAAATAAAAAAGCTTACTTCCCCCATTTTTAAAAATCACAACTTCTAGAAGGTTTACATGATTTCGTAAAAAACACGAGTTTTTAGAAAATGTGTTCTATTTAATAAATGGAATCTACAAAGTATGCACATTCTACGTCATAACGACTTTCTATAGTTTGCGCATGCGTCCGGAAATAAGAAAAGCTTACTTCCCCCGTTTTTTAAAATCACAACTTCTAGAAGGTTTACATGATTTCGTAAAAAACACGAGTTTTTAGAAAATGTGTTCTATTTCATAAATGGAATCTACAAAGTATGCACATTCTACGTCATAACGACTTTCTATAGTTTGCGCATGCGTCCGGAAATAAGAAAAGCTTACTTCCCCCGTTTTTTAAAATCACAGCTTCTAGAAGGTTTACATGATTTGTTAAAAAACACGAGTTTTTTGAAAATGTGTTTTATTTCATAAATGGAATCAACAAAGTATGCACATTCTACGTCATAACGGCTTTCTATAGTTTGCGCATGCGTCTGGAAATAAGAAAAGCTTACTTCCACCGTTTTTTAAAATCACAGCTTCTAGAAGGTTTACATGATTTCGTAAAAAACACGAGTTTTTAGAAAATGTGTTTTATTTCATAAATGGAATCTATAAAGTATGCACATTCTACGTCATAACAACTTTCTATAGTTTGCGCATTTGTCCGGAAATAAGAAAAGCTTACTTCCACCGTTTTTTAAAATCACAGCTTCTAGAAGGTTTACATGATTTCTTAAAAAACCCGAGTTTTTAGAAAATGTGTTTTATTTCATAAATGGAATCAACAAAGTATGCACATTCTACGTAATAACGACTTTCTATAGTCTCCGCATTCGACCGGAAATAAGAAAAGCTTACTTCCACCGTTTTTTAAAATCACAACTTCTAGAAGGTTTACATGATTTCGTAATAAACACGAGTTTTTAGAAAATGTGTTTTATTTCATAAATGGAATCAACAAAGTATGCACATTCTACGTCATAAGGACTTTCTATAGTTTGCGCATGCGTCCGGAAATAAGAAAATCTTACTTCTACCGTTTTTCAAAATCACAGCTTCTAGAAGGTTTACATGATTTCTTAAAAAACACGAGTTTTTAGAAAATGTGTTTTATTTCATAAATGAAATCAACGAAGCATGCACATTCTACGTCATAACGACTTTCTATAGTTTGTGCATGCGTTTGGAAATAAGAAAAGCTTACTTCCCCCGTTTTTTAAAATCACAGCTTCTAGAAGGTTTACATGATTTGTTAAAAAACACGAGTTTTTAGAAAATGTGTTTTATTTCATAAATGGAATCAACAAAGTATGCACATTCTATGTCATAACGACTTTCTATAGTTTGCGCATGCGTCCGGAAATAAGAAAAGCTTACTTCCACCGTTTTTTAAAATAATAGCTTCTAGAAGGTTTACATGATTTCGTAAAAAACACGAGTGTTTAGAAAATGTGTTTTATTTCATAAATGGAATCTACAAAGTATGCACATTCTACGTCATAACGAATTTCTATAGTTTGCACATGCGTCCGGAAATAAGAAAAGCTTACTTACCCCGTTTTTTAAAATCACAGCTTCTAGAAGGTTTACATGATTTCGTAAAAAACACGAGTTTTTAGAAAATGTGCTTTATTTCATAAATGGAATCTACAAAGTATGCACATTCTACGTAATAACAACTTTCTATAGTTTGGGCATTCGTCCGGAAATAAGAAAAGCTTACTTCCACCGTTTTTTAAAATCACAGCTTCTAGAAGGTTTACATGATTTGTTAAAAAACACGAGTTTTTAGAAAATTTGTTTTATTTCATAAATGGAATCAACAAAGTATGCACATTCTACGTAATAACGACTTTCTATAGTTTCTGCATTCGACCGGAAATAAGAAAAGCTTACTTCCACCGTTTTTTAAAATCACAACTTCTAGAAGGTTCATATGATTTCGTAAAAAACACGAGTTTTTAGAAAATGTGTTTTATTTCATAAATGGAATCAACAAAGTATGCACATTCTACGTCATAAGGACTTTTTATAGTTTGCGCATGCGTCCGGAAATAAGAAAAGCTTACTTCCACCGTTTTTCAAAATCACAGCTTCTAGAAGGTTTACATGATTTCTTAAAAAACACGAGTTTTTAGAAAATGTGTTTTATTTCATAAATGAAATCAACAAAGCATGCACATTCTACGTCATAACGACTTTCTATAGTTTGCGCATGCGTTTGGAAATAAGAAAAGCTTACTTCCCCCGTTTTTTAAAATCACAGCTTCTAGACCATATGGTATACTCCAACACACAATCTTGGACCATTCTATATTATATTATATTATATTATATTCCAACGTTGTCTTTTTACATAGTGTTGACCACCAAAACCAACTAGGTGGACAACGATGTACCATGCACATGTTGAATGTGCCTTGAAGATGAGAAAGAAGTACATAATGAATATTTCAAGCGAGGCAACTCTTCTTCTTATCTTCTCTCCATGAAATTTCTTCATCCCTGCGGGGGATTTTGTAGTGATATGTCAGCATGAGGGTCAAATTTGTGTAACTTAATCACCTAAGACTTTGTCATTAGGGAAGTCCTTTCATGGAGTGTTTTTTCACGTGGATAATTAAAATTCCTTTTTAGTGATTTTAATTATTTGAGTTTTTTCACTCAAAAATACCTCCAAAGTGGTGAAAGGCGTTCTAGTGATCGAGTCCATAGTGTGATTGAGGCCTAGGAATGTTCTATATTACCGTGCTAGACATTATCTAGAGTCTTGCGGAATTTCTTTAGGTTTTACATAGGATTTTTTAATTTTTGGTGATTAAAAAATGTCCCTCAACATAAAAAATTGTAATGTAAAAGAGGGATAAGTAGTCCTTTATGATGTTGTATAGGGGTATGGGTATTCAAGATAAATGGCATGAGACCCCTTACACCCTTGGACCAAGTTTGAAGTCATTTAGACAAGTCTTGCTAAGGTTTTGGACACATTTTCCTAAGTCGGTCAAGGAAATAAGGAAAATTGGCAAATAATTACTAAGGCAAATTTTGGAAAAGTGCTTAAAGTCACTTGGGATGGCCAAGTTAAGATTCTAAAGTTTATGTTATGTCCCTAAGGTAAAATTAAAAGCCAAAGGGGCCCCCCTAAGCAAATGTTTTTCAAGTTTGAAGTTTTTCCCTAAGGGGGAAACCCTCTCTCACCATGGGAAATGAGATAAATTGAAATAAGCCGAAAGGGGGGGTCCCACTTTCATGATTCCTTCCCCTTGGCGTAGCAATGAAATATAAAACATGAGTGGGGGGTTTTTTCCCCCCCATTGTTTTTTTTTAAACCCATGGAAGTGCACCCCCCTCCATGGCCCCCCTTTCTCTCCAAGTGACAAATGTCATTCATGCAAAGGAACTCTCCCCTCTCTTTTCCTATTTAAGGAGGCTCCTCCTCCTCATTTTGGTTGCAATCTCTCATGCTCTTGCTTCATTTCTATTTTCTCACTCTCTCTTGCTCTTATCTTGCCCATTTTTTGGCGATTGTAATTTTCAGCCATTTGGCTTGGTAATACAAATTCTTTGGAGGATATTTGGTGTTGGTTTCTCTGTAATGGTGGTTTGCTTCTGCATTTGATCTTTGTGGGAAGTAATCTTCGTCACAAGAAATATTCATCTTCATTTTCCAGGTACGCTCAAGGAGGTATGCTATTCTTTTACCTTAACCATCTATTCTCTTAGATCTACAAACCCTCATTGTTAAAACCCTCATTTTATTTATTTTTCAGTTCTACTTGGATCTAGCAAGCTTTTGGGGATAAAATTTAAAACCCACCTTAATAATATTCATGGCAATCTCGATCTAACATTTGGTGGTGTTTGGACTCCATTTGGCCCATTTCCCAAGGCACATTGGTCTCTCCAAGGGAAGTTGCATTCCTTGAGGGAGGCCTTTTGCTAGGTTCTAGTACGTGGGTAGTTGAGTTTGTTGCTTCATTGGATAGATCGTCCCTCAAAACCTATCCCTAGTGCTTTACCCCATTGATTTTCACCTTGTGGACCCCATTCCTTATTTTAAGGGAAGTGCTCCACTTGGGTCATTCGGTACTGCATTAGCTCATCTTTTAGATCTACTTATTTAACTTCATAAGTGACCTTAATCAAACACTTGGTTGACTCATTTGTCTTTGCTTAAGCCTCTCAAACAAGCCCTAACCACCTTGGGTCCACTTACTTTCCTAGATCTAAAATATTGCACCATTGATCTCCTTGCTTCATTTACACATTTCTCTAGGAGTCTTTGGGTTATCTAGTCTCCATAGATTGGCTAGGGTCTCCCCCTTGATTTTGATTCATCTTGATCTAAAGTGAAGGTTGCCTCGGTTGACATGACACCCACCTGTATTGGGAACCGTGGCAAGCCTTGGGTCACCTCTTTAGTTGTCCAACACCTATACCATCCTGAATGGGATACCTTTAGGGACAATTAGAAGTTGTGTTATAACAGGTCTAATAACTTAAAATTTCAGCGAATCATTTCTGGGTTCTTACCTTTAGGCCTAGCCCTAGGTGGGTTCCCTAGGGCGTCACCCTCAGTGGACTCCATCTGCCCATTCCCTAGGCACTTATCTTTCATGTCTTGCGCCCTCCTTGGTTTGGCTATCTTTTAGGTTGTTTTAGGATCCGATTTCGAGCTTGTGTGTGATAATACTGCCAGATCAAACATCATGCTGTGCTAGAAATCCCTAATTCATCCATATCTACCACCTTGGACCATTCTCTCAATATCTAATTTACGTATCCCAAGGCGGCAAGATTTGATCATTTATCCTAGCACCTATATCCTAGATCCACTCTTAATTTCTGAGTCATTGTAACTAAAGCATCTCAGGTTAATATCTCATCTCTCTTAAGTCTCTACAGTGACTCCATTCCTTAGATCTAGGGTTTTCCATCCGTCACCTTACGTATTCTATTTCTTAGTTTGATCTGGTGATTGGGTTAGATCATACTTACCAGACTCGGAATCGGCAATAAATCGGCGAGGCAAAAGAGCGAAGAGTTTGAATCAGATCGGGAAAAAATCGGCAAATACAAAAATTAAATATATACACGTATTTTGAATTAAAAAAGCATTTTCCGTAGATATTCTAAATAGCCATGTCCATATACTGCAAAATATCAATATATCTGTTATCACACCATAGTAGCAGGGCTACTATTCTTGTACAGCAGATATCTGCACATTCCAGAGCCTACATTTTTCCAGAGCATGGCTATACATGATGGATCACTCATGATCAGAGCAGTACATTATTCAGATTTTGTATATGACCTTGTGTCAAGGCTGAGCCTTGAGAGTTCAGATTTGATGACTGATGTGACCACTTAGCCCATTACAGTTTCAGTTTAGTGCCTAGAGATGTACTACAGTAGTGTTTCAGATGATACTTGATGATTATTATTATGATGTTGTATGATTTATGGATATGTTCTCACTGACTCTGGATTATTATCTTGTTGATTTAGTCATGATCATGGCATGTGCTTGGTATATTATTCCTGATGTGGCAAACTATTTAAAATGAACTGTAAATCATAAAATGGACAATTGCTTGCACATTTAGGTCATTTAACAAAACTCACTGGTGTTTCACCTTACATAGATATGGTCTTTCCCGACACCAGTTGTCTGCTAGTGTAGGCTCCATATTCACTTGTCTCCATCCATACATGACCTTCCTGTTTGACTTTAAACCCTGACTTGTCTCATTTGACTTTCTGATACTGAGGATTTCCCCATTTTTCTACCTCTGTGTTTGGACCGCATCCCTGTTTATTCAGTGTCTCGGCTCTGAGTTGGTGACAGAACTTGCCTCTGGTGAGTTGGATTGTAGGCCTAAATCATTCTGGTCGGTTGTCCCGATGTTTGGCATTGGCTCGAACTCCCCCTAGTCACTTGAGATGTTGTTGGCTAAAACTGAAAGCTCATGTTCTACCTATGGAAACTAAAAAATTCGCCCATGGAAACAAAAAAAAAAGGGGCAAGAGCAATGAAAAGCTAAAAATACTCCTCGAAGAGTATAAGAAAGGTCCAAAAAGCAATGGTTCTTAAAAGTTATATCTAAACAATTGCTGACCTTATAAATATGTGAAAAACATGCCCTGGATGCAAGCTACAACTAGTTGTGCTTCTCAGCACATCTGAAATCCGAAGGGTTATGTAGGCCAAAAAGGCCATGGAAATAAAATTGAATGATCCTAATGAACCTGGATCAACTTGATGTAGACATGATGCCTAAGTTGAATAAGCACTCTCTAAACAACTTATCCATTTGTGAGACACAGCCATCCCCCGTGTTCTTTTTGTCCAGCACAGAGTTTGTAGCTTCCCCCTTTCTCCCAGTCCAAAGTATTTTTGAGTTAAGTTAGACAAATCAAACCCTTGGCCCAACCTTGCTCCTAGCCTTCATCCTTCACTAGCAGTTTGACCATGTCCAATGGGTGAGTTTGTCATTTGAACTATTGTGCAAGTAATTTTATATAACAACAGAATATGTTAACTTGATTAATGCCACTGAATGGAATTTATACTTTGAGCTTAGCTGTGGGAATGATTAGAGAAGCATTGTCTTAGTCTACTGATGTGATTTATCCTTGATTATATATATTCTTGGGATCCGTGATGATGTGGACCATGTATGATGATTATTGATGATGATTTATGGGCCCACATGTTTGATGATGATATCATATGATGGACATATGATGCAGATGATGTTTGATCCAGTTCAGCAGGTTTATTATTTCTTCAGATCAGCAGATTATACATTGTCCATATATGGTGGACCCTACAGCACGCCCATTAGGGCAACCCAGGGTGTATGAGTACTCATTCCTAGTGGATTTGGGTCTTCTGGATCCATTGAGACACTTATCCTTCAGTTCCGGGCACTTCTGACAGTGATTGATGCAGCTTTACACTTGTTGACCAGATTGGGGGCTGATTTCCCAGCCTGAGCAGCAGGGGCCCCGAGAGGCCAGTTCACCTAGGGCGCTGATGATGGAGGGGGTGGTCCAGCCACTTGTTATTACCATTTATCCCCCCTTCTGGAGAGCCTGGTGGGCTCAGATGGACAGCGCTAGCACCTTAGGAGGCAGTTTTGGCACTTTCACAGTTCCCGAGGCAGTTAAAAAAATGGAAAAAGTGGTCACTGAGGAAATCGATTTGGGCAATTGAGGCAAGGTTTTGGCATTTGGTTTTCACATAGGTCTTCCAGGGCGGCATCACTACCTTCCAGTCAGTTTTCACCATGTGGGTATGCCCAGATTGATCACAGGAGGACATTTACTGCTTGACTGTCATGGATTCTGAGGACAGTTTTGATCATTTATATTATATTGGACATATTTTATTATTTTTATTGTGCCTTGGGGATGAGCTAGTAAGGATTAAAACCTCCTAGCCCCACCATGAGCTTATATTGTCATGTCCTAGTCACCATGAGGTGGATTTTGATGCTTATATTTTCTCTTGTGGATGACGTCACCCCCTTATTGTACTTTTTAGTGGGGGCGCTATCATTATGTGGGTGATCCATGTGATAGGTTGTTATGATTTATTGTTAGCCATTGATTAGATCTTGAGATCTTTTAATCTTAGCCACTCATGTAAAAAGTGGTTAGGATTGTACTCTCTCCCCATCCTATTTAAGGAGGGAGCCTCTCATTGTAAAATTCATCTAGAGATTTTTGGCTCTTGGCTCTTGGAATAAAATTTCTATCTTTTGGAGTACATGCTTGGATTGGAGTGGATGTTGGTTGTTTCGATTGTAAATGCTTTTGTCCATTGCACTGGAGGATCTATTGTAGCTATCTTGCATATTTGCCATATTTCATTTACAGGTTAAGAGGGCGATTTTGGATAAGGGCGAATTGGTGGGGAGGCTTGCCCTTCAATCTTGGAAGAAGTCGCTTTGGTGTAACAGGGAGTAGTTTTGCCTTTGTGTCAACTATTCTATGTTTCTCTCTCTCTTGCTTGTATCTACCTTCAATTTGTTAAACTGATTGATGCTTTGCTCCTTGGCTTGACAGGTTAGAAGGAATCACATGTGGCTTGGAAAAATCGATTTGGCAAGAGGGTTTCAACAATTCTCCATTTGATCTTTGGCAAAGTAATTCTCGTCTCAACTAGCATTCATCTCTTCATCCAGGTATGTTCCAAGAGGTATGATTTTCTCTTCCTTGAATCTTCCATAATTTCTAGATCATAAAAAAACCTAATCAAAATTAAAACCCTTGTTTTTGGTATTTTTTAGATCTACTTAGATCTAGCCTTGCAATTGAAAAGATATCAAAAACCCACCTCTATAGGATCCACCCCTAGTTGGATCTATAGTTTGGTGGTGATCGGCTAAAAATTGACACACTTTTCAATGCAAAAAGCCTTCTTGAACCTAAATCGATTTTCCTAAGAGAAGCTTGTTGGGTTAGATCTAGCACTTGGGTAGGTGAGATCCCACTTGATTTGGAATATAGACACTTGATAACCTATACCCATATCTTTACTTTGGTGAAAACTACCTTGTGGACATCTCTCCATGTTTTAAGGGGTTAAAACCCCCTTTTGATTCTCTTGGCATCTTAAAACTCAGATCTACTAAGATCTAGCCATTGGGTTCACTTGAAATTTTGAACATACATAGATCGGGGTACTAGCTACTTGGATCTATAGTTTGGTGGCCATTGGACTTGATTTGGTCCACCAAACCCTCATTTTAGCCCTCCTTGAGCAAATCGCACTCCCTAGGAAATTTGAGTTGGTCCACTTCTAGGAGGTGGGTGTTTGAGATTTTCGTGGATTTGGAATGCCCATGCCTTGAAACCTAGGTCTACACCGTCCTTTTTTCAAGATCCGCCTTGGGGATTGCATTCCTTGTTTCAAGGGATTGTGGTCCACTTAGGGTAATCACTTAAAAACCTAGATCTAGTAAGATCCAACCATTGGATCTCTTTCAATCCACTTGACTTGGCTTCTAGGTGTCCCGATCTACATTTTGACATACTTCTTGACCCCATTAGCCCACTTAAAAAGGCACTAGTCCTTCTCCAAGCAAGGCGCACTCCTTGGGATTAGTGTCAAACCCTAGATCTAGTACATGGGTACTCCTAGAACCAACTCAAACTCATAGATCTAGCCTATACCTAACCTATAGTACCAACCTCACACCTAACTTCACCTTGTGGGTCCACCTAGAACCATTTCACACTTCCCAAGACAACAAGACCCACATGTGCAAACATATGGTACTATACCTAGTAATCATACCCCATCAAGTGGCCTAAACCATACATAGGTTGAAACACTAACTATCCATTACACCACCTTCAACCATTCCTTAACTCTTAGGTCCACTTAGCCTTGCATTGGTTTCCGTAACTCATCATTTACCTACCCTTAGAAACCTTTGTTTGGGTCCAATCGACTGTGATTGGGGTATAGGGTCTCCCCCTTGGTCTGGTTACATCTTGACCTAAAGCGAAGAGTGCCTCGGTTGACGTGACTCCCACATTGCATTGGGAACCGTGGCATCTCTTGGGTCACCTCTTTAGTTGCCTGTCTCCTCTACCGTCCCGGATGGGATACCTCTAGGGGCAACTACAAGTTGTGTGATAACAATATCAATAGATGTCCAAAAGATATCAAGATGTCCAAATTTCAAAATATATCAATTCTCACAACCGTATTTCAAAATTTTCAAAATATTTAAAACTATATATTTAATTATTATATATCTATATATATATATATATAACAATTAATAACATTTATTGATGTATAATATAGATATTATATGTGAGAGTTATAACATATAGTCTAAGTCACAAGGTTTGGGTTCGGCAACGATTAGGTTCGGTTCGAGTTCGAATTTTTTGATGAGGTTCGGATGAGGTTCGACAATAGGTTGGTCCTTACAATTTTTTAAAAATGTAAAAACATTAAAATATATATATATCTTTATATATTAATATATAATTTATATTAATGTATTAATAAACTTATGTGTTTTTTATAAATATAACTTTTTAATAATATATAATAAACCTAAGTCTTTTTTATAAATGTAACTTATTAATAATATATAATAATCCTATGTCTTTTTAATAGTATATATCATATGTTAATTAATATAAATTATATTAATTAAAGAGAATGGTCAGTGGAATTTGAACCCTGTCCCTGGTTGACCACCTTTGATTCCTGACCTCCGTTGATTCCTATTAGCTCGCACACTCTCGTCACCATTCCTCTTGTCGAATGCTACTATGTAGGGTGAGCCTTCCTCATCCGAATGAATAAAAAATATACCGAGCCACTGATTTCCTGCATTGTGATGTACCTACCGCCTTCATCACGCCACTGAGTGGCTCATTCTGTTGTCTGCAGAAGGAACAAATATCATTCCGTTTCCTTCCCTGTTGAGATATTGTAACTTCAAAGAATATTATATTTTGTACTTTATTATTCCTGAGATGGTTCATCTCTCCGAGGTTATTCTATTATGTATCCGGAGATATTTATTCCTTCGATGGTTTGTGGTAACCAGGGTTATTAGACCCACCATGTGGGGGTCGGCCCTGAGTTTGTTATTTAAGGGTTATTAGACCACCCTAGAGGGGTCGGCCCAGTCAGTTGTAATGGGGTGTTTAACCCAGTGGTAAAGTTGGGGCCGACCTAGTTAATATAAAATACAAGTCAGAGATGTGTATAAATAGAGGAGGTGTGTTCCTCATTTAACACACTTCCCTCACTCAGAATGTAGCGCACTTGTGGAGGAGAGGTCTTCTATGGTGGAGGAGGAGATCATGTCTTTGGTTTGCATCTTTGTATATTGCTGGTCATCTATATTGAGGAAGCTTTGTTGGGTTTTCTACTCCATGAGGGTTTCCCAGGATAAATCTGTGTCTCTTGTGTTTATGCTGTGCTTGTTGTTTCTTCAGTGATCCTGTATATGCTATTATTGTGAAATGGAATGTAATGCTGCTATTTTCTGTCTTAGCATATTAAATCTTAACATGGTATCAGAGCTAACCTGAAGGAAGGCAATGTATGGCACTTACGACACTTGCTTCTCTTGCGACAATTTGAAGGTTAGGGTTTTATATAGCAAAAACCAGTCATCGTGGAAATTTCGCTATAAATCCATTTTGGCGAAGGTTCAGGATCTGAAAAGTTTACAGGTCGTAGATAACATCCCCATGTACCTTGTGTCCAAAGGGCACCCTCAGATTCGTTGTACTTTGTGAGTTATGATCAGTACAAGTTAGGGTTTCTGCCTCTTCCAGATCTCAGTCATATTCAGGTGACCTAGGCAAAAAGGTCATAACTTGGGCTAGGAAGCTCCAAATGAAATTTCGTAAAAAGTGACAGGTAGTACACAGACTGTACTATCTCAGAAAACTTTTTCAGAGGCCGAAGTTGAACCGGTGACACGTGGCACTCCGTACAAGTTCGCTCTCCTGTTTTATCCCATAAACAGGTCACGTTGCGACACTTGGCATAACTCTCTCAGAAAATCCAATTGAGGTCAGACCTGTCGGGATGGAAAGATGACAGGTCAGGCTACCACATAAAAAGTTTTTAGACCCTGTGGATCGAAAATTTCGGAGTTACAACAGAAACAATCAAGTACATATTTCTGTCAAAACATAATTATTTTTGGAGCACCTTCATTCATGGCTTCCGGAATTTAGGGTTTCAGAGAAAGTTATAATTTTTGGAATCGGAGTCCACGGCTGAATGCTACTCAGGAAAATCGAAATTTAGAGACCAAGATTGAATTTTTTGGTTGGGTAGAAGACCGGGCTTGATCAAACCCCAGTTCGGGATTTTGATCGGAAAGATGGAAAATTAGGGCTTCATTAAAAGTTGGAATTTTTGAAGTCTGTGACCACGGCTGGAAGCTCCTCAGAAAAATAAGAGTTTAGAGCCTTGGATCGAACCTTTTGATTGGGCAGAAGGGTGGGCTTCATCAAACCCTAGTTCGGGATCCTGTCTAGAAGATCCAGAAGTTTCGAAGGCAATTTTGAGGGGTCAATTTTGGAGATTTCAAAATTGAAGTATGCAAGTTTGATCAGCTCAACAAGACACATCCTTCCATCCATTCAGAAATGTGAAAGTCAAAAATTGAATTTTTAGGGTTTCTCTAACAAACCCTAATCAAGCTCCAGATCAAGTTTCAGGGAAAGTTGAGGCTAAGGCCTTACATGAGAAGACTACAAGAAATCTCGACAGGTATGACTTAAGGAGATACAGGTATGTCTTGAAATCTGATTCTTGATTAAGTTTACAATATGTTTGTCGTCATATTATTTAGATTAGTACAATCTTGATTAATGTTAGATTTGTCTTATCATCCTAATAAAAGTATGAATACATGTGAATGATAGAAGACATTCATTGATTGGGGCTATATGATTGTACTAATGCACTGTGGTGTTGTATGAGGTTGATGTTGTCTGCTAACAAGATACAGGTACATCATGAAAGACAAATCAAGCTCCATGACCATGACAACATGAAGACAAAGACTCCTCCATAATCTTTGTTCTACTTACGAGGTATGTATGACTTTGTTCTATTATGCTTAACCTATGAGATATGCAGGTTCCAGCATAGGATCTCTAAATCATTGAAGAGAACAAAGAAGATATTGATTAGGTATGTTAGACATAACTAAGCAGGTATACTAATCCAGGTATGTTTTCCTATGTCAAGTTAGAATCTTACCTTGTGTTAGGTTATGCTTATTCATAAAGTTAGTAATCAAGGGTTTATGCATATTATGTCTCTTATCTTGATTGATGATTTAACTAACCAGAAGAGTCCTATGATCAAACAAGAATATGCATGAAGACTTCCCTGAAACCTTGAATACTAATGTTTATTATCTATGATCATGGCTATACATATTCAAGATTATAATATACTAATGAATGTATGTTTGTGTATGAGATCATGAGGATGACACTAGTGCACACTTGAGCATGCATAGTGGTACAGAATGAATAGAAGTTCAAAAGACATATAGAAGATCAAGCGGGAGGCAACCACACAAACATAAAAGATAAGTATTTGAGTTGTTATTTGAAATAGTAAATGATATTGCTTGTAATAGGTTGTATGCATATTTGTATTCCTAGAATATATCATGCTGAGTGTAAACATTCATAGAGCATTGAACAATATACTACTAATATGCATATGATCGGTAAGTTGGACAAACATTCCATTGTTGCTCGTCTAGAATGAAACCTCTTTGCTAACATGCTGAGAGCTGTGCACACTCTCGATAGTATGTTCTGGTAGAGATGGAAGGCATCTAGATAGCCACTGTATGCATACAGGATATGGGAAAGTGTTGTGCCAAAGTATTGGTCAAAATAGTTGCATAACTATGCAAGTGATATCTGTATGCATAATAGGTTATCATATCAATATGATTTGATGATTATGAAGTATTACTAATCATGTACTTAATTTTGATTTGTAGGAAAGATCATGACGAATGATGAACATTGAACAAGCGATGGATGTTCAACAAAAGGATTTACAAATCAAACACACTATAGAAGGCTTGTGGCTAGAAGATTCTCTTAGAAAGAGGAAGAGAATCATGATGAGATGTTTGCTCCAAGTGGCTAGATAAGACCATTATCTTAATAATGTAATTGAAGAAAGCTCTGTTCGGGTACCCAGGATCGATAGTGATCACCATGGGTGATGTGGATCTCAACCTTTGCTACAAGGTTGAATATGGTTTCTATACACATATGACATGGATGCAAGAAGGAACTCACCACGGAGTTCGAATGATGTTGAGGCTTATATCAATAGACCCATCTGATGAGAGATGGCACAGATAGATGGCTGCAGAAATGAAAATGAAAGATCTCAGATTGATGCATTACTTCCTAGGTCTGGAAGTATGGCAAGGCTCAGAAGGAATCTTTCTCAACCAGGGAAAGTATGCCGAGAAATATTAAAAGGACTTGATGTGTTGGAATGGCCACTCTCATGGATTCCAACTTGAAGCTGTTTGCGAATGACTCACCAGAGTTAGTATATATAACTTTGTACAGACAAATTATTGGGTCATTGATGTATCTAACAAATACTAGGTTAGATATATGCTTTGCTGTGAACACCTTGAGTCAGTATCTAGTGGAAACTAGATGTGTTCACCTGATAGTTGCAAAGCATGTGATGAGGTACCTAAAGGATACGATAGACTTTGATCTATGCTATCTTGGAGATCATGACTTCAGATGGCTACACAGATGTTGATTGGGAAGAAAGTGTATCAGACAGGAAGAACACATCGAGAGGTTGTTATTGTCTGGGATCAGCCATGATCTCGGGGTTTAGATGGAAGCAGTCTAGTGTGGCTCTCAGCACAAGCGGAATATATGGCTGCTTGCTCTGCTAGTTGTGAAGAAGTATGGCTTCAGGATTGTTTGACTTAGAGATTGAACCAACTGTGATCCTATGTGACAAACAGAGTTGTATCAAGATGACAGAGAATCCAGTGTTCCATGATAAGTCAAAGCACATAGAGATTTGACAAGATATGGTGCAGAAAGAAACTATAAAGTTCGAAATTGTAACAAGTTGTCGATGTACTAACCAAACCTCTACCTCAAGTGAACAAGTTACCGATATACTAAACCAAACCTCTACCTCAAGTAAAGTTTTCCGAGACAAACTTAAGGACCCTCCTCGAAAGGGGGAGTGATGTGATCACTTATGATGAGATTGCCTGCATCGACAGTGAGGTCGATGATGTGGATACCTATATTAGTAATGCCAATAGAGAGGTTGGTGGATGGTCCTTAGACAAGGTCTAAGTTGAAGTGGGGATTGGATCATCCTTGGACTTCAGTCCTAAAGTGAGCCGTAGACATATGTCTCCGAGAATGAAATCCTTAGTGGACAGGTGGGGATTGGATCATCCCTGGACTTCAGTCCTAAAGTGAGTCGTAGACATGTCTCCGAGAATGAAATCCTTAGTGGACAGGTGGGGATTGGATCATCCCTGGACTTTAGTCCTAAAGTGAGCCGTAGACATATGTCTCTGAGAATGAAGTCCTTAGTGGACAAGCGGGGATTGTATCGTCCCTGGACTTCGGTCCCTTGAATTGATCCATAGACGTATGGTCTTCGAGAATGAAGTCCTTGATGGACATGTGGGGATTAAGTCATCCTTGGACATAGTCCTAAATGTACGGTGAGGATTAAGTCATCCTTGGACATAGTCCTAAATGTACGGGAAGAGGATTAAGTCATCCTTGGACATAGTCCTAAATGTACGGGGTGAGGATTAAGTCATCCTTGGACATATTCCTAAATGTACGGAATTAAGTCATCCTTGGACATAAGCCTAAATGTACGGGAAGATGATTAAGTCATCCTTGGGCATATTCCTAAATGTACGGGGTGAGGATTAAGTCATCCTTGGACATAGTCCTAAATGTATGGTGGGGATTAAGTCATCCTTGGACATAGTCCTAAATGTACGGTGGGGATTAAGTCATCCTTGGATATAGTCCTAAATGTACGGTGGGGATTAAGTCATCCTTGGATATAGTCCTAAATGAATGGTGTGGATTAAATCATCCTTGGACATAGTCCTAAATGAATGGTGAGGATTAAATCATCCTTGGACATAGTCCTAAATGAATGGTGTGTATTAGTCATCCTTAGACCGTAAATCCCGTAATTCCGAAAGGAAGGATAGTCTTAAACATGATTGTGATGAGATTGATCCCGTAATTCCGAAAGGAAGGATCATGTGTATTGCAGAGTATGCTGCTTGACTGATGAGGATACTTGTATTGATGAGGATACTTGTATTGATATTGATGATATGTATTGATGAGGATACTTGTATTGATATTGATGATATGTATACTTGTATTGATGATATGTATACATGTATTGATGAGGATACTTGTATTGATATTGATGATATGTATACTTGTATTGATGAGGATACTTGTATTGATGATATGTATACTTGTATTGATGAAGATACTTGTATTGATGATGTGTATACTTGTATTGGTGTGGATACTAATACTGATGATCGTGTGATGACGATGTTGATGATCGTATGATGACGATGTTGATGATCGTAATGGTCTAGATTACGATGCTGATGATCGTGTGATGATGATGCTGATGATCGTGTGATGACGATACTGATGATCGTGTGATGACGATGCTGCTGATCGTGATGGTTTAGATGACGATGCTGATGATCGTGTGATGACGATACTGATGATTGTATGATGACAATGCTGATGATCGTGTGATGACGATACTGATGATTGTGTGATGACGATGCTGATGATCGTGTGATGACGATGCTGCTGATCGTGATGGTCTAGATGACGATGCTGATGATCGTGTGATGACGATGCTGATGATCGTGAGGACCAGATGTTGATGTTGATGTTGCTGTAGCTGTTCGAGTGCTACAGAAGATAAAGACTCAGTACTGAAGATGTTGATGTTCCAGTATTGAAGATGTTCCAGTAACTGCTTGAGTTACTGATGATGTTGAGAAAGCTTCCAATGATTTATAGATGTATCATGTATGATGTTGATGACTCCTTGCTTGTGCAGATGCTGTTATAATATCCTTCTCGTTAAGGGGGAGTGTTGAGATATTGTAACTTCAAAGAATATTATATTTTGTACTTTATTATTCTGGAGATGGTTCATCCCTCCGAGGTTATTTTATTATGTATCCGGAGATGTTTATTCCTCCGATGGTTTGTGGTAACCAGGGTTATTAGACCCACCATGTGGGGGTCGGCCCTGAGTTTGTTATTTAAGGGTTATTAGACCACCCTAGAGGGGTCGGCCCAGTCAGTTGTAATGGGGTGTTTAACCTAGTGGTAAAGTTGAGACCGACCTAATTAATATAAAATACAAGTCAGAGATGTGTATAAATAGAGGAGGTGTGTTCCTCATTTAACACACTTCCCTCACTCAGAATGTAGCGCACTTGTAGAGGAGAGGTCTGCTATGGTGGAGGAGGAGATCATGTCTTTGGTTTGCATCTTTGTATATTGCTGGTCATCTATATTGAGGAAGCTTTGCTACGTTTTCTACCCCATGAGGGTTTCCCAGGATAAATCTGTGTCTCTTGTGTTTATGCTGTGCTTGTTGTTTCTTCAGTGATCTTGTATATGCTATTATTGTGAAATGGAATGTAATGCTGCTATTTTCTGTCTTAGCATATTAAATCTTAACATGGTATCAGAGCTAACCTGAAGGAAGGCAATGTATGGCACTTACGACACTTGCTTCTCTTGCGAACTCGACATGTGCTCGACTTGAGAGATCGGATCGAGACTGCTCGAGAGTGCTCGATGCTCCTGTTGAGAAGTGGGAGGAGGGCGCTTCTGCTGAGAGTGTTGCTGCTCGAAAATGAATGGATAAAGAGCCAAAGAAAAAACAGCCCGAAATCGAAACTGTCCCCCCAAAAAAATGCGCAAAGCACTATTGTGGGCATTCGAAAAACGAAAAACGTGCCGAAAAAAACCCGATGGAGAAAGCGGCAGTAAAGGGTGAGATTTAAAGGCTTGGAGCAGTTGACAGGTGGCCGAGTTTCATGCTAAAATCGTAGGCATCCGATTCTGACTCGCACCATTCCAACTCGGCTCGTTTAACACCTGATCGGAGTCACTCGGAATATTCACGATTCAGCTCAGGATTTCTGTTACTATGGGTTAGATCTCTCCTGTCGGGAGTAGATCAAGGTCTCCCCCTTTGCTACCTAGGGCTTTGGTAGCATAAAGTGAAGAGTTCCTCGGTCGGCGTGAAAACCAATCTATTTGGAAATCCAGGCTCTCTTAGGTCACCTCTTTAGTTGCCTAGCTCCTCTACCATCCTTGATAGGATCATCTAATAGGGGAAATACAAGCTGTGTGATAACAAGATCGAGAGTTGCATGTGAGGGAGTTGGCACAACTCAAGTAGACAGTTACAGTAGATGTGTAGAGTTTAGAGTTTCAGATGCTTGCTGTCATGGTGACCAATGTGTCGGAGCCTGTTATCACCTAAATTGTAGTTACCCCTATGGATGTATCCACTTCATGGATGGCAATAGGGAAGGGCAACTCAAAAGGTGCAACCACGATCACCTCGACCTCCAATAGATGGTTGTCACGCCAGTCGAGGCAACCTTCACTTTATGTTATCTAGCCCAGACAACAAAGGGGGAGACCCGATCTACTCCCGACAGGAGAGATCAAAACCAAGACACCAAATCCAGTTAATTTTAAGTGAAGTAAGGTGTATGGTTTATCCTAGACCTTAGGATGAAGTCACAAGACAAGTGAGGGGTTCAATGAGTATAGCTTTGGTTCATTATTGATGTGAAAGTGACTTATGATTTGTGAAATAGGATCCAGGATTAAAGTACTAGTTCAATGTGAGAAAATCCACTGCCTTGGGAACCGTGTCCAATGCAGGGTAGTTTAGGGGTTGAATTGGGGCTAACTAGTACAAGTGACAAGCTTGATCATGAAATATGATGGCCTCAAAAGGTTTAGCTCACCAATCAAGGGTCTAACCACAAGTTAATCCAACAATCTAGGAATGTGGAATTGACTTGGAGAAAGACCAGTGCCTTGGGAATTGGGATAATGGAGTCAAAGTAAAGTTAACTTGTGGTTAAGGACTCCTATTGCATGAGAGAAGTGGGCAATTAAAGTCTTGATGGATGAATAGGTCTAGATCTAGGTTTGACCTAAGTGGACCACAATCCCTTAAAACAAGGAATGCTATCCCCAAGGCAAGATGGGACAAGGTGACCTACTAGACCTAGGTTTTGAATTACTCCCATTCCAAATCCACTGAAATCTCATGTACCCATGTCCTAGAAGTGGGCCAACTCACTTCTCCAAGGTGGTGCGACTTTTATCAAGGAGGCTAAAAAGTGGGATAAGTGGGGTCAAGACAAGTCCAATGGCATCCAAACTTTAGATCCAAGTGGTTTAAGCAAGTGAGAGTATGGATCTACAATTTCAAGGCAATCCAATGGCTAGATCTTACTAGATCTGAGTTTGAAGATACCAAGTGGTCCAAAATGGGGATTAAATCCCTTAAAATGTGGAATAGGGCCCACAAGGTGGAAATCAGAAAAGTGACAATCTGGGGGTAGGTTATTGGATGTGTAGATCATGAATCAAGCGAGATCTCAACTACCCACATACTAGATCTAGGTCAACCCACCAAACTAGGAAGTGCGCCCTTGCTTGGAGAGGCTAAATGCCTTGGGAAGAGGGTCAAATGGAGGCCAATCCTCACCAAACTATAGATCCGGGATGCCGTGGATACTATAGATGTGGGTTTTCAATATCTTACCCAAGAAGCCACTAGATCTTAGTAGATCTGAAAAAATGTAAAAATGAGGGTTTGAAGAAATAAGGGTTTTATCAATTTGTGAGCTATGTCAATGGATTGGATCAAGATAAGAGAAACAAACCTGTGGATCTTACCTGGGTAACCTTGTAGATGCCTTGATGATGATGATCTATGCAAACCCGATCAATTTGAGAAGCTTTGAGGTAGTTTTCTATGCAATTGATTTAGTCCAAGAGGCCAATGCACCCTCTCTCCTGCACAACAAACGTCAACAATATCAGATTTGATGTAATCAAGAGATAAGACTAATGCCACAAGAGAAGTAACAGAAAGATAGCATAGATCACAATGATACTAATGATAACCCCCTGATACAAGCAAATGCCAAGAAAGTCGATTTGAAGAAGCCTTGCAAAATCGCCCTTGTTGAAGTCGCCCTCCTGTAGACAAGACAATGATTTCCAAAATAGATAGATCTTACCACAAATTCCAAATGCTAGGTTGCAATAGACTTTCCAATCACCATCTAAGAACACCAGATGCAAAGGAGACCACAAGAATTTCCACAAGAAAGTTTTTCTATACCAATAATCCAAGAGCCAAAGACTCCTTACAATGAGAAGCTCTCTCCTTTAAATAGGAAGGAGAGGCATCAAAATCCTAAACACTTTTTGAATGAGTGGCTAAGATTAAAAGATACAAATGTCTAATCAATGGTTGAGATGAGCTCAACAATAAAATACATGGATCACTAATAAAATATAATATAAGTGGACAAAATCACCCTAGAAGAGGGGAATCCCACCAAATCATGATGACAAAATATAATAAGAGGCTTATGGTGGGTCCAAGGGGTAATTTTAGACACCCTTGGTCAATTCCCATAGCACAATAATAATAAAATAGTCATCAATATACAAAATCGTGCCTCCATGGTCAAATCGTAGGCCTCAAAAGACCTCAGAAATCATCAGAAAGTGCCATAAGTGATGGATGCGAGCCCCGATGAAGCTGAAACTACTGGAGGAGGTGTGGAAGACATCAATCCATCATCACTGATCATCCCATGCGAAGACATTGCCTCAGTAGCCCAAATCGAATTCCTCAATAGCCATTTCTACCAATCCTGAAATGCCTCGGGAAGCGTGAAACTGCCCCAAACTGCCTCCTGGAGTGCCTGTGTTGTCAAGGTGAGGGCACCAGTGTGTCCGGGAGGGGGGTAATATGGTAAAAACAAGTGGCTGGACCACCCCCTCCAAGCACAACGCCCTAGGTCAACCAGATACAAATCACATTTGCTCTGACAGGGTCTCCGACAGACCAAAACTGCACTGGGATAGCCTACTGAGGCTCAATCATCACTGTAAGTGCCCGGAACTGAAAACAAACTGTCTCATTGGACTTATAAGGTCCAAATCCATCCAAGATGTGTACTCGTACACCATATGAGTCTCTGCATGATCAATATATATATCCAATATACCGAAATAGGTCAAATAATAATAATCTGTAAATAATCAAATACTGCTGTAAACCATGAATCATCATCATAACCCTGCAGCTGCTGCATAGAATCATCATGTACATGTACATAGATCATATATCATCAATCCATATCATCACAAGGTCCAACCATCTCATGTCCTATGGTTGACCTTGGTCAAACTAGGTTTGACCAAGTCAACATGACCAAATATAACTCAGACCATCATCAGAAGCTGCTGCAAAGTGTCCAAGGTTAATGCATGCTCTACAACTTATTCAAATAACAATTATAACACAAAGTAATCATTACTGGCGATCTAAATCCAAATATATAATGTCATTAATTATTATTATTACTCAGACCAGAATTTCAAGACCATACTCACTTCATAGCTGTGATCAATTTGCTAGTGAAGGGTGAAGGCTAAAATAACTGGCTAGGCTAAGGGATGACTTGACCGACTTAACTTTGTGACACTTTGGCAATGGGAAAGGGAATACACACCATAGTATATACTGAATGAGCAACAACACAGGGAATGGCGATGTCTCACAAATGGATAAGTTGTTTAGAGAGTGCTTATTCAACTTAGGCATCATGTCTATATCAAGTTGATCCAGGTTCATTAGGATCATTCAATTTCATTTCATGGCCTTTTTGGCCTACATAACGCTTCGGATCTCAGGTGTGCTGATAAGCACAACTAGTTGCAGCTTGCATCCAGGGCATGTTTTTCATACATATATAATGTCAGCAATTGTTTAGATATAACTTTTAAGAATCATTTCTTTTTGGTCCTTTCTTTTACTCTTCAAGGAGTATTTTTCAGCAGTTCATCGCTCTTGCCCTTTTTAGTTTCCATGGGCGAATTTATTAGTTTCCATAAAAAGTACATGAGCTTTTAGTTTTAGCCAACAACATCTCAAGTGACTAAGGGGAGTTCGAGCCAATGCCAAACATCGGGACAACCGACTAGAATGATTTAGACCTACAATCTAACTCACCAAAGGTAAGTTTTGTCACCAACTCAGAACCGAGACACAGTAAACAGGGAAGCTCATCCAATACAGAGGCTACAGTGGGGAAAAGTCCTCCATGCCACTAGTCAAGTAGTAAGTTAGGGTGATAAACTAAAAGGTAGGCAATGGATGGATGAAGACAATGAATAATGGAGCCAACACTAGCAAGCCAAGGTATGGTGAAATGATCACCTCTATTCTCCCGAAGGAGGGTAAAACCAATGAGTATGAATAGTGAACTTCTAAGTCTGAGTAGGGACAATATAGTATATATAATAAGATCAACCAGATCCACATATCTATATGATCGCTAGATCATGACACTAAGTGCTAAGACATGCTATAAGAGTAAGTATAAAAGCAGTATAACCATAACACAATGATATACCTGCTTAGTCATATACCTGAATGCTCATCATCTGAACCATCACCTATCCTCTGAAACTGCTACTGCAACTCTGGGCACTACTGAGTGCTCTGTAAAAATGGTATAATGGCTACATCGGTCATCTCTCTGAGTGTCCTGAGATTCAGTCATGGCATGGGGAATACATACTGCTGTCCAAAATCTGATAGTGAATCAATATAGATGCTCATCTCAGCATCTCAATGTAAGGGAACTGGCTGAATAGTGTACTGGAATCAGAAAAATAATGTATGGTAGCCCGGCTACTATATATGTGATAACAGAGCCTAGACTTATCATGTTGTTCACTGAAGGATTATTCGAGCCACTGCGTGGTTGGGTTAAGGCCTTCACACCAAGGACTCTAGAGGATCCCATCATTAGAGCACAGGACATGGAGGACGCAGTTCCACGAAAAAATTTCAGTCTAAACCTTTCGTTCTTCAGAAAGACAAAGACAAGAAACCTTTACAGAAGGATGAGATTGGGAAAAACAAACTTGATGATGAGACCTGAAACTAGTTGAGAAGGATAGAGATCAGTGCCTTGGTTTTCGGGCTTAATGGGGTCCAAAAATGAAGACACCTAGGCTATAGATTTGCCCCAAAATGCAATACGAAAAATAACCAAGTGGTCAAATGCCAAAATAACTAAGCATGCAATCACAAAATTTTTACGAAGGATTTTTATTGTTATTTTGTTGACAAATGGTTGCTAGAAGCTATCTAACAAAGTCCAAGTACATACTTGGAACTGGATGATAAATTGGATCCTTTCTCCTCTCTCAACATCATCGATTAGATTTCAAGAAACATAAACGGAACAAGAAATGGAGTCTGGAGGTTTCACATTTAAGAAACAGAGAGAGGGAAAAAACAACAGTGTTGAAAAAGAAGACGATTCTTGAGAATTTGGAGGTAGAGTGTTTCCATGTAGAAGAAGAGGTAGAACAATTCGAATATGGAGCATGAAACTCCTAAAGGCATATTACTCATAGTGGATGACAGCACACCCTTCATTCTCACCAACTTAATTGCTCTACCAATTATGGGATGCACCATTAACACGATCAAGGAAACATGAAAAAACAAAAAACTTCGTACTTAACTTGATGTAAACCATAATAACATGTTTAAACATCTTCTATACAAATGAGTGAGTCATGCCAACAATGAAGATCACATTTACACAATTTTAGACTTGACTCAAAATGTAAAATAAATAAAAGTAATGGATAAGAGTGCAACATATACTTGGAACCACTAGCTTAGAATCAACAAACAAAATACTTATAAATATACACAAGCACTACTTAATTGACTAAAAGAGGTGGGTCTTTACAGCAGTCACCAAAATCTACTGCAACTACTGAGTCCATGGATTAATTTGTCTTTTTCATCTTTTTGTTCAATCTACTGCTTCATTCACTGAATCCCGTTAGTCAACTGTTCGTACAGCCCTGCATATAAATAAAATGTGACAAAATCGAAGTTCTATCAGATTGGAACTATCACATTTACCTGAAAAATTCCAAAAACGGTCCTTAGAAACTATAAAAAATGAAAATTGTTACGTAAGAATTGACTTTATGGCTTGAGAAACAGGAACGGCCGTAGAAAATGTCGTTTCCCATCAGGTTTCCATTTCTGAGCCATTTTTTGAGGGAAACGACTGCCTAAGTTCTGTTTCTGGTAACAGAGTCTAACACTGCTAGACACTTCCATCTCTGAATTTTAGGAAATATAGACATGCTTTTGCATCCTTAATCACTTCATCTTTTGTCATCCTTGATCACTTCATTTTTAAAAGAAATATAAACATGTTTTTGTCATCCTCAATCTCGTCATTTTTAAAAGTCTTCAAGTATAATTTCGTATGAAAGCTGTTAGTCCTTTGTGCTACTATATTTACTAATATAACCTTCATGTTGTGAGACTATAATTGTCAAACATGTACATCCAATGTTTTCAGTAAATCTCTGAATGATAGCTCCTCCTTTGCTTCTCTAACATCATATTGAATAGCACAAATGTACTTCTAATGTGTCCTTTTCAAGAGACAAATGTGACATTCTCAAGAGACAAATGTGACATTCTTTCAAAACCTGAAAGTTAGAAACCTTTGTTTGCTCACTTTTACTTGTAATTATTTGAGGTTGATTGGTTATTTTGCAGGCACTGGATGATCGCACTATAGGACATAACCCTGAACGTTTGAGCTTATTGAAGGGAGGTATTGTGTACAGCAATGCAGTCACGTATGTACCTCCAAATTGGCTCTTCTATCTTGAGAGAATTTTAACTTGTCTATAAGAAGTGGGTAGGATTGTTGAATTTTACTTGAGTTATCAATGATATGCTTAGTCTGGAGATACTTCAGGTAATTGCCACCATTGTGCTAGTGCAGCTGGCTTACAGTTTCTTGACTATAACTCAATGCAATGTCTAACCATTTTTCTGTCTATTTGTGACTGCTGTAAGATGGCACTTCTATTTGTTCATAATCTGTCCCCCACTATACGGGCCCCATTTTGTTTCCCTTTGGTTTATGTTTTGGATGCTTTATCTCTTGCTTATCACTATTTGCATTCCTGTTGCTTTTGGTTTGTTTCTTACTTTGACTTGGTCTCTTCCCATTATTGTTTGAACTTGTTCCGATTTCTTATGCATGAACTTCTCCAATTCTCTTCTCAGGAGTATATTCTTCCTACTTTTTGATTAATTTTCAAAAGGCATGTACTAGTTTGTGTTAAAGGCCTTGAAAGAGACATTCAGTAAATTAAGCCTAATTTAAAGGAAATAACAAAGTGATAAAAGACCCAGTCAGAAATCTACGAAGACCATCAAGATTAATGTGTTGTAGATGAAATCCTGGTCATTGTAGGAGAAATGAGGAGTGAATATAAAAGTATTAACATTGGATACCCTGTATCCTCCAACTCGAAATGGGACGTCGTGCTAATCCCAACTTGCCCTCGCTTTTAGGCATCCAGATTAAGTAGGGAGGGCATCTTCTTTTGGCCTGCAGATCAAATCTGCTTTGATACCACTTATGATGTATCAAGTGGTTCTCAGAAGGAGTCATCATTAATAAAGGGATAAACCATAAGTCGAAAGACAATATACATTTAACAGATGTTGAAATGAATGATGATGACAATTAAAGAGATGCGACCCCTTATATTATGTTGAAGAGGTGAGTTGCAATGAATGAATGGGACCTTTAGTGGACCTAACTAATAACTATCAATCATAACAATTTGTTTATATTATGTCTATTACAATCTTCCCACTACCTCATCAAGTTTTCAGCTTCCTCTACTTGACTCTTCATCTTCTCCTGTGCACATAATCACCTATGTCCTGAGCACACACTTTTCTGTACCTTGTGATTCTGTGCACAACTTTGTCCTTACATCTCCATTGTTGTTGCCTCAGCTCCCATCCTCTGCATTACTGCACCTGGGCATACCTCTAGATGCTCCTACATTAGATGTATATTGTGATTTTCTCAAATGAAGCCTTTGGTGCTATTTCTTCATGTGAGTTGGTGATGTATGTTTCGTTAACCTTATTCTTAGCTACAATGTGTTTTTTGATTGAGATAACATCCTGTATAGATTGGGATGTAGTAATTTAATGTGGAATGGGATACTTTAATCCTCTAATTACTCATCAACTTGTATCACCAACTTTTGATGTTGTATAGTGTAATCCATTACTGACCCAATCTATCTTAGCATTGTGCATGAGCTGTGTTTCCGCCTAATACACACCTGGGGGGACGCGGCAGGAAACCTTCAAGCCGCTCGGTGTGTCCTTGGGGGCAAGTGAGAGTCAAGTGCTGTCACTTGATTACTCGACTCCTCCGTCTAGGCTTACTCCTAGCAAAGCCAAGGGGGGTGGTCCCTATAAAAAATAATCTAAGGCTTTTAATCTACAACAAAGGATAAAATTCTATTCTAGGAGTTAAAAGATGATGAGATGAAAAATTAACAACTAACCACTGCTTGCGAATTAAATCAATTGATTAACACCACACAAGATAGTTAAGCATTCACGACATTCAAGATTGAAACTTAAACATGGAAAATTGAAGACCAGTGCCGAGAATGTAAAAATGCTTGTAATTGCTGTTGTGTAGGGTTGCTTGTGTGGTCTCAGTGAAAGTATTGCAGTGGCTCGGTTGGTAATTTTTATAATTATTAAATGAGTAGTTAAGGAGTGGGTTAATTCCTGGTTTGGCCCAAAAGAAAACTAAACTTCGAACTGAGTGCTCTAGCAACCTTACCAAGTGTCCAACCAGGTGAGGATGAACCCGCTTAAGAACCTGCTGACTCTGTGGATTCAGTCCATGCAACCTCCCGAGTTCTTAGGATTGGATTCTAATGGATTGTCCTATTAACACTAATTACCTTGCACCTGTTTCTGATTGAGCCAATTGTTCCGACTAAGCTGCAGTAGTCAAGAGCATACTCTGGGTTTGGGGCGTTGTTCGTTTTATTAAAATGTATGAGTGGATGATTAATCTACACTAAACCCCAAGCATAAAGCAAGGGGGGTTAATTTTAGGATTAAATTTTAAGAACAGAAAAATAATTTGAAATAAACACAAAAGCATATAAGATGATAAACAGGTCCTCGGAGGACGTTGTGTGCTTGAGTGAGTTATTTTAATTACTACTGCTTGAATGAAACTAATCTAAAACGAGAAAAAAAAATAGAAAAAGTGCAAAAACTGAAAAAGGTGCGGATCCCCCTTGGGGGGATTGGGGTCAGGCGCTGGAATTGCCTGCTGTGCTCTTTTTATTCTTTCAATTACAATCAAGAAATTATGAGAACTACTGCTTGCCCTTTATCATTAGGGAACAAGACAGTTTACAATAAGATGTGCAAAAAAAACACTGCTTTGACGGCTAGTTCTCAGGGTGATTCTGGGAGTTTCAAAGTGTCTTTTCTGTGAGTTTTTTAACTCCAACCTGCTAAGAACATGAAACAGACCAGCGAGCTAAAGTTGATTAGAAATGTCAATCAAAACACTTTAAGAGTGTTCTGATAATACTACAAAGTGCAAAACTGAAACTAACTTAAACAAGTATGTGAAAGACTAGTTTATTGGCAATTTTTTGAGTCTTTAAGTGACTTTTAGTAAACTTTTAAATGTAGGACTGTCATAAAATGATACAAATTCTAGCGAACAAAAGTTTACTGAAAAACTACCGAAACACACTTTAAGAGTATGTTCGATTTAGATGCAAAAATGAAATTTTTTTCTAACTTAACTACTAGAAAATGAAATCAAACGACTAAGGAAAGTGAGCTATAAAGCTACTCTCCTTAGGATCTTTTGCTTGAATTGGAAAAGCTAAGCGAACCAAAGCACTTAAATGCCAAATATACTATTCCATTCAAAACAAATTTTTCCTATCAAGAACTCTAGATTTACGATAAAGCAAGCTTGAAAAGGAAAATTTGTAACACTAGATCTACTTTCAGATTTGCTTGATAAAATGTAGATCTTAAGACAAGTAACCAGTAACCAAAGATAGCAGAAGAAAATTTGATCAGAGAAATGGAACCCTTGGGGGTTGAGTGTTTTGAAGAAAGGGCAATGGAGTCAAGCTCCCTAATGCATCGATAAGATCGAGACTTGGTTTGTATTTACTGAATGAAGGCACGATCTAACATGTTCGTGGACTTCTCCAGCTTAGGCTACCTGTAGACAGCTGCAAACAACTAGCAAGGGGATAAGAGCATATGTGTAAATGAACAACAGAAAACTTGAGAAATAATAGATTCAAACAAGAGATCATACTACTTCTAGCATTCTAATATCATTGACAAAAGTAAGCAACCTATAAAGCATTACTCACTATTCCTTATAATAGATGGGTGTTTTTTAGGAGTTTTGAATGAGAGCTCGTAGCTTACAATAGACACAAGATAAAGTGCAATCCACGTTGCGAAACAGTATATGAATTTAATAGTATAAATAAAGACTTGTGAGAAATAAAAGCATCCACTGATCAATCACTTAAACAAAGGACAAATGGCCCCAAATAATAATGAAAGTATAAATAAACCAGTGCCTTATGGAGTCAAACAAGTGTGTAGTGTTGGGGGATGCTGAAGATACAAGTCTTAGTAACTGTTCGTGAGATCGTTTTGCAAATTATCTTGGTAAATTAAAAGTTTTAATGGTCTTGATTATTAGGCTAAGAACAACAAGGTAAGCAAAAGACCGGAAAGGTATACTTTCAATGGCTTCCCCTCTGATGGTATGTCGGACCGCCCAGATGTCAAGGAGTAGGTGTCTTAAGAATTAACCACTCCGATGTCTAAGACAACGGTAACTTCCGGCCCCACCAGGTTAGGAACTTTGCCCACTACCTGAGTATTTCTCGAATAAGCAACGCCGGTTCGTTGGTTGTGGGGGTGAAAATTTTATTATGTTATCGAAAAATTATCAAATCCAACACCTTTCTGAGTACTAGCCCAACCTTTTTAGGTTGGCAGAGCATACGGGTGTTGGATAGCAACCAAGATAAATTATTAAGGGGATGTGAGTTGGAAGTTTTATTATTATTAGAGCACAATATTCAACTCTCCGATAGAGAGTGCTCTTGACCTTGTCTTATGACAAGGTTCAAGAGACTTAGCTAGTCTATATGCCTAATGCAAGGACAGTGCAATACTACTATGCTCTCCGACAGAGAGTGCTCTTGACTTGGGTTATTGCAAGTTCAAGAGGCTTTGTTCTTTGTTAAAATAGAGGCAGTTTATGAACCAGAACACATGTGATAGCTGAAAAAGATTGAAGATAAACAATGATATGTTAAATAAATGAACAACTTGCAAGAAAGAAAACTAGTGTTCTACCACAACAGGGACTAATCTAAAGGTGAAGTCAAAGTCACTTCTGCACATCGCTCATGAAACTTCCAGCGTAGACGGTCCTACGCAATACACGGTGGGGAAAGAAAAGCAGCACGCAGTGTTAATGCGGCACTTGGGATAAAATCCCAAGAGGCTTCTCAGGTCAAGACTTGAAATAAAATTTATTCTAAGTACAGGAAATAAAAACTACTCTAGAAACTTGAAATAGATCTAACTAAAGTATGCACCAAAACACTCTTCCCCAAATGGGGAAGAAGAAACCAAAGTGTGGGAGGCCTTATCCCACCTAGCTTTTTTATTAATCGATTACAAGTGCCTTGGGAATTTAACCCCTTTAAGGTCTTTTATGAAAGATGAAATAACTATGAAAAACAATATAGAGCTCTCAGGAGATTTTACAAAAGGAGAGTGTAAGTTTCTTGTTTTGGATCATCCTTATGGTCTTGTTTGATGCTTTCTTTGGGTAAAGATCTCCTTGTTTTTCAAAGTTCCTCAACCGTTTCTTCTTCCTTAAAATACCCACACAAGCTCAAATTAGCTCAACAAGGCACCCTTTAGCGTTAGAAAAAACAAAACAAATTTTGAAACTGGCTAAGTCTAAGCTTGCAAAAAGAGATTTAAAGTGCAAAATGGTATGAAATTCAACTTCGAATTATTAAAAAAGTGAAAACGGACCAGCAAACAACAAATGCCTAAAATGCTAGGAAAGAGATTAAAAAATGAAATATTTTTGTTATGCAATTTTTATCTTTTAAATGATAGATCTAAAATGCAAAGAAATAAACTAAATGCAAAGCCTAAAATGAGAGATGCAAGATCTTCTTACCAAATGAAATGCAAACTACTAATAAAAGTGTAAATGAAAATGCAACTAGAATGAAACTAGATGCAAGATCTAACTACTAACAAGCTTTTAGTTTGTTTTTGTTGTGATTTTAGGGCTTGAAGGAAGGTGGACGAGAGATGCACACCTGCAGCAGAAATCTTTCGAAAGTTGTTCACTCACTACAAGTGGGGAAGGTGTGGCCTTGGGGCCAAGCAATGAGCCAGGTGCTATCACCTGAATCCCAGCTCCTCCGTTTAGGCTAACTCCTAATGAAGCCAAGGGGGGTAGTCCTTACAAAGAGTTTACTATGGCTCAATGTGTTTTAATGTTTTTGGTGTATGGTGATGCAGATGGGTGGTTTTTAGGAGTTTTGAATGAGAGATTGTAGCTTATAATAGACACGAGATAAAGTGCAATCCACGTTGCGAAACAGTATATGAATTTAATAGTATAAATAAAGACTTGTGAGAAATAAAAGCATCCACTGATCAATCACTTTTGCATGACCTAGGTTGCTTTTGTATAAACAGTGCATGACCTAACTTTTGCGTGCCTAGGTCGCTTTTCTTTTCTAATTCTCAGTTGACTTGCATGCATTGCTTTCTGTGTGCATGAAGGCTTAATAAAGTTATTCATGTACATGCATCATGAAATATAGCCCGCATGTAATGCATGCAGGTGGCCCCTAGTTCCCATGGCCCTCTTTTATCTACTGATGATCTAATAACCATGATTAAGATCTTCTTTTGGTCTGAATGGTATCAATCCTCAGTCAATTCTACTATATGTTAAAAAGGAAACATTACAGTCCTCCCTCGCCAAGATTGCTTATCCTCAAGCAATACCAACACAACTCCATAATCAATCAAACTGAACCAATTGAATCCAGGGAAAATCCTAGGGTTCCAAATCATCCTAGGAGATCTGTAGCACCTTCTACTCAAAGTACTGTCCTGTTAGAGTTTGCACTTTAATTCAATTTAACTAGGATCTTTAACTGAAAGAATAACAAGCACAACAAAACACAGTAGACACAATAGTTTTCCTCGGGGAAACCATAAAGGAGAAAACCTCGCAATTTCCTCAAAGATAGATTCGTCACTAATACAATATCACAAAATGGAAAACCCAAAATAGGAAGTCTTCTGCAGCACTCTCTCTTTCTCCTCCAGCGAACTTGTCTTCTCTCTCTTGCTTATGCGAACTTGAGTGAGTGAGTAGTGTGTCCAAATGAGAGAGCAAAGCTCTCTGTTTATACTTTATGTTAGGGGTGACCTAATTCCTAATTAGGTCGGCTTCACTAACCTGACTGGGCCGACCTGTCCTAGGGAGACTCAATAATACATTTTACATTTGAATTTAGAGGATCTAATGCCCCAACTTACAATGGAGGTTTTACCTCGATAATATTGCATGATCAAACATACTAATCACATCCTCGAAAGGAGGAAAAACATCTCCGTCGGAGGTACAAGTAAAATACAATTAATAATATAAATACAAAATACAAATGAATATCTTCCGAAGTTACATTTACAACAACATGTCCTGCGAGGTACCATGACATGAGACCTCTTGAAAGCATCCTCTAATAACCACTAAATTGCCCGTCATTGAAATTCTGGGGTCCCAAATCAGTTTGAGAACCATGGAGTACCTACTGCATCCACCACATCCTTGTGTAGTATCAACACAAGGAGCATCCTGTAGACTCCTAAGCATCCAAGCCAGTAAACACTGTATCCATCCCTCATAAGCTCCCCCAGCTAGGAAGCTAATCCACTGCTCCATATGGATAGGCTCCTGAAAATGATAGTTGACTCTTGTCCTCATGCTAACTATTGTACCGCTGCAATATCAGGGTCCTGTTATCACACCATAGTAGCTGGGCTACCATGATGACAGAGCAATCATCTGCATATTTTTGAGCTTTGCCTTTGCACAGTTTCAGCGAAATCAACTATGATGAGCTGTGTTATTTATGATCACTCACACATCAGAGCAGCCTTATATCAGCCATGCAGTAGACCTTATGCAAAGGTTGAGCCTCTTCACCTCAAATTTGATGACTGAGATGACCTTTTATTCCATACAGATGCAGTGCAATGTCTGTAGTTTCAATAGTAGTGTCCTGAGTGGTTACAGTTGGTTCAGATTGTAGATACATGTATATGGCCCAATATGGTATATGATGTGCATTGGTTTCTGTTATCCTGTTGTTTTGGTCATTTTGATAGCTTGACTTGGTATATAGTGATCATGATCTCGCAGTTTATACATATATATAAAAAATGAAACTGATTGTTATTGAATATCTATATGGTTGTATTACTTGCACTTAGAAGCTCCTGTTTTATACTCAATTGGTTTTTACCCTCCTAGGAAGTGTGGACATGATCATTCCCAGTCTTTATGACTTGCTAGCTTAGGCATCACCTTCACTTCCACTATCCATCCATGACCTTCCCTACATTTTTGGTTGTCACCCTGACTTACACCTCAGCCTGTGATATGGAGGACTTCCCCACTTCTGCCTCTGTGTTGGACTGCATCCATGTTAAATTTGTGTCTCGGCTCTGGGTTGGCAACAAAACTTACCATTGGTGAGTTGGATTTTATGCCTTTATCACTCTAGTCGGTTGCCCCGATGTGTGGTTTTGACTTGCGGAATTCCCCCTAGTTTCTTGAGTTGTGTTGGCTAAACCTGAAGCAAATTGTACTACATTGGAAACTATTGTTATATCTTTTGTAAAACCCAATGAAAAGGGTTGTGGAAATGTAATGCAATGAAATGTAAATGCACCCCAGATGAAAGCTGTGATTAGTTGTGTATCTAAGCACATGCAAAATCCCAGAGGGGTCTTGAAGGCCTAAAAAGCAATGGATAAATGTATGCGAAATCTAAAGATTGCTGGCCAAGAAAGTGAAATGAAATGAAATTAAAAGGTCCAAATAAAGCAGTGGTTAAACATATGCCAAATCTAAAGATTGTTGACATTAAGTGGAAATTTACCTCATTGAGCCTACGTGTCATGATATGAGATGGAATAAGGGACAACTAATTCAAAAAGTCCCCTAGAACCTCAAGTTACGGTTAGCCGGGCACCTAGTTCACGGCGGTTCTAGTAGTAGACATTTTGCCAAGGTTGAATAAGCACTACTCTGAACAGCTCATCCATTTGTGAGACACCGCCATTCCTTGTGTATTCTTGTCCAACACATGCTTAAGTGTGTAACACCCTATCCTTTATCCAAAGTATCACAGTGTTGAGTCAGTCAAGTCCTTCCCCTTAGCCTAGCCTTGCATTCTTAGCCTTCACCCTATGCTAGCAAATTGATCATGTCTACAAATGAGTATACTCTCGAGATTCTTTTGTGAGTAAATATTATTTAAACTTGATGAATTATTATAATTAAATGCTAACTGCCAGTGAATGATTGCTTAATACTTTAAGTGTTGCTATGAAAATGATTAAAAGAACATGTCCTAACCATTTGCACTTGCAGCAGTAGGCTCTTCGAGCCTGGGTCATATTTTGATCATTTTTGACCTGGTCAAACCTAGTTTGACTGAGTCAACCTTGGGATCCATGATGAGTTGGACCTATGATTATGTATGATGATGATATATGGTCCTTGATGCACCTTATTGTGATTCCATACAGTGGGCATAGGTTTCATATGATGGTTGGTGTACTTTTTTTATTGATTATTATTGTCTCCAGACCATTAATTTATACTTGTCCGGGTATGGTGGATGCTACAGATGATGTTACAGGATGCCACAGGGTGTATGAGTACTCATCCTTAGTAGATTTGGGTCTTTTGGATCCATTGGGACACTCTATTTTTCAGTTTAAGGCACTCTCAGAGATACACAAATATATCCAACACTGTCGAACCACATAATTAATCTTTACACATAAACATTTCTTTGTGTACACAAATATATTGTTAATCTTTGTAATGAGCATGTTAGTACCCCTAATAATCTTTAAAATTTTGAAATTGTCAACCACATAATTTACGCCTTCACATTTCAAACGAAAAGATAAACAATAGATACTCGGGCAATGTGAAATGAATATCATACCTGTCCATGTACGTGTATTGGTTTTGTTGAAATACATGGTTGGAAACTTACTGATACTGGATAGAAAGGGATGAACAATTTCCATAATGTTTCTTGAGGAATGTTGCTGGTTAAGGCATTCCATGGACTGGTTGAATTATGCAAAGCTCACTGCAAGATGGTACTGGAAATACTGTTCTGGAGACATCATCAATTGGAAAATAGTGGAAACACTCTGCATATGGAAATCGACAACAAGAACCACATCTTGCACTATTCCATCATCAAGCAAAGCAAAAGGGTTGATCCATTCTTCATTGAGGCAAACTATACTTCTTCGCCCAAATATGTGCTTGTGAGAGGGTCCACCATGATGCTGCAAGGTCTTATTGCACTTACTTTCTGCATTCCTTCTTTTATTGGAGACATTTTCGTACTCCTATTTTGTATTGACGTCATTGTACTCAGCAGTCGCTTTGACCTACTTTTGTGGTCTATCAGACATCAATAAAATTATCTTATCTTATCTTCACAGTATATCTCTCTTGTATTCGTGCTTAGATCAACGTGCTCAGCTTTTACAGAGGGCCTGCTCAAGTATAATGCTAGACTTGTATGTTGCAATAAGAACATCTGGAACTCTGGGCATTGAACTGAATCTGTATGGAACAAAAGGTCATATCGGTCATCAAATCTAAGCTCTCAAGGCTCAACATTAGCACAAGGTCTACACAGTGTCTGATACAACTGCTCTGATGTGTGAGTGATCATAAATAAGGCTGCTCATCATAACTGATCTCTGTAAAGGCAAAGCTCTGAATAGTGCAGATATCTGCTTAGGAAATATAGTAGCCCAGCTACTATGGTGTGATAACAGAGCAACCTGCCGCCTTTATGAGTAAAAATCTTAGAGATTCCGAGCTAAACTATACAACCATTGAAAAACAAGCCTATGCTTTGGTCAAGTCGTTGAAGCATTTCAGAACATACATAGGATATTCCAAAATTTTGGCCTATGTCCCATATCAAGCAGTCAAGGATGTTTTGTTTCAACATGATGGTATCGGGGTTAGAGGAAACCGGATATCTAGAATTCAGGAGTATGACATTAAAATTAAGCTGATCAAGATAGTCAAAGGTCAAGGATTAGCCCAACTTTTAACTGATGCCAAAGATCAAACAAGTCATGAAGAGGTAAGTATTGGAAATGCTATGGTGCTCTATATTGATGAAGATCATGAGTGGTACAAGGACATTATTTTCTACCTTAAACATTTGTCATGCCTTGATCATCTCCTAGATCACCAAAGAAGAGATTTAAGGTTAAAAGAATCTAAATATGTATTGACAGGAGATGGTTTGGGATGGGAAAATCCAGATGGAATTGTGTTGAAATGTGTAGACCATGATGAGTCCCAAAGAATCGTAAATGAGATGCACTCTGGATTATGCATAGGTCATTATGCTCCTAGAACTATTGCTGCTAAAATCATGCGAGTTGGGTATTGTTGGCCATCCTTGTTTAAAGATGTGCATGCTTTTGTCCGAACATGCCAAGAATGCCAATTCTTCTCCGAAAAGCCTAGATTGCCCGCCTTAACTTTGACCCCAGTCATTGTAGAAGCACCTTTTCAACAATGGGGAATGGATTTTGTTGGACCGGTCGACCCTAGTTTGTCCAACGGGTATACATATATCTTGACCTGCACAGATTATGTTATCCGTTGGGTTGAAGCTATCCCTACTAAAAGAGCAACTGCAGAAGTGGTTGTTAAGTTTTTGGAAGAAAATATAGTCTCTAGATATGGTTGTCCTTTAAAAATCACGACAGATAATGCAAAAGCCTTCAACAAGGAAGAAATGTCAACATTTTGCTCAAATCATGGAATCGCTCTATCTCATCCCTTAAACTATTACCCACAGGGAAATGGATTAGCAGAATCGAGCAATAAGAATTTGATTCGCCTTTTAAAGGGAATGATTGGTGAAAACAAAAGGAGTTGGGATAACAAACTCAAGTATGCCCTTTGGGCAGATCGAACAACTGTTAAAAGAATAACGGGCAAAGCTCCTTTCGAAATAGTGTATGGGCAAAATTTTAGGCTACCTATAAATCTTCAGATCCCTGTGTATGACCTTTTGCAACAATGTTCCTCAGAACAAGAATCCATGCAAGCAAGAATAAAGCAAAATAAGTGGGTGCTGGATTGAAGATTGATGCAGTTTGTGTTGGGGTCCAGAGATTCTGAGGTTCTCAAGCACTCTCGCCCTTAGAGCACTTGTCCCAGCTGGAGCAAGATGTTATCACACCATAGTAGCTGGGCTACCATTATTGCAGAGCAGTCATCTGCATATTTCTGAGCTTTGCCTTTGCACATATTCAGTGAGATCAGCTATGATGAGCAGTATTATTTATTATAACTCACACATCAAAGCATCCTTGTATCAGACATTCAGTAGACCTTATCCAAGGATGAGCCTTAAGACCTTAGATTTGATGACCGATATGACCTTTAATTCCATACAGGGCAGTGTTCAGTATTTCAGATGCAGTGTTCTCAGTGGGTATAGTGGTCCAGATTACAGATATTGATGTATGAACCAGCATATATATGATGTCCATTCGATGTTATTATCTTGCTGTTTAGGTAATTTTGATAGCATTGACTTGGCATATAGTAATCATGATCTAGTAGTATATTAATGTTAAAATGAAATTGGTTGTTATGGATTATATGCATGATTGTATTACTGACATTTGGAAACTCTTGTTTTATTCTCATTGGTCTTTACCCTAGGAATGTGGACATGATCACTATTGTCTTTTTGACTTGCTAGCTTAGGCACCATTTCCACTTGTCTCCATCCATCCATTTATCCTTCCTCATTATTGATCTTTACCTTGACTTACACCTTGACTCGTGATATGGAGGACCTCCCCGCTTTTGCCCCTCTGTTGGACTTGCATCCATGTTTATTTTGTGTCTCGGCTCTGAGTTGGCAACAAAACTTACCTTTGGTGAGTTGGATTTTATGCCATTATCATTCTAGTCGGTTGCCTCGATGTGTGGTTTTGTGCAGAATTCCCCCCTAGTTGCTTGAGTTGTTGTTGGCTAAAACCTGAAGCAAATTGTACTACCTTGGAAACTATTATTATATCTTTTGTAAAGCCCAATGAAAAGGTTGTGAAATTGAATGCAATGAAACGCAAATACACCTCGGATGAAAGCTGCGATTAGTTGAGCTTCTAAGCACATGCAAAATCCTAGAGGGGTCCTAAAGGCCTAAAAAGCAATGGATAAATGTATGCTAAATCTAAAGATTGCTGGCTAAAGTGAAATGAAATCAAAAGGTCCAAATAAAGCAGTGGTTAAATATATGCCAAATCTAAAGACTGTTGACCTTAAATGGAAATTTACCTCGTTGAGCCCATGGGTCATGATCTGAGATGGAGTAAGGGACAACTAATTCAAAGTGTCCCCTAGAACCACAAGTTACGGTTAGCCGTGCACCTAGTTCACAGCGGTTCTAGTAGTAGACATTTTTCCAAGGTTGAATAAGCACTTCTCTGAACAACTCATCCATTTGTGAGACACCGCCATTCCTTGTGTATTCTTCATCCAACGCATGCTTAAGTGTGTAACACCATTTCCCTTATCCAAAGTATCACTGTGTCAAGTCAGTCAAGTCACTCCTTTTTATCCTAGCCTTGTGTTGCCTGCCGATGTGCACACAACAGCAAAAATCTTTCGAAGCTGCTTTGGGGAATGTGTGGCCTTGGGGGCAAGCAAAGAGTCAGGTGCTGTCACCTGATCCCGACTCCTCCGTTTAGGAAAACTCCTAACGAAGCCAAGGAGGATAGACCCTAACAAAGAGTTTCTAAGGCTCTTAAGTGTTTTTTGTGTTCGAATGTGTGATGAGTATGGTTGTTGTTTTAGGAGTTTTTTAATGATTTACAATAATAGATTAAGTCCAAGCATGTATTTGCAAAATAGATGATGCACAACCAACTTTATAAATAAAATGTCCACGGCATGATATGATTAAAGCAGATAAACCTCCAGATAGATAATAAACAAAATGAAATACTTTGCAGAATGATTAGTACCAAATGGAGTCAATGCCTTTGAGTGTTTGGGATGCTTAAAACATGTCTTTGGTGTGCTTGGTAATGTTTTGCAAATGCTTCTTGGTAAATTTATTGTAAATTTTGGGGGTGAAGTTGATTATTATGGGAAGGGGATCTCCAAGATATACCTTGCGGTACAGGAGATGTGTCCGGATAACAATCTAGGTGGCTCCGTACAAGGACATGTGGGCTGGCTGGAGTCTCTAGAGTGGTGTTCAACACTACACCAACAAGGATGTAGTCTAACTGTGCCCTTAAGGTCTCATACCAGTGGTTCCCGTGTCCCTAGGCAGAATTTGCCCACTTTCGATTGTTAAACAATCAACGCCGGATTTTCGTTGGTTTTCTTGGGAGTAAATTTTATTATGGTTGAAGTGGAATTATATGTGAAGAATTAAGCAGTCTACACTGCTTCTGGGTATCCCACAAGTGGGTAGAGCATGCACAGTGTAGTAAATGTTCATTCCGATTTTATTGTGTGAATGAAATAAGAACCATAGACTCTCCGATAGAGAGTGCTCTTGATCCGCCTTATGGCAAGATTCAAGAGACTTAACCACACAAGTCTAAAATAAAACAAGAAAGAAATCTAAGACAACTAAGAAAAGTAAAACTCTTCGACAGAGAGCACTCTTGATCCACTTTTCAGCGAGATTCAAGAGATTTTAGTTTCTTTTTAACATTTTTATATCAAAGCAAGAAATTTAACTAACTAAGAAAACAATAAAAACCTCTCCGATTGAGAGTGCTCTTGATCCACTTTTCAGTGAGATTCAAGAGTCGTTGGCTCCTTTTTAACAATTTATATCAAATTTGAAACAAAGTAAAAACTTGAAACAACAAATCAAACTAAGCTATCAAATTGAAATCTAGCAAACTATCAAATGAAACTAATCTAACTTTTTCTACTTGTGCAGGTATAAAGCAAATGAAGTGCAAAAAAGGACAATACAAGCTTCCCCCAAATGGGGGAAGTAGGGTGTGGGAGCCTGTATCCCACTTGCTCTTTATTAATATTTGTACAATGTGTTTGTGTTTCTCCTTCTTGAAAGCACAGGCTAGAAGGGGGAAATGAAGAAGAGGGAAAATGAATTTTTATGTGCTTTTCAAGGAGTTAGCTCTTTGCTCTTTGGTTTCTTGCTTTAGATTGATCTTTTTAACCTTTGGGCTATGTCTTCTTTGTTCACCTGTGGATAAGAGCTTTAGACAAAAACTTGGTTAAGAGTTAGTTAAATGAAACAAATGAAACTAGATTTTAAAAGTTTAAAACTTGAAAATCAAACTACATGCAAGTGAAGATGCAAAACTTTTGACCAAGATCTAAATGCAAACAAGCATGAAGCTTTGAAACTTTGAAAACTTAACTAAATGCAAACTCAGATCTAAGATAAATCTAAGCTACAAGCAAGAGAGCAAAGATCAAAGAAGAGAAAGCGTGAGAGCAAAGAGAAGAAACAAAGCAAAAAACTAGAGCAAGTAAATGCAAACAAGAAGAGGGAGCGAATGCAAGAATGAAGGAGAGAAGGCAAGAACGAATGGAAGAAGGAAGGGATCACAACTTGGGATAGAGCAAAAGGAGTTTTGGGAAGGGCGAGAGCAAAGCTAGGAAAACAAATTATGGACAGCAGCAAACAAAAAGAAGGCAGCAGCCAACAGAAAGAAGGCAGCAGCAAACAGAAAGAAGGAGGACGAAAGGATGGCTTAGAAGACTAGCTTAGGAAGAAAAGCGAGAGCAAGAGGAGGTAGAGCGAATGGATTAGGAAGTTTGACTTGAAACTCAAAACACCTACCACTTCATGCAAGCGAGAACCCTTTAAGAGATTTAAACTTTAAGCAATGGATCTCACTACTTGTAACCAACTTAAAAGGAAAAATTGAATTTTGAAGCTTTAATGGGTGAAATGAGAAGGAACTTCAAGCCCAAGCTTGAACAAGTGACTTCTTTGTAAAATCCTGAAAGGCAAAACTCATTAGTAAAATGGTAGAGAAGGAGAAGTGGATGCAGCTGAACTCCAAGTCTTCTTCTCTTTTGGTAACTTGCCAAGCTACACAATTTTTCAAACAAGCGAAATTAATCTAGTACATTCCATTAAAAAAGACAAGGAGAATATAAGTATAACCAACTACAGTCTATTACTCCTAAGATATTTGATAATAAAACATCAACAAGCAACTTGACACTTGCAAATGCTTTCCCAATGGACTAAAGATAACCTTGTATGCTAGATTCATTCTACAAACTTGTAATTAAAGAAAGATAACTAGCTAAATATTACCTCCATAAACACATGCATGCACAACCATGAGAGAGATGCCCAACATTGACCTCCAAAGTCTCCACTTTATTCCAGCTTGTATGCCAAATAGCATCAAGCATTCAACATAAAAAAATAGCAGAGATTCCTTGCACAAATATTCCACCCTAAACATGGAGCAAGGACCTCATTATATAGCTTTACAAAATACAAGTGCGAATTGAGGAAAGGAAGAGCCAAGAAGGCGCATTCACCAAACTTTTGAGAGATTGATGCCTTGAATTAAGGCTTAACTAAGCCTTGACTTGAGTCTTGGGGTGAGGTGGCCTCCACCTAGGCAAGGCGCCCACCCTTCAACATAGTAATCATCACACAACCAATAAAAAGATGCCAACAAGGAAAGTTGCCCAAGCTAAGAAGGAGGGCGCAATTCCCAATGCCAAGTCATCTGTAGTGCTCCGATGTTAACTCAGATCAGGTAGGTGATGATTGGAATATTCCTAGATGCTCTTTGCCATGCCATTTAGCCCTTCACTTTATTCAATTTGCTTTATTTTGGAGATTTTTTATTTCTCCATTTTTATTATTTTTTATTATTTTCAATTAAATATTCCTCATTTATTAATTTTGAGAAAATATTTAATTGAGTGAATAATAATCACAGGAAACTTAGGAAAAGTGGGTTTAGGGGTTTTATGGGTGCTCTGGGTTAGAAAATGAGCACCCCCATGGCAAAAACAACCTCCTAACCCATCTTTTATCATTATTCATGATTTTTTAATTAAATCATTAAAAAACACTGGGAAACGGGCAAAATTTTTTTGTCAGAAAAGCTTAAAAAACGTAGGGGACCTAGTGCATGTTCATATGACTCAATATAGATAGCTAACATGTAAAAATCCTAGACACAAGACTCTAATAACCAACTTAGGTTTTGACCACCATGGTAAATACTCCAGCTTTGGAGGTGTGAGTGAAAAACTCAGGGATTATACTTCACTAAAGAGTAAAGCATAATTCCCAAGGAAAATACACTCTAGAGTATCACCCTGATAGTTAATTCTAAGGATAGCCGAGTCTTTTATAAAAGGACCTAGTTTAGACCAACTTTTTACAATCCCCCCAAGGGGGTGTGAACATGACTTTTATTAGAAAAGGGGCAAAATTGCCCTAAACAAGGAACCCTAAACCTCTGAACACTAAAGATGAACATTGAACATGTTCATGAAATTGGCGGCTCAATAGAAGTTCAACTATTGTACAAAATAGTTGGTAACACCTTGCATCCTTAACCTTCACCCTCTCCTAGCAAATTGATCATGTCTACAAATGAGTATATTCTTGAGCTTCTTCTTGAAAGTAAATTATAAACTAACCTACTATTATTTATTAACTGCTAGTGAACTCATGTTTAATGTTTCAAAGTGTTGCTATGAAAATGATTTAGAGAGCATGTCTTAACCATTTGCACTTGCAGTAGCATGGCTTCTTTGGCCATAGTTATATTTTGATCAGTTTGACCGATCAAACCTAGTTTGACCAAGGTCAACCTTGGGATCCGTGATGAGATGGACCACTTGCATTATATGATGTTGATCTATGGTCCTTTATGCACCTTTTGATGATTCCATATGATGGGCATAGACTTCAGATTATGATTGATGCAGTCTCCATTGATTATTATTATTTCTAGATCATCATATTTTTACTTGTCCAGGTATGATGGACGAATAGATGATTTTACAAGTTATCATGAGGTGTATGAGTACTCATCTCTAGTTGATTTGGGTCATCTAAATCCAATGAGACACTTACTTTTCAGTTCTAGGCACTTCCAAAGATGATTTGAGCAGTGTTTCACCTGTTGACCAGTTTGGCCATGCTGATGTGGCCTGTCCAACTAGAGCATTGGAGGCTAGTCGTTTCCTAGGACGCTACAGAGGAAGGGGGTGGTCCAGCCACTTGTTTTTTACCATATTACCCCCCCTTTCAGACATGATGGTATAGTCAGGTTTTGTGTACAGGCACCAGGCATTGGGTTGTGGGCAGTTTGGTGGTTTTTCAGGTCGAATAAAAATGGAATAAAAAGGTCATTTAGGAATTCGATTTGGGCAATTGAGGCAAGGTTTTGACATGAGGTTTGCTCCAAGGTCATCTTTGGTGTATCCCACTCCTTCAGGATCAGTTTGCAGCAATTAGTGGGGTCCACACAGTCATCGGGATGTGATTTGATGCATTCTTCTCTCAGTTGAGGGGGCCAGGATTTGATCATTTGTTCGCTTGGACATGTCATTGAGTCATATGTTATATTATTGTGCCATGGGGTCATGCTAGTGAAGGGAAGTAATACCTCCTAGCCTCACCATGTGCTCCTAGTCACTTGTCCTAGTCATCTTATGTGGCACACATGTGTTTTAGTCATCCTCATGTTGTGCGCCCCCCTCCTAGTCTCTCCTTTAGTGAGGTTGCACTCCCTGATGTGAGTGATCCATGTCATATTTGTATCGGCTCATCTTAGCCATTGATTATATTTTTGTATCTTTTGATCTCCACCACTAGTTTTCAAATGTGGTTTAGGGTTTTGGTATCCCTTATCCTATTTAAGGAGGAGACCCCCCTATTGTAAAGGCACCTTTGTGCTCTTCAAACCAATGTTAAAAAAGTCGGCATCGGCAAAAAGTCGGCAAGGGTCCCGAATACAACTTCTCGGCAACATCGGCGAAAAAATCGGGAAAAATCGGCAAAAGTCGACAAACATTAATCAATACAAAATACATTCATTTTTTTTTCAGAATTTTAAACATATAATGTAACAATTACATCAGATAAACACATTGGAACATAAATATGAAGAAATCACTAATATATAGATGTAGTGGATGCAAATAACTCGGAGTGGTTTGATTTCAATGACTCGGACTGTTAAAAAATACATAAAATTTTACAATTTTAATGAAAAAAATATATATTAAAGATTCGAAGCTATGTTTCCAAACCATTAGAGACAAAATATTATCAAAATGGCACCAAGCGCAATACATATCTAAATCAAAATTGAAAAAACATAATCATCAGAATCATTGTCTATGTCGAGATCATATTCATCAATAGCACCATGTTCCCCCACCTCTAGGCTCTAGACTTTGCCTCTGCCTCCAATCTCGAAGTTGATCCTCCAAGGACATCAATTAACACCATACAATTTTGTTCAAACTTCTTAATCCAAGCGTTAAAAAAAGGTAGAAAGAGCTTCCCATGCTTAATAAGTGATTTTGCTTGACTGAAGGGTACATTTTTTTATTAAGGTCATGACAGTGGAATTCAAACAACTTTAACAATCAGGCATCGACACCACCAACATCAAGGTACATAGAGAGTTTTGATGTACTTCATTAAATTCCAATCCCTTACCCACATACATGATAGAATCCATTGGAAACGTTGGAATCTTGAAATCCTGAAAACCATTAAGTCTATTGAATTCTAAATGGGATCTAAAATCCTACTTTTTGCATATGAAGTCTGATGAGGTTGGAACCACTCTCAAACATCCTGAAACAATTAATGGTAATGTTAAAAATTTAAGTAAAAGTGACATTCTATTTATCTTTCATTTTGTAAAAGTGACATTCTCTTTATCTTTCATTTACAAGTAAAAGTAAAAGTAAAAGGATGGAAAATGAAAGATAAAGAGAATGTCACTTTTACAAAATGAAAGATAAAGAGAATGTCACTTTTACAAAATGAAAGATAAAGAGAATGTCACTTTTACTTTAAGAATTTAACATTACCATTTAGTATTGTTGACATCAATGTTACATGTACAAAACTCATCAAATTTATTAAAAAAACCTGAGTTTTTTAAACTGTGAAAAAGCCTGGGCGATTTTTTCCTTCGACTCGCGATTTTTTCGAAAAAAGCGTCGATTTTTTGAAAAAGTCGGAAGTCACCGATTTTTTAAAAAATTGCGATTTTTAAGCGTCGATTTTTCGGCAGAGGTAAAACCTCTCGAATTTTTCAAAAAGTCGCGATTTTTTGGTGATTTTTGCAACGTTGCTTCAAACTTGGAATAAAAATGCTATTTTGCAGATCTACTTCTCTAGTCTTGATGGATTCTTTTGCAAGTTGAATATACTATTTTTTCTGTGTATCATTTGTGGATCTTGGGGTTTCAAACGCTTTTTCTGCAGGGAGACCGAATTGGTGAAGAGGAGGATGCTCTAGAGGGACGCTATTGTGGGGAAACCCCATATCTTACCTTTGGATTGGCCTTTTGTCTCAGGGAGTATCATTATTGTATCTTACTGACATAGTTGATGCTTTCTCTTTCATATTTTCATCATTTTTGTCACTCTTTTGCTAGATCGATTCTCATGTAGATCTTTTTTTGCAGGAGGAGGGCGAACTAGCCATCTTGGAGGAAGTGCGATTTCACTTGGAGCTTTGGATCTCAGTCTTGAATATACACACAGGGGAAAAATGATCAATTTGCAAAGTGGCCACAAGCTTTTGATGTATGTTCTACAGGGTATGTATCTAGTTCCATCCATCTTTATCCATTGGTCATTTAAACCCTAAAACTCAAAACCCTTGCATTTTTATTTTTTCAGATCTATGGAGATCTAGCAAATATTTGGGCTTAATAATTAAAACCCACCTTAATAATCATCTCAACATTCCCTATTTAAAGTTTGGTGGACAGCTGACTCCATTTGCCCCCCGATCTAAGGCACTAGTCCTCTCTCGAGGAAGTTGCACTCCTTGGGTAAGTGGCCGTTTGCTAGATCCTGTTATCACCTAAACTGTAGTTACCCCTATGGATGTATCCACTCATGGATGGCAATAGGGAAGGGCAGCTCAAAAGGTGCAACCACGATCACCTCGACCTCCAATAGATGGTTGTCACGCCAGTCGAGGCAACCTTCGCTTTATGTTATCTAGCCCAGACAACAAAGGGGGAGACCCGATCTACTACCGACAGGAGAGATCAAAACCAAGACACCAAATCAAGTTAATTCTAAGTGAAGTAAGGTGTATGGTTTATCCTGGACCTTAGGATGAAGTCACAAGACAAGTGAGGGATTCAATGAGTATAGCTTTGGTTCATTATTGATGTGAGAGTGGCTTATGATTTGTGAAATAGGATCTAGGATTAAAGTACGAGTTCAATGTGAGAAAATCCACTGCCTTGGGAACTGTGTCCAATGCAGGGTAGTTTAGGGTTTGAATTGGGGCTAACTAGTACAAGTGACAAGCTTGATCATGATACATGATGACATCAAAGGGTTTAGTTCACCACACTAAGGTCAAACCACAAGTTAATCCAACAATCTAGGAAAGTCGAATTGACTTGGAGAGAAACCAGTGCCTTGGGAATTGGGATAATGGAGTCAAAGTAAGGTTAACTTGTGGTTAAGGACTCCTATTGCATGAGACAAGTGGGCAATTAAAGTCTTGATGGATGAATAGGTCTAGATCTAGGTTTGACCTAAGTGGACCACAATCCCTTAAAACAAGGAATGCTATCCCCAAGGCAAGATTTGACAAAGTGACCTACTAGACCTAGGTTTTGAATTATGCCCGTTCCAAATCCACAAAAATCTCAAGTACCCACGTCCTAGAAGTGGACCAACTCACTTCTCCAAGGTGGTGCGACTTTACCCAAGGAGGCTAAAATGTGGGATAAATGGATCAAGACAAGTCCAATGGCATCCAAACCTTAGATCCAAGTTAGTTGATCAAGTGGGAGTGTGGATCTACAATTTCAAGGCAATCTGATGGCTAGATCTTACTAGATCTGAGTTTAAAGATACCAAGTGGTCCAAAATGGGGATTAAATCCCTTAAAATGTCGAATAGGGCCCACAAGGTAGAAATTAGAAAAGTGACAATCTGGAGGTAGGTATTTGGATGTGTAGATCACGAATCAAGTGGAATCTCAACTACCCACGCACTAGATCTAGGTTAACCCACCCAAACTAGGAAGTGTGCCCTTGCTTGGAGAGGCTAAATGCCTTGGGAAGAGGGTCAAATGGAGGCCAATCCTGACCAAACTATAGATCCGGGATGCCGTGGATACTATAGAGGTGGGTTTTCAATATTATACCCAACAACCCACTAGATCTTAGTAGATCTGAGAAAATGTAACAATGAGGGTTTGAAGAAATAAGGGTTTTAACAATTTATGAGTTATGTCAATGGATTGGATCAAGATAAGAGAAACAAACCCGTGGATCTTACTTGGGTAACCTTATAGATGCCCCGATGATGATGATCTATGCAAACCCGATCAATTTGAGAAGCTTTGAGGTAGTTTTCTATGCAATCGATTTAGTCCAAGAAGCCAATGCGCCCTCTCTCCTGCACAACAAACGTCAACAATATCAGATTTGATGCAATCAAGAGATAAGACTAATGCCACAAGAAAAGTAACAGAAAGATAGCATAGATCACAATGATACTAATGATAACCCCCTGATACAAGCAAATGCCAAGAAAGTCGATTTGAAGAAGCCTTGCAAAATCACCCTTGTTGAAGTCGCCCTCCTGTAGACAAGACAATGATTTCCAAAATAGATAGATCTTACCACAAATTCCAAATGCTAGGTTGCAATAGACTTTCCAATCACCATCTAAGAACACCAGATGCAAAGGAGACCACAAGAATTTCCACCAGAAAGTTTTTCTATACCAATAATCCAAGAGCCAAAGACCCCTTACAATGAGAAACTCTCTCCTTTAAATAGGAAGGAGAGGCATCAAAATCCTAACCACTTTTTGAATGAGTGGCTAAGATTAAAAGATACAAATGTCTAATCAATGGTTGAGATGAGCTCAACAATAAAATACATGGATCACTCATAAAATATAATATAAGTGGACAAAATCACCCTAGAAGAGGGGAATCCCACCAAATCATGATGACAAAATATAATAAGAACCTTATGGTGGGTCCAAGGGGTAATTCTAGCCACCCTTGGTCAATCCCCATAGCACAATAATAATAAAATAGTCATCAATATACCAAATCGTGCCTCTTATGGACAAATCGTAGGCCTCAAAAGACCTCAGAAATCATCAGAAAGTGCCATAAGTGATAGACGCGGGTCCCGATGAAGCTGAAACTGCTAGAGGAGGTGTGGAAGACATCAATCCATCATCACTGATCATCCCATGCCAAAACATTGCCTCAGTAGCCCAAATCGAATTCCTCAATAGCCATTTCTACCAATCCTGAAATGCCTCGGGAAGCGTGAAACTGCCCCAAACTGCCTCCTAGAGTGCCTGCGCTGTCAAGGTGAGGGCACTAGTGTGTCCGGGAGGGGGGTAATATGGTAAAAACAAGTGGCTGGACCACCCCCTCCAAGCATAGCGCCCTAGGTCAACCGGATAAAAATCACATCTGCTCTAACAGGGTCTCCGACAGACCAAAACTGCACTGGGATAGCCTATTGAGGCTCGATCATCACTGTAAGTGCCCGGAACTGAAAACAAACTGTAAGATTGGACTCAGAAGGTCCAAATCCATCTAAGATGTGTACTCATACACCATATGAGTCTCTGCATGATCAAAATATATATCCAATATACCGGAACAGGTCAAATAATAATAATCTGTAAATGATCAAATACTGCTGTAAACCATGAATCATCATCACAACCCTGTAGCTGCTGCATAGAATCATCATGTACATGTATATAGACCATATATCATCAATCCATGTCATCACAATGTCCAACCATCTCATGTCCTATGGCTGACCTTGGTCAAACTAGGTTTGACCAAGTCAACATGACCAAATATAACTCAGACCATCATCGGAAGCTGCTGCAAAGTGTCAAAGGTTAATGCATGCTCTACAACTTATTCAAATAACAATTATAACACAAAGTAATCATTACTGGCGATCTAAATCCAAATATATAATGTCATTAATTATTATTATTACTCAGACTAGACTTTGAAGATCATACTCACTTCATAGCTGTGATCAATTTGCTAGTGAAGGGTGAAGGCTAAAATAACTGGCTAGGCTAAGGGATGACTTGACTGACTTAACTTTGTGACACTTCGGCAAAGGGAAAGAGAATACACACCATAGTATATATTGAATGAGCAACAACACAGGGAATGGCGGTGTCTCACAAATGAATAAGTTGTTTAGAGAGTGCTTATTCAACTTAGGCATCATGTCTACATCAAGTTGATCCAGGTTCATTAGGATCATTCAATTTCATTTCATGGCCTTTTTGGCCTACATAACCCTTCGGATCTCAGGTGTGCTGATAAGCACAACTAGTTGTAGCTTGTATCCAGGGCATGTTTTTTATACATGTATAAGGTCAGCAATTGTTTAGATATAGCTTTTAAGAATCATTGCTTTTTGGACCTTTCTTATACTCTTCGAGGAGTATTTTTCAGCAGTTCATTGCTCTTGCCCTTTTTTAGTTTCCATGGGTGAATTTATTAGTTTCCATAAGTAGTACATGAGCTTTCAGTTTTAGCCAACAACATCTCAAGTGACTAGGGGGAGTTCGAGCCAATGCCAAACATCGGGACAACCGACTAGAATGATTTAGGCCTACAATCCAACTCACCAAAGGTAAGTTTTGTCACCAACTCAGAGCCAAGACACAATAAACAGGGAAGCTCATCCAATACAGAGGCTATAGTGGGGAAAAGATCCTCCATGTCACTAGTCAAGTAGCAAGTCAGGGTGATAAACTAAAAGGTAGGCAATGGATGGATGAAGACAATGAATAATGGAGCCAACACTAGCAATCCAAGGTATGGTGGAATGATCACCTCTATTCTCCCCAAGGAGGGTAAGACCAATGAGTATGAATAGTGAACTTCTAAGTCTGAGTAGGGAAAATATAGTATATATAATAAGATCAACCAGGTCCACATATCTATATGATCGCCAGATCATGACACTAAGTGCTAAGACATGCTATAAGAATAAGTATAAAAGCATAATAACCATAACACAATGATATACCTGCTGAATCATATACCTGAATTCTCCTCATCTGAACCATCACCTATCCTCTGAAACTGCTACTGCTACTCTGGGCAATACTGACTGCCCTGTACAAATGGTATAATGGCTACATCAGTCATCTCTCTGAGTGTCCTGAGAATCAGTCATGGCATGGGGAATACAACTGCTGTCCAAAATCTGATAGTGATCCAATATAGATGCTCATCTCAGCATCTCAAATGTAAGGGAACTGGCTGAATAGTGTACTGGCATCAGAAAAATAATGTATGGTAGCCCGACTAGTATATATGTGATAACAGATCCCATACATGGGTATTGCTAATTCCTCATCGTTTCATTACATCCACTCATTTGCAAACCCCCTAGTGTCTTTCTTCATTGATTTTCACCTTGTGGGCCCCATTTGGACCAATTTCCATATTCTAAGGGTGGACCCCACTTGGATCAATTATTTTGGCACTAGATTTATCTAGATCTATTAGTTTAACTTCATAAGTGGCCTTTATCTCTCCGTGGTTGAATATTTGTCCTTCCTTAAGCCTCTTCAACCAAGCCCTAACTCATTGGGCCCACTTATCCATTCTAGATCTAGATCTAATCTTATCTTGATCTCCCACTTTATCATCATCACATTTCCCTAGGAGGTCTTGATTTGATTCGCTAGCCTTCATTGGCTAAGCTAGGGTCTCCCCCTTGGTCTTGCTTAGGCTTGATTTAAAGTGAAGAGTGCCTTGGTTAACGTGACATCCAACTTGCATTGGGAACCGTGGCATCTCTTGGGTCACCTCTTTAGTTGTCTACACCTCTACCGTCCTGGATAGGATAACTTTAGAGACAACTAGAAGTTGTGTGATAACAGGTCCCTTGGTGAGATGAATGGCACTTTGACATTCATGCTAATTGTGTTTGGATGCTATTGTTGGAACTCAGACTTTGAGAGAATCTGTGTAAGCCAAAGAGCTTCTTGATTGGTGTGAATTGCTGCTTAATACTCTGCTTTCATTGAGGAATGGGAAAAGACATTTTGGTTCTTACAATCTCAAGTGACATGTCTGGAACCAAAGTTGAAAACACAACCAAGGTTGAGAACAGGATGTTTATAAAACTGAATAAGAAAATGCATCATACACAATTGAAGTTACAGGGACTAGAACTATGGGTTTGGCAAGTGAGATTAACAATCTGAATTGGAAGTGTGCAAAAGTAAAAAAGGAAGCACAACATAAACCAACAAAGATGGGACTTCGGTAAGATGATGTGATGAACCTGAATTTATATGCCAATCACAACCACCACAATTTGCAGTGGACTTGTTAATAGTATTCACCACCATTCACAAGAAGGAAGCAACACCAGCAAAGAAATACCAAAAATGACACAATAGATGTTTGCAATGTAGTCGTAATATAGCTACTAGTGGGAAAGCAATATAATATATCGTGGAGTGGCATAGCAGACAAATAGCCAAGCCTCGTTCAAGAGTGGTGCTCTCAAATACAATGCAAAGAAAATGCTTATCGATGTTCTTGAAGAGGTTACCCTTCTTATTTATAGCAAGCTATGTAGTGGGCCAATTCTTAGCTATTATGTGTTGGCTTTTGCATTACTACGTTTAATTCCTCTTTGAAATCTTCTTCCTTATGTGTAAATTACTATGATGAAGATTTGGATTTGCTAGTAAGTTCTTATTGAATTTCATATTTAAGTGTTTTCTTTACATATACATGTATAATTCTAGCTAGCACTAATAGGAGAATGATGTTGCCATGTTTTTTGCAGTACAGTTTCGCCAACATATGTTAAGGAAACACTTTGCTCGGGTTGGTTGTCCAATACATTGATGCAATATTGTGAAAAGTAAGCTATTAATTTCTACCCTTTAAATCTTAAATCAAGAGTCTTCAATTATGCTATTGGTAGAAACTGAAAGTAATGGGTTAAGATGCTTAATTTTGTGAGCAGGGGGGTGTGCATTATGATATTATGTCTGAATTTGGTTGTTCTAGATTTTATTTTTTATTTTTCAGTGGAATACACAAAGTCGTACATATTAAGGTTCACTACTATTTGTTTTTTGTGTAAACATATATTTCAAATTTCTCTTCCTGATATAATCACTGAACTCATTTAAATGATAAACACTAAACATGTTACTGAGATATTTAGTAAAATGTACTAAACACTACATATACTATTGAGATATTTGGTAAAAAGAACTAATGAATGCCCTAATGGATCAAGTGTTGATGAAAGTTCCTTTTCCTATGATTATTGTTTTTAGCATATGTATGATTGGTGAGATAAAAGTAGTTTGGTTTTCGTGTTTTTCTATTTGACTGATAGACTTTGCATCATATTTAGAGTTCGCTATTTAAATTAGTTTTCTCATGAGGTTATTCAAACTTGCAATTTTCAGGTTTAAATTGCGATTCCTGTTACATGGGTATTACTAATATATTGCACATTTATTTTTATTTTTTTAATTATAAGTCTGTAAATATTATGCTATTGCTCTATACATTTATCTATATATTTTATATGTTATATACTTATAAACATTAATTATGGAGATATATTAAATGTTTCTAAAAGAATTGTTATACTTGGGGTTAAAGGACCCAATATTCTGTCAGTTACTTAACTCGAGCAAGTAGTAGTCTGTGTATGTGTATGTATCCTTGATTTTTATTATGGATTCATTTGACTTGTAATTTTATGCATGTAGATTCCATAGGATTGCTTGATCAGATACTCTTTTCTATCCTCAAATGTGAGGATATAAATTTTGTTGGGTTTGCCTGAATAATCTATTTTGTTAATAAATCGGAGATTCTCTAAATCCTTTGTTTAATTTGAAACATCAAAATCATGTGACATGAGAATCTTTGTTTACATGTTTACTCAATGCATTCATCTGCAGCAAATGTATTATATTGTGCTCTTCTCTATTTTTTGCCTAGTTGGTGGTTGAACTTTACACAAGCTAGCTCAATATTAATCTCAGGCTTAGGTGTTGTCTTCTACATATTTATATTTCTGAACTATAAACACAGTTAAGTAATTGAATGTGTCAGATATGTTGGTATTTTAAATGGAATCGACACTGTACTATGGGACCCAGCTACTGATGTCTTTTTGCCAGCTCATTTCCAAGGTATGTTCTTCTTTGGATTTGCTTGAACCTACACATGTCTTTTCTTTCCTGAATTAACTCTTTAATAATAATTCACAGGTTGCATAATCAATGGATAGCCAATTAAATATTTTCTCTCATTCTCAGATGTGCCCTTTCCAATTTTTATTATCCTTGGTTCTGTATCAATCCCAATGTTTATTTCAATATACTCCCCTGGTTTTATTGAATTCTTTTTATTTCTGTGACTATCCTGCCTGTCAAAAAGTTGCTCTAGATAGTTGATGCGTTTAGGAATTATGTTTCTAAGATTGTTCTCTTCTTCCTGTTACTCTTTCCCTTCTTCTTGATAGCTAACCTTACAGTTTGAAAACTCTTGGAGATTATTTATGAAGTTAAGGATGTGCTTGTCATCATCAAATACCTGCCAGTGATCTACATTATCAGGAATTGAAGGCCTAAAATTTATTTCAAATTTCCCATTCTCTTTCAACAAATCCTCATTTGGTTGAAGTGTCGATGCTGCTACTGCTAGTTGATCTGCTTCACTGTTCTCTTCATGGGGAACTGTCGTGATATTCAATGCATCAAACCACTCCATGGTATCCCACACAACATTCCTATACTTCTTTAATCTATCACTTTTGCATGAAAAAATGTTCTTAACTTGGGAAACAACTAAGTCAGAATCTCCTTTTATAGACAAGATTTTGATTCCCATGTCCTTGGCAACTTCTAACCCTTGGAAAAGTGCCTCATACTCAACCACATTGTTGGAAGCATCAAACTCGAGTCTGAAAGCAAATTTGAAAGTTAGCTTAGATGGTGAAGTTATAACAATCCCATCTCGTTTCCCAGCTCTAGAATATGCCCCATCAAAACTCATTTTCCACACTTCACTTACTTTTTCATCTTTAGATGCTTCTTTAAAAGGTGCTATGAAATTTGATAAGATAGCATAGTTTCCAAAGTTGTCAGTCTCATGCACAAATTCATTAGTAGGACTTTCTGGGTTTTCAACATGAAATTTTCTAGCCTTTTCATTAGATAACTTAACCATTGTGTGCTTTGATGCAGGAATGGTAGCATATGTTCAATTCATCCTTATGTCTCCCCCTAAAGAGGCATCCCATTTTCTTGATAGAAGCATCCCTCAATTATCCGGAACATCAATCACCAAGACATCCATGGTCAAATGAATAGTGGGATACTTTGCCAATCTTACAGGTAAATTCAGGATGACACCAATTGTATCAACCTCTGTTGAGTCCATGGCACACACATTATGATAAGGCCTGGTTGGTGTTAAACCCAGTTGATCCATAACCTTTTTAGTCATAACATTCGAAGAAGCACCCGAATCCAACATGCAATTGTGTAAAAGCATGTCGTTGACTAGTAAGGATAAATAAAATGGCGGGTGATCTTCCTTCTTAGGATCCAAACTATGTAAAATTACTGGGGCTTCTTCATGAACCACTAAATCTTGCAGCTTGACTTCTTCTCTTGATTTGCTAGGGGCTACTTTCTTAGGGTCACTTGAGGCCTTAGCTATTTTTTGTTCAGGAGGATCTATTATTTTCATCAAATCTTGTTTTAAGCTTGGGATTTTGATGATATCAGTTATATGAACAGGAACCTTTGCATTAGACAACCATGAACCCAAATCAACATTCAATTTATATAAAGTGAGGGGAGTTGCTACCTTAAGAGCACTCTGATTTGACTTCGAGGTTCCAGCATTGTCCCTTCTTTGATAAGTTAATCCTTTAAACCGTGACATTTCCAGGATCTGGTCAAGTGAAGGCATCTCACCATACAATTTGGTTACATTGTCCTTTTCCTGACTATATTGTTTTCTTTGCTCCCAAACTTCTTTTGAGATGTGATGAGTCTTGCCTACAACATTGATATACTATGGCTGGGTTTCAGGCTCGCTTGAAGATCTGCTACTGCTACTGGTTTCTAGCAAACCTTGCTCATTCACTTGTCGAAAGATGGCACAAGAGTATTCATCATGAAAGTTAGAGCAAGCTCTACAATAAGGAGGAACCTCTTTTAAAACTGCATTAGCAGTTTCCAAAGGATTTGGGGTCTGTTATCACACAACTTGTAGTTGTCCCTAAAGGTATCCCATCCGAGATGGTAGAGGAGATGGACAATTAAAGAGGTGACCTAAGAGATGCCACGGTTCCCAATGCAGGCTGGGAGTCACGACAACCGGGGCACTCTTCACTTTAGATCAAGATGAATCAAGATCAAGGGGGAGACCCTTTGATCACTCAAAGGTGATTGGACCAAAACAAAGGTTCCTAGAGATGTGTAAATGACAAGTTACGGAAACCAATGCAAGGTTAGGTGGACCGAAGAGTTTAGATAGTGGTTGAAGAGGTTTAAGGAGTGACAAGTGTTTCAACCAATGAATGGGTTGGGCCACCTATGAGGACCAAAAAGACAGATCTAGTACCATGAAATACGCAAGTGGGACCCACTTCCTTGGGATATGGAAATGGTTCTAAATGAGACCTGTTGTCCACCGAGATGCACACCAGCAGCAAAAATCTTTCGAAAGTTGTTTCCTCACTACAAGTGGGGAACGTGTGGCCTTGGGGGCAAGCAATGAGCAGGTACTGTCACCTGAATCCCAGCTCCTCCGTTTAGGCTAACTCCTAACGAAGCCAAGGGGGGTAGTCCCTACAAAGAGTTTAACTATGGCTCAATGTTTTTTAAATGTGTTTAAGTGTGTCGTGATGCGGATGGGTGTTGTTTAGGAGTTTTAAAGATGAAAAGACAAGATCACAAATTACTTTATATAAAACCCAAGGTAAAATGCAATCCACGTTGTGATACAAGATTAGTAGTATATCAAAAGACTTGCGAAGATGAGATAGCATCCACAGATAAATGACTAAAATGGACAAATGGCCCAACAATATGAATATATGAAAATGTAACAAATAGATCAGTACCTTATGGAGTCAAAAATTATATAGTGTTGGGGGATGCTGAAAGTACAAGTCTTGAAGAATCGTTCGTGAGATCGTTGTGCAAATTATCTTGGTAAATTAAAATTTTTAGTGGTCTTGATAATTAGGATAAGAACAATGAGGTAAGCAAAAGTCTGGAAAGTTATACTTTCAATGGCTTCCTCTTCTGATGGTATGTTGGACCGCCCAGATTTCAAAGAGTAAGTGTCCAATGACTTAACCACCCCGATGTCTAAGACAACGGTAACTTCCGGCCCCACCAGGTTTAGGAACTTTGCCCACTACCTGAGTATGTCTCGAAAAGTCAACGCCGGTTCGTTGGTTGTGGGGGTGAAAATTTTATTATGTTGTAGAAGTTATTCAGATCTAACACCTTTCTGAGTACTAGCCCAACCCTTTCAGGTTGGTAGAGCATACGGGTGTCAGATAGCAACCAAGATGAATTTATTATGGGAGTGTGAGTTGGAAATTTTTATTGTTGTTAAAGCACATAGTTCAACTCTCCGACAGAGAGTGCTCTTGACTTAGTCTTAAGACCAAAGTTCAACAGACTTATTTGATTGAAATGCCTAATGCAAGGGGAAGGCAGAATCTAGTATGCTCTCCGATAGATAGTGCTCTTGACTTGGGTTATTTCAAGTTCAAGAGGCTTTGTTCATTGTTAAGATAGAAGCAATTTGTAAGCATGAACGCATGTGATAGCTCAATAAGATGGGAAAATAAAAGACAAAGATATCACTTGCAAAAATGAACAACTAGCATTCTACAACAAAATGAAATCAAATTATTCGGCCAAGACTTAAACTAATCTAAGTGGGATCAACCTCTGAACAAGGTGACCACTAGAACCGCTAGTCCCGAAAACTCTCTAGCTAGATGGATGCTCGCAAGGATGCTAACGGGGAGAGAGAAGTAACCACAAAACTATGTGGCCCTGCCCTTGGGATGAAATCCCAAGGATACTATCTCAAGTCAAGACTTGGAAGAGAACTAATCTAAGTACAGAAAGTAGATTGTAATCTAAGAATTGAAAATAAAATTGATCGAAGCATGCATGAACAAAATTCCCCAAATGGGGAAGGAGAAACTAAGTGTGGGAGGCACTATCCCACCTAGCCTTTTTATTACTTGGGTTACAATTGCCTTAGGAAAAATCCTTGAAAGGTTTTTTTGAAGAAGAGAACAACTTAGTGAAGCAAAATTTATAAGCCCTTAATGGCTTTTACAAAGAAAAAGAGAGTGGCTTTGGTTCTATTATTTAGTTTGAATCTTCTCCTTGAATGTACTTTGCTCCTCCTTGAGTATTGTTCTTATCAAGATTTTCTTCTCCTTCAAAGAGATCTACACAAGCTCAAAACGTCTTCAACAAGTACCCATTAAATGTTAGTGAAATATCAAGTAAGAACTTTGAAACTAGATGCAACCTAAGACCTAATCTATATGCCAAATCCTAGATGCAAACTTTAAGCACTTTCAAAGAGATCTAAACTAAAATTTTAAACAAGCATATGCAAAACTAATAACTTTGAAATGAGACTAAACTACTCAATGCTTAACCATCTTTATTATTTTGTTTTTCTTGATGTTTTTTAGGGCTCAAAAGAAGGTGGACGAGAGGGGACTTGGGGCAGACCCAAGGGGAAGCAAAAGCAAAGGAAATGGAGCTCAAAGAGAGGGAAATGAAAGGTAAAGGGGAGCCCTAAAGGAGGGGAGACGAGAGGAACAAAAGAAGGCAAGACGAATGGAGGAGAAAAGGCAAGGAGAGAAGGGCTGGACGAGAGCTAGGAGGAGAAGCAAAGTAAGGGAAAACGAATGGAGAAAAGGGGAAAAAAGAGGTGAATCGAAGCTAGGAGGAGCACTAATTTGAGGAGGGACGAGACAAGGAGAAGGTAGAAGACTAGGTTGAGGGAAATAGGCTAGTAAATCAAAGGGGAAATACTCAAGGAGAAAATGGAGGGCTTGAAGAAGAGAGAAAGCCTAAGGTAACCAAGTTCGAAGATAATTTTAAGAGGATGGATCTTTTATGAACTTCTCAAGCTCAACCTTGAAGCACAGATCGATCTCTGGAGAACCTTGAAATGCACAAAAGTTAGCAAAATAATGACAAAGGGGAGGAAGAGGCAACCGAGCTCAAGCTCCCACTTTGCAGTTAGGAGATCTGCAAAACAAGCCACTTCAAAACAATGTTTGATCAAGCCTAGTATGATTAATTAAATAAGACAAGGAGTGCATCAGTATTACCGACTACTGGTTGCTACTTCTAAATCTTAATTAACCAAGCATCAATGAATAAATTGAAACCCAAATATTCACTCTATGGACTTAAAAAAGACTTCTAAGCTAGAAGCATGATCAAAGTATTACATATGAATAGCATATTTAAACAACATCACCTCAATGAAGCTTCAGTAAATTCTCATGGACAAATTGTGCACACCATGTAGACCTCCAAAGTCGATTTTATTCCAAATAGCCAAAGCTAAGAACTATTACAAAATGACCAGAGTAATCTTGCACAAAAATATCCATGAGAAGAGAGCCCAAATGGCTTCTCTTTATAGTGAAGCAAATAATTATTTGCTTCACACAAATAACTTCACCAGAAGATCTGGTATATACGATAAGACATAAATATGGAGTAAAATAGATGATATATTTGATAATGGATAAAAGATTACAATAATGGCCCTGCCTTAAATATAGCTTGGGCATTTTGATGTTGAGGAGACACCTCCTTTCATAACCTATCTTTAGTTAACCTAACTATTAATTATTTAACTATTATCTTATTTTATGTTCGTAGCATTGCCACTCTCTTAGAGAGGCTTTGTCCTCAAAGCCTTATAATTTTGTCGCATTATTCTTTGCGTGTCGTGGCCGCCAAAACATGTCGATACGAACTGCTAAGTGTAGAGCATAACTTCCGATACGTCGACGGATCAATCCATCCCAAATTGATTTGTTGTGGACTAATGGGATTCCCTACTGATGTGTCATCGAGAGATTTGATCACATTAGTACCATTATCTTTCGACATTTCCCACTTTTTCAAATATCGGTTTTTATGGTTGGGGTGTCGATAAGGAACTTTCACGATGTCATTTTCGTTTACGAATGTCGCCTTTAGAGCATTGATCTGAGTTGGAAGTTGTATTTTTGTCTCTTGAGGATTTAAGTTTTTGTTCTGTATCTTTTCCAACTTGTTTTCTAACTGCCTATTATCATTTTGAAACTTCTTAATCAATTCGACTTGCGATTTTCTATCATCTTCAGATGTCTTAAGTTGTTCCTTAAGATCTTCATTATGACTTCTGATACAACTATTTTCTTCCTGCTTGTCTAGAAGTTTCCCTTCAATGTCGTCCATAGATTGTTCTATCTTTCGGCTATTTTTCAACTTCTTAATTTTTGTGACTAGTATCTTGTTATGATTTCTTAGTCTAAAAATTTATTCAGCACTGTTAGATAATGCTTTATTACTCTTCGCGATCTCTGACTTATGTGTCTTTTTAGAGTCGTCATTTTGTTGTTGAAGAACTTTTATTTGTTGTCGACACTGGCCGACCTCTGATTCTTGACTTCTAATTTATGTCGTAACTGCATTAGTTCTTCATCTTTGTCGCTAACGATTTTGTTCAAGCGTATTATTTCTGCTTCATAATTGTTTATTTCTTTCTTTATATCTTGATTTTTCAACCTCTAATTGAAATCACTCTCCTCTTTTAATTCCTTGATTTGCGCACATAATTTTTCTATGTGATTTTCCTGGTTGGACATTGTTTGTTCATTGAACCGTTCTTGTATCTTATGTAGTTCAATCCTTACTTTGGATTGTGTATTAATGTCTCGTAATTCTTCATTGTCTTTTCGATAGTGCTTTAACTTGGCTTCTAATTTCTCTATTTGTAGTCGCAACCCAGCTTCCATGGTCTTTGACTCTTTTTCAAGTTTGTCTTCCTTTGACTACTTTTTTGTCGATAATCGGTTTTCCTTTGATTTTGATTTTTCTGACGATAAATTGTCTTCAACTTTTTGATGATAGGGAGTCTTTCTTTGACTTGACTTATCCAACAATGGATAGTCTCTACTAGATCTTCACTTCTTGTTTTTCTTCGATTTGTCTTCTTTGTCTTTTTCTTGATTTTTTTCTTCTTCAATACTTCTTATCTCTTTTTTTTTATTTTTAAAGTAATTATTATTTTAATAAAATAATAATATTATTTCTTTTTTTACCAAAATTTCTATTATTTCCAAATAATTATTATTTCAAGAAAATAATAATTTCTATTAGTAATAATAATTTTACTAATAATCTTAATATATTCTTTTATCGTTCAAACTATATATATAATTTTTATTTTATATATAGTTTTTTTTTTTTTTCCAAAATTCCAATAACTATTATTATTTGTAATAATAATCTTAATTTTTATTTATTTATTAATAGTGTATATAAAAAAATAACAATTAATAAAATAATGTTATTTTAATATATATATATTTTTTGGAATGTGGCTGGTTTAGGGTTACGAAACCCAATGGAGGAGATAGAAGGGACGCGCCGATGGAAGGAGAGGGCGGTGCGCGAGCAGGAGGAGAGGCGAGGCGGTGGTGAGGGTTGTGCGTGGAGCGGAGGGGGGGTGGGAGTGTGCTGGAAGGGAGGAGGGGCTGCTGAGCGCAGCGCAGAGGGAGCAGTTGTCGGGAAGGAGGGCGGGACAAAGGGGTGGACGTAGGATCTGGCAGAAGCTGGAGGAGTGGGGGTGGTGGAGTGGGGCAGCAGGGAGGAAGGAGGGAGGCGGGGAGAGCGAACGGTGGTGGCCGGCACAGTGAGGGCAGGGGAATGGTGGTGGCCGGATATGTTCAGAGAGGTGGTGCAGTCGGACAGAAGGGATGAAGGGGGAAGATGGTGGAGAGAAGGCGTGAGCAGCGCGGGGATGGTGGAGAGAGGAGTGGGCAGCACGGGCTAGTGGGGGGAAGATCGTGGAGAGAGGAGTGGGCAGCGCGGGGCTGGAATGGGGAAACGTGAGGGAGAAGCGGAGAGATGGTGGAGAGTGTGGATGGAAGTGAGTGGAGGGAGACGAAAGGAGTGGACGCAGGAAAGTGCAGCAGCGGAAAGGTAAGTAAAAGGAATGGATGGCGAGTGTGCAAGAGACGAGTATTCGGAGTATGGATGGAGAGGCCAAGGGCCCAATTTCTGGTCAAGGACCAAGATCCAGAAAAATTCTGATGAATGATTGGCCAAGGGCCAGAATCAGAGTGGCCCGAGAAAGGCTTTGATACCAAATGAAGCAAATAATTATTTGCTTCACACAAATAACTTCACCAGAAGATCTGGTACATACGATAAGCCATAAATATGGAGTAAAATAGATAATATATTTGATAATGGATAAAAGATTACAATAATGGCCTTGCCTTAAATATAGCTTGGGCATTTTGATGTTGAGGAGACACCTCCTTTCATAACCTATCTTTAGTTAACCTAACTATTAATTATTAAACTATTATCTTATTTTATGTTCGTAGCATATAGCAAACTAGACTCACCTAAACCCTAAGTCGAATTGGCATGAAGAGGAGCCAATGGCTCTAGTCACAAATTCGAACTCCACCATCAATCCAATCAAAATCCATGTTTAAGCCAAGCTTGGAGTCAATCCCACCATACCACTCGAGTTGGAAGCCTATGTGGATGGGGAGGTGGCCTCCACCTTGGCAAGGCGCCCCCCATCTCAACTTTGGAACCATCACCATCGAATAGATCATTGCCATGTGTAAAAACGAGCTCCAAAAGGGAATATACGTGAGGGTAAGGAGGTAATGCATGAGATCTTCAAGGAGTTGATGTGAGTGGATGTAGGAGTGAGTGTTGAGTTGTATAAGGAGCCAAGCCACTTGATTGCTCATATCTAGGAAGGCGCCTACCATAGGCTTTAATGCCATCCAACCAACCCATTAATCACTTGACACATCACAAACTCGAGTTCTTGGTGAAGGAGGGCGAATTTGCTTGGAGAGATCCACTTGTGCCGACTGTATACTGAACTGAAGTGATTGGAGATGACTAGAATCTTCATTAATGCCCAGTGCCATGTCAATTAGCCTTTTATTTTAATCCATTTGGATTATTTTGGAGAGATTTGGATTGTCTCCAAACATTCAATTTTTTATATTTTAATTAATAATTTATCTGTAAAGGGCTTTTTTGAGAAATTATTAATTATGAGGCTGAATTGACATCCGAAACTTAGGATAAACCGGTCCGGGGATCATGAATGATTTTTGGCTTAAGGTTGAAGCCTTCAATCATTGAATTCGGATCCCGGATGACTGACATATTACAAATTGAAAATTTTCCATTTAAACTATGGAAAAATTTATTATTTAAAAAAAATTAAAAATCCAAAACCGGAGGACCCGGTAAAATTTTTTAGAATTTTTTTTTTAGGGTTCTAGGGACCCAGGACATGACCAAAACCTATTCTAATAGTGTCTAGTAGGCTTATATACATCAGTTGGACTCTAATAACCCCCCATGGCTAAACTTTTCAAAATCAGGCATTCCAGCTTTGGAGGAAGCGGGAGAAAACCTCATCAATTATAGCTCGGCTATAGCCAAAGTATAATTGACAAGGGAAAAAACTCCCTGGAATACCTTAGTTGCTTAATCAAGTCATGGGGAACTGAGCCACTCGAAATCCTACTAGCACACTTTATTACAAACCCCGTGGGGCCATGGTCATGTTGACTGAAAAACAAAATTGACTAGCCAAAATTGGCTAGGCACAAATGCTGGATCATCTGATACACTGGAGTACAAACATTCATCATGTTTGTCAGATGGCGGCTCTTCAGATAATCCAACTATGGTACAAAATAGGTGATAACAAGACCCACAAGGTGAAGTTAGGGGTGCAAATGGTACCAAGGGGTATGCAAGAGATAGATCTATGGATCTAAGATGAAAGTAGAGATACGCACATATGGTATCTAGTAATTGACACAATTCCCAAGAAGTGCGAATTGCGCTAGGTTGATTAGTGCCTTGAAATAGATGGGTCAATGGAGTCAAAAGGATATCAACTTGTAGATCGGGACACCTAGGATGCAAATCAAGTGGGCTACTTGAGATGTGATGGTTGGATCTTACTAGGTCTAATATTTCACTAAGTGACCCAAGTGGACAACTTTCCCCAAAACAAGGAATGCTACCCCCAAGGCAGAACTTCACTAAGTGAGAAACTAGATGTAGGTTTCAAGGTATGCTCTTTCCAAATCCAATGGGATCTCAACCACCCAGTTTCTCAAAGTGGGACAACTCAATCACCCAAGAAGTGCGACTTTGCCTAAGGAGGGCTAAAAGCATGGAAAATTGTGTCAAATCAAACCCAAATGCCACCAAAGTTTAGATCCAAGTAGTTTAGCCAAGTATGAATGTGGATCTTGAAAATTATGGGCATCCAATGGCTAGATCTCCATAGATTTGAGATAGAACATGCATCACCAAATTGACCCAAGTGGGGCCCAACCCTCAAAATGAGCAATTGGGCCCACAAGGCAAAAATCAATGAAGTGAGGCACTAGGGGTAGGTTATCAAGTATGGAGATTATGGATTAAGTGGGATCTCAACTACCCATCTCTTGGAAATAGCTCCACTAGCCTCCCTCAAGAAGTGCGACCTCCTTCAAGAAGGCTAATGTGCCTTGGAAAGTGTGTCAAATGAAGGCCAATCCTCACCAAACTATAGATCCGAATTGCCGTGGATGCTATAGAGGTTGGTTTTCAATATCTTACCCAAAGCTAAGCTAGATCCAAGTAGATCTAAGAAAAAGTGAAAAATGAGGGTTTTAATCAATTAGGGTTTTATGATCTAGAATTTATGGATAAGCTAAGGAAGAAGAAGACCATACCTTTGTAGCATACCTAGATGAAGAGATGAATGCTAGTTCAGATGAGGATTACTTTTGCTAAAGATCAAATGAAGAATTTTTGAAACCCTCTTGCCAAATCGATTTTCTCCAAGCCACATGTGTGTCCCTCTAACCTGTCAAAACCAAGGAGCAAAGCATCATTCAGTTTAACATGTTGAAGGTAGATACAAGCAAGAAAAAGATAAGCAAAGAATAGTTGGTACAAAGACAAAACCACTCGCTGCTTAACCAAAACGTCCTCCTCCAAGCTTGAAGGGCAAGCCTCCCCACCAATTCGCACTTGTCAAAGAAGTCTTCTCCACCTGTAAAAAGATACGGCAAAATATGCAAGATAACTACAATAGATCCTCCAGTGCAATGGACAAAAGCATTTATAATCAAAACAACCAACATCCACTCCAAGATCCAAGCATGTACTCCAAAAGATAGAAATTTTATTCCAAGAGCCAAGAGCCAAGTTCTCTAGATGATTTTACAATGAGAAGCTCTCCCCTTTAAATAGGATGGAGAGAGGCCATAATCCTAACCGCTTTTTGAATGAGTGGCTAAGATTAAAAGATAAAAGATCTAATCAATGGTTGAGATGAGCTCAACAATACAATACATGGATCAATAATAAAATATAACAATATGTGGACAAACTCACCCTAGGAGAGGGGATCCCGCCAAATCATAATGATAGAACATAAGACATAGCTCATGGTGGGTCCAAGGGGTATTTTCTAACACCCTTGGTTAATCCCCATGGCACAATATCCAAGAATAAAAGACCAAGACACCAAATCGTGTCTCTCTGGGAAAGTCGTGAGCCTTGGAAGGCTCCAGAAATCATCAAAAAGTGCCAAAAGTGATGGATGTGGGTCCCACTGAAAGCTGAGACTGCTGGAGAAGGTGTGGAAGACATCCCACTCATCATCACAAGTCATCCCATGCCATAACTTTGCCTCAGTAGCCCAAATCGAATTCTTCAGTAGCCATTATCACCATTTCTGGACTGCCTCGGGAAGTGTGAAACTGCCCAAATTGCCTCCTAGAGTGCCTGCGCTATCAAGGTGAGGGCACCAGGCTGTCTGGGAGGGGGGGTAATATGGTAATATCAAGTGGCTGGACCACCCCCTCCATGCACAACGCCCTAGGTGAACTCACCTAATCTCTGCTCTGCTCTGACAAGGCCTCTGATAGACCAAATCTGCACTAGGATAGCCAACTGAGGCTAAAAATCACTGTAACTGCCCGAAACTGAAAACAGACCATCCCATTGGACTTAGAAGGTCCAAATCCATCTAAGAAATGTACTCATACACCATATAAACCTCTGCATGGTCCAAAACAAATACTCATCATATCCGGCAGGCCAAATAATAATAATCTGTAAAAGTGCTGAAAAATCACAAATCATCATCATAAGCCTGAAACCACTGCATAAGCCCACCATGGTAACCTGTACCAGACCATATATCATCTATATGTAGCATCTGAGATCTGCTACCTCATGTCCTGTGGTTGACTTTTGGTCAAACTGGGTTTGACCAAGTCAACATGACCAAAATATAACTCAAACTATCATCAAGCTGCTGCAAGGTGTCAAAGGTTAAAAAATGGTCTACAATCCATTAAAATAGCAATTAAAGCAACTAGCAATCATTACTGGTGATCTAAATCCAAATATAATAGGTCATTAATTATTATTTATTACTCAGATTAGACTTTCAAGGTCATACTCACTTCATAGCTGTGATCAATTTGCTAGGGAAGGGTGAAGGCTAAGAATAACATGGCTAGGTCAAAGGATGACTTATTGACTTAACACTGTGACACTTTGGAATGGACAATAGAATACACACCATAGCATATAGTGGACAAGCAATAACACAGGGAATGGCGGTGTCTCACAAATGGGTAAGTTGTTCAAAGAGTGTTTATTCTCCTGCACAGATGCGCACAATCCATAATACAATTGAGGCCAACAATCATTTTGATATAGAGTTCAAGTTCCATTGCTTTTTGGGCCTAAAGTTTCCATAGCCTTTGATCTATGTGTGTTTATAAACACATTGCATAGATTTACATTTAATTAGGCTTCTTGCTGCAGGTGTGTTTTTAAGGCACTTGTTTACCTGAGCACTTCTAAGTGTGTCATAGATAGCTTGTTTACCTAGGTATTTACATTTCACAACAAATATAGCATTTGAAATTTCATAGCCATTTTCATTTGGCTTGCCTTTCATTCATGTGTGTTGAGAAACACATTGCATGAATGGGATTTTCATACAAGATACAACTTTTTCATTTCCATATTTTGCATTAATGGAAACACTAAAAGTTTCAGGTTTAGCCAACAACATCTTTAGTGACTAGGGGGACTTCTCAAGGAAATCCAACTCACCAAAGGTAAGTTTTTTCACCAACTCAGAGCCGAGACACAATAAACAGGGAAGCTCATCCAATACAGAGGCTACAGTGGGGAAAGGTCCTCCATGCCACTAGTCAAGTAGTAAGTCAAGGTAATGAACAAACTAGGTAGGTAATGGATGGATGAAGACAATGAATAGTGAGACCAACACTAGCAAGGCAAAGTATGGTGGGAATGATCACCTCTAATCTCCCTAAGGAGGGTAAAACCGATGAGTATAGGCCAAGAACTTCTAAGTTTGAGTAGGGACAATATGATATATATATAAAGTAACAACCAGGTCCAGATATCTATATGATCGCCAGATCATGATGCTAAATACTAAGACATGCTATAAGAATGAATATAAAAGCAATATAACCATAACACCAAAATATACCTGCTGAGTCATATACCTAAATGCTCATCATCTGAACCAAAATCTGTCCTCTGAAATTGCTGCTGTAACTCTAGGCACTACTGACTGCTCTGTATAAATTGCTAAATGGCTACAACAGTCCTCTCTCTGAGTGTCCTGAAACTCAGTCATGGCATGGGGAATATATCTGTTGTGCATACTCTGATAATGATCCATAATAGATGCTCATCTCAGCATCTCAAATGCAAAGGAATTGGCTGAATAGTCTCTGGAATCTGAAAAAGAAGGTATGGTAGCCCGGCTACTATATATGTGATAACAGGGTCCTTTGGTGTTGGATTGGTGCCTTTCTCTGCCATTGATGTTTAGGAGCATACTGCAGTTTAGGCACAAACTCTCTCGGAGTTGGGTTCGCTTGAGATCGTTCAATGGAAATCAACCTATTCTGCATGGCAATCATCTGAGAGGTTTGGTTTGAAACAAGAGCTTTTAAAGGGTCATCCATCTCTTTCATAGGGTCCTTTGTGGGTTTAATATCAACATGGAGTCCTGAAATCATTTCACTGAATTTCTTTTTAAATTCCTCCATAGTCTCATTCTCATTTTTCTTAGTTGGTCAAAGCAACCAATAGGTAGTGGTCCTCTTTTCTATCTCCCCATCTTGTAAGGAAAGAATTTCAATGTCTTTGAAGGTTTTGTACTTGTCAGTTTCTAACTTGGTGAACCATTGAAAAGCATCACCTTCCAAGGATAAAGCAAAAAGCTTCATTTTCACATCTTCATACTTGCCATTCAGACACCATTTGTTGTAACAATGGGAAAATGCTAACATGTGAGCTTTGGCACTAATGGCGTCATTTCCCAGAAAGGAAGGCACTTTCTCAATGGCCTTCTTTGGAATTGCATGAGGGAACCCAACTATTGTGGTGAAATCGAAAGGATAAAAAAGTCGGCCATTTTAATAGGGAGATTATTCAAATTATTTTTAGGAAATAAAAGGTGAATGTCCAAAATTGACTGGGAACCAAGATCCTCAAGAATTCTTCGAGAAGCTAGCTTGCTTTTCCTCCTGTGGTAGACCTTTTCAGGCTCAGGAATGAACTGAAGCAAGCTCTCAGAGTTCCTTTTTGTAGAATGCTTTGGTAAAGTTAATGACAGTGGAGTCGCTAGATGTTCTTAGTCAATTTTCAAAATTCACTACATACATAAACCAAAGCAAAAAAGAAAAATGAAAACTCAAAAAGTCGTACTCCGGGAATAGTAAGATTTATCCACGGCAATGGTGCCAAAATCTTGCCTCCTAGATGCACACCTAGGGGGGAACGCGACATAAATCTTCAAGTCGCTCTGTGTGGCCTTAGGGGCAAGTCAGAGTTAAGTACCGTCACTCGAAACTTAACTCCTCCGACTAGGCTTACTCCTAGCGAAGCCAAGGGGGGTGTGACCTAATAAAATAAAATCTAAGGTTTTTATTCTACTAAGAGAAAAACACACTTTAAACTAGGAGTTAGAGAGATGATGATAAAATACTGAAACAAACCATTTGCAATTTATTTGAGCACAACATCATATGAGATTAAAAATGCATTCATGACATTTTGATTTAAACGATAATATTGATGACCAGTGCCTTGAAGTGAATATGGAATTGCTGTGTGGTGTTGGGAAAGTATTGCAAAGTCTTGTTTGTCAATTTTAAAGCTTATTAATGAGTATTAGAGGAGTGGGTTTATTCAGGGTTTGGCCCAAGTAAACTTGACCTCTCGAACTGAGTGCTATAGCAGTTTAACCTGGTGTCCAACAAGGCGAGGCATAAAATGCTTACAATAGCCTTCTGAATCTATGGTGTCAACCCATGCAACCTCCTGAGTTCTTGACGTTCAACTTAATTGGATTTTCCTATTAAGACTAGTGCTCACCTTCCTTTCTGGTTGACCAACTGATCAGACTAAGCTGCAGCGGCCAAGAACATACTCGGAGTTTAAGCGTTGGTTTATTTTATTAAAACGAAATGGATTTTCTACTTGGTTAAATCTACCTCCAAGAATCTCTTTTCCGGCCGAATTCCAGTACTCGAGCAAGCTCTTTCCGTGGCACTGTAGTTTGGGAAAGCAAGGAAAAAATTACTTTGAAAGCGGGAAATTGTCAAAAAAATGAGAAAAACTAAGTTCTGAGAACTCTTATGGCCCGCCGTTGAAACGGATCCGACAAGTTAAATTTTAGTCCTATGTTTATTCAATTAGTTGGAAAATAAAAGTGAGGTTCTGAGAACTCTTGTGGCCTGCAGTTGAAATGGATCCAACAAGTTAAATTTTAGTTTGTTTGATTTTATTAAAACAAGAAATATAACTAAAATAAAATAAAAAAGGAACAAGCACATAAAAAATGAGACGACGCGAATCCCCCCAGGGGGGATGGAGTTGTGGGCGCTGGTTATCCCACTTGATCTCGTTTAACTTTTCTTTTACAATGCTTTTCAGAAGTACTTGTAGTCCCTTGAAGAATGGGAGTAACAAGTTTAGAATAGTTTCAAAGAAAATGAATTGGATTAAGAGGAGGGTTCCCAAAATGCTCCAGATGGCTCAAATCATCGAAATTCGCTAGCAAGCTTCTCTACTTGTCCAACAAAAAGCTAAAAACGACAAAGATTAATTAGTAGAAAAGAGACCAAGAGCACTTTAAGACTGACTTTGAGTTGCCATCTAAAACTTGCAAAATTTTTCTATATTAAACTAGGAAAAGACTACTCAAAATGAACCAAGAAGACAAGCTAGAAAACTTGTTTCTTGGGATCTTTGCTTGCCCATTTAGGGAAGCAAATAAATGACTCTTAAATCAGCCAAATTTAAACTTTGAATCATAAGCAAACTATCCTAACAAGTCTTTAGATCTTTTGAATAAATGAACTTATAAAGGAAATGTTTCTTTCACTAGATCTGGATATAAGATTTATGAATTTTAAAACTCTAAGTTCTAATGAGAAAAAAACAGTTTTATTTTAAATGCAACAAGATTTATAGATATGAAGTCGAGTACTGTTATCACCAAACTTGTAGTTGCCCCTATAGATGGATCCGTAAGGATGGTAGAGGGGATGGGCAACCAAAGAGGTGAACCAAGACAACCTCGACTCCCAAATGGATGGTTTTCACGCCAACCGAGGCAATCTTCACTTGATGTTGTCTTAACCCAAGACAACAATGGGGGATAGCCATATCTACTCCCGACAGGAGAGATCTAGTGAGGGTTTTGATAGTAAAATAATGATGCCAATGGATTGGAACCAAGAAATCAGAATAAACCTGTAGATCTTACCTAGAAAACCTTGTAGATACCTTGATGATGATGATCTATGCCTTCTCGATCAATTTGAGAAGATTTGAGTGAGTGCTCTATGCAAATCGATTTGCCCAAGGAAGCCAATGCGCCCTCTCTCCTGCACAACAAACGTCAACAATATCAGATTTGATGCATCAAGAGAAATAGACTAATGTAACAGAAGAAATAACAAGATGAAATCATAGATCACAATGATACTAATGAAAACCCCCTGATACAAGCGATGCCAAGAGAGCGAGTTGAGGAAGCCCTGCAAAAATGCCCAAGTGAAGTTGCCCTCCTGTAAACGAGACAAAGTATTCCACGAAAAATATAGATATCACCACAAATACCCAAATGCTAGGATGCAATAGACTTTCCAATCACCATAGAAGAATATCAGATGCAAAGGAGACCCAAGAATATCTGCAAGAAGTTTTTGATTATCACGATTCCAAGAGCCAAAGACCCTTTACAATGAGAAGCGCTCTCCTTTAAATAGGATGGAGAAATACCAAAAACCTAACCACCTTTTGAATGGATGGCTAAGATTAAAAGATCAAAATGTTCTAATCAATGGTTTAGATGAGCTCAACAATAAAGTACACGGATCAACTCAAAAATATAACATACATGGACAAAATCGCCCTAGGAAAGGGGGTCCCACTCAATGTGACAAAATAACATAAGATAAAGCTCATGGTGGGTATTGGGCGCAATATCTAGCCTCCCTAGTTAGTCCCCATGGCACAACAACATCAAAATACCAAGCTAAGCACCAAGTCGTGCTCCTCTGGGAAAGTCGTGAGCCTCCAAAGGCTCCAGAAAATCATGAAATGTGCCGGAGAGATGCGTGTGGGTCCCACTGAATGCTGAAACTACTGTGGAAGGGGTGGAGGACATCATACTCATCATCAAAACTCATCCCATGCCATTTCCTTGCCTTAGTACCCCAAATCGAATCCTTCAGTAGCCAATTTAACCATTTTTTATCCTCTGTAAATCCTTTGGAGAGAATCAAAATGCATGTAACTCTCTACCTGGTCACCTGGGGCCAAACTGACTACACCAATGTGTCCGGGGACAAAGAAATATAGTAAAAACAAGTGGCTACACTGCATGTCCCCTGTGTAGCGTCATAGGCAAACCAATCATACCATCACTTTGCTCTGATAGGCCATTTATCATGGCAAATATGCACCAGAATGATAAACTAAGGAAAATACTCACTGTAATTGTCTGGAACTGAAAACAAACTGTCTCATTGGACTCAGAGAGCCCAAATCCACTAGAGGTGTGTACTCATACACCCTATGGATCTCTGCATGATCATATAACATCTCCAATATATCCAGACAGATAAAATAATAATAATCTGTAATGATAAAATATGCTGAAAATCACAAATCATCATCATAAACCTGTAACCACTGCATGGAACCATCTGGTGACCTGTAATAGACCACATATCATCCATCTGCATCATCCAAGGTCTGTCCACCTCATGTCCTGTAGTTGACTTTGGTCAAACTAGGTTTGACCAAGTCAACGTCACCAATAATATGACCCAGGCTAACATCAAACTGCTGCAAGTGTTAGAGGTTAAGACATGCTCTACAAATCATTCAAGTGATAATTATAACAAGTAATCATTTCTCTGGTGATCTAATAACCAAATATAAAGGGTTTTCAATATTTATTAAGACTCAGACCAGACTTTCAGGACCATACTCACTTCATAGCTGTGACCAATTTGCTAGTGAAGGGTGAAGGCTAAAAATCAATAGGCTAGGCTTAAGGATGACTACTAACTTGACATTGTGACACTTTGGAAATGGAAAGGGGATACACACTCTAGCATATGCTGGACAAGCAATAACATAGGGGATGGCAGTGTCTCACAAATGGGTAAGTTACTTCATAAGTGCTTATTCACCTTGACAGATGCCTACAACTCACATCCAAGCTGATACAGCTCCGTGAGGATCTTTTCTAGAGCCGCTATGACTGGGTGCCCGACAAACCGTAACTTGAGACTCTAGGGGACATAAATCGAGCTGTCCCTTACTCCTTCTCACATGATAACTCGCTAGCTAGTGAGGGATAAATCAATACAAGTGAGGCCAACAATCGTTTAGATATAACATTTAAGAACCATTTCTTTTTGGGCCTTTGAGTTTCCATAGCCTTGATCCACGCGTGTTCAAAAACACTTGTTACATGGATTTACATTTATTAGGCTTTATGATCTGTGTGTTCAGAAACACGATTCCATAGATTTACATTTCACATTTCATATTTACATTTCAAAGCCAATTTCATTAGGCTTGCCTTGCATTCACGTGTGTTTAGAAACACTTGTTACATGAATGGGTTTCATAAGATATACATTTCACTTCCATATACACTGTACTTATGGTAGCACTATCTGTTTCAGGTTTAGCCAACACAACTTAGGCAACTTAGAGCCGAGACACAAAAAAACATGGAAGCTCATCCAACAACGAGGCTATAGTGGGGGAAGGTCCTCCATGCCACTAGTCAAGTAGTAAGTCATGGTAATCAACAAACTGGATGGTAATGGATGGGTGGAGAAAGTGGATAATGAAACCGACACTAGCAAGCCAAACGATGGTGGGAATGATCACCTCTATTCTCCCTAAGGAGGGTAAAACCAATGAGTATAGGTCAAGAACTTCTAAGTCTGAGTGAGGACATATATATATATATATATATATATATATATATATATAAGATACAACCAGGTCCACACATCTATATGATCGCCAGATAATGATACTAAATGCTAAGACATGCCACAAGAATGAGTATAAGAGCAATAATAACCATAACACAAGATAATACCTGCTGGGTCATATACTTGTAAATAACCAATCTGAATCATCATCTGTCCACTGAGAACCTGTTGCTGCAACTCTGAGCAATACTAACTGCTTTGTAAATGGCTAAATGGCTACCTCAGTCATCAAATCTGAGTTTCCTAAGACTCAGTCATGGCATGGGAATAATACTGCTGTCCATAATCAAATAGTGATCCACTGTAGATGCTCATCTCGGCATCTCAAATGTAAGGGAACTGGCTGAAAAGTGTACTGGAATCTGAAAATAGAATATGGTAGCCCGGCTACTATATATGTGATAACAAGTACCAAAGTAACCAAGGAAAAATTATGAGTTTTGAAGCAAAGAGATAGAATCCAAAGATTGGAGAAGAAGTAGGGCGAATGGAGTCCTCTTGGTAGTGGGATTGAGAGGGACTAAGCTCTTTTTTTTTCGGAAATACTTGAGAAGAAGTAACAATGCTAGCACGCTTGCTACACCTTCCAACTAGACTGATTCCCTTGGCCGAAGAACAAAATACCGAGGGAAAGGAGAATAATCACTGGGAAAGAAGAGTGTTAATGTGCTCAACTGAGGACACAAGGTACTTGGGGATGTTATCTACGAACTGTAAAGGTTTCAGATCCTGAACCTTCGCCAAAATGTATTTATAGCGAAAGTTCCACGATGATTGGTTTTTGCTATGTAAAACCCAAACCTTCAAATTGTCGCAAGTGAAGCAAGTGTCGTAAGTGCCATACATTGCCTTCCTTCAGGTTAGCTCTGATACCATGTTAAGATTTAATATGCTAAGACAGAAAATAGCAGCATTACATTCCATTTCACAATAATAGCATATACAGGATCACTGAAGAAACAACAAGCACAGCATAAACACAAGAGACAGATTTATCCTGGGAAACCCTCATGGGGTAGAAAACCCAGCAAAGCTTCCTCAATATAGATGACCAGCAAATACAAAAGATGTAACCCTGAGCATAAGCTCCTCCTTCTCCATAGCAGACCTCTCTCTCATAAGTGCGCCACGCTCAAGTGAGTGACTGTGTGTAAAATGAGGAATACACCTCCTCTATTTATACACTACTCCGACTTGTCTTTTACACAAATCATGTAGGCTCGTATTTAACCATTGGGTTAAATACCCCACTACAACTGACTGGGCCGACCTCTCTAGGGTTGTCTAATAACCCTTTGACCCACATAACACATACAGGGCCGACCCCCCACTAGGGAAGTCTAATAACCCAAGTTACCACATTCCGATGGAGGAATAAACATCTCCAGATATACAATAAGATCTTCACGGAGGAATGAATCATCTCCGGAATAATAAAGTACAAATATAATATTCTTTGAAGTTACAATATCTCAACAATGGCAAATGCAATGGTAGGAAAAGGTAAAAGGGTCTTATATTATCATTTTGACTATGTTTGGACATATATTATTGGATGTGGGGCCCCCATTTCGACCCAACTATTGATGTGGGGCGAATTTGCCCATACTTGGGCGTTTTTCACCATGTAAAAATCAAGTTTTTGTAAAGTTTATGTTTTGAGACTTAAGGTATGGGTTCTAGGGGGCTAAAACAACCTAAAGCCACCCCCTAGACACCCCCCTTCATGTTGTATGGGCCCTACGTGGTCCCCCTCTCTTTCCTTGGGCGCAACAGGGTAATTCACCCCCCCTTCTTGGCTCAATCTCAGCCATTCGTTTTGGCATTTGAGAGAGATGATCTTGGCCCTTCGTTTTGGTGGGAAGGGTTTTGGCATGAGCTTGTTTTCTATAAGAGAGGAGACTCTCTCATTTGGACCTCTCGCTTGGCACATTGTACACTTGATTTTGACTGATATAGACTTAGAGACATTACACCCGAGTTTCTTGAGATAATTGTGCATGGATGTTGATTGCCTTGACTGATAGCTAGTTTCATAGCATTGTTGAGTAGTTTAGTGGTGTTTTCTGCCCATCATTTGCTGGTGCGAATTGCAGGAGAGGTGGCCACTTGAAGGGAGGCACAAATCTTGGAGTGGGAGCTCCACACTTGCTCTCTCTCTTTGGGATATTAATTAGGGAGTTGTCTTTGCTTATTAGCTTCTCAATTCTCTCATTTTTAGCCATTCTTTTTTTGTATTTACTTGGTTATTTACTGCATTTACTGATTTTCTCTTGTTTGTGGCAGGTAGCTAAGGCGCAGTTGGTGATTTGGCTGCTCAAACGCTCAAAGGGACACGCTGTTGCTCAACAATTGAGTTTGGGGCTAGTCTTCAAGCGATTTCATCCATTCATTCTCATCCTAGGTATGTTCTTCTTGCTTGTCTTGTAGATTTCGTTTTCATTGTGTGTGCTAAGCTGGAAATCAACTAAATAACCCTAAAAATTAAAAATAACAAAATTTCACCGTCCAAACTTAAATTTTATTTCAAACCCGCTTCTGAAATATTATTATACGACTAAATCTTAAGTTTCAGCTCTTTTCGACTCCATTTACCCATTAAGCAAGCACTGGTCCATTTTCTGATTTCGCCTTCCTTGGGCATTTTGCCCTAGCACGCTGTTGGGTCAGTTTTTGGGTTGTGGGTATTGCTGGTTTTAATTTGTAGACCTCTAATCTCATCTTATATCAAATTAAAACCATTAGAAGTTGTCGTCTAAATACCAATTTTACTTCTGCTATATATGCCCAATCAGTTTGAGTTAATTTCCCCCATAGGCAGAAAACCAATTGGCACTTCTAGTATAATTTATATCTTTGATTTCATTTCCAGCCATCAAACATTTCAAATCAACTATTTTTCATCTTCAAATTAGATTTGAAATTGCTTTAGTTAGTGCCCCATCCATCACCCAATTTTAGTCTGTTGGTTGGATAAGAGTCTTAGATGCTCTAGACACCTCCTCTTTGTTTTCGATTGTTTATTTGGGGTTTGGGAGTGTGATTTTGAGTCTTAACCATCGCTGGTTGAGTAGGGTATCCCCCTTGACTAGGCCACTTGCCTTGTCTAAAGTGACAAACACCTTGTCCGGAGTGACAACTGCCCATCCGTGCATTGGACTTGGTGTTTGCAGGTGTCACTTGCCTAACTTCCTACCTCTACCGTCTCGGGTAGGATACCTTCAGTAGTAGCTAGTGATTGTGTGATAATAGGTGGCAACCATCCCTTGGATTGAAGATCAATCCATCAACTCCAAGCTATGGATTGGAGCTCACACTTGTCATTCCTCAAACCCTCACTCACCTTCCTTCACCAATTCGAATTCCTCTTTGTGGAGGCTATAAAAGTTGGGTCTTGTTCCATTGATTTGCATGGATGCATTGAAGCTCTGCTATTTTTTGTATACTGTTGCTATTGCTAATAATATTTGAATACTTTGGAGGTCTATCTTGCATTTGTGTTGGATTACAAGCTCTCATGAGGTGATATTGTTCCTCCTTCTTTCAATATTTGCTATCAATTGTTGCATGGATCTAGTTTACATCTAGTAGAATTACGTATTCACTGTTGTTGACTTACTTATTTGTGCTTAGAGGTTAAGAGATATTGAAGTAATCGAATGTATTTGGATGTACTTAGATTCTTTAAATTTCCTATCTTTCTAACACACTAGTTTCTTATCATCTATTGTTGTAAGTGTTGATTGTTGTAAGCTGTAGATCACAGGTCACTATAAAGATTTGGAATTCGGTTGTTCCTCTTCTTCTTGGGAAATATTCTATTTTTCTAACACTCTTTGCTTACAGATATTTCCAAAGCAGATCTACAAGAACAAGGGCATTGGGATCCAAAAGCCTCATCCATCACATTTCCTACAAATTTCCTCTTCCTTGCATTTTGTTTCATGCTTAAAAATATTAGATGTAGAGCTATTATTTTTCCATTCATTTCAGATCTGATATATTTTAGGCATTTTTAGCAGATCTATATATTTACATTTAGAAAGCATATTCATAAGTAGATTTAGATCTCATTTTTGTACTTGCATGCTTAAAAATTTTCAAATTTTTTTCGAAGTACAATTTTTTTTATTCTTTTAAATTCATTTCCAACACATTCTAATAAATTTTATTTGCTGGTTTTTAGCAGGTCCAAAGAAAAAGAAGAGGAAATTCTGGCGAAAGTTTCATAAAATTTCCAAATTTACCTTTCAAGGAGCCTCTTCCATCATTGCTTCAAACTTCTAGCTTGTAAGCTCTTAGATCCAAGTTAAATGGACTAAGAAGCATTTCCTTTTCAGCATTATTTGTAAAAATATTAAACGAGAGCAGTGAGATACTCAGCGCCCACACTCCATCCCCCTTGGGGGGATTTGCATTTTTGTCATAATTTGTGAGATTGATTTTTTCTAACCCCACAAAGTTCACACACTCACTTTGATAATGCAGGGTGTATACTTTTGTATTTCTTTATAAGTTTTAAATCATTTAATTTTTTGCAAGTAATCTTAGAAATAAAATCGGTTTCGTCGCTACGAAGTATGCTCTCACCTCCACCTAAAGGCATTGCCGATTAGTGGAGGTTGATCAGAAAGTGATGCATAAGCTTGGTGATTTATATCTTTTTTCAAGTTTTGCATTTCATTTTTCACATTATAACTGTTTAATAAAAGGAACCCAAAATTCTCTTGAACCTCGCTGAAAAGCAAGTTAAGAGCACTCTCTATCGGAGAGCACAATGGTCCTCTTTTTCAAACTTGAATAAACCATTTTCCTACACTATGTATGCTCTACCCACCAGCAGTTTGTCTGATCTGAGGGATACCAAAAGCAGCTGGAAGCACTATCTATTTTTTTCACACTTAACTTAATAGTCACCTAATAAAATCAACTACCCTTAAGATAAGTGAAAATCCGACACTTCGACAATTTTTGTGTGGGGAAATTCTGCCTGGGGACGCGGGGAACCACTGGGACGAGACTTCAAAGCACCAGTTAGACTACATCCTTGTTGGTGTAGTGTTGAACACTACTCTTGAGACTCCAACCAACCCACATGTCTTTGTATGGAGCCACCAAATCTTGATTTCCGGACATTCCTCCCTGTACCTCATGGTATATCGAGAGTTTTTCCCTTTTCCCTAAACAAGTTTCACATCATAAATAATCTAAAATTAACCAAGAGACACTTGCACAACATTTCCCTTTCAGTTACCACTATCTATTTTTACACTGTATTGACTCCATAAGGCACTGGTCCTTTTTTGCACTTTAATTTGCTTATTATCATTTCAAGTATCGTGCATATATCTTTTTCAGTGATCTTGAATTTATGCCATTGAAAGACTCTTTAAACTTTGTTGCAAACATATATTGGAAACCTTTAATGACTACCCAAAAACAACTCCTAAAAACATAAACACTTTAATTATTTGCACAGAAACTCTAACAACCTTAGAAACATTCCTTAGGGACTACCCCCCATTGGCTTTGTTGTGAGTTTTACCTAAACGGAGGAGTCAAGATCAAGTGACAACTTTGACTCGAGACTTGCCCCCAAGGGCACACCGAGCATTAGCATAGATTTCTGCTGCGTTAACCAGGTGTGCTAACCCGACGACAACAAGGACCAAACATCGGGGGCAATCAACCAAAGAGGTCAAAATGGTGTGAAAATTTCGGGTCCCATATTTCTAGTGATATCTCTATGGATTCAACTCGGTCATACTTATCCAGCATCGAGGACAATGAAGCATGTTATACAAGGGATTCTCTCGCTGTTATTCAGAGCCCGGATTATCATTCCCACCTGTGTTCCTCGAGCAGTATTCAAGAAGTTGTTCATCCTTTTCTGTCTCGTATCGGTAAGTTTCCAACAATGCATTTCAGTAAAACCAATACAGGTATGTGGATAGGTATGACATTCTTCTCACATTGTCAGGATTTCTATGCCTTATCTTTTCACTTGAAATTTTAAGGCATAGATTATGTGGCTGACAATTGCAAAATTTTAAAGATTATTGGGGGTACTAACATAATTATTATAAAGACGAACAATATGTTTGTGTCTCCAAAGAAATGTTTAAGTAGGTGCAAGAACAGGTTATAGTTGACATACGAAGATTCGCAAGGTCCACCTCTAATAATGACCTCCCAAGTTCAAAATCAGCCTACCAGTTTGAGGCAAAATTTTTTCTTAGTGCAGATGAATGATGGAGATGGTCCATACATAAGTCCAGTAGAAGCATGGATAAATGAAACTTGTTGATGCAATCCTTCTCCATGGCAACTGTATCAAAGCTTCCAGGTCCCCGTAGTCACCCAACCTTCATCTCCTATCCTGATGGATACCTTGGTACGTATTTGCTTTGTGATCGATGAGATTTTATCATGGATTCATTCTAAAGACAAAAGTAAGGGATCAGGTATGAATTGCTTACTTAAATGGTTACATTTGTGGTATGATTTCACTTAACCCTTCCTGATTCTTATGTTTAGCATAGGTAGGTTTAGTTTCATTTGAGTTAGGCATATACTGTTACCCATGCATTGCATTTGTTGTTCTTATGTGTACATAGGTTAATCGCTTGTTCATTCAGTTTATTTTCCATATCATTCTATTGAGCAAGGCCGGACGGAAGTGTCTGCCTCATGGTGCTGTTGATCTCCTTGGATATTTGATGTGTATGTAGGTCTACAGGTACATGAAGATTCACAAGTTCTCGAGCACTCCCGGGAAGAGCACTCGTCCCGCAGTCAGAGCCAGGGTTACGTGGGTACCAGTGCCAGCGCACCTTCAGATGTGCCCCCAGGGAGAGTGTCATTTTTTCAGACCAAGAGGGTTGTTATCCAGCATTTTCTGAGTGGAGTTTATGGTCAGACCTTGTGGTCCTTCTCTTAGGAGTACTATGGCTTAGTGGCATTGTTGACTGCCTCATTATAGGGCTTGTAGCCCTGAGGTTGATGTCCGAGGCTCCTAGGGGTGGGTCATTGGGTCACATGACCCCCCACTTGTTTTATAAATCCGGCGACAGTTTCTTCAGCTGTGAGGCTCTTTCTTCTCTTCTAGGTCACCTTAGGGCACCCCCATGGTCCCTTTGTAGGTTAACGCCCTCTCTCCTTGGGCCTCTTTCAAGGATGACGTCATCATCCTCATCACACCTACTGCTTGTTCTGGGGGGGCATTAAGGGATTATCAACACTATTGGGGTTAGATGGGGCATGAAGTCTCCCCCTTGCTTATTCTAGCCACAGTTTGGAGTATTTTCCTTAGTTTTAGCTATTTTAATCATTTTTGGGTCAACTTTGGGGAAAATGCCCCAAGTTACCCATAGATTTGCTTATTTTATATTATTTTATGTTATAATTTTAAGTTGACATGTTATAATTTTAAATTGACATTTTAAGGCATGTAGACCTGGTTATTTTTTAAAAAGTGAGTGTGAGATCATATAAATACAATCTCCTCACTTCATTTTTACACACAACTTATGGGATAAAATTCATTATGCTACTCTTTTACCCTAGAAGGGCCTTATGAAGTGATGCACACCTCTTGGAGGGATGATTCTTCTTGCTCTTGGATGAAGTTGGATGCTTTCTTTTTCTTGCTAATGCTTTGTGGATGCTAGAATAGTTGGAATAACTCATGCTCAAGTAAGTCTTTTTTTTTTGAAGGTTTGCTTGGTGAATGGTAGGTAGATTTTGCATCTTGAAGGATTGAATGGTATCCCTAGGGATGCATTCTCTTTGAATAGGGCCATTTATCTATTTTTCTATCCCTTAGCATAGTAGAAACGCTCCCTAGCCTTAGAGGAGGTTCCTACAGAGTTTAGCCTTGGAGCTCCAACTTTGCCCTAGTTTAGGGTCTTGAAACCAACCCTTGAGGTTGTTTCAAGAAGCCCTAATCTATTGACAAGGAGAATTTGAAATTTTCCTCCAAGAGAAAAGTTGGTCACCTTCTTCTAAGGCTAGGGTTTGGGGTAATAACCATTAAAACCCTAAGTTGGATTATCTTTTACACCTAAAAACCCTAGTTTGTATTTTTGTACTCATTAGTTTAGGTTAAATTTTATGTTTATTGTTAATTAGGTCCAATTTTCTTACTTTTGTAGATAAATTCATAAAAGGAAAAACCTAAACCTAAAACCCTAGCTGCAGTTACCTCCTAGGCCTAGCGACCTCTTTTTATCCATCTCCTAGGTTTGCTCTTCCTACCCCTAGCCTCGCCCTCACTCCCTCTTCCTCTTTAGAGCTTCGCCTCCCTCCTACTACTCGCTGCCCCTTTTTATTCCTTCTCCCTTACTTTGCTACCCTCCTTCCCATCTGTTTCCTCTCCCATCTTTCCCTCCTTCCTCCTCTTCCTTATCCCCTTCTCCTTTTCTTTCCCTTTCTTCTTCTCTCCCTCCTCCTTTCCTTCCTCTTCCCTACTTCCTCTCCTCTCCAAGCCCACGGCCTAGCCTAAACAAGGGCTCGATTTCCCCTTCGTGGACCTCGGTCCCCTCCCATTGGATTCCCCTTATGTTGACCTTAACTCAGCAGCCCTCGGTCCTCTTTTGGGAGGCCTTAGCAGCCCTCACCTACAACCTTTTCTCTGCTGCAATAAAGCCTGCAATTTTGCAGACTGTAATGGTCTTGGACAGCTCCTTTGTTTGGCTTTTACCCCTATGCAGTAAAGTAAAAAGTTAGCCAACCATTGCATTAACATTCTATATTAAAGGGCTGCCTTTTCAAGGTTTGAAAGTTACCTCAACAGAGGTCTGAAATCATCCTATTACAGTCTGCAACATTTGTTTACTTATATGCATAAACCAACCAAAGTTCAAAGATTACCTTGCATACATCTCTTATGATCATTGCTGTTACAAGTTGACATAAAAAGGGGTATCGTACTGCTGTTACTGATGTTGCACTTGGTCTACTGACATAGCTCTGATATACTTACAAATTGGTGCATAATCGTTAGAAGTGAAACTGGTTCAAAGTGCAAGTGATATTGCTCATACTCCTCATGTTCTTTTAATTACTTTGTAATTGTTACAAGTTGATATTGATAACACTGCTATACTGTTGCTAATATTTCCTCATACAAATCTAAAGCAAGTGTTGTTTGGCTGACTCAAAGTGGTTAAATGTTGGACTTCATATTGTGATCACTTGGTTATATCCAATTGCATTAAGTTCATTGGTATTATACACAAGTGCTTGTATTGTTATCATCATATTCTATTGATTACACTTCCTTGTCATTGAATGACTTATATCACGTGGTGGATGTTAATCATTAATATGCCAATTTGTTATTGAGTATTCTTACTCCTACATTGACTTCATATATTGAGTGCATAGTTATTAGTATGTCTTCTTCATTCACATAAATACATTGGTTAAGGCACTGGTCACTGACCTTATTGTTTAGAAGGCATAGTATCTAAGTGTTTTTGTAGATCATGGAAGGGCTCTCCCCTTGGAGGTTCCGACTCTCCGAAGAAGTTGGAGAAGTGGCTAAGGTGACAGTGGTCACTTTCTCTTGCATTTGTTCATCGGATACTAGCCTTGTTAGTTCATCTGGTAACACTCCACAAAATTCCTCGTTGGTGATGGAAAATGGTGTAAGGATGCTTCTACAATGGTTGATGGTCTTCTCCTACCCTTCTCCCTCCTTCTATGGCAGGTAGATTTTGGTGGACCCCCCCAACCCCACGATTTTTTCCATCATGGTACGAAAAATCGGCACAGCGCGATTTTTTTTTTTGGAAAAAATCGCAACACATTCAAGTGTTAAAAAATCGCGATTTTTCCTCACCAAAAAATTGTCTTGAGGAAAAAATCGTGATATTTGCGATTTTTCGCGAAAAATCTCCGATATTTTCAAGACTGCTTCCAAGAATGCTTGGCAAATGGATACTCACAAAAGATACGCTTCATTATCTCTGGATGATGACAAACTAGGCACAACCCATCTAAGAACCCATTCTTAGTGAACCGAGCCTTGGATGGGATTCCTTGATAGATCACCAACCATGCAAACTCTGGTAGCTTTTAAGAGAGCTGGATAGACTAGACACTATGTAGGTGATTAACCCATCACTCCTCTGCATCACTGGAAGCCCATCTCGCATTGAAAACCAGGGATGTTTGTACTATGCCAAGGATGATGGTCTTGGTCTGATAGATGCTGCATCTTAGGGCAGTATCCTAGTGCCCATGTGGGTGGTGAGGTGTTTGAAACATTTTGAGCTCTGACAGATTCTGTTTTGGTTGTTTTTTATCATGCAATATTTATACAATTAATTGGTCAATTAATATTATTAAGGTAACAATACTTATTCAGTTAATCAACATGTAATATGTAATTTTTGTATATGTCAAGTTAGTTGATTTCTTTTTGTTTATATGATAAAGAAACCCTCATAAAGATAATTAAAAATAATATGACTTTCTTGTTCTTTTGATTTAATTGAAAGGTTTATCTTTTTTTACTGTTTACAGCACACGAGATTGAAGGGAAGCAAATTTGTAAGCAATATGTTCAAAGGGGGCTTGGTTTAGACTCAAATCTTTTGACAGTGGGAAAAAATTCTACAAGCAAGGGAAATGATTCACCATTGGTTGTCTGCATTACTAGACTTGTTGCACAAAAGGGCCTCCATCTTATTCGCTATGCAATAAATCGTGTAGCAGAATTGGTAGGTGATTATTTCCATTTACATTGCATGTTAACTTCTTAGGTTTAGATGAATGTTGCGACTACCTTTGCCTTTGCCTGACGATCTTTTACAGAAGATTTTGCAGTTGGATGTTTTTACTCTTATTACTTTCATTCCTCTGAATGCTTCATTTATATGCCGAGTGCATTCTATTTAGTAATGCATTGCATAAAAAGGTTCATAAAATTTGTATTTTATTAATAATCTAAAGCTTTAAAGTATTTGTTGTTAGTCCAAACTTTATGTTCAAATGATTGTAGATGCTTTATGAGGTCAATTTTATAGGCTTTGACTGTTATGAATTTATTTATAGAAGAGTACAAAGCATTAGGAAATCTTATGTTTGGAAAAGTCTCATCCTTTTCCCTTTTCTGGATTTAGGGTGGAAAATTCATTTTGCTTGGAACAGCACCAGATGGGAGAGTCCAAGAGGAATTTGAATACCTTTCTAACCAGGTAAAGAATATGTCAATTTAACTCTGGTCAAGAGAAAATATTTCATGAAAAGATCTTTGCATACATTTAGAATAGGCTGTCCTTTCTAGTCACAGCTTTTCAAAACAATATCAATTTGATCTAGATAATTCTTTTGTTCAGTGGTTCACTTGTTCTAGTAGGGGAATTGTAACCCATTGTTACAATATGCGCACCAAGGAATTTGATCCATCATCAACCTAGTGAAATTGTATTGATTTTTCATTTGACTGAATATGCTTTATATTTATTTTGATGTGATGGAATAGGTACTATGCACAATACTTTATAACAATGGATCTTAGCTTTTTCAATGCCAAAAAGTAAAGTACAACTTCACAACCTAAATGTGTTGTGGGCCCCCTACTAACCCATGTATACATCATGATAGTAAGAGAAAAAATCATTTTTTTGCATTTTTGTGCAAATCAAAATGGGGAAGCAACATTTTGGGAAATTTCAACTCGGAGTCAAAAACATCCTAGTATGGTCTAGTTGGAGAAATGGTTAAAAACATTTTTTATTATATTAATGCTTTTCATTTCATAACATGTGTTGTATTTGAACTTGAATTAAATTGTTTCCATATGACGGTCCTTGGGCCTGTTATCACACAACTTGTAGTTGCCCCAAAAGATGATCCTATTCAAGACGGTAGAGGGGCTAGGCAACCAAAGAGGTGACCTAAGAGGGTCTCGATCCCCAGTTGGATTGGTTGTCATGCCAATCGAGGCACTCTTTGCTTTATGCTATCCAAGCCCTAGATAGCAATGGGGGAGACCCAGATCAACTCCCGACAGGAGAGATCTAACCAAAACACCAGATCAAACCACCAAGCTAGAATACATAAGGTGTAAGGAATGATGAACCCTGGATCTATGGATGAAGTCACAAGGTGAGTTAAATTTGGATCAAGAGGCTTAAAAGATATAAATGTTGACCCAGTGTGTAAGTACAAGTGACTTATGAGTATGGAAGCTAGATATAGGATCAAAGCACTAGCAAATGAGAAAGATTTATTTTTCCTTGGGAAATGTTTCCAAGGTAGAAGGGTTAAGATCAAGATGAGGCTATTTAGTACCTTTAGATGAGACTTGGTGAAGGATATGACAGTGTCTTAGCTCACAAGTCAAAACCGACATCAAACAACTCCGAAAAAATGGCTAAGTCTAGCAGTGCGCTAGGGTAGTAGAACAGTGCCTAGGGGATTAAGCAAGATGGACTCCACCAAGGGTGTCGCCCTTGAGAACCCACTTTGGGCTAGGCCTAAAGGTAAAAACAAAGAAATCGTTCGCCACGATTTGAAGTTGTTTGAGCTAGAGAATTTTTATAAATTTTAGCAGTTTGGGGTTCGAAATAAAAATAGTAGCAGACTAATGGAATAGATAAATAACTCAAGAAAAACAATGGTACTTACCTCCTGTGACTTGCAGATGCCAAGTGCATTGATTTTCCGACCCCCTCGAAGCAATTCCAAGTTGATTTGACAGTCTCCAAGATGAAATCGATATGCCTCCAACAGCTAATGCGCCCCCCTTCCTGCAGATGACAATCTCAATGAGAATTGATTTACAGAAAGAGAGTAAATGATGCAAGAAGAATCAGATAGCATAAACATTGATCAAAGATACGATATAAATTACTCCCTGATTATTTTACTCATCCAATGAAGAGATCTGGAGAAACCCCACAAAATCCTCCACCTTCCTGTAGAGCACACACTAAGCCAAAACGTCTAGCATGGATATGTCATCAAATAACAAGGATGTGACAGGCTATCAGAGCTACAATCAAGCACAAGAACAATCTATAACAAAGGCACAAGATTTTTCCCAAAATAATTCTTTATTGCCAAAAATCCAGAGCCAAAAGCCCCTTTACAATGAGGGGTGTCTCTTCTTTAAATAAGAATGAGAGAGACCAAAACCCTAACCACTTTTCAAATGAGTGGTTGAGATCATAAGATACAACAATGATAATCAACGGCTAAAATGAGCCGGAACAATAATACATGGATGACTCTAAGAGAGGGGTACGTGTTTCTTCAATGTCACCCTAAGGGGGACGTGTGACACATGACTAGGAAACACAACATAACACTTTGTTGGGGGGGTCGAGGAGATACTATATTCACTAGACTAATGCCCCAACTACATCAAATAATACATACATCATAAAGTGATAAAAATCACTAGGACGTTTTGTCCAGACTCCCAATAATACAATAAAAACCACTGTTATCACCAAAGTGGTGAACCAAGAGAGCCTCGATCTCCAAGGGATTGGTTGTCACACCAATCGAGGCAATCTTCACTTGAGTTGTCAAAGCCAAGACAACAAGGGGGAGACCCTGATCTACTCCCGATAGGAGAGATCAAACCCAATCACCAGGTCAAATCAGGAAAAGATGAAGTACATAAGGTGACAGGTATGGAACCCTAGAAATAAGGAAATGAAGTTACTGTGGAGGCTTAAGGAAGATATGAACTGATAATGATTAGTTAGACATAGTAACTCGGGGATTAAGTATGATTCCAGGATTCAGATGCTAGTTTAAAATGATTAAATTCAGCTGCCTTGGGAAACGTGACCCTTAAAATAGGGAAAGTGCCCCAAAGAGTGGATCTGAGGTTAAGGGCTTTCTAGCACAACTTGACAAGAGGATGTGACAGTATCAAAGCACTCAAGCTCGGAATAGAGGTCAAACACAGGAAAACCAGACAGCTCAGAAAAGTCGTGAGGGTAAGGAGAACCAGTGCCTAGGGATTTGGGCCACAAGGAGTCCTCCAAGGGTGACGCCCTTGAGAACCCGCGTTGCGTTAATCGAATTTCCTCTTGATCCATACCCCAAGAGGGTTAATCGAATTGCATGAGACATCTCAGGAGTACTCGTTCCATATTGTAGGACACACACCACCATATCAATAGATAGATGAACTCTAGGAGGTCCTAAAGCCGGACTCTCTCCACGTAGAGTACTTTTCTCTAGCCTCAGTCATGTAGGCAGTCTTCCATTCAGAGATTCTTCCCACTTACCTTGATTTTTAGGAGTGATGGAATTCCTCAACATAGGGCTCCTCCCAGAATTACATAGCTAGTCCCCCTTGGCCTTGGGTACTCTCCATATGACATTATTAGATAATGCATTGGCCCCTTTGTGGTGATTGCTGATTCAATCGAGAAGCTTGCTTCTCTCTCTCCCCATCCTCTCTTGCCTTCTAGTTCCAGCATGCCTTGACATTCTTTATACTTGTCATGGTTTTGTTCCTTCACTTATTGCGTACTTCTTTTAGCTATATACTTCACTTTTTCTGGTGTTGATAGAGTAGCACTAAGAGTTGTTTTGGCACTCCCAATATGTCTTTACACTAGATGTACTTTTGAGCCTTATTGACTTACTTATTGTGGTCATTCATTAGACACTAATAAAGTTATCTTATCTTACCTTATATTATGTCTTTCCCTTAATGCCTAGCTATTACATATTCATATAATAATTTTGTGCATTTATCTCTCTGTCCATTGCATGATGCTTCTAGATTATCGTGCACTTCCCAAATCCTTAGCCTAGATTTCAATTCTGCCACATTGTCCTGCAGTTTTGGTTAAAAGCATGTCTTGCAATCTACATAGGGAAGTTTTTAGATCGTCATCTGCCTCTAAAGGTTTCTGTGGAAGTTCTGGCATTTTCTTTCTAAATGCTGTCAAGAAACAACAATATGATTTGGATCCTTTTTCTTTTCATGGATTGCTGATTGCTCATGATATTTTAAGCCATAGATGCTTCTCTTATGACAATGTAGAAAATATTGCTTTGATTCATTAGTCAGCGGCTTTTTCATGCACTAAAACCAGCGATCACTTTTTCAGTGCAAGGAGAGTAACAATGTGCGTCTGCTCCTGACATACAGGTATGAATATGTTAAGTTCTTCACTTTTTTTATTTTGTATGCCTGGTAGATGTTGATCTTGCATGTTTGCACAAACCTTGTTTTGCACTGGATGCAGTGAGGAGTTATCACACATGCTGTATGCTGCTGCAGATATTGTCTTGGTTCCTTCCATGTATGAACCATGTGGGCTTGCCCAAATGATTGGCATGCGCTATGGAGCAGTAAGTACTCTCAGACCACAGTTCGTGTGATCATCATGAAAATGATGATAGTAAAGAAAGAATTCCATTTTCTCTGTTCCATCCTTTATTGCATTCTTTTTACAGCACATCATCATACGGAAAGAATGAAGAGGTCAAAAACCTTTATTAGCAAAATACGATATATATTATAGAGCAGCTAGAGTCAAAATCAGCATACGATGAAACCAGTATCATGTCTGCATATTTCTGCAAATGCACCGTTAATAGCTTCTATGTTGTCATTTTTTGTTTCTTCCAAATGATATTAATACTATGATGATTCCTCTTCATTTGCATGTCTAATATAAGGACAAGTGATATAGGAATTTTTTTTTTGATTCTTTTAAGTTTACCAATGTCTAGTAGGAGGGCAACATGATGGAGTACTCTAAACTGAAAACTAGTTATTGGTTCTCTCTTGCATATTGTTTGTGCATATCCTTCGGTTCTCTTGGAAGGAAGCTTGTTAACTTAAAATGTTGTGCTTCGTTTGTTCAATTAAATTTCACATTTAGATGTGAATATCGTACATTGATTTTGTTATCCTGCTCTATGCTGTTGGGAGCGGAGCGAAGAGAGAAATTTCCAAAAGCCCCCGTTTTGGGAGTGTTTTTTATATAGTATGTATTTTAATATATTTTGATGGATTTATATCTAGAAAACATGTAGGATGTTGAATTAGCTATAGAAAACATGGATTAAACCATATAACATCAATCATCTAGTGGTTATAACTTATAATGTTGTCATCAAATGATCAACCATAACAACTTTTATAGGAGCTTGGCAAAGAAGGAAGGTACCATAACATTGTCATCAAATTCTCAACCTAGTATAGGAGCTTTTAGTATAGGAAAAGTAGGGAGCACCTCGGGAGCGTTCTGAGAGTGAGCTTCCAAAGGAACCGTGTTTCGAGAACGTGTCATGTCCCTATCTTAATGACCACCATGAGACGACCTACTAGCCTATCCAGTTCCTGTAGGCTATAGTCGTGAAGATAGGGAATTAAATTAATTAATTAATTATCTAATGTCACCAAGGGCCAAACTAATTTAATAAATTGACATTAATAATTAATTTAATAAAGTGACTTTATAAAAGTCACTTAAATAATAAAGTGAACGGAAAAGGTAAAGTAGAGCCAAAAAGGAGTCAAGATGAAATTAAAAGATAAAAAATGGTCATATTCTCACTAAAGTCATTTTATAATATTAAAAAGTGAGAAAGTGTCCAGGGAAATTGAAAAGTCACAAGAGGGGAAAAGTGAAATTATAAAAAGGACATGAGAGCTCATTCTCTCCATTCTTGTTTATTGCATTTTTGAAAACTAAGAGCTCTTGAGCTTTCAAGCTTCTCTTGGACGAAACTCTAGGAGGAGGTAACAGTTTTGGTAGTGCAACAATCTACCCTAGCTTTTGATGGTGGAGCACTTACTTCATATTTCTCAGTTGTTTTAATGTCGTGGCTGAATTTGCTTCAGGTCCGAATCTTTTCACTCTTTGCATAGGTTGTTATCTAGCAGAGCAGGCGCACTCAGCATTTGTATTCTGCTCATGAGAAGAGGGCGCATTTTTTGAAGTTTACAGTCTGAAAGGGAGGGCACATTTGTTGAAGTTTACATTCTGAAAGAGAGGGAGCATTTACTTCTCCCATCTTTGTAGAGGGCGTATCCATTTGTCTTTCTTCTGTTCCTAACAAGAGGGTGTCATTTTGAGGGGGAAACCCCTACCATTCTGCTGCAGAACTGTTTATTAAAGGAGGGTGCATCAGTTGCTATAGTGGTGAAGTTTGTGTGAAGGGAGCCTGGGAACTGATATATGTTGGGTTGCGGGATTTCAACTTCCTATTAGAAAGCTACAACACTGTTAAGAAGGCGCTAATGGAGGTAGGAATCCACTACATCAACATTTGAAGTCTTAGCCATTGAAGAGGTCGAGCCACCATTGTCTGAGTATCTTCATACTTACAGTTGCGAGAGCCATCAAGACCACTAAAGGAAAGTGAAATTCCTTACAAGAGAAGTGCCCTTATCCACCATTAGAATCAATGTCACAGTGGCTGCCATTGTATGAGAAAAGTGGTAAATCTGCTGCTACAGAGATGTTGTGTAGGTCATCACAGTATTTGAATTAAATACCACTGTCTGGGAACTATTAAGGCTGTCCCAGTATAGAAGAAAGCTTCATACTTGTTCTACAAATGCTGTTATGCTACATACGGTTCCAGGTATGTGTTTTTAACTTGTTTGTTGGGTACATTCTGATTTGAATACTGTCTTTTTAGAACTAGTTTTTGTGCTAGCACATTGTCACTATATTCATGTTATGCTATACTTGGATAGATGAAATCTGTTATATATATATTATAAAATGGGGGTGTGAAAACCATCAAATATCAGATTTACCAAGTGCAAATACCTCCAAGTAACCTACAGCAGTCAAGTCAATCTTAAACCAGATTTATACCTCAAGGAGTTATAGCAGCCATGGGAAGTGCTTGACACAATATATCTTCAAGACCCTCACATACGTGTTTGTCAAAAAAAATCTTCAAGCCCAAACTATCTACAGTGAGTTTCAGGCTTCAGCAGTGATATATGCTGGGTGTTTGATTATGTAATCAGTCAAGGTATTCCTTCATAGTATGATAATCCTTTCGGGCCTCATTTATATCAGTCTATTGAGTTTCACAAGTATCACAAGCAAATGCTTAGTCAACAATTAAGTGGACAAATTTTGGGTCAATTCTGACTGTGGATATTACAGGGGTATCCGAGTGTGCAATCCTCCCAGCCTGTGAGGTGCATGCTATTATATGAATCTAGGAGACAGTAATCCATTCACCTATAGAAGGCAGAGAGGGAAGCCTAGAAGGATCTTCTTATCCGAGTTCAGAGAAGGGCCAGTTGAAGAAGACGAAGAGTTCTTTGAGAAGAAAGAAGAGCAATTCATATCAGAGGAAGAAGGAGAGATGGGTGACAGGAACAATCCATTAGGGGGTAATGGGAATGGATCAAGCAGATATTCAGGTAGAGAAGACATCCCCGCGGGCAGTACAATAAACATCTTGAATGATTTGGCTAGAGGGAAGCAGGAGCTAATCAACCTCCTATCTAATAATGCGGCAAGGGGCCATGCGCAGTTGGTTGACATCATGACTCAGTTACTCATGCACAACAAGACAAATCATAATGATGGGAGATACAATGACACTAGAGGCACCAATGGTCGAAATGGGAACAATGGGAAAGGAAGCAACACAAACATCCCCATTCAACTAAACACACGAGCATGTAGATCATGAACACCCGTACCTCTCATGCCCAAATTCATAGATGAGCAACTGGTAGGTCAACCAAGACAGCCAGTACCTGGAGATAGCTTTACATATTATTTGAGGGAGTACCATGACCTTGGGGATGAGTTCCATGCGGTAATGTCTTTCCACGACTTCTGCAATATCAAATATAGAAACAAGCCGAGAGACTTCAACAGGGGACCTCAGAACTATGACTTGCAGTGGAAGGTTGGGAAGCTCAGTCTTCCTTCTTTCGATGGGTCCAACAAATCCACAACGAGGACTTGGGTTCAAAAGTTGGACACGTATTTCCATCTCAACCCCATGAAAGAAGTGTTATCACATCTATGTTAGCTGGAGCTACCATACTGCAGACTGTACGACCGAGGACTGCACAACACTTTTTTTTTTCAGATTAGAGATCCGATGCCTTCGGAGGAGGCACACAGTTTTGTTCAGATTGCCCCGAGCAGTTATAACAGAGGGGATAGTTTGTTGTACAGTGGTCCAGACATGTCACTTAGCATTTATCGCAGGATCACCCTCCCATGCCAGGCTTTGATATAAGCCCATTGAGACAGTTGCCTAGTCTTGTTTTGATTGAGATTATCACAGAGTATTGCTGGTTTACTATTTGTGCCCAGATTTAGCAGAGATCCAGTTCAGAGACAGCCTCAGCAACAGGTATATGGTGCGGCAGGTATTGCATTTGATATATATTGCTCATGATTGTTGCTTAGACTTGTTTATATATGGTAGTACACTAACTCTACATATGATGATTGATTTGGTGATCTAGTCTTTATGATATGTGATTGGGCCCTTGGTGATGTCAGTCCACCCCTTCCTAGTAGGCTTCTGTTATATGGACACCGGATCACATTCCCACTATTGGTATAGACTTGGTCACTTAGTCCCCTTAGGCAGCTGACTTTGGATCCACATACACCTTCTCCACCCATTCGACTCATTCATGATTGTTATTTCCCGACTTGGATTCTGATTTGTGACCTTGAGGATCCCCTTCCCCACTGATCTCTGAGTATACCATGATTCCCTGTCCATTGTGCCTCGGCTCTTTAGTGTGTGAGATGCACTCTCAAACCTGGGATTTGCTCCTGTCGGTTGCCCTCGATGTTGCAATGCAGTTAGGACCGTGTAGCCTCACCGGGTGTTCCCCATTGGTCGTCAAAGCATGTATTGCTCACCCCATTACTTTGCAGTATGAGCACCATGATTATATCTATTGAGATATGTATATAGCCCAAAAAGGGCCTTGATGTAAATTGAAGAAATGAAGAAATTTAAAGCAAGCCAAAAAGGCTTTTTGTACATGTAAATATAGCCAAAAAAGGGCTAAGTATGAAACTCATTGTAAAATCCATGCAATGTGTTTGTAAACACACATGGAGATAGGTCAGCCATACATGTCAGCATTTGTAGTGGTTTTTCCTCACCTAGTCCTGCGGGGCAAGGAGGTGAGAGGGAGCAAGGGACAAGCTCAAGATTGTCCCCTAGAGTCTCAAGTTACGGTTTGTCGGACACCTAGTTTGGCGGCTACTGGTTCAGCCCTTAAGCTCAACAAGAGGGCTGAATACTATCCTCTTTGGGTTCACGTTCAAAAGATTTCAAGATGTGGAGGTGGTGGCTCATGGGAGTGGTGATGTACTCTCTGCAAATCTCAGTATAATGGCTCCTACCTAAGAGTCAGGTCACATTTCTTGCATGAAATAGGAAAGGGTGTTGAAGGTTGCCCAAAAACAAGTGACCCAATTGAGAGGAGGAAGTATGAAGTTGAGCAAGATGAGGCTGATAGGCTTAAAAGAAGACATGACTAGCTTGCAAATGCTTCCATTCAGCCTCCAAACACCGAGCCAAGGATTGTGCTTGAAGCAAGGAAGAGGAAAGCAGCTCAACAACAAGAAGTACAACCATCAAAAAATACCAAAGGGACTCCTTCAATTCAAGAGAGTAGAATAGCCAAATTGGTGAATGTTCAAGGGAGAGAAGAAGCCGACACAAGGGTGGCTAGGGTTCTCTATGCTTGTGGGATACCTTTCAATGTGGTTCGGTCTCCTTATTGGCATGATCTTGTGCGAGCAATTAGCGCAGCTCCTGTAGGGTACAAGGGGCCAAACTATGAAAAATTCCGAACTGATCTCCTAAAAAAGGAGAAGGAGCTTGTGGAGGTCATCTTAGCACTGATTCGTGCTTCATGGGGCAGCTCTGGGGTTACTGTAGTCTCAGATGGATGGACAAATACTAGGTGTAGGCCACTGATAAACATCATTGCCACTTCACCAAAAGGAGCAATGTTTCTAAGGGCTGGAGACTGTTCAAGGGAGGTGAAAGATGCTCAATTCATTGCTAATGTTTTAATCAAAGCTATCGAGCAAATAGGGCCTAATAGGGTGGTGCAAGTTATCACGGATAATGCACTAGTTTGCAAAGTTGCAGGTTTAATTGTTGAGAGCAGGTTTGAGCACATTTTTTGGACACCTTGCATTGTCCATAATCTGAACCTGATCTTAGAAGAGATTGACAACAAAGTTCCATGGATCAAGGAACTCACAAGGAAAGCAAGGGAGATAGTTAAATTCATCACCAACCACCACCAATCTCAAGCCATATTTCGAGAGTACTCCAGATTGGAGTTGTTGAAAGTTGTTGAGACAAGATATGCTTCCAACTTCATCATGTTGTGTCGCCTTATTGAGGTTAAGCAACCATTAGTTTCTATGGTAGTCAGTCAACTTTGGGTTGAGTGGAGATAGGCAGATTCAGAGTGGGGAATTGTTGTGCGCAGATTGTGCCTTGATGAGGAGTGGTGGAGCAAGATAGATTTCTTGCTCAAGTTCACAACCCCTGCATTTGAGCTTCTTCGAAGCGCTGACATAGACCGACCTTTCTTGGGAGAGGTATATGATGGCATGGATACCATGGTTGAGAAGACTATGGAAATCATTTTGCTTGAGTCTCCTCAGCTTTGATATATTGATGGTGGATTTGTTGATTTGGTACATAAAATCATGGTTGATAGGTGGAATAGTTTCAACACTCCATTGCACACTTTAGCACATGCCTTGAACCCAATATTCTATGATGAACAACTCATTGTTCAAAGCAATGGGAAGAGGAGGGCACCCCATCAGGATAGAGAGGTGGCTAATGGAGTGAAAAAGGCCCTTATGAGAATGTTTCCAGCTCATCTACACACGGAGGTGAAGGAAGAATTTGCTAGTTTTGCTGCAGAATTGGATGATTATTCAGATATATCATCTTTGGATGAGAGAAGCACCATGAGTCCGGTTAGGTGGTGGATTTGTCATGGAGCAAATGGTGTGCATTTGCAAACACCTGCCATTCGTATTCTTTCACAAGTGGTAAGCTCTTCATCAGCAGAAAGGAATTGGAGCACCTATGGTTTTATTCATTCTGTCAAGCGCAATAGGTTGGGTTCACAAAAGGCTGAGGATCTTGTTTATGTGCACTCCAATCTTTGGCTTGCTTCTCGTAGGGGTCCGGAATACAACAATGGGTCTTCTAAAGAATGGGATGTGGATCCAGAATCATCTGACTTGGACATCTCTCTTGCTGCCCTGATTATTGAGGAACCTAGAAGTGGAGTTGGCCAATCTTCTTCCGGTCAACAATCCACTATTGGGCATGCTTCTTGTTCTATTTTTCAGGATGAGTATGAAGATGAGCCCGAGGATGCTGACTATTAGTCTTTGGGCTTGAGCGGATGTTTTTTTGATGTGTTCATTGTTCATGTTGATGTAGCTTTGTACTTGTAGCCTCATATATAAAGGCTGACTTTTGATATATATGTATTAGCGGCTTAGCCTCATTTATGAAGGCTGTTTTTTGGCTATTTCCACTTGCGTTATGGAATCACTTATGAAATTATGAGTAAAATCGTAAATGTGATGTTACATGTATGACTATGACTATGATTTCTAATTTTGTTGAATTTAAAATTTTAATCTGTAAGTAATTAAAATATATATATATATATATCGTTTCTCCGTTTCCTAAATTTTGGGGGGTCACGTTTCCTACGCGTCCCCGTTTTGGAAACTTGTCCTCGTTTCCCCGTTTCGTGCAACTTAGAGTGAGACAATACCTAGCTGTTTTCAACCTTAAAGCCCTTCTTTTATGACCCTTGAGGTGATCTGGGCAAGTAAGGTGAAGAAGGAAATAGATGATGTCCGAATACTAGCGGTTGTCAAGGTTTTGTAATGATGGGGTCATGATTGGCTCAGACCTACCGTTTTCACAAACCATTCCTATGGCTTCCTCGTTCTTTTGAGTCAACATTTTAGCAAGACCTTGTCCTTTGATGAGCTTGGTGGGTTTTATTTCTAAGTCATACTCCTAAATCTTTGACACCCATGTGCCCCTTATTCCTAAGCAATCTTGTTGGGACAAGATGTCTTTTGTTGCAGCATGGGGAACATAACCCATGACTTTAGAATACCCAATATAGGTCCTAAAATGTTTCAATGATTTGACCAAGGCATAATCCTGCTTTTCCATGGTGGTGTATTTCTATTCTGAGTTTTGTAAAGCATGACTCATGAAAGCAATAGTTGCTCGAACCCTTCGTGGTTCTTCTGGAGCAAAACCCGTGCAATGGTATCTTTAGATGCAAAGGAGAATATCATGAAGTCTTTGGTGTAGTCTAGGCTGACTAGGACAGGTGATCTTGTGATTGCATCTTTTATACATGAGAAAGCCTCCCTTCCCTCATTCGTCCATATAAACTTGACATCTTTTTTCAATAATCTATGCATAGGCTTTGTATATTTGACTTATGTTGATGATGATGATTATCTAATATGTTAAATTGTTAATATGTAGTTTTAAATTTTAATTTGAAATTTAAATGATGAATGTCAAATTTTAGTTAGATTTTAAATATATATATGTTGTTTCCCTGTCGTATCGTATCCATATTTTTTGAAAATTTGTCCTATCCGTGTCCCCCCTGTATCCGTATCCGTTTTAGTGCAACTTAGATTTGAGGGTCTCTTGGTGTTTTCTACATGATTTTCTTTTCCTTCTCGTTATGCAATTTTACTAATGAGTCTTCTGATGCAGGTACAGTGGCGTAAGTCCAATCCATTTGGATCCAACCTCCTAAAGTAGCAGCCAATTTTCTAGAAAGTAACATCCCCCACTTATCAGGTACATCTATGACAAGTATATCCATAGTTACATGAATATCTGGATACTTGGCCAATTTGACTGGTTGATTTTCAATAATGCCTACTATGTCAACTTGTCTAGAATCCATGTCACAAACATTTTGGTATGGTCTGGAAGTTCTAAGATTAAGTTGATGCATAACTTTCTTAGTCATGATGTTGGATGAAGATCCTGAATCTAACATACAGTTGTGTAGAAGAAGATCACCTATCATCAATGATACATAAAAAGGCGGATGGTCTTCTTTTCTTGGGCCCATGGTATGTAGAATTACTAAGGGATCTGTTTTCACCTACACTGTAGTTGCCCCTACGGATATATCCAATCATGGATGGCAATAGGGAAGGGCAACCCAAAAGGTGCAACCACGATCACCTCGACCTCCAATATATGGTTGTCACGCCAGTCGAGGCAACCTTCACTTTGTGTTATCTAGCCTAGACAACAAAGGGGGAGACCCGATCTACTCCCGATAGGAGAGATCAAAACCAAGACACCAAATCAAGTTATTTCTAAGTGAAGTAAGGTGTATGGTTTATCCTAGACCTTAAGATGAAGTCACAAGACAAGTGAGGGATTCAAAGAGTGTGGCTTTGGTTCATTGTTGATGTGAGAGTGACTTATGATATTTGAAATGAGATCTAGGATTAGAGTACTAGTTCAATGTTAGAAAATCCACTGCCTTGGGAACCGTGTCCAATGCAGGGTAGTTTAGGGGATGAATTGGGGCTAACTAGTACAAGTGACAAGCTTGATCATGATGTATGATGGCATCAAGGGTTTAGTTCACCACACAAAGGTCAAACCACAAGTTAATCCAACAATCCAGGAAAGTCGAATTGACTTGGAGAGAAACCAGTGCCTTAGGAATTGGGATAATGGAGTCAAAGTGTAGTTAACTTGTGGTTAAGGACTCCTATTGCATGAGACAAGTGGGCAATTAAGGTCTTGATGGATGAATAGGTCTAGATCTAGGTTTGACCAAAGTGGACCACAATCCCTTAAAATAAGGAATGCTATCCCCAAGGCAAGATTTGACAAGATGACACACTAGACCTAGGTTTTGAATTATTCCCGTTCCAAATCTCCAAAAATCTCAAGTACCCACGTCCTAGAAGTGAGTCAACTCACTTCTCCAAGGTGGTGCGACTTCACCCAAGGAGGCCTAAAAGTGGGGTAAGTGGGGTCAAGACAAGTCCGATGACATCCAAACTTTAGATCCGGGTAGGTTAGTCAAGTAGGAGTGTGGATCTATAATTTCACGGCAATCCGACGGCTAGATCTTACTAGATCTGAGTTTAAATATACCAAGTGGTCCAAAATGGGGATTAAATCCCTTAAAATGTGGAATAGGGCCCACAAGGTAGAAATCAGAAAAGTGACAATCTTGGGGTAGGTTATTGGATGTGTAGATCACGAATCAAGTGGAATCCCAACTACCCACGTACTAGATCTAGGTCAACCCACCCAAACTAGGAAGTGCGCCCTTGCTTGGAGAAGGCTAAATGCCTTGGGAAGAGGGTCAAATGGAGGCCAATCCTCACCAAACTATAGATCCGGGATGCCGTGGATACTATAGAGTTGGGTTTTCAATATCTTACCCAAGAAGCCACTAGATCTTAGTAGATCTGAAAAAATGTAAAAATGGGGGTTTTGATTAATTAGGGTTTTAAATGTTTTAGACAAGTGGATAGATCATGGAAAGAAATTACCTTGAGATCATACCTGAGTGATGTGAATGAGATGCCTTGATGTTGAGGAAGATTCCCGCAGAGATCAAATGAGAGATTATTGATTTTGCTTGCCAAATTGATGCCCTAGCCCACAAGTGCGCCCTCCTCTACCTGTCAATCCAAGGAAAATCGATTTCAATCATAGAGGTCAAGTATGGAGGAAATACAAGTAAAATGCAATGATAACATAGAATAGAAGGTCCTGGGACAGTAATACTCCCTGTTACCAATGAAGAGATCCAAAGAAGAAGTAGGGAGAGTCTTCCCCTACCAATACTTCCTCCTCAAAGCAAATCGGCCTCCACCTGTAGATGCAAAAATGTGGTACAAAAGATATGGCAAAACAAGATCTCCAATAACTCAGTGCAAAGGAAGAACCAACGAATGAACACCAAAAACATTCACCACAACACTGGAGATAGATGCAATAATAATTTTCTATTCCAATAATCCAGAGCCACAAGTCCCCTTTACAATGAGAGGCTCTCTCCTTTAAATAGGAAGGAGAGGCACCAAAACCCTAACCACTTTTTGAATGAGTGGCTAAGATTAAAAGATACAAATGTCTAATCAATGGTTGAGATGAGCTCAACAATAAAATACATGGATCACTAATAAAATATTATGTGAGTGGACAAAATCGCCCTAGAAGAGGGGAATCCCACCAAATCATGATGACAAAATATAATAAGAGGCTTATGGTGGGTCCAAGGGGTAATTTTATCCCTCCTTGGTCAATCCCCATAGCACAATAATCATAAAATAATCCCAAATGTACCAAATCGTGCCTCTATGGTCAAATCGTAGGCCTCAAAAAGACCTCAGAAATCCTCAGAAAGTGCCATAAGTGATGGATGTGGGCCCCGATGAAGCTGAAACTGCTGGAGGAGGTGTGGAGGACCTCGATCTATCATCACTGATCATCCCATGCCATAACATTGCCTTAGTAGCCCAAATCGATTTCCTCAATAGCCATTTCTACCAATCCTGAAATGCCTCGGGAAGCGTGAAACTGCCCCAAACTGCCTCCTGGAGTGCCTGCGCTGTCAAGGTGAGGGCACCAGTGTGTCCGGGAGGGGGGTAATATGGTAAAAACAAGTGGCTGGACAACCCCCTCCATCATCAGCGCCCTAGGTCAACCGGATAAAAATCACATCTGCTCTGACAGGGCCTCCGACAGACCAAACTGCATTGGGATAGCCTACTGAGGCAAAATCATCACTGTAAGTGCCCGAAACTGAAAACAAACTGTCTCATCGGACTCAGAAGGTCCAAATCCATCCAAGATGTGTACTCATACACCATATGAGTCTCTACATGATCAAAATATATATCCAATATACCGGAACAGGGCCAATAATAATAATCTGTAAATGACCAAACACTGCTGTAAACCAAGAATCATCATCATAACCTTGTGGCTGCTACATAGAATCATCATGTACATGTACATAGACCATATATCATCTATCCATATCATCATAAGGTCCAACCATCTCATGTCCTATGGTTGACCTTGGTCTAACCAATTCAACATGACCAAATATAACTCAGACCATCATCAGAAGCTGCTGCAAAGTGTCCAAGGTTAATGCATGCTCTACAACTTATTCAGATAACAATTATAACACAAAGTAATCATTACTGGCGATCTAAATCCAAATATATAGTGTCATTAATTATTATTATTACTCAGACTAGACTTTCAAGATCATACTCACTTCATAGCTGTGATCAATTTGCTAGTGAAGGGTGAAGGCTAAAATAACTGGTTAGGCTTAAGGGATGACTTGGCTGACTTAACTTTGTGACACTTTGGCAGGGGAAAGGGAAAACACACCATAGTATATACTGAATGAGCAACAACACAGGGAATGGCGATGTCTCACAAATGGATGAGTTGTTCAAAGAGGGTTTATTCACCTTTAACAGATGCGCACAATCCATAATACAAATAAGGCCAGCAATTGTTTAAATATAACATTTAAGTTCCATTGCTTTTTGGGCCTGAAGTTTCCATAGCCTTGATCTATGTGTGTTTAGAAACACATTGCATAGATTTACATTTATTTTAGGCTTTCTGCTGCAGGTGTGTTTTTAAGGCACTTGTTTACCTGAGCACTTCTAGGTGTGTCATGGACAACTTGTTTACCTAGGTATTTACATTTCCAAAAGATATAACATTTTATTTTCTTGGCCATTTTCATTTGGCATGCCTTTCATTCATGTGTGTTTAGAAACACATTGCATGAATGGGCTTTTCATACCAGATATAGTATTTCATTTTTCCAGATTTTGTATTCATGGCAGCACTAAAAGTTTCAGGTTTAGCCAACACAACTTTAGTGACTAGGGGGAATTCACAAGGGACTCCAACTCACCATAGGCAAGTTTTGTCACCAACTCAGAGCCGAGACACAATAAACAGGGAAGCTCATCCAATACAAAGGCTACAGTGGGGAAAAGATCCTCCATGTCACTAGTCAAGTAGTAAGTCAGGGTGATAAACTAAAAGGTAGGCAATGGATGGATGAAGACAATGAATGATGGAGCCGACACTAGCAAGCCAAGGTATGGTGGAATGATCACCTCTATTCTCCCTAAGGAGGGTAATACCAATGAGTATGAATAGTGAACTTCTAAGTCTGAGTAGGGACAATATAATATATATAATAAGATCAACCAAGTCCACATATTTATATGATCGCCAGATCATGACACTAAGTGCTAAGACATGCTATAAGAATAAGTATAAAAGCAATATAACCATAACACAATGATATACCTGCTGAGTCATATACCTGAATGCTCATCAACCTGTACCATCATCTGTCCTCTGAAACTGCTGCTGTAGATCTGGGCACTACTGACTACTCTGTACCAATGGTATAATGGCTACATTGGTCATCTCTCTGAGTGTCCTGAGACTCAGTCATGGCATGGGGAATATACACTGCTGTCCACAATCTGATAGTGATCCAATATAGATGCTCATCTCAGCATCTCAAATGTAAGGGAACTGGCTGAATAGTGTACTGGAATCATAAAAATAATGTATGGTAGCCCGGCTACTATAAATGTGATAACAGGATCTTCCATGACATTGTTGTTGCTTGTGGAAGGTTGCTCTAAGTTTTCAGAAAAAAAAGCGACTTTTTTAGGAATGGGAGGGTTTAAAACTCCCATTAACTTTTCTCTTTGTTCAGGAATTTTGAAGATTTCGGTAGCAGGCATAGGTATTTTAGTTGTTTTAAACCAATTACCTAAATCAACATTCAACTCATTAAAATCATAAGGATTTGTTACCTTGGGAGGCTACTGAATATTTTGTGCAACATTTTCTCTTCTTTGGTACGTGAGGCCTTTGAACTTCGGCATCTCTCGGATTTGGTCAGGTGAAGGCATCTCTCCATAAGTTTTAGTAAGGTTGTCTTTCTCCTGGCTATATTGCCTATCTCGTTTCCAACTTTCTCTAGGAATGGAATGAACATCACCTACGGCATTTACATAATCAGGCTCGCTTGAAATCTGCTCACTACTGCTTGCCTCAGGAAAACCATTCTCAAGGACATAACATGCAAAGTAACAAGTAGACTCTTCATGAAAGTCTTTGCATGCTCTATTGAAAGGTGTATAATTCTCAACCATGTTAGCAGTCTCTAATTGGTTTGGAGGCCTCTTTTCATGGTTTGGTCCCTTCTTTTGCCAAATTACCTTTGGAGGAAAATTTCCTTGAATGGGTTGGGACTGAGATCGTTCCATAGCTATTACCCGATTCTGCATCTCTTTGATTTGAGAAACATATTTCATTTCCATAGCTTCCATCTTCTCATTCATCTCTTTCATTTTTCTATCATGATTATCTTGAAGAGAAGAAGATGCGTTTTCTTTAGTCTTACTCTGTTTCATGGGCACTAAGGCTCTTGAATATCCGGGAATGTTGGATTTGGAAGATGATTGCATGTTTCTATCAATTTTGACAGCCATATCCTGAGCCATCAAAAGGGTAGTGGGCTCCTTATCTCTAAGTTGATACTGCATTTCACCACTTAAAGCTTCGATGTAGTAAACCAATATGGATTGTGCTGTTGGTTTAAAATTCGCATGCATGCTGTTCACTAAGCCTTGGAATTTTTTGTTAAATTCGTCCGTAGTTTCATTTTCATTTCTCTTAATAGTATGTAGGGAAGCTAGTTGATGACGTGGCTCCTTCTTCTCTCCCCATTTGTTTGTAAAAGCAGTTTTGAAGTCTGCTAGAGTTGCATAGGAATTGTTGGGCAAATTCATAAACCAGTCACCGGCATCACACAACTTCTAGTTGTCCCTAGTGGTATCCCATCCGGGACGGTAGAGGAGATGGACAACTAAAGAGGTGACCCAAGAGATGCCACGGTTCCCAATGCAAGGTGGGAGTCACGTCAACCGAGGCACTCTTCACTTTAGATCTAGATAAATCAAGACCTAGGGGGAGACCCTACTACCAATCAAAGATGATTGGACCCAAACAAAGGTTCCTAGGGATGAGTAAATGGTAAGTTATGGAAACCAATGCAAGGCAAAGTGGACCTAAAAATTAGAGTATGGTTGAAAGTGGTTTGAGAGATGATTAGTGTTTCAACCAATGTATGATTTAGGCCACATGATGAGCTAAAAAGACAAGATCTAGTACCATGTATTACACAAGTGGGACCCACTTTCTTGGGATATGTGAATGACTCAAATGGGACCCACAAGGTGGACTTTAAGGGATGAAATTGGTACTAAGGGGCATATAATGAGTATATCTATGGATCTAAGTTGAAATTAGGAATACCCACCTATAGGATCTAAGGTTTGACACAATTCCCAAGGAGTGCGACTTGCTTAAGGAAGACTAGTGCCTTGTTGGATGGGTTAATGGAGTCAAATGCTATGTCAAAGTGTAGATCGGGACACCTAGAAGTCAAATCAAGTGGGCTAATTGGGATAGAATGGTTGGATTAGACTAGATCAGGGTTTCATGAAATGACCCAAGTGGACCACAATCCCTTAAAACAAGGAATGCTACCCCCAAGGTAGATTGTCACAAAATGATACCCTAGATATAGGTTTCAAGGTATGCCCGTTCCAAATCCACTGAAATCTCAACTACCCAGGTCCTAGAAGTGGGCAAACTTAGTCACCCAAGGAAGTGCGACCTTGCTCAAGGAGGGATAAAAGGTGGATAAGGTGTGTCAAATCAAGCCCAATGGCCACCAAATTGTAGATCCAAGTGGTTTATGCAATGATCTATATGGATCTTGAAAATCAAGTCAATCCAAGGGTTAGATCTTACTAGATCTGAGTTTTGACGTGCCAAATAGTTCAAAAGGGGGGTTGTATCCCTTAAAATGTGGAATGATGCCCACAAGGTAGAAATCACCCAAGTAAAATTCTAGGGGTAGGTTATCAAGTGTGTAGATTGCAAATCAAGTGGGATCTCACCTACCCATATGCTAGATCTAACCAAACAAGCCTCTCCACGGAAGTGCGATTTGGTTCAAAAGGGCTTTATTGCCTTGAAAAGTGTGTCAATTTTAACCCAATCACCACCAAACTATAGATCCAACTAGGGGTGGATGCTATAGAGGTGGGTTTTTAATATCTCTTCAAAAGCAAGGCTAGATCTAAGTAGATCTAAGAAAAACCAAAATGAGGGTTTTGATTAATTAAGGTTTGTATAATCTAGAAATTATGGATGATTCAAAGAAGAAGAAGATCGTACCTTTGGAGCATACCTGGATGAAGAGATGAATGCTAGTTGAGATGAGGAATACTTTTGCCAAAGATCAAATGGAGAATTTTTTAAGCCCTCTTGCAAAATCGATTTTTCCAAGCCACATATGTGTCCCTCTAACCTGTCAAAACCAAAGAGCAAAGCATCAATCAGTTTAACATGTTGAAGGTAGATACAAGCAAGAAAGAGATAAGCAAAGAATAGTTGGTGCAAAGACAAAACCACTCCCTGTTTAACCCAAAACATCCTCCTCCAAGCTTGAAGGGCAAGCCTCCCCACCAATTCGCACTTGTTGAAGAAGTCTTCTCCACTTGTAAAAAGATATGGCAAATATGCAAGATAGCTACAATAGATCCTACAATGCAATGGACAAAAGCATTTACAATCAAAACAACCAACATCCACTCCAACCCAAGCATGTACTCCAAAAGATAGAAATTTTATTCCAAGAGCCAAGAGCCAAAAATTTCTAGATGATTTTACAATGAGAGGCTCCCTCCTTAAATAGGATGGAGAGAGAGCATAATTCTAACCACTTTTTACATGAGTGGCTAAGATTAAAAGATCAAAAGATCTAATCAATGGTTGATATGAGCTCAACAATAAAATACATGGATCAACCATAAAATATAACCATAAGTGGACAAAATCGCCCTAGGAGAGGGGATCCCACCAAATCATGATGACAAAATATAACAATAAGCTTATGGTGAGTCCAAGGGGTAATTTTAGCCACCCTTGGTCAATCCCCATAGCACAATAATAATAAAATAGTCATCAAAGTACCAAATCGTGCCTCTATGGACAAATTGTAGGCCTCAAAAGACCTTAGAAATCATCAGAAAGTGCCATAAGTGATGGATGTGGGCCCCAATGAAGCTGAAACTCCTGGAAAAGGTGCGAAACTCCTGGAGAAGATGCAAAACTCCTGGAGAAGGTGCGAAATGTCTACTACTAGAACCATTACTGGAGGTTCTAGGGGACACTTTGATTTAGTTGTCCCTTACTCCATCTCAAATCATAACTCGTAGGCTCAATGTGGTATATTTCCATTAAGGTCAGTAGTCTTTGGATTTAGCATTCATTTAACCAGTGCTTTAATTGGACCTTTTAATTTCATTTCACTCTGGCCAACAATCTTTAGATTTAGCATACATTTATCCAATGCTTTTTAGGCCTATATGACCCCTTTAGGATTTTGCATGTGCTTATAAGCACAACTAATCGCAGCTTCCATCCGGGGTACATTTACATTTCCAAGCATTTCATTGCATTACATTTCATAGCCCCTTTCATTGGGCTTCCAATAGATATAACAATAGTTTCCAAGGTAGTACAATTTGCTTCAGGTGTTAGCCTACAACTCCTCAAGCAACTAGGGGGAATTCCGCACAAAACCACACATCGGGGAAACCGACTAGAATGATAACGACATAAAATCCAACTTACCAAAGGCAAGTTTTGTTGCCAACTCAGAGCCGAGACACAATACTAACATGGATGCAGGTCCAACACAGAGGCAAGAGCTGGGGGGGTCCTCCATATCACAAGTCAAGGAGTAAGTCAGGGAAAAGATCCCAAAATAGGGGAAAGATAAATGGGTGGATGGAGACAAGTGGAAATGGTGCCTAAGCTAGCAAGTCAAAGAGACAATAGTGATCATGTTCACATTCCAAGGAAGGTAACAAAACCAATGAGTATAAAACAAGAGTTTCCAAATGTCAGTAATACAACCATGTATATAATCCATAACAACCAATTTCATTTTAAAACATGCATACTGCCAGATCATAAGTACTAAATTCCAAGTCAATGCTATCAAAATGACCTAAACAACAAGATAGTAACATCAATGCACATCATATATATATACTGGGTCATATATCAATATATGCCATCTAAAACAACCACATCCGTTGAAAACACTGCATCTACGACTATGAACATTGTTCTGTATCTATATGGAACAAAAGGTCATATTAGTCATCAAATCTAAGCTCTCAAGGTTCAGCCTTGGCACAAAATCTACACACTGTCTGATATAATGATGCTCTGATGTGTGAGTGATCATAAATAATGTTGCTCATCATAGCTGATCTCACTGAATAAGTGTAAAGGAAAAGCTCTGAACAGTGTAGATATTTGCTCTACTGACATGGTATCCCAACTACTATGTATGTGATAGCAGGTACCATTGGAAAGGTCTCAACAAGACCTTTCCAATAGTGCCAAAAGCGTAAAATTCCCAGTTCGGAGGAGAAAGTTCACTAAAATAGAGAAAGCTTTTTATGTCTCTCTTATTTTTTATTTATGATACCCTTTTAAATATTCTTTATTTTTATTTTTAAGAGATTAATTATATAAATGTTTTTATTATTTTAAAATTACTCCACTTTCATCTTAATTAATGCGAGTTTTATATTTTAAAGAATTTAGAAGTAGTGATAATATAAATTACTCTATATTTATTATTCAAAATTACTCAACTATCATCTTAATTAATGTGGGATTTATATTTTAACGAAATTAGAAGTAGTGATAATATAAAATAATCTATATTTATTATTTCAAGTATATTTATCATATTTCGAGATGAAATTTTCAAAATCTTAACCAAGGTGAGGGTTATATGAAGTTAGCTATTGTCAAATAAAATTATGACACATAAGCATCTTTAACTTCTTATGTCCAACTCAACCATAATGGTTGACCAAAGTTATTGAAATTCTATTGGTTTGATAAATCCAACTCATCCATGGCACAGTTTTTTATAAGGCCCATTTTAGACCCCAAATTTTTTCTAATGAAGCTTGGGAACTTCTGTGCCCTGGAGTCTGCTTTGGTGGAAAACCAAGGGACTATGACCTTGATAAGATCTTGAAGATGAGGAAGATGCAACCTAGCTCAACCACTTCTCCAAGTAAGGTCACCTGCAACTTAGAAATCCTTGCACAAACAGATGATTAAAACAGAGGTGTTGCCGGAAAGAGAAACTTAGAAAGCTTGCAATTAAACTTAAAATACATGCAAGCTAATAGATCTAAAACAAGCAAACAATAAGAGCATGAATCAAGCTAGAACAATATCTTACCCTACTGAGAGATAGCTCCCCTTGCAGGCCTAAATCTAACCAAAATAAACAAGAAAACAAGACAGATTATACATAAGCGCATGACAATCAACATCCACACATGAAAAGCATTACACCATAGATCTGCCTCCAAAGCCTTCTTTATTCCAAAAGATGATAGAAGACAATACAAACTAGAGCAGCCCTTCGTTCCTTTGACCATGAGCAAAAGAGAGCTAAAGCTCTTGCTTAAATTGAAAAAAGAGAAAGAGGGAGGGCGCACTTGTTGAGGGAATCAAGCCATAGTTTGTGGCTTGATGGAGGGGGCTGCCTCTACCTTTTGGGCTGCCAAAAATCAGCCCAAAGGCTGCCTTAAAAAGTGTTGCAAACTCCTTAAATGATGTGCCCCTCTCATTGTGGAATGCACCCCCCTCATGAGGAATGTGCCCCTCCTTTTGCGGGGAATAGATTCCCTCACTAATTCTGCCCAAAAACTTGCCAAAAATCATCCCTTAACTTCCTCACTAAAATTTGACCTTAACCTCTTATAAATCCCATCAATTTAGGAAATGGATTTTTTTTCATTTTTTACTTTTTTGGTATTTTTTCTCACTTTTTTTACTTTTTTGAGCTAAAGTAATTTAAGTGAAAAATAAATCACTTAAACACTTAGGGGTCTGGGGGTAAAATGGGTGCTTTGAGTTAGAAAACGAGCACCCCCATGGCCAAATTGGCCTCCTAACTACACTTTTATTATATTTTCAAAAATTTATTAAATAAACCATTACAAATGGCTTGATTTTACAGGAAAAAATCATTTTTCCGACACTTAAAAAAAAACACCTAGGGAACCTAGCACATGTCCATATGACTTTATTCTAGTGTCTAGCATGTTGATATACATTGAACCATGGACTTTAATAACCTCCTAAGGCCTAACCACCACAACAAGCATTCCAGCTTTGGAGGAGCAGGAGAAAAGCTAAAAAATTATGCTATGCTAAAACGCAAAACATAATTAATAAGTGAAAAAACTCCTTGGAATACCCAACTTGTTTAATAAGTTCTAGGAAGCCAAGTCCTTTACATAAAAATCTCATTCTAGCACACTTTATTACAAAACCCCGTGGGGCATGAACATGTGAAAAAATTAAAAAAAGGGGGCCTTGAAAAAGGCCCGATGGATCTTGGAACACTAATGAGGAACAATTAGATTGTCCAACTCTTCAACAATTCACTCGGAATCCACTAAGTGCAATTTCTTATTTTGTTCAATTTATGTATGCAAAATGATGATAATGGATGCCATATGTTGTTGAATTTCAATTTTATTGCTGTCATAGTTGGAGAGAAAAAGTTTTCATTTAATTAATTCCTAGATTAGTTGATTTTCTCTTTTCATAGATTAAACACTTTAGATTTTTTTTTTTCAGGGTCCACCCCCCTTGGCTTCGCTAGGAGTAAGCCTAGACGGAGGAGTTAAGTTTCGAGTGACAACTCTTAACTCTGACTTGCCCCCAAGGTCAAACCGAGCGGCTTGAAGATTTCTGCCGCGTTTTCCTAGGTGTGCATCCATGCGGCAACAATGATCATCACAAGTCAATAATAATAATAAATGAAATTAATTAGTTCGACTAGGATACTCAATGCTCTGCAAGGGTGGATTAATTAATGTTGTAAGAATGCTTTAAAATTAATTAATTGGTGCCACAAGAATGCACTGAAATTAATTAATTAGTGCTGTAAGATTGCTCTGAAATTAATTAATTAGTGTTGTAAGAATGCTCTGCAAGGGTGAATTTCAGAACAGGCTCCTCACACTCCACCCTCCACAGAGTCGGGAGAAATCAGGAAAAAATTGGCCCGGTGTTTTAGGCAATTTTTTGAGAAAAAATCAGTGAGCAGAAAAAATCACGATTTCTCGGCACCTTGCGATTTTTTGGTACCTCGCAATTTCTCAAGAACAGCACCAAAGCATGCAGCCTTCTGTTAATTTCTCCTTGGATCTGTTGGAAATCAGCAAAACAGAAGCTAAATCTTTCAGATTTGCAAATCTCTTAGTTCCTCTTTTGAGTTTTTTCATCTATACATTCATTACATTAAAGTTGAACACTTGTGCTTCTGCTTCATTTGTTTGAATTTCCCTGAGCTTATTTGAGCAACCATGTGCAATGTGCATTAGTACTATTCTCAATTAATTGACTTCTCTGGCTCATCTTACATAACTTAGTTTGGATTAGATTTTGGTTCTTTCTTACCTTACTTCCCAACTATTGTTCAATTTGTAGTACATGGTTTCTTCTCTTGCTTTATATTGGCTTCTTGAGGTGTATTTTCATAAGCCTTCCAAGGTAGTGCAATTTAATTGTGATAAAGGATATATTTTCTTTTCTTTCAAGAATGTTTATCTTCTAATTTTTAACTGGCCAATGTATGCAATCATTTTGCAAAGAAGGATAACAAATGCTTTATGTTCCTAGGGGTATTTCATTACATTCGTTTGTAATATCAAATACTATCTTTTAAATATAGGAAGGTATGACTTTTCCGTACTGTTACGAGCAAAACCTAGATAAGTTTTGTTTCATATAGTATTATACAACTTAGATTAGTTTGGATTGCTCAAAGGATTAGTCCAGACATTCCATAGAAGCTATCTTACACAATAATTAGAGGTCTCCACAAATAGAAAAATACAATTGGAAAATTAAAGGCCCTTGGCATTCACAAGGTGTTACCCAAAAATGAATAAAATTATGTAGACAACATCTATCTTGTAGAGCTTTACTTCTTCATCAAAGGCCCAATTCAAGATAAAATTGATTCCAAGATGAATTCTGTTAGTTATAACCTTTGAGCATGTGATAACTTATAGGTGAGCCAATTTATAAATGATAAAATACTCATCAACTTTTAAAATACTTGATGACACACGAATGTATGAAGACTGCCCATTATCTTAAAGGGTTATGGCCTTAGAAACAAAAGTGACTTATGCAACCCCTATCTGCATTATTGGTGGATGGTAAAATAACAAAATCCATCATAAAATTGGATTGATGACATTGTGATCCTGCAAGATGGATCTTTCAAACTATCTTTAAAACCATCAAAAGCAAATTTAGGGTTGGTTAGGTACTGCAGTGGAAGGATTCCCTAAGCTAAACATTGTGCAAAGTGCATGATATCAAATGTTTTTCTTCTATTTACTTGGGGATATTGTAGTGTATTTTATTTAGATGGAAGATAAGCATATATCCCATTTTTAAGAAAAATGGATCTTTCTCTGATTTCCAGTTGAAGATATTGGACTTTCATTGGAGTTTGTTTCTGTAATGATGTTTGTTGCTGAAAATTTCTTGTGTAATATTAATTTTAAAATCTTCACAACCATTCACAATCCAAAGGTTGGCAGTCAAAAGTACCCTTGTAATACCCATGCTTCCTACAAGGCTCTTCTTATCTTCTAACCCACAAGTGACTGTTACTTTGAACTCAATTTCATGAAATGTTCAGAGATCAATCTTCAATAAATAACATAAGTGTCCATTGTTTGCATTCATCATGACGTGGGCATTACCTTTGCAATTGGCATTCCTAACTTGTAGCAATTGCATTCTTCGTAGGTTCCAATAGTTCGAAGAACTGGAGGGTTGGCTGATACAGTTTTTGATGTAGACCATGATCAATCTCATGCTGACCAGCCAAACGGGTAATTTCATTCTCAAAATGGAAAGTTTTTGGTGTTTAAAGTGAAGTTATAAAACTTATTCAGATTGATTTATGTTACATCATGCGGAAGTATAGATGTTTTATTAATGCAAGATTAGAAAGGTTTTATAAAGGATCCAAGCCTTTGGTAGACTAGTTGAAAAGTGCACTAAAACTGTAATATGTGGTTAACATGTACTATCACAATATACTAATTAATGATCTCCATTTGTTCTGAGTATTTTATATGGAAGAAATTTCTTTAGACCTTGTTAATATTGTTATCTTTTTGATAATTCAAAACTTTATATTTTTGAAAAAATATACAAGGCTCTTACAAGCATGGAATAACCTTTGGTTGACCAGAGATCGGAGCTCTACATCTGAATCTGTGATAAATAGTCTAAATGGTATGTGCAAGAAAAATGGCAGCAGTGCATACTTGCATTAGATAAAATATAAGCTAGATATTGTCGAATTGTACCCTATATATTCCATTAGATATATATAAGAGTACAAAATTTGATAGGTAGATTGCTGGATGAGATTTACAAGTGTCTTTTGAAATAGGAGTTGCAAATGTAAGTGTACACATATAATACATTATCCACATTTTTACCTTACTAATTCTCATCATTTTATCGACGGTTAGATGAAATTGTCTCCAAGTTTTGTCATATGTGGGAGTACATCCATTCCAAAGATGTATGAAATTGTCCTTTGGCTTTGTTTAGTTGGGGTCTTCGTATGGACCCGTATTCCTGCTCAAAATGTAGTTCTTGAACTTGTGATGGAACACTATATGGAATGGAAAAGGATTTAGAGAGAAAACTATTGGAGGTCTCCCTACTGTAGAACAAAATTGGTTGGAGAGAGTTGAAGCACTGGCTCAGAATTTATTGCTTCCTTGTGAGGTGAAACATGATGTTGAGGATGTGGTGTGTTACTGCCCAAACTAGCATCCCTAACACAACTAGGTTGCGTGGACCAGGGATGGTGTCAGTAAGCTTGGGAGATCGTTAAACCCAATGTCACCACAGTCTAACCTCTCAACACTTCAAGTAACTCTGAAACCCAAGGGGAGACCCTAACCAATGAAAGATACCTGCAACCACCAATGAACCACAAATACCTTCCACAAAACCTTTAGAGCTATGTGTTACCAGCTAAGTTGTACTTAGTTGGACTTTCAAGTGAGCGGGCAAAGTTGAACATGTTACATGTTCATTTTCAGCTAAGATGCGGGAAACGCCCCCCCTCCCTCCCTCCCGACCACATTTCCGTACCGAAACGCGTTTAGCATCAAGACGGTACTGAAACGTGTTTCCGTATGGACGTGCATAGTTTCCTGTACGGACACGCATTGCGTCCGTATGGAAATGTGTTTCCGTATGGGAAACACAGCTGCACAGCCGTTTCCGTACGGTCCGCAACTTTATATTTACGAAAGTCAGTTATTTTCCATTTTTTTATTAATTTCGAATTTAATTAATTTCCTGAGGAAGGTTCATGTGGTCTGTAAGGCCGCGTTTCCAAAAAATAATTTGTTTTGCTGATGAAAAATATCGCCCTATTCTGTAGTAGTTGGTAGTATTAAATGGTAATATTAAATTCTTAAAGTAAAATGATAGAAAATGAAATATAAGGAGAATGTCACTTAAATTTTTAACATTACCATTAATTGTTTCAGGATGTTTGAGAGTGGTTCCAACCTCATCGGACTTCATATGCAAAAAGTAGAATTTTAGATTCCATTCAAAATTCAGTAGACTTAACAGTTTTCAAGATTTTAGGATTGCAAAGTTTCCATCAGTTTCTATCATGTATGAGGGTATTGTTAGAAATAGTAATTACTTCAGTTAACTTAGCTTTTACATTAGTTCCTATTTTGAAGTTAAGTTAATAAATGCAACAGCATGCTTTGCATGCATGCAAAAGCTAGGTTAGAGTTTTTAGGGTTTCCATAAGTGTTTAAATACACTTTACATTCTTGTTTGTATTACATCAGTTGATCTTGGTTTATGAATAAAGATTGAAGAGCTGTAGCTCATTCTGCATAATCTTTTGTTTTATTTCTGCCTCCAACCTTCAGTTTGGTATCAGAGCTTAGGAGAAGATCGATCGTGAGAATTCCGGAGAAACCAAAGCCGTAGCTTTGAAGAATTTTACAATTTTTTTTTTTTTTGGAGAAATTATCGCGCCCTCCCTATAGGCCAAAGCGCGACAATTTAGGGAGTTAAAGTAAAAAATGTTTGGGAATTATCGCGGCCTCTCTATAGGCCAAGACGCGATAATTTGTGAAGACCCGCGACAATTAGGGCAAGAGCAAGAAGATGAGAGTGATAATTTTTTGACTTTCACGAAGTTATTTTCTTTTACGAGATTCTTTGAGTAAGAATTTTTTTTTACAAGAGAAGAAGATATTTTCAAAAAATCTTTTTTATTTAAGAGGGAGACATTATTTTTTGAAAAAAAGAGGAAGGAGGTTGTTTTAAAAAGGCCAGTGAAAGCCTCTGCAGCATCTATGGCTTCTAGCAGCAACAATCAATCTCAGATTTCTCCCCTTACATGAAAAAGGACTATAATGTCTGGGCCACAAGGATGGCAGTTTATCTCAGGTCAGAAGATGTGTGGGAATATGTCGTGAATGGCTATTCCGAACCAACAAATGATGTAGCTTTTCAAGCCCTTTCAAATGCAGAAAAGGATGTCCTGCGAATGCACAGGAAGAAAGATGCAAAGGCACTGCATCTCATTATGAATGCTTTGGATAACAACATATTTCCAAAGATATCAGCTTCATTACATGCCAAAGCAGTATGGGATACCTTGGCGACCAGTTATCAGGGTGCTGGTAAGGTACAAACAGCTACACTCCAAAACCTAAGAAGAGATTTTGAAGATCTGAAGATGAAAGAATCATAATCAGTAGATTCTTTCATGACCCAAGTCATGGGGATTGTTAATCAGCTGAATACCTATGGTAAAAAGATCGAAGATCAACGGGTGGTTGAAAGGGTGCTGAGATCCCTACCCCACAAATTTAATCCGAAAGTTGCAGCGATTGAAGAAGCAAAGGATCTGAGTACTCTCTCTATAAATGAGTTGATCGGATTGCTACTCTCATATGAATCCAGAATCAACAGGAATGAAGAGTCCTCTCTAGAGAATGCTTTCAAAGCACAAGTCTCATTCTCAAAAGGTAGAGGAAGAGGCAGAGGCAGAGGAGGATCAAGAGGAAGAGACAGAAGTGGCCGAAGTAATGGAAATGAAGATCAAGATCACTATCATAACCATGAAGGTGGGAACTACGACAAAAAAAGGTCAGATAAATCCAGTGTTCCACGAGGACGTGTCCCACAGGGTCAGGGACGCGTTTCTACGTTTCCCCGCGTCCCGGGGACGCCGAAACTCCATGTGAAACATTTCGGGACGTTTCTCTTTTGGTGAAACTCGGCGAAACTCCATGCGAAACGTTTCGGCCTGTGGCAAAACTCGTTTCTCCATGATGAAACTTGGGGGGGACTTCCTGGCGTCCCGCACGAAACTCTGGTGAACCTTTTGGGCATCCCGCATGAAACTCCGAACCTCCAATGAATCTTCTAGGTGTCCAGATAATCATATATAATCACGATGAATCATTTAATGTGTTTGCATTATTAATTTATCAGATTCTAAATTACATTACATGATTGCACAATGATGAATGTGGTATTTACTAATTTACTAATTTGCATGGGATGAATTGTTATTGTTGGGATTTATATTTTTCATATTTTTAGAATTTTTATGACCCCGGCATCCCCTCGTCCCCCACGAATTTTCCTAAAATTTGGGGTTGGTCTCCACGCGTCCCGAATGTGCGTCTCCCCACTCCCGCGTCCCGAATGTGCGTCTCCCCGCTCCCACGTCCCGCCGTCCCAGAACCTTGGGGGAACATTGGATAAATCTAATATTAAGTGTAATTATTGCAATAAATTTGGGCATTATGCTCATGAATGTAGAAAGAAAAAGTCTGATCAAGCAAATCATAATGCTAATGTGACTAATACCTATGAGGATAAAGAAGATATGTTATTTCTTACATGTCATGCCACACACGAAAGCCCAAAGGGACTTTGGCTCTTAGATAGTGGCTGCAGTAACCATGTGACAGGTGATAGAGGTCTAATTGTAGACCTAGATGGATCAGTGAGGACAGAGGTCAAAGTCGGCACGAATGAGGTAGTTGCAGTTCTTGGCAAAGGAGTGGTCAACATTCTGACCAAACAAGGCCAACAAAAGACAATCACAGATGTATATTATGCTCCAGGATTGAAGCATAATCTGCTTAGCATTGGACAACTTACTGAAAAGAAATACAGACTTGTCTTTGATGGATCAAACTGTGAAATTTATGACAAACCCCCAAATAGATAGTTGATCATCAAAATACAAGTGACTAGGAACAGGATGTATCCACTAGTCATGAATTGTAGCAGCAAGGTAACCTCTTTTGCTCAAAAAGCCACTTGCATGGATGATTATTGGTTATGGCATTTTAGATGTGGACATCTTCACTTTTGTGGTCTCAAGTTTTTGCAGCAGAAAGAGATGGTAAAAGGATTACCCCCTATGAAGGAGCCATAAAGCAGTTGTGAGTGTTGCATCATTGCAAAGCAGCATAGGGATAGCTTTCCTAAAGGTATGTCTTGAAGGGCACATGCACCTCTAGAACTTATTCATACTGATCTGTGTGGTCCAATGCAGAAACAGTCAATTGGTGGAAGCTATTATTTTCTTACATTTTTTGATGATTTCAGTAGAAAAACATGGGTGTATTTCCTTCATCATAAGTCTGAAACTTTTGGCAAGTTCAAGGAATTTAGGGCTCTGGTTGAAAAACAAAGTGGTTATCAACTCAAAGTATTGAGATCAGATGGAGGGCGAGAGTATGACTCAAAGGATTTTCATGATTACTGCAAACATCATGGAATCAAGAGGCAATTCACTACAAGATATACACCTCAGCAGAACAGTATTGCAGAACGCAAGCATAGAACCATCATGAATATGGCAAGGAGCATGCTGAAAGGAAGAAATTTGTCCCATGAATTTTGGGGAGACGCAGTGGCTTGTGTTGTTCATGTGATGAATAGATCTCCCACCAAAGTTGTGAAGAACAGACTACCAGAGGAAGCATGGACAGGTATGAGTTGTAATGTTTCTCATTTCAGAATATTTGGTTGTGTTGCTTATGCTCATGTTCCTAAACAGCTAAGAAAAAAGCTAGACGACAGGAGTGAGAAATGTATATTTCTTGGATACGGTGAAGAAACTAAAGCCTACAAGCTGTATAACCCTATTTCCAAAAAGGTTATCCTCAGTAGAGATGTTTTGTTCAAGGAGGAAGAGTCATGGGATGGAACCATAGACAAGGGTGTGGGAGCTGCAATACCCCAACCAGAAGATGGAGAAGAAGAGGAGTTGATTGGACAACAGGCTCCAGTAGCATCTTCACCAGTAGCAAATACTCCAGAAAGAACACTTAGAAACTCAGTTCGAGGTGAAGCATCAAGTTCGCAATCAAGTAATGAATCTGATCACAGTAATAGAAAGACTAAAAGATTGGAAGATATTTATGATGAATTGGATGCAAATACCAATTATGTTTTTATTGCTAGTGAACCTGTGTTTTATGAAGAGGCTGTAAAACAAGAGCATTGGGTAAAAGCCATGGACGAAGAGATAGATTCCATTGAGAGAAATGATACATGGAATCTAGTTGACCTGCCAAAGAATAAGAAACCCATTGGTGTGAAGTGGGTCTATAAGACCAAACTCAAAGAAAAAGGTGAGATTGATAGGTACAAGGCAAGGTTAGTAGAAAAAGGTTTCTCACAACAACCAGGAATTGATTTTGGAGAAACGTTTGCACCAGTGGCAAGGTTGGACACTGTAAGAGCAGTCCTAGCAATTGCAGCCCAAAAAAAATGGAAAGTGTATTAGATGGATGTCAAGTCGGCATTCTTAAATGGAATTCTTGAAGAAGAAATTTATGTGGAGCAGCCACATGGGTATGAAATAAAAGAACATGAAGAGAAAGTTTACAAGTTGAAGAAAGCTCTATATGGGCTCAAGCAAGCTCCAAGAGCTTGGTACAGTAGAATTGATTCTTATCTGATAAAAAATGGTTTTAGCAGAAGCAGCAGCGAACCAACACTTTACACAAAGGTAAATCAACAAGGACAGATTTTGATAGTTTGTTTATATGTTGATGATATGATTTTTACAGGTGACGTCTTAGTAGATGAGTTCAAGGCAGCTATGAAGAAAGAGTTCGAGATGACAGACCTTGGATTAATGAAGTTCTTTCTTGGCTTAGAAGTAGAACAGTCAGAAAAAGGTATATTTATCTCTCAAAATAAATATGCTAATGAAGTTCTTAAGCGATTCAGAATACTTAATTGCAAAACGACACCTACATCAGTGGCAACAGGTACAAAGTTGAGCAAAGAAGATGACAGTCCCAATGTAGATCCAACATTGTTTAAGAGACTTGTAGGAAGTCTCATGTATCTCACAGCTACAAGACCAGATATTATGTTTGTTGTCAGCTTGATTTCGAGGTTCATGGAGTCTCCCAAAGACTTGCATTGGCAAGTTGGCAAAAGGATCTTACGATATGTTGCAGGGACTTCAAGCTATGGAATTTTATACTCAAGCACTAAGTATGATGTTTTGACAGGTTTCACTGACAGTGATTTTGCAGGAAGTTTGGATGACATGAAGAGCACTTCCGGTCATGTTTTTCATCTTGGATCAGGTGTGATTTCATGGGCATCCAAGAAGCAGCCCGTTGTGACACTTTCATCAGCAGAAGTAGAGTTTGTAGCAGTGACATCAGCAGCATGTCAAGCAGTCTAGTTATGTAGAGTTTTAGAAGGTATTCAATAGAAACAAGAAGGACCAACAACAATCTATTGTGACAACAATTTAGCAATCGCCCTATCCAAGAACCATGTTTTTCACCAGAAAAGCAAGCACATTGATACCAGATATCACTTCATAAGAGAACTTGTGAACAATGGTGAAGTTCATGTTGAGCATTGTAAATCGATTTACCAATTGGATGACATATTCACAAAGCCATTGGCAAAAGATATTTTGAAATCCATAGAAATAATTTAGGCATTGTAAAAGCTGCAGTAGTCAACAATAGTAATTAAGAGGGAGTGTTAGAAATAGTAATTACTTCAGTTAACTTAGCTTTTACATTACTTCCTATTTTGAAGTTAAGTTAATAAATGCAACAGCATGCTTTGCATGCATGCAAAAGCTAGGTTAGAGTTTTTAGGGTTTCCATAAGTGTTTAAATACACATTACATTCTTGTTTATATTGCATCAGTTGATCTTGGTTTATGAATAAAGATTGAAGAGTCGTAGCTCATTCTGCATAATCTTTTGTTTTATTTCTACCTCCAACCTTCAGGTATGGGATTGGCATTTAATCAAGCACATCAACCCCTATATGTACCTTGATGTTGGTGGTGTTGATTGTTGAACTCTTTTGTCATGACCTTAATAAAAATGTACTCTTCACTCAAGCAAAATCACTTATTAAGCATGGGAAGCTTTTTCTACCTTATTTTAATGATTTTATTAGGAAGTTTCATCAAAATTGTAGGGTGTTGAGTCATTGACTAATGTCCTTGGAGGATCAACTTTGAGATTCAAGTTAGAGGCAAGGGCTAGAGTGTTGAGGAGGGAGGCATAGGGTGCTATTGATGAATAGGATCCCAATATAGGCAATGATTCGCTGACATGTATGATTTATGATTTATGTTTCATATTCATTTTTTAAAATGTCCTCGCTCATATATATATATATGAGCGAGTCCCCGTTTCCAAAATTTTGGGGAGTCACATTTTCAACGCGTCCTCGTTTCCCCATTTCATGCAACTTAGATTTTTAGTGATCTAAAGTCCATCAAGCCTTTATAAGGGCCCTGTTACCAGCTAAGTTGTACTTAGTTGGACTATCAAGTGAGCGGGCAAAGTTGAACATGTTACATGTTCATTTTCGATGATTTGATGTCCGCCAGGCCTTTAAAAGGGCCGTCTTTTTTAATTTTTTTCCACATGTCCATGGCCCTGTGGGGTTTGTAATAAAATGTATTAGCATGGTGTTTTGTAAAGGACTTGGTTCACTAGGACTTTTTGGCTAAGTCGGGTATTCCAAGGAGTTTTTTCACCTATTAATTATGTCTCGCATTAGTGCATAACATAATTTTTTGGGTTTTTCTCCTGCTCCTCCAAAGCTGGAATGCTTGGGGAGGCTAACGGGCCTTAGGGGATTGTTAAAGTCTATGGGTCAATGTATATGACCATGCTAGGCGTTAATTTTGAGTCATATGGACATGTCCTAAGTCCCCCTAGGTTGTTTTTTTTTAATTTTCGGCAAAGTTTAATTTTTCCGTAAATTGGGCTATTTTTTAATGGTTCAATTTAAAAAAATTGTAAATGACCTGGAAGTGGCGTCTGGAGGTCCTTTTTTCCTTAGGGGTGCTTGTTTTCTAACTCAGAGCACCCCCTTAACCCCTGAACCCACTTTTCCTAATGTTTGGGTGCTTCAATTTTTGCCAAAATCCAAAAAAGTCAAAAAATCCCAAAAAAGTCATAAAAAATAAAAAATGGGAAAAGTGACTTAAAAAATATTTAATTTTTGGAGAGAGTTATGGGTCTGATTTTGACCAGCATGATTTTAGGAGTGCTTTTGGCTGAAAAACGTGTCATATGGGCAGCCCATTTGATGGGAATAACTCCCCACCAAACTAGGGCGCATTTGCTAGAATAGAGGCCCACACGTGGGGCAGAATTGCAGCATGTTTTAAGGCTGGGTTAGGGCTGCGTTATTGCAGCTGTTAAGAAGGAAGGTGCAACCCCAATCTCTCCCTCAAATCGTGCCACCACTCCCCCATCTCCTCCACTTAGCATGGGCGCACTCCCTCATGGTTGCTGTATATATTGAAGTGCTTTCTCCATTGTAGATGGAGGGGAGTTGGATAGCAAGGAACTTATCATTGTAATACTTTTGGCATTCTTGATTAATAAAAGGCTTTGGAGGTCACTTATGGTGTTGGGCTTTGTGAGTGGATGAATGTCTTTTTCTTTCTCAAATGAGGTAACTTGTATTGATGCATTTTGTTTCTTTAAGATCAAGTATAGCTTAGGGAAAGATCAGTATTGGTTTATGAGGAAAGTTTGAGTAATTTGTTTATTGCTTAGTCTTTCATTTTACGCTTTAGTAGAGATCAGATTTAAATATATCATTTGTTTATGAATATTTTCTTCAAATTTCTACTATGTGTTTTATTTACATTTGATCTTTTTTGTTGCAAGTTGTGGTGTTTTTACAGGTTGTCTCAGGCGGATAGGTTGGAGAACTTGTTTGTGTCTTCTATTTATCTAATCTTTCATGCAGATACAGTCCCTCAGCTCACCACCGGAAAGGATCTCCAAAGTTTCGGTTTTATTCAACAAAAAATTGCTCCATCTCTCTCTCCCTTCTATTTCAAAAAAGTTTGTTCTGGTTATTGGTTACATAAGAAAAGTATATTCTGATTTATATGCCATTGTTAACATTTTAAGTAGATCAAAATTTACTTTCAGAAAAAATCTAGTCTAGTGGTTTGTTAGAGCTCTTATTTTTTGACAGATTAGATCTTTACTTCTTTCAAAACTTGCAAAAAATTGTTAAATTTTCAAAGTTTTGTTGAGTAGTGTTAGTTCTGATTTTAAAGTATATCTGGCTGTTAATTAGAGCTTGTATTTTGCAACTCATAAAGCTTGCAAAGATCCCAAGTAAACAAGCCTCACTGCTTGTCTTAGTTGGTTATTTTCTTGCATTTTTACTTAGATTTTCACTTAGAGATTTTTTTGGGTTTTTTAGGAGGTGTTCCAAAGACACTCTTAAAGTGTTTTTGGGCATCTTATACTAATAATTGCTTGCTGGTTTGCAGCAAAGGACGAACAGGTAGGAGGAGGTGCTACCGAAATTTCAAGGATCCGGGCAATCCAGAAGACCAAATTTGAAATTTTGTAAAACCGGTTATTTTTCATTGAAAAAATTGTAAGCCGCCAAGTCACTTTTAGTAGACTGGGGCACTTCTCTGATCATTGTAACGATTATTAAACGAGAGCAAGTGGGCTAGCCAGTGCCCATACCCCATCCCCCAGGGGTGGCCTGTGTCGTCTCTTTTCATGGTGTGATTTTTTTTAGAGTAGTTTACTTCTTTTATTTTCGGCATTTAATAAAATTAACTAGGGTTAAAATCAACCTTGTTGGTCCGTTCCACTGGCGGGCCACAAGTTCACTCAAAACGTAGTTTTACCATTTTTTTTACAAACTCAAAACGCTCCCCTTGCTTTCCCGAAGTAGGGTTTCTGTACAAGGGTTTGCCCGAGTACGTGCCTGAAAAGAGACTTTTGGGGTTTAAAAAAGATAAAATTTTGGTTCATAAAAATTTTCTAAAAAATACCAAGGTCTTCTCCCGTATGCTCTGTGGCCGACTTGCAGCTCAGTCTGATCCAGTTGGTACACATCAAAAAGGGGGAGATGACCAGTAATAGGAGCTAACACCACCCCAAATAAAAAACCCTTTATGTGAAAATCTGGCACATCACGAACATTTTGCCGTCGTGGGGAAATTTCTCAAAAGGCTTGGGACAAAACTGAGTAGTGACCTCTTGGAAACTGTTAGGCTTGCCCTCATTGGTACAGCATCTGAACACCTCCTCAATACTCCGATTCAGCCCAAGCCTGAGAGGGAAGCCACGCTTCAAAGTTCCAGACATGTTCCCCTGTACCTTGCGTATATTGGGAACCCACCTGCCATAATAAAAAGATCATTTTCACATTAATTTTAAAATAAACCAAGAACACTCGCACAACATCTACTTTTTCTGCTCAAGCATTTGTTTTTTTTTACTCCATTATAAGGCACTAGTCTATGTTAATGTTATTTCATATTATCGACAAATGTGCAAACGAATGATGATTATAGTGAATGGGAGTAAATGATGAATGATTGTTTTATTTCACAAAAATATGCTGCTTTGTCTTGGTTAAGAAAAATATTTTTCTAACTCCTAGATTAGACGCCTTAGTTTTCTTTTCATTTTTAGGGTCCACCCCCCTTGGCTTCGCTAAGAAAGCCTAGACGGAGGAGTCGAGTCCCAAGTGACAGCACTTGACTCTGGCTTGCCCCCAAGGCCACACCAGCAGCTTGAAGACTTCTGCTGCGTTTTCCCCAGGTGTGCTACCAGGTGGCAACATTTTGGCGCCGTTGCCGGGGATAAGTCTTTTTATCCCCGGAATACGACTTTTGAGTTTTCCTTTTTGTTTTTGCTTTGTTTGATGAATCTTTAGATTAGATTTTTAATTTTTCATATGGCGACTCGACTAATCTTTTTTCCTTTTATAAATTTTCAAAGAAAAGCAAAAAGATAGAATTCTTTGTGAGATTGTTTTATATGTACATTTTTATTCTCACATGGCGACTCCATTGAAGGGATAAAACACTTTGTTTCTCATATGGTTTGTTGAGACTGCTTGTGTGTAGAAGAGTCCATCCATTACAGTAAAATCTATAAAGACTCACCTTTTGACAACTCCACTGATTCAGTACCAGATATATCCCATGGTCATTTGAAATGCAGGCTATTGATCTTTGAAAATGGATGATAAAGAGTCTAGTGAGCAAATTTCCGATGCACATCCTCCCATTGACTTCTCAGACATCCCTGGTTTCCCTAATTATCATGATGGTGAAGATGTATCTGATTATCTACCGGTCTTTTGGGGAGATGATGATGATGTAGAAACTCGGCATGTCTTTTCTTTTCTTAAAGTTGTGGCTAACTTCAAAGTCTTATATGAAGATAACATAATGGAGATGTTTGTTAGTACATTACAGGGACCTGTTTATCAATGGTATTTTAAAGAGATTCCAAATAAATGTATTAACTCTCTTTCGAGCCTCCTTAGAATATTTATAAGGCAATGGCATAATAAAGGAGCTAGTATGGAGCACTTGGATAGGATCCTGTTGACACTGAGAGGGGGGGTGAATCAGTGTAAAGCAATTTTTAAACCTTTCTTAGCTTATCACGGTTAGCTACCAATTCATCAATCTAATACTTTACCATATTCATTTCATAAACATCATTCACATAGCATAAGCATTTCATTCATAAAGAGCCATAACACAGAAGAACACCACACCATATAAATTTGTAATCTTTTTATATTATTTTGGTCCGGCTACAACCGTTAGGCAAAATCAGCACCTACTGATACATAGAGCACCTACTCTGAATCCAGGACCCTGCCTGGTTTTCTTAGACCCTGCTAAGAAGGGTTTGAGGTATCCTAACCTCAAAAGCAAGACAAGCTTGCATGTACATTAAGGCTTACTGTCACTGTGTCACATCAACCTCATCTGTCTCTTCAATCAGTTCTGTAGCTGGATGTCATAGATCTGCTCGTCACCTGAATCCACTTTCCAACTCAATCAACTGCTGCAAATCATCTCTGTCAACCTCATCTGTCTCTTCATATAAACTCTGTTGTAACACTAACAACACTGCTGGCCATTCATTTTTCACTTCATCACCATCGTGTTATGGATGTACTGCTGTAGGATGCACTGCTGTAGGTGTATTATGTCATGGATGCACTGCTGTACTACTGCTTGTACACTACTATACACACCCTCAGACTTCATTAGTCATGCAGACCCAGTCAATTCTGAACTTGTGCATACCATGCTTGTCAAGTTCAGCACAGTCAAGCATTCAGCGTTGTGACTGTCAAGCATCAACGCAGATTAGGGCTGTCATCATACACCATCAATCTCTAATACTGTTCCATCAATCTTCAATAGGAAATAAAGACTTCAGACTGTTTGTAAATATCAAACTCAGACTGGGCATTATCATCACAGTCTTCACTTTGCCATCAAATACAGGACCATGCACAAATGCTGAGAAACTTGGACTGTCCAAGCACCATAGAAGATTCAGGACTGTCACTTAGCAACAAAAGAACATCACAAGATGTATATCATGTCAAAATGTCAAGCTTCATTTGTCAATTCAAGTCACTGTAATATACTGCTATAGACTTCCTTCATATGCCTTAGTAAATCTTCAACTTTTTCAAATGTCAAGCTTACATCAACTGTCAACTACTTCAATAATTTGTTACTGTCAAAGTTAAGAATCTGCTCATGCTTATCATGCCAAGTCGTCAAGAGATCTGGTCATAAAGGGTCTACTCATATGCTGCCAGGATATCAAAGGCATCTACCCAAACACTAAAAGATCAAAGCATAAATTCACTTGTCATCTGTGGATCTGCTGCTGTAGATACCACTGGTCCTCAGTCCAAATTTCAGAGGTGAATTCTTCACTTGCGTATGCCTCAGATTTCCTTTTGCTGCCCGAAAATCAGACCTATGTTACACCATTGAATTTCTAAGTTTAACTCAGACTTCAACTTGGCTGCCTTAACAAACCTCAAAAATCAGACTTCAAAAATACATTTGCTGCTGTTGTCCATCAGTACATAAGTTTGATCTTCAATCCACTGTAAAAATGAGTACAGCTGCAACTTGAAAATGTCTCTTTTGTATCCTACAGAAGCTTTGATAAAGACCACCGAATTAGGAAGAAGACAGCCCAACGAGTTAAGGATCAAACCACTGTAACTTGAAAATAGTCCACACTTTACTGTGCCTGCAGTTGCCTCAGTCTGCTATACTCAGACCCGAATTTCAGTTGGCTTCACTGCTGCAATTCGGATGCACTAAAACAACTTCAAAACTTGGTAGTATTCATTCATCTTTACTGCTGTTTGGATGGCTTAAAAATCAATCAAAACACTGTTGTAAATTTGTTCTCCTTCACTGCAACTGCTGTTGAAAACCTTCACAAGCTCAAACAATGTGCTCTAGAAGACACCCAAAATTCAGACCCAAAGAGATACTTTGCTTCATCTTTACTGCAACTACCACAGAGGTCTGATATCCGAAATTCAGAGCTAGAATATAACATCAAACATCAAGCTGCTGCCTCACAACAAAGATGAAAACAAAATTTGAAAATTGTTGTTCACTGTAGCTACCTGCTACAGTACCCGAAAATTTTCTCAGAGCTAGTCCAAATTTTTCTCTCATTTAAAAATGAGATCGTGAGCCCTCCATTTATACACATTTTTTCAAAAAAAATTGTTGGGCCGACTTCTCATTAAAATAATTTTTATTTTTAATTTAAAACTTAATTTAATTTTTGCTCGGTCGGCTGACCCATAAAATGAGGTACTCCAACTTTAAAAATTCATATTTCATGAACCGTGAGGAACCACGTGACGTGCCACCTACCGTTGGAAACGGCATGACGAGGGCTACTACCTTGTGAGCGTCTTACTTGCATTGGAAAGGTTCTTCACCCTTAATTTCAGGATATCAGAAATTGACTTCAAGTCTTTTGATGGCTACTTCCAATACAAATTGCTTGGCTTGAGAAAGACTCCACAACCAAGGACATCTTCAAAGGCTCAAGGGGTGGTCAACCATGTTTGTAACAAGATCATCTAGAATACCAAAGGGTCCTCAAACCACCAAAACACCATATTTTTGGATTCCAAGACCCAAGGTCCCACATGCAAGGGATCATCATATACCTTGTCTAAGGACCATCAAACCATATATGTGTGGGTTCCAAGACCCAAGTTACCACGTGTGAAGTTACCGGCATCATGCAACCATCAATCTCACCATTCATTAAAGGTACCAAGTGCCCATCAAATATGTCCATCAATGTAGCAAGATTATTATCACATCCATGTTGACATCAATGCCAACAAATACTCAACAATCTCCCCCTTTGGCATTGATGGCAACAATGACAAATCTCTCTCCCCCTTTGACATTAATGACAAAGGGCCTCTTAGACAAGTACTAATTCTTGGTTTTTTTTTTGTTGCTCCCCCTGAGACTATGTCAAGACATTTTCTAAGCTGTTCTCCCCCTTGGACTGAACTTGACTTTGATCCAGGGCTTTCAACTTCTGCTGCAACAAGTTGTTTATTTTCATGACTGAGTATTTACACTTCAACCAATGGCTTTTGGATGATGCAGGCCTCAAAGCAATCCATTGGAGGTATACCAAACAATCTTTAATTCTCAAATTGTTCATATGCTGCAATCCACTCCTGTCATCCTGATATTCATGTTTATGTCATCTTGAGAAGATATTGATGATTGAACCATTTTTAGGATTAGTAGATTTTGAGAATGAAGTTCATGAGTTCTTGGTACATTTTTTCTTGTAGATATTTGCTCCCCCTGTCAATAGAACTCCTTATGTCTTTATTGTTTAAAAGACTTCTTCAAGCTGATCCATTTATGCCCATCTTCTTGGCAGCCTTAAATGCACATCAACCAACCAGACATCAAATCTATTTTACAGATGTTATTCAAGACTATGATCCATAACGTGATCTTTGACTTTGTTGCATGCATGAATACACCCGTCATAAGATGTCACCTTTCACTGTTGCTATGAGAAAGGCTCTGCCTTTATACAAAGTGAACAAATAGTCTTATGACTGTGTAAGCTTAATCTTATGCAGCTCCCCCTAATATCATACTTCTTCTTTCATCTGCATCTTTCCAATTTTTATTATGAAGATAAAAGGTAATTTCTACCTCTCCCCCTGTCAACGACATTATGATGAGATCTGCACATCATAGGTCTGATTATGCTCATGCCCAGTTTTGCCAATACACAGAATTTCAAGGTCATGCCAAATCACCAAATTAGTCTGTTCATCAAATTAGTAGTAGAATGCTGCTCATACCAAGTCAACCAAGTTCTGTTTAAGTGCATTCTTCTCAAGTAGTCATGCCCATCATCAACTTGTCCCTTTCATGTCAATCTCTGTCAACTGTCAAAGAACTACTGCTATATCAGTCAAGTCACTTCTGTTGTTTTTAAAACATTTAAAGTACTAGTGGAAGCCCAAAGTCTACACATGATATAAAGCTGTGACTTCCTCGAAGAATATGGCTTGATATTTGCAATGCAAATGGCAACTTGAAAACCAAGACTTGATCTCTTTACTAAGAACAGTCCTGTGCCATTGATTTTAGAAATTTCTAAATCCAACATTTTGCCAAACGTTTTTCATCCTTGATCCTTTATGAAGTCATGACAAAACATGGGTGACATTTTCTTCCAACCAGATCCCAGTATGATCTATGTAATGCTTCACGAACTAGGGCCTCACATTACTTCCTCATTACTGTTCCATTACCTATAGTAATTCCTCACGAAAATGTTATGTATTTACACCTGCTGACTGCCCCTAATGTGCTGAAAAGTTTGTTTTAGAATACTCTGTAATTGTTGTTCTGCTATCTTGTTGGTGGTACTGCTGAGTTTTGAGTGCCTTCTTCTTCTTACCAAAAAAAACTTTCAACAGGCTACTGTAGGAAATTAGTGAACTGAGTGTTCAACCTTGAGTAAACGTTGTTGCTCATGCTCCCCCTATTAGTATGCCTCTTCCTTGATTTGCATAGGGCCAAATTGTGTTACCCCACATAGTTCAGACTTCATCATACTCATCATAATGGACAGATCATCACTGATGTTTTATTAACATACAAACTGGTGTATCATTATCCTGGGCTTTCATCATAATTATTTATGTTTGTTGCAGCCATAAGGTATTGTCCATATACTCATCTTAAAGTCTTGCTAATCAATGTCAAGCTGCTCATCAAGTATGCTGGAGATACTTCTTATACTTTTGTGTTCCAAGATAAGCAAATCTGTTTGTATGCTTGGAGTGGTCATTATCATTCCTTCATCAATGGTCACTGTCTTAATTTACAGGAAATCACTCTTGCTCACACCATCTGTACCTTTGCCTTGCATTAATTTTCTTTCTGTCATTCACAATCCTAGGACCTGATTTGCTTGGAGTGGACATGATCATTCCTTGAGTTCATCCTCCAATTTCATGGACTCAAGGTATACTCAAAGTCTTTTGAAAGACTTCAAGCTTGGCTTGCCATAAGGCAACCATCTTCTTTGTATTGTTCAATCTCTTCTAGGTGTAACTGCTCGGTCTTCTTCATCCATACTTGCTTCTTGGCATTTGTCCTTTCAGCATTTGTTCCTTCATCTATACTGGATTCCCTTGATGGGCCGTATGAGAAACTTCTCATGGGTTGTTTCTGTGTACTCCAACAGTCTTGAGCTTTGTGCCCAAAGCCACTACACCCATAACACCTCATCGTACGACAATATACAACAATGTGACCAACATGGTTGCATGTCCAGCACTTGACTAAGTTGTTGGAACTTCCAACACTTCTTTGATCAACTTCATGTCTCCATGCCTAAGAGTGTCCCTGACTGCATGTCTTTGTCTTCTGTTCTTCAAATCTTCTTGTTGATGTGTAGGAAGAACTCCTCCTTGGTTGACTTCTTTGACTTGCACATTCTTGGGCTTTGTGACCAAACCCACTGCATGTGTAGCATCTCAATGTGTGACATGTGGCAGCAACATGTCCAACTTGATTACATGTCCAGCATCTAACTGAGTCATTAGGCTTTCCACCACTTCGTCTTTCGTAGAGTTTACAATCCACAGCTTTATGACCAAAGTTAGAACAAAAATAACAATAACCATTGAAACCACTTTCATACCTGGGACATTGGTTCCATCTTGGAGTTGTTTCTTTTCTGTGCTTGCTTTGAAGAATGGATCTAACTCCTTGTTTCATCTTTGAACTTCCAAAGTCCTTGTTGTCATGTGCAGGTGCATGGGGAGCAGCTTTGGACGTTGATGGACCAATGTCTGGAGTCTTTGGAGACCAAGTGTCATCTTCATATTTTTCTTTGTCCTTCTTGTAACCAAGACCAGTTTTGTCAAGTGGAGATCTCTGGCAATCCAAGATCTTTTCTAGGACAACTGAACTGTCCTTGAACTTGTCAAAAGCTTCATTCTTCTCACCTTTCTTCCTGAGATTAACTACCTCCATTTCTAGCTTTTGGATTGTCTCCTCCTTTTCTTCCAGCTGAATCTTCATGATTTCTTCTATCCTCTTGGCTTCCTCCAGCTGAGTCTTCAAGTCATGATTTACCTCTCTTGCTTCTTCAAGTATTTTTGAATCTTTATCATGGTTCTTTTGTTCTAGGGTTAGATCGATCAAATCAATCTTCAGTTGTTCCTTTTCTACCTCCTTTTCCTTCAGCAATTTCAGCCAACCTACTCCTTCATGCTTAAGTTTCTTAAGCAACTCCTTTAGTTCAACATTCTGCTGTTGGAGACTATCCATATAATCAAAGGTTGTCGTCCTAAACGCCTTGTAATCAGATTGATTAAGATCAACTTTGTTCAAGAACCAATCAGCTCTGAGATCTATGTGGCATACATAGTTTATAATTCTCTGTTTAGCTTTCAACATTGCTTCATCGTCATCTGCAAGCACCTTCTCAATTTCATCACACAAGCTATCATAATCACAAGAGTTCATACCTTTACTGGAGTCCTCTTCTTGTTTATCTTCTTCTTGATTTAGCTCTTCTGGGGGCTTGTCTTCTGATTTCTGATCTGTCTTCTCGGGTTCTGGTCTTGCCTTCTGATACTCACTCTCCAGCTTGAACCATAGGTCTTTTGCCGAAGTGAACTCTCCTACACTATCCTTCACCGAACTGGGAAGTCCATCCATGAGGAACTTCAAGGCTGTAGTGTTGTCCTTCTTCGCTTCCTTCTGTGCAGCTGGTTTTCCTTTCTTGTTTGATGGAGCGGGTGGATTGATGACAATTTCCCAAATCCCGAACTTCTTCAGATAAGCCTTCATTTTGCTCCTCCAACTGAAATAATCTGTAACATCAAGTACAAGGACATCATTGCTTGATGACTCTTTCTTTCCCTCCATTGTGTCTAATGATCTCCTTCAAACTTGCTAGGCTCGTGACGAAGGACCTGCTCTGATACCAATTGTTGACACTGAGAGGGGGGGTGAATCAGTGTAAAGCAATTTTTAAACCTTTCTTAGCTTATCACGGTTAGCTACCAATTCATCAATCTAATACTTTACCATATTCATTTCATAAACATCATTCACATAGCATAAGCATTTCATTCATAAAGAGCCATAACACAGAAGAACACCACACCATATAAATTTGTAATCTTTTTATATTATTTTGGTTCGGCTACAACCGTTAGGCAAAATCAACACCTACTGATACATAGAGCACCTACTCTGAATCCAGGACCCTGCCTGGTTTTCTTAGACCCTGCTAAGAAGGGTTTGAGGTATCCTAACCTCAAAAGCAAGACAAGCTTGCATGTACATTAAGGCTTACTGTCACTGTGTCACATCAACCTCATCTGTCTCTTCAATCAGTTCTGTAGCTGGATGTCATCGATCTGCTCGTCACCTGAATCCACTTTCCAACTCAATCAACTGCTGCAAATCATCTCTGTCAACCTCATCTGTCTCTTCATATAAACTCTGCTGTAACACTAACAACACTGCTGGCCATTCATTTTTCACTTCATCACCATCGTGTTATGGATGTACTGCTGTAGGATGCACTGCTGTAGGTGTATTATGTCATGGATGCACTGCTGTACTACTGCTTGTACACTACTATACACACCCTCAGACTTCATTAGTCATGCAGACCCAGTCAATTCTGAACTTGTGCATACCATGCTTGTCAAGTTCAGCACAGTCAAGCATTCAGCTTTGTTACTGTCAAGCATCAACGTTGATTAGGGCTGTCATCATACACCATCAATCTCTAATACTGTTCCATCAATCTTCAATAGGAAATAAAGACTTCAGACTGTTTGTAAATATCAAACTCAGACTGGGCATTATCATCACAGTCTTCACTTTGCCATCAAATACAGGACCATGCACAAATGCTGAGAAACTTGGACTGTCCAAGCACCATAGAAGATTCAGGACTGTCACTTAGCAACAAAATAACATCACAAGATGTATATCATGTCAAAATGTCAAGCTTCATTTGTCAATTCAAGTCACTGTAATATACTGCTATAGACTTCCTTCATATGCCTTAGTAAATCTTCAACTTTTTCAAATGTCAAGCTTACATCAACTGTCAACTACTTCAATAATTTGTTACTGTCAAAGTTAAGAATCTGCTCATGCTTATCATGCCAAGTCATCAAGAGATCTGGTCATAAAGGGTCTACTCATATGCTGCCAGGATATCAAAGGCATCTACCCAAACACTAAAAGATCAAAGCATAAATTCACTTGTCATCTGTGGATCTGCTGCTGTAGATACCACTGGTCCTCAGTCCAAATTTCAGAGGTGTATTCTTCACCTGCATATGCCTCAGATTTCCTTTTGCTGCCCGAAAATCAGACCTATGTTACACCACTGAATTTCTAAGTTTAACTCAGACTTCAACTTGGCTGCCTTAACAAACCTCAAAAATCAGACTTCAAAAATACATTTGTTGTTGTTGTCCATCAGTACATAAGTTTGATCTTCAATCCACTGTAAAAATGAGTACAGCTGCAACCTGAAAATGTCTCTTTTGTATCCTACAGAAGCTTTGATAAAGACCACCGAATTAGGAAGAAGACAGCCCAACGAGTTAAGGATCAGACCACTGTAACTTGAAAACAGTCCACTTATTGTGCCTGCAGTTGCCTCAGTCTGCTATACTCAGACCCGAATTTCAGTTGGCTTCACTGCTGCAATTCGATGCCCTAAAACAACTTCAAAACTTGGTAGTATTCATTCATCTTTATTGCTGTTTGGATGGCTTAAAAATCAATCAAAACACTGTTGTAAATTTGTTCTCCTTCATTGCAACTGCTGTTGAAAACCTTCACATGCTCAAACAATGTGCTCCAGAAGACACCCAAAATTCAGACCCAAAGAGATACTTTGCTTCATCTTTACTGCAACTACCACAGAGGTCTGATATCTGAAATTCAGAGCTAGAATATAACATCAAACATCAAGCTGCTGCCTCACAACAAAGATGAAAACAAAATTTGAAAATTGTTGTTCACTGTAGCTACCTGCTACAGTACCCGAAAATTTTCTCAGAGCTAGTCCAAATTTTTCTCTCATTTAAAAATGAGATCGTGAGCCCTCCATTTATACACATTTTTTCAAAAAAAATTGTTGGGCCGACTTCTCATTAAAATAATTTTTATTTTTAATTTAAAACTTAATTTAATTTTTGCTTGGTTGGCTGACCCATAAAATGAGGTACTCCAATTTTAAAAATTCATATTTCATGAACTGTGAGGAACCACGTGACGTGCCACCTACCGTTGGAAACGACATGACGAGGGCTACTACCTTGTGAGGGTCTTACTTGCATTGGAAAGGTTCTTCACCCTTAATTTCAGGATATCAGAAATTGACTTCAAGTCTTTTGATGGCTACTTCCAGTACAAATTGCTTGGCTTGAGAAAGACTCCACAACCAAGGACATCTTCAAAGGCTCAAGGGGTGGTCAACCATGTTTGTAAGAAGATCATCTAGAATACCAAAGGGTCCTCAAACCACCAAAACACCATATTTTTGGATTCCAAGACCCAAGGTCCCACATGCAAGGGATCGTCATATACCTTGTCTAAGGACCATCAAACCATATATGTGTGGGTTCCAAGACCCAAGTTACCACGTGTGAAGTTACCGGCATCATGCAACCATCAATCTCACCATTCATTAAAGGTACCAAGTGCCCATCAAATATGTCCATCAATGTAGCAAGATTATTATCACATCCATGTTGACATCAATGCCAACAAATACTCAACAGATCCTTAGAAGGTACTTTCTCTTGTTCATACCTTGGATTGAGTATCATAAGGAAGACCCCAACTTTCCTCGTATCATCATGACAGAGAATAATAAATATTGGGAGGTGCCTCTAAGTTATATCAATCGTGTTGATCTCCCTATAGCACAGTCTGGCTTTAAAAGATAGATTCAGCATGACCCTATTGAAGAGTTCCATGAAGCACCCTTAACTGAAGATTTTGTTGAAAACCATCCTCTTGTCACCATAGCTGAAAACATTGAAAATATGGAGTGTTCTCAAATCTACGATGATGATCACATGTGTGTTTCAGATTTGCCTAAAGAGGAAGCCATTATAGAAGTTGACAAAGAAATTCATGAAGGGTCTTCAATTGAAGATGTTTTAGAAGAGCTTCCTCAATTTGCCATTGAAGATTTGGGATCTCGAGATTACTTTAGTGTAAATGATGATGCTAGTACTTCAGATTCACCTCAGGAAGAAACCATTACAAAAGCCTCTAAAGAAACTTGTAATGAATTTTGTATGGTTTATGATGACACTCCTCCATTTTCTCTCACATAATGGTGAAGTCTTGGACATCTTTACACCTTGTAATATCTTTCAAACCAAGCCTTCTGAGGATGAGTATCATGCTCATGAAAATTGTGAAAGTTGGCTTCCTTGTGATATCTTTGAAAGCACTCTTTTCGAAGATGAGGATGGGTATGGCCAGGATTGTGATGCAATAGACAAAGACTCCCCTTTCATTTACAAGGATGGGTATGATAATTATTGGACGGATTTAGAAAAACCCATCTTTGATATATCAAGAGAGGGGAGTGTTGATTTTGAGACCTTGGGGAATCTTGACATGGAAGAGGAACATACAGATACTTCTTATGATCAATCAGAGCCATGCATAAGTATTAGTAATGAAGACTTGGATCAGCAGTATAACGAAGAGTTGGATAGGATGGAATCAGTGGAATGTCAGTTTCAACCTTCATCAGCACATTCTGAGGTTCCTTATGATTTGGAGCAACTTGGGGCTTATACTTTCACAGAAATAAACTATCAGAAGAGCCTTTCGGACCAATATGATGAGGTAGTTGATCTGCCTTATCATTCTGAGTTTTTTCTCAGCCCTATCCAGTCATGGGTAGAAGAGGCCTGCATGAGGACTTACCATTGGGGGAAGCACTTCAAAGATTTATCATATACCTATGATCTACCATCCAATCTTTCAATCCAGAATTATCATGCAGGTTTGCATTTTCTAAACAAGGTATCCTTGTTTTGGCTGGTAACCAAACACAAGGTGAAAAGTTTTTACATTGATAAAATGTTAAGATGGTTGCATTGGATTTATCATTTTACTTAGCATTTATTTTGTTATGCTTAGAGTAGAAAAATAAGCTCATCAAGTGAGCATTTACTTTCAACATTTCTTTTTCAATACTTTCCTTTTATGTACTTAGAATTTTTCATTAGTCATTTTTTAGTTTTTGAATAATGCAACTTATGGTTCATTGGCTTCTTATAAGAACTTGTGCTACTGAAAGGTTTTCTTGTCAAGTTGAGATGTTTTTACAGGTCATAGAAACTGGAGATTCTGGTATTCTCGTATGCTCTCCTTGACTGAAGATCGGATCGAGCACACGTCCCACAGTTGGAGCCAGATGTTACCAGCTAAGTTGTACTTAGTTGGACTATCAAGTGAGCGGGCAAAGTTGAACATGTTACATGTTCATTTTTGATGATTTGATGTCCACCGGGCCTTTAAAAGGGCCGTCTTTTTTAATTTTTTTCCACATGTCCATGGCCCTGCGGGGTTTGTAATAAAATGTAATAGCATGGTGTTTTGTAAAGGACTTGGTTCACTAGGACTTTTTGGCTAAGTCAGGTATTCCAAGGAGTTTTTTCACCTATTAATTATGTCTCGCATTAGTGCATAACATAATTTTTTGGGTTTTTCTCCTGCTCCTCCAAAGCTGGAATGCCTGGGGAGGCTGACGGGCCTTAGGGGATTGTTAAAGTCTATGGTTCAATGTATATGAACATGCTAGGCATTAATTTTGAGTCATATGGACATGTCCTAAGTCCCCCTGGGTTGTTTTTTTTAAATTTTCGGCAAAGTTTAATTTTTCCGTAAATTGGGCTATTTTTTAATGGTTCAATTTAAAAAATTTGTAATTGACCTGGAAGTGGCGTATGGAGGTCTTTTTTGCCTTACGAGTGCTCGTTTTCTAACTCAGAGCACCCCCTTAACCCCCAAACCCACTTTTCCTAATGTTTGGGTGCTTCAATTTTTGCCAAAATCCAAAAAAGTCAAAAAATCCCCAAAAAGTCAAAAAATCCCAAAAAAGTCATAAAAAATCAAAAAATGGGAAAAGTGACTTAAAAAATATTTAATTTTTGGAGAGAGTTATGGGTCTGAATTTGACCAGCATGATTTTAGGAGTGCTTTTGGCTGAAAAACGTGTCATATGGGCAGCCCATTTGATGGGAATAACTCCCCACCAAACTAGGGCGCATTTGCTAGAATAGAGGCCCACACGTGGGGCAGAATTGCAGCATATTTTAAGGCCGGGTTAGGGCTGCGTTATTGCAGCTGTTAAGAAGGAAGGTGCAGCCCCAATCTTTCCCTCAAATCGTGCCACCACTCCCCCATCTCCTCCACTTAGCATGGGCGCACTCCCTCATGGTTGCTGTATATATTGAAGTGCTTTCTCCATTGTAGATGGAGGGGAGTTGGATAGCAAGGAACTTATCATTGTAATACTTTTGGCATTCTTGATTAATAAAAGGCTTTGGAGGTCACTTATGGTGTTGGGCTTTGTGAGTGGATGAATGTCTTTTTTTTTCTCAAATGAGGTAACTTGTATTGATGCATTTTGTTTCTTTAAGATCAAGTATAGCTTAGGGAAAGATCAGTATTGGTTTATGAGGAAAGTTTGAGTAATTTGTTTATTGCTTAGTCTTTCATTTTACGCTTTAGTAGAGATCAGATTTAAATATATCATTTGTTTATGAATATTTTCTTCAAATTTCTACTATGTGTTTTATCTACATTTGATCTTTTTTGTTGCAAGTTGTGGTGTTTTTATAGGTTGTCTCAGGCGGATAGGTTGGAGAACTTGTTTGTGTCTTCTATTTATCTAATCTTTCATGCAGATACAGTCCCTCAGCTCACCACCGGAAAGGATCTCCAAAGTTTCGGTTTTATTCAACAAAAAATTGCTCCATCTCTCTCTCCCTTCTATTTCAAAAAAGTTTGTTCTGGTTACTGGTTACATAAGAAGAGTATTTTCTGATTTATATACCATTGTTAGCATTTTAAGTAGATCAGAATTTACTTTCTGAAAAATCTAGTCTAGTGGTTTGTTAGAGCTCTTATTTTTTGACAGATTAGATCTTTACTTCTTTCAAAACTTGCAAAAAATTGTTAAATTTTCAAAGTTTTGTTGAGTAGTGTTAGTTCTGATTTTAAAGTATATCTGGCTGTTAATTAGAGCTTGTATTTTGCAACTCATAAAGCTTGCAAAGATCCCAAGTAAACAAGCCTCACTGCTTGTCTTACTTGGTTATTTTCCTGCATTTTTACTTGGATTTTCACTTATTGGGTTTTTTAGGAGGTGTTCCAAAGACACTCTTAAAGTGTTTTTGAGCATCTTATACTAATAATTGCTTGCTGGTTTGCAGCAAAGGACGAACAGGTAGGAGGAGGTGCTACCGAAATTTCAAGGATCCGGGCAATCCAGAAGACCAAATTTGAAAATTTGTAAAACCGGTTATTTTTCATTGAAAACATTGTAAGCCGCCAAGTCACTTTAAGTAGACTGGGGAACTTCTCTGATCATTGTAACGATTATTAAACGAGAGCAAGTGGGCTAGCCAACGCCCATACCCCATCCCCCAGGGGTGGCCTGTGTCGTCTCTTTTCATGGTGTGATTTTTTTTAGAGTAGTTTACTTCTTTTATTTTCGGCATTTAATAAAATTAACTAGGGTTAAAATCAACTTTGTTGGTCCGTTCCACTGGCGGGCCACAAGTTCACTCAAAACGTAGCTTTACCATTTTTTTACAAACTCAAAACGCTCCCCTTGCTTTCCCGAAGTAGGGTTTCTGTACAAGGGCTTGCCCTAGTACGTGCCTGAAAAGCGACTCCTGGGGTTTAAAAAAGATAAAATTTTGGTTCATAAATTTTTTTGAAAAAATACCAAGGTCTTCTCCCGTATGCTCTGTGGCCGACTTGCAGTTCAGTCTGATTCAGTTGGTACACATCAGAAAGGGGGAGATGACTAGTAATAGGAGCTAACACCACCCCAAATAAAAAACCCTTTATGTGAAAATCCGTCACATCACGAACATTTTGCCGTCGTGGGGAAATTTCTCAGAAGGCTTGTGACAAAACTGAGTAGTGATCTCATGGAAACCGTTAGGCTTGCCCTCGTTGGTACAGCATCTGAACACCTCCTCGAGACTCCAATTCAGCCCAAGCCTGAGAGGGAAGCCACGCTTCAAAGTTCCGGACATGTTCCCCCGTACCTTGCGTATATTGGGAACCCACCTGCCATAATAAAATGATCACTTTCACATTAATTTTAAAATAAACCAAGAACACTCGCACAACATCTACTTTTTTTGCTCAAGCATTTGTTTTTTTTGACTCCATTATAAGGCACTGGTCTATGTTAATGTTATTTCATATTATCGACAAATGTGCAAATGAATGATGATTATAGTGAATGGGAGTAAATGATGAATGATTGTTTTATTTCACAAAAATATATGCTGCTTTGTCTTGGTTAAGAAAAATATTTTTCTAACTCCTAGATTAGACGCCTTAGTTTTCTTTTCATTTTTAGGGTCCACCCCCCTTGGCTTCGCTAGGAAAGCCTAGACAGAGGAGTCGAGTCCCAAGTGACAGCACTTGACTCTGGCTTGCCCCCAAGGCCGCACCAGCAGCTTGAAGACTTCTGCTGCGTTTTCCCCAGGTGTGGAACTAGGCGGCAACAGGCCCATTTTTTATTTTTTCTTCACATGACCATGCCATGCGGGGTTTGTAATAAAATGTGCTAGCATGGTATTTTATGTAAAGGACTTGGCTTCCTAGGACTTGTCGATCAAGTCGGGTATTCCAAGGAGTTTTTTCACTTACGAATTATGTATTGCATCTTTCCATAAGAGTTTTTTCACGTACGAATTATGTCTTGCATCTTTGCATAACATAATTTTTGAGTTTTTCTCTTGCTCCTCCAAAGTTGGAATGCCTGTTGAGGTGGATAGGCCTTTGGGGTTATTAAAGTCCATGGGTCAATGTATATGAACATGCTAGACATTAATTTTGAGTCGTATGGACATGTGCTAGGTCCCCCTAGATTTTTTTTATAATTCTGAGAAAAAAAATAAAATTTCCTATAAAATTAAGCCATTTTTTAATGGTTTAATTAAAAAAATTAAAAATGTTGTAAAAGTGTGGTATAGGGGTCTTTTCTGCCATGGGGGTGCTCATTTTCAAGCTCAGAGCACCCACTATACCCAAAAACCCACTTTCCTAAGTGGTTAAGTGTTTTATTTTTAACTTTTCCCCCAAAAGGTCAAAAAGTGAGAAAAAATGCCAAAAAAGTGAAAATGTCAAAAAAATCAATTCCTATTTTGATGGGATTTGTAAGAGGTTGAAGTCAGAATTTTGTAAGAAATGTAAGAGATGAATTTTGTCAAGTTTGTGAGCAGCTAAACTTAAGGAATCATGTCTCCACAAAGAGGGGGATGCATTCCTCTAAAGGGGGGCACATTCCACCAAAAGAGGGCGCATTCCATAGCAGCCATGAAGCTGATTTGTGGCAGCCATGCAGATGATTTTATGGCAGCATTTAAGCTGATTTTGGGGCAGCCAAATAATAGGGATGCATCCCATAATTTTGGGAAGCAATCCCTCCATCAAGGGAATGCACCCTCCTCTCTCATTTTTCTTATTTAACCAAGACTCTCTCCTCATTGTTCTCTAGTTGGATTTTTGAGATTGAGAGCTTTCTATTGTAATTGTTATTTTGTTTATGAGAATAAAAAATACTTTGGAGGTCAAGCTTGGTGTAGTCCTTTGATGAGTGGATGTATGTCATGATCTTCATTGAGGTAACATGTATTTGAGCCTATGTTTTAAAAATCAGTGAAATCAGAATCGGAATCGGTATCGAATCGGCCGGTTCGGTATCGAACCGGTCCGGTCGAATCGGCCGGTTCGGTATCGAACAGGTCCGGTCCACCGATTTTTGACAAAAATCGGCAGGTTTTTGGTGTGGGCCCGTGGGCCATTAAAAAATGGTTTTTTTAATTTTTAACCTATATCCCCATGGTGCAGTAGTACTTGGTGATATTAATGGTAATGTGACATTCTCCTTATCTTTTATTTTCCATCCTTTTACTTAAATTTTTAACATTACCATTAATTGTTTTAGGATGTTTGAGAGTGGTTCCAGCCTCATCGGACTTCATATGCAAAAAGTAGATTTTTAGATCCCATTCAAAATTCAACAGACTTAATAGTTTTCAGGATTTTAGGATTGCAAGGTTCCCACCAGATTCTATCATGTATGAGGGTATGGAACTGGCATTTAATCAAGTACATCAACCACTATATGTACCTTGATGTTGGTGGTGTTGATTGTTGAATTCCTCTGTCACATTGCTCTCTTAAATAGATAAACTCAACAAGAGGGGGGCGCATTCTCCAAGAGAGGAGCGCATGGGTGAAGTGGGAGTTAACTTGAAGTTGTTGAATTGATTGCGGGCTGATTGAATCACCCTCCAATGAGGATTCCGCCACCTCAAGAGAGGTAGGTGCATCCTACCTTGGTAGTATCACACTCAATGCGTAGTTGCCACATGGAAAAGATGCCCACGTGAGAGAGGAGCGCTTCTCTAAATGATATATTTGCTCAACCTTATGATTTGACATTTACAACACATGCCTTTAGCTATTTCAAGGCCTTGCAAGAGTGCTTCATACTCAGCAACATTGTTTGAAGCATCAAACTCAAATCTGAAAGCAAAGTTAAAAGTTTGCTGAGATGGAGAGGTAATGACAATTCCAACCCCTTTGCCCGATCTAGAAAAAGCACCATCAAAACTCATTTTCCACACTCCGTTAATTCTGTCATCAATGATTTTCTCTTTAATAGGAGCCAATGTGTTTGCAAAAATAGAATAATTACCAAAACTATCTGACTCGTGAACATATTTGTTATCTAACACGTTGGGGTCTTTGACATGGAACTTTCTTTCCTTCTCCCTATACAACCTAACATGAGCATCTTCATTAGCTGGAATCATGACATAGGTCCAATCCATCTGGATGCAACCACCAAGGGAGGCAACCCACTTCCTAGACAATAACATGCCCCATGTGCTTGGGACATCAATCACCACAACATCCATAGTTAAATTAATGTCCGGATAGGATGCTAACTTAAAAGGTAAGTTCAAGATTATGCCCATGACATCAATTTATCTGGAATCCATTGCACATACATTCTAATATGGTCTTGTGACTTGCAGGTTCAATTGTTCCATGACTTTTCTGGTCATGATGTTGGATGCGGCACCTGAATCTAGCATGCAATTATGGAGCAACATGTTGTTGACCACTAAAGATACATAGAAAGGAGGATGATCTTCTTTTCGAGGATCCATGCTATGCAATATGACAGGAAGGTCTTCGTTAACTTTCTTGGGAACATCAGGAATGACCTGTGTACCTCATTAGGTTTTTCTTGAATTTTATCTTTAGTCTTTTCTGGGACCTTTTCTTTAGGTTTTTCACATACAATTTCCATGGGCTCATCAATAACACTTTCACTAGATGCTTCTAATGATTTTATCAAACTATCCCTTTGAGCTTTAAGCTTAAGGATTTCAATAACAGGAACAGGCATTTTAGCACCAGCCAGCCAACTAATCACATCATTATTTAAATCTGGGGGAGAAGGATGAGTTACCTTAGGAAGATGCATATCCGACTTGATAGGGATGGTAGTCTTTCTTCTCTGATAAGTGAAGCCTTTGAACTTCGCCAACTCTCTGATTTCTTCAAGGGTAGGTTTCTCTCCATAAATCTTGGTAACATTGTCCTTTTCTTGTGCCATTTCCTTAGCTTGTTTCCAAATTTCTCTTGGCACAGTGTGAATTTTTCCAACATTGTTGATATACTCAAGTTGATTTGAATACCCAACAAAGTTGTTAGTTTCAGGAGGACCCTGTTCATTTATGTAGTTGAACTTAGGACACGTTGTTTCATCGTGAATTCATTACAAGCCCTATAGAAAGGAGGCACCTCCTCCATGACCATGTTGGTTGACTAAAGTTGATTAGGGATCCTCTAATTGTTGGATGGATACTTTGGCTTCCCTTCATTATTTTGTCTAGGAGGATACCTATTTGAAGGAATGTGAGACTTTTCTCTTTCCATAGCAATAAGTCTGTTTTGCATGGAATCGTGTTGGGTGGCATTATTGGCTTCCAGAGCCTTGATCACATCTGTCAATTCTCTTAAAGGATCTTTTGCTAGGTCCTTGCTATCTGTTGATGCTGACTTATCTTTGTTGTCTGACTATTTTGATGAAGTACCTCTGGTAAAACCTGGAAGATTGGACTTTCCGGATGATTGCATGTTCTTATCAATCTTTTCAGCTATAACTTGGGCTTTCTTAAGATTAGCAGGTTCTTCATCCCTAAGTTGATATCTCATCTCTCCATTGAAAGACTTGATGTAATGTATGAGGATTGAGCCATCAGGAGGCTTAATCTCGGCATGTAGGCTGGAGACGAGATTGTTGAATCTTTTGTTGAACTCTTCCATAGTCTCATTCTCATTCTTCTTCATGTTGTTTAAGGATGCTAACAGGTACCTATCTTCTTTCTTATCTCCCCATTTGGTTAAGAAACCCTTTTCAAATTCTTTAAAAGTCTTGTAGTTGTCGCCATCTAAGTCTGAAAACCAGTCAAAGACATCTTCTTCTAAGGATAGCGCAAACAGCTTCATCTGCACATCCTCATATTTAGCATTAAGGCACCATTTATTATAGCATTGTGAAAAAAGTTTCAGATGTGCCTTGGCACTTATTGCATTATTTCCTTGAAATGAAGGCAATTTTTCAATTTCCTTCTCAGTTACAACATGAGGGTACTCTACGATTGCAGTAAAGTCTAAGGGGATGAAAAAATCACCCATGTCTTCTTGTGAATTAAACTCTTGAAAAAGATGGTGAATATCTAAAATTGACTCAAGTCTAGGATTTTCGAGTATTCTCCGAGAGTTTTGCTTATTCAATCTTCTTCTATATACCTTTTCAGGTTCAGGAATAATATTGAATAATCCTTCTGAATTTCTTCTTGTTGAATACCTCGTTGAATTCTTTAAAAGTGGAGTCGCCAGATGGACCGAGTAAATTTTAAATGTTCACAGGATACATCAAACAAAGTAAAAAGCAAAAAGAAATAAAAGTCGTGACCCAGGAATAGAAAGGTTTATCCCCGTCAACGGCGCCAAAATGTTGCCGCCTAATACACACATGGGGGGGAATGCGGCAGGAAACCTTCAATCCTCTCTGTGTGTCCTTGGGGGCAAGTGAGAGTCAAGTGTTGTCACCTAATTACTTGAATCCTCCGTCTAGGCGTACTCCTAGCGAAGCCAAGGGGGGTGGTCCCTATGAAAATAAACTAAGGTTCTTAAACTAAAACACAAGTGAAAAATTCTATTCTAGGAGTTAAGATAATGAGATGGAAAATAACCCAACAAAGCATCATTTGCAAATATTTAGATTAAATCATTCAAAACTACACATGATTGATACAGATGCATTCACAACATTTTATAAATTGATTTAAGCATAAAAGAAATAAATGACCAGTGCCGAGAACGAGTGCGGTTTGCTGCTGTGTAGGGTTGTGAAAGTATTGCAAAAGGCTTGTTGGTTTATTTTAAAATTATTAGATGAGTATTAGAGGAATGGGTAAAATTCTTGGTTTGGCCCAACCAAATCTAACTTCTTGGACTGAGTTCTATAGCGGCTTAACCAAGTGTCCAACCAGGAGAGGATGAACCTCATTAAAGTAGCCTGCTGACTCTACAGCATACATCCATGCAATCTTCCGAATCCGCAAAGGTAAATTAGTTTGGATTTTCCTATTAAAGCTAGTTACTCTACGTCCTTTTTTGATTGAGCCAATCTATCCAGTCTAAGCTGCAGTGGTCAAGAGCATACTTCAGATTTCGAGTGTTGGTTTGTTTTATTAAAACAAGACAGATTTTCTACTCGATTAAATCTACTTCCAAGAATCTCTTTTCAGGCCAAATTCCAGTACTTGAGCAAGCTCTTTCTGTGGCACCGTACTTCGAGAAGGCAAAGATAAAATTACTATGAAAAGCGGGAAATTGTTAAAAAGGTGAGAAAAGCTAGTCCTGAGAACTCTTGTTGTCCGCCATGAAAACGGATCCAACAAGTTAAATTTTAAATCTAAGTTGATTGTAATTAATTTGGAACAAACTGAAAATAAATGTGAGGTCCTGAGAACAATTGTAATCCGCTTTTGAAACAGACAAGGCTAATTTTACTTTGTTCGTTTTATTAGAAAACAAAAATTAAAATCTAAACTAGCAAAGAACAAAAAAAAATGAGACGACACAGATCCCCCCTAGGGGATGGGGTGTGGGCGTTGGGTAGCACACCTTCTCTCATTTAAATTATTTTATAATGCTCTTTTAGAAATACTTGTAGTCCCTTGAAGATTTGGGAGTAACAAGTTTACAATAAATTCGGAAAGAAAGACTTGGATGAAGAGAGAGTTTCCCAGAATGTTCGAGATGACCTCAGAAGCCTCCAGATCCCAGTTTTTGATCGCTTTATTGTTCAAAACCTGCTAAAACAAATAAAAACCAGCAAGCTTATTAAAATCAAATATGGCCCAAAAACACCTTAAGAGTGTTCTTGGTATTATTGAAATATTAGCTACAAAAATCTCTAAGTAAACTAGTGAAAGAAAACGAGCTAGAAAGTTCATTTCTTGGGATCTTTGCTTGCTCCTTCAGGGCAGCAAATGTAAGGCTCTTCAATCAGCCAAATACAATCTTTAAACCATCGGCAGATTATCCTAAACAAGACTTTATATTTTTACGAGAATGAACTTTGTAAAGGAAAATCTATTTTACTAGATCTAAATAAAAGATTTATGAACTTTGAACTTTAAGATCTAATAAAAAAAAGGAAAATCAGATCTACTTTAAATGCTACAATAATTTATAGATATGAAAGTAAAACACCCAAGTAACCAAAATAGAGTTGTAAATTTGAGGTAGAAGGATAGAGCCCAAAGAATGGAAAGGAAGTTGGGCGAATGGAGTCTTCTTTGTAGTGGGATTGAGAGGGACTAGGATCCTTTTCGAAAGTGCTTAAGAGGTAGCAATGCTAGCATGCTTGCTACAATCCTTTAGCTTAGATATCCTGTAAACATTCACAACAACTTGCACAAGAGAATCAAACTATTGAGGCTTCACCACATAAAAGACTTATAATGAAATGCTCATTCAAACAAGAATTTACAAATTTTAAGGATTTATATATGGCTATCCAATAAGAAACAAATTATAAAATGTTGTTTCTTACCCTACTGGAATGTATATTCCCTTCAAAAGTCGATAAATTCCAACAATGAACAAAGTTGCGAAAAAGATACAGTTTACCTCAATGATTCAGAGCTTCAGACATCCACACAATGGACAATAACACAATGCACAAGCCTCCAAAGCCTTTCTTCTTTATTCCAATTCAAAAAATATTACAAATAGATTCAGAGGTTTGACCTTCCCCTCTGAAATAATGGACCAAAGCTCTATTTATATAGCAAATTACAATGCAGAGGGGGCGTCAATCCCATGAGAGGGGCGAATTGGCTTGATCAAAAGTCAAACTGAACTTGAATGACGTTGATTGGTAGCCAATCCAAGAGACCTGTGCCACCTCTCCATGAGGTAGGCGCACTCTACATTGGAAACATCACAACCAAATCGGGAGCTTCCATGTAGGAGCCGCCAACATGATGGAGAGGACGCACATGCGATGAGGCAGTTGACGTGAGGTGCCAAGCCTTGGTTTTAGTGTTTGGCATATGATTGGAAGCCGAGCTAAGGTACTTGTGCCACCTCTTCATGAGGTAGGCACACTCCATATTGGAAAAATCATAACCAGTCGTGAGTCGTTGTGTGGATGACGTCCACGTGAGGATGGAGGGCGAATTTCTTATCTTTACAAACTTTGGATATAAAATATTTGCCCACCACATGACTTATAACATAATGCTTTAACCTTTTCACTTAGTTTCCCACCATGTGATATAATGCCAAGTCATTTGGCATGTGTTCAATTCATTTTTCTTATTATTTTATTTTTTGATAATGGTGCAATTTGTAGCACCATTAGCATTAAAATGCCAATTTGTAGCCTTGATAAGCAAAAATGCTCCACGAGATGATTTGATCACCTGAAACGTAGGAATACCGGGTATCAGGATAAATAGGATGCTCTAAGCGTGAAAACAAGCATCCCTGCGCCAAATTCCACCTCCGGATCACACTTTTATCACCATTTGAAATTTTCCATTTAAACCATTAAAAATGGCTTAATAATGCGGAAAAAAAATATTTTTGTTGGAACTGACTCAAACTCCTGGGGGACCTAGTGACTAAACGACTTTATTTTAGTGTCTAGCATGTTTATATATGTTACAAAATGGACTCTAATAATCCCCCAAGGCCTAACCACCACTTTGGGCATTCCAGCTTTGGAGGTGTAGGAGAAAAACTCATCGATTATACTCAGCTAAAGGAAAAGCATAATTGACAAGGGAAAAAACTCCTTGGAATACCTTCTTTCGTTGTTAAGTCCTAGGGAACCGAGTCACTCAAAGACCACCATGTTAGCACACTTTATTACAAACACCGTGGGGCATTTTCATGCATTACAAAATATTAAAAAGGGGCCCCTGAAAAGGCCTGATTTGGAACTTTTGAACTCTGATAAGCACAAATAATTTGTGCAACATTAGCAACTCTCTAAACTGCAACTCAGTTGGTAACACCGCCCACGTGAGAGAGGGTGCACATGTGATTGAGGAGGTTCACATTAAATTCAAGGTGTTGATTGAATGTTGAGTGGAAGCCAATTTTAAGGGAGTGCGCCACCTCTCCATGAGGTAGGCGCCCCCTCCTTGGAGTTATCACAATAAGTCAGCAATCTCCATGTCATGATGACGCCCCAGTGAGGGATGGGCACATCCTTTGATTCTATTATCACATGTTTGATATTTTATTTTAACCAAACTCCAACACTCTAGTAAGGAACCCATTCGACCATCATAAGAGACATGATGCCAACTCATTTGGCACATGTTTAATTCATTTTTTATTATTTTATTTTTTTGATATTTGGTGCATTTTGTTGCATTGTTAGCATTAAAATGCCATTTTGTTACATTGTTAGCTTTAAAATGCCATTTTGTAGGTCTGATAAGAAAAAATGCTCCACGGGATGATTTAATCACCCGAAACATAGGAAGACTGGGTCCTATGGTAAAGACGCTGCTCTGAGCGTGAAAATGAGCATCCCTGCGCCAAATTCCTCCTATGGATCACACTTTTATCACCATTTGAAATTTTCCATTTAAACCATTAAAAAATGGCTTAATATTGTAGAAAAAATTATTTTTCTCGAAACTGACTCAAACTCCCGGGGGACCAACTACATGACCATACGATTTTATTTTAGTGTCTAACATGTTTATATATATTGAAAAATGGACTCTAATAGCTCCCCAAGGCCTAGCCACCAATTTGGGCATTCCAGCTTTGGAGGTGTAGGAGAAAAACTCATCGATTATACTTGGCTAATGGCAAAGCATAATTGAAAAGGGAAAAAACTCTTTGGAATACCTTCTTTGGTTGTCAAGTCCTACGGAACCGAGTCACTCAAAGACCACCATGCTAGCACACTTGATTACAAACCCCGTGGGGCATAGTTATGTATTACAAAATTGAAAAAGGGACCCTGAAAAGGACTAATTTGGAACTTCTGAACACTGAAAAGCACAAGTAATTGTGCAACATTGGCGGATCTCTGGAAGTCCAACTGAAGTGCAACTCAGTTGGTAACATTGCCCATCTTAAGAGATCCTATGCCAACTCATTTTACACATGTCCATTAGCTTTTTTCAATATATATATATATATTTTTATTTTGGGTCATTTTGTTGCATCATTAGCATTTCTCTGCCATTTTTTCGCTCCAATAAGAAAAAATCCTCTAAGTGATGGTTTAATCACTCGGAACATAGGAAAAGTTGGCTCCAGGGTAAAGAGGATGCTCTGAGTGTGAAAACGAGCATCCCTGTGCCAAATTCTATCGTTGGATCACACTTTTATTACAATTTGAAATTTTCCAATTAAAAAATTGTCTAAGTTTGCGGAAAAAAAAATATTTTTCTCGAAATTGACTTAAACTCCTAGGGGACCTAGCACGTGTCCATACGAACCATTATTGATGGCTAGCATGTAAAAATACATAGACACATGAACTTTAATAACCCCCCAAGTCCTAACCACCAACTTGAGCATTTCGCCTTTGGAGGTGTAGGAGAAAAAACTTGAAAATTATACTCGACTATAGGAAAAGCATAATTAACAAGGGAACAAACTTCTTGGAATACCCAGATTAGTTGCCAAGTCTTAGGAATCCAAGTCCTTTACAAGACCACCATGCTAGCACACTTTATTACAAACCCCGTGGCGCATGAACATGAGAAAAAAGTAATAAGGGGCCTCTGAAAAGGCCTGATTTGAACTTCTGAACCCTGACATGCACAAGTACTTGTGCAAACTTTCACGACTCTCTGCAAGTCCAACTCTGTACAACTTAGTTGGTAACTGTTATCACACAACTTGTAGTTGTCTCTAAAGGTATCATATTCAGGACGGTAGAGGTGTAGACAACTACAGAGATAACCCAAGAGATGTCACGGTTCCCAATGCAAGCTAGGTGTCACGTCAATCGAGGCACTCTTCACTTTAGATCAAGCTTAAGCAAGACCAAGGGGGAGACCCTAGATTAGCCAATGAAGGCTAGCAAACTCAATCTAGACCTCCTAGGGAAATGTGATGATGAAAGAGTAGGAGACCAAGATGAAACAAGATCTAGCTCTATGATGAATAAGTTGACTCAAAGAGTTAGGATTTGGTTGAAGAAGCTTAAGAGATGGAAAATGGTTCAACCAATGAGAGATAAAGCTCACTTATGGAGTTGTATTAGTATATCTAGATAGATCTAGTACCAAAATTAAAGATCCAAGTGGTGCCCACCCTTAAAATGTGGAAAATGGTCCAAATGAGGCCCATAGGGTCAAAATCAAAGTGAGATGGCACTAGGGGGATTGCTATGATATGGATCTATGGATTTGAGAAGGAATGAGCAATACCCACGAATGGGATCTAGCAAATGGCCACCTACCCAAGGAGTGCGACTTGCCTCAAGGAGGACTAGTGCCTTTAGATCAAGGGGCAAATGGAGTCGGATGTCCACCAAATTATAGATCGGGATAGTTGAAATGATTATTAAGGTAGGTTTTAATTATTAAGCCCAAGCCATGTCTAGATCTCCATAGATCTAAAAAAATAAAAAATAAAAAGGGTTTTTAATTTTAAGGGTTTGATGACCAATATGATAGAAGACAAGCGAAATGGATACGTACCTTATAGATCTTACCTCAAAAGGTTGCGGCTACCTTGCACATAGATGATCCTTGCATTTAGTTACAATTCCAAGCTAGATCCAAGTTATTCCAAGCATAAACGACCAATCCCTAGGAGGAAAAACATCCCATTCAACCTGTCAATCAAACTACAATAAGTTCGATTTGATCCACAAACCAATGAGATCTAAGCATGTCATATCAAAAGAGCAATCAATGGACAAAGCACAATTGAAAAACTCCTTCAAGGTGAAGACATCTTGCCCAAGGGGGATGCGAGCAACCCCAATAATCTTCCCTTCAAGCAATTCACACTCCTTGCTTCAATCAATTCGGCCTCCCTTGGTAGCTGTCGAAATCATTTGTAAAAAACCAAGATGTCTAAAGCAATAGATGTATAATCATGTACAAGAGCATCCCAATCAAAGCCAAGAAGTAGATATGCAAAAATAGTATTTTATTCCATGTTTTCCAAAGCCCAAAGGTGCCTTTACAATGAGGGGTTCTCTTCCTTTTATAGGAGAGAGAGATCAAAACCCTAAACCACTTTTGAAAACTAGTGGTTGAGATCAAAAGATCTAACAATATAATCAATGGCTAAGATGATCCAATACATAATAAGATATGGATCACTCACTAAAGGGATGACGTCATGGCTAAAAGTCCCCCAGGGAGGATGGCGCACTCCATGGGGGTGGCTAATAACATGAGAGCCACAACATAATGACAAGGACAAGTGACTAGTAGCACATGGTGGGGCTAGGACGTATTATTCCCCTTCACTAGCATGACCCCATGGCACAATAACATAACATATGACTCAATGGCATGTCCAAGTACACAAATGATCAAATCCTCTCACCATCATCAGAGAGAAGAATGCAATAAAAGACCTCCTGTAGCCCATGTGGGACCCACTAACTGCTGTAAACTGATCTGGAAGGAGTGGGATACACCATGGATGTCCTCTGACCAGACCAAGTGCCAAACACTTGCCTCAATTGCCCAAATCGAATTCCTCTATGACCTTTTTATTCCTTTTTTTATCCTCCTGAAAAACCATGAAACTGCCCGAAACTGACTTTCAGTTGCTTGCGCTGTCAAACTGACTGTGCCATCATGTCCGGAAGGGGGGTAATATGGAAAAAAGAAGTGGCTGGACCACACCCTTCCTCTGTAGTGCGCTAGGCAACGACTAGCATCCAATGATCTAGCCGGACAGGCCACATCAGCATGGCCAAACTGGTCAACAGGTGGAAAAATGCTCCAATCATGCCAGGGAGTGCCTGAAACTGAAAGATAAGTCACTCGATGGATTCAGAAGACCCAAATCCAATAGAGATGAGTACTCATACACCTCATGATAACCTGTAGGATCATCTGTAGGGTCCACCATACCCGGACAAGTAAAAATATGGTGATCTGGAAATAGTAATAATCATAACAAACTGCATCAATCATCATCTGAAGTCTGTGCCCAACATATGAAATCATCAATAGGTATATATAGGACCATAGATCAACATCATACAACATAAGTGGTCCATCTCATCATGGATCCCAAGGTTGACCTTGGTCAAACTATGTTTGACTGGTCAAACTGATCAAAATATGACTATGGCCAAGAAGGCCATGCTACTGCAAGTGCAAATAGTTAAGACATGCTCTCTAGATCATTTTCACAGCGAGACTTAGAAACATTAGTCATTATTTCATCGACAGTTAATAAATAATAGTATGTTATTTAATAATTTACCTCCAAAAAGAACCTCAAGAATATACTCGCTTGCAAACATGATCAATTTGCTAGCAGAGGGTGAAGGCTAGGCCAAAAGGGTGTGACTTGACTGACTGGACATAGTGATACTTTGGATAAGGGAAAATAAGTTACACACTTAAGTATGTGTTGGACAAAGATACACAAGGAATGGCGGTGTCTCACAAATGGATGAGTTGTTTAGAGAGGTGCTTATTCAACCTTGGCAAAATGTCTACTACTAGAACCATTACTGGAGGTTCTAGGGGACACTTTGATTTAGTTGTCCCTTACTCCATCTCAAATCATAACCCGTAGGCTCAATGAGGTATGCTTCCATTAAGGTCGGCAGTCTTTGGATTTAGCACTCATTTAACCACTGCTTTATTTGGACCTTTCAATTTCATTTGACTTTGGCCAGCAATCTTTAGATTTAGCATACATTTATCCATTGTTTTTTAGGCCTTTATGACCCCTTTGGGATTTTGCATTTGCTTATAACCACAACTAATCGCAGCTTGCATCTGGGGTACATTTACATTTCCAAACATTTCATTTCATAGCCCCTTTCATTGGGCTTCCAATAGATATAACAATAGTTTCTAAGGTAGTACAATTTGCTTCAGGTTTTAGCCAACAACAACTCAAGCAACTAGGGGGAATTCCGCACAAAACCACACATCGAGGCAACCGACTAGAATGATAACGGCATACAATCCAACTCACCAAAGGCAATTTTTGTTTCCAACTCAGAGTCGAGACACAATACTAACATGGATGCAGGTCCAACACAGAGGCAAGAGCGGGGAGGTCCTCCATATCACAAGTCAAGGAGTAAGTCAGGGTGAAGATCCAAAAATAGGGGAAGGATAAATGGATGGATGGAGACAATTGGAAATGGTGCTTAAGCTAGAAAGTCAAAGAGATAATAATGATCATGTCCACATTCCTAGGAAGGTAAAGACCAACGAGTATAAAACAAGAGTTTCCCAATGTCAGTAATACAACCATGTATATAATCCATAACAACCAATTTCATTTTAAACATGTACACTGCTAGATCATAAGTACTATATGCCAAGTCAGTGCTATCTGTTGTCCGCCAGATTGCACACCAGCAGTAGAAATCTTTCGAAAGCTGTCTCTTCATTACAAGTGAGAGAGGTGTGGCCTTGGGGGCAAGCAATGAGCCAGGTACTGTCACCTGAATCCCAGCTCCTCCGTTTAGGCTAACTCCTAACGAAGCCAAGGGGGGTAGTCCCTAAAAAAGAGTTGTCTAAGGCTCTTGTGTGTTTAAAATGTTTCTTAGTGTTGTGATGTGGATGGGTGTTGTTTAGGAGTTTTGAAAGTGAGAGACACAATAATGCTTTAAGTAAAACCAAGATAACGCAATCCACGTTGCAAGAGAAGATAAGAGATACACTGAATTAGATATAAATCACTCTTTATACGAAAATTAACACGAGTACTCCAAATTGATAATAAGCAAAATAAAATATGTGATTAAGGACCAGTGCCTTATGGAGTCAAAAATGTATAAGTGATTGAAATGTTCGATACAAGTGTTTCGAGAGAGAAAAGTTCGTGAGATTGTTTTGCAGCTTATCTTAGTAAATTAAAGATTTTAGTGGTCTTGATTATTAAGGCTAAAACCAAGGGTATTCAAGAAGTGGAACCTTAACCGAGAAAAACACTGGTAACCTTTAGATGATAGGTTGGGAGCACCCAGATTCAGAGAACAAGTGTTCTTACGGCTTGACCACCCTCGAGTCTGACAGTGGATTCCCGGCACCACCTATTTCAGTCAGTACTCAGTGATTTTGTCTTGGTTGGGGTTTTGGGTAAAGTTTTAATTAATGTTATCACTTATGAAATTAACAAGTCTTCCACCTTTCTGAGTACTAGCCCAACCGTTTCCGGTTGGCAGAGCATACGGGTGTAGGACAAAGACCAAGATAAATTAATTAAAAGGGAAGTATGGGTTGAAAAGTTTTATTATTAGAGCACTTTGTTCAACTCTCCGACAGAGAGCGCTCTTGACTTGATCTTATGACCACAGTTCAAGAGACTTGCTAATTTAAAATGCCTAATGTAGGGAAAGATGCAAGACTAATAAAGCTCTCCGATAGAGAGTGCTCTTGACTTGGATTTGGCCAAGTTCAAGAGACTTTAGTTTGTTTTAAGAAAGCCAAAAGTAGTTGTAAAAGCAAGATATTTCAACTTTAAAATGCTTGAATCATGTGATAGATTGGAAAGATATGAAATATTGCTAATATGCTACTCGCCAAATAAAATAAAATAAACTGGAAAATCTAGTGTTCTACCAAACAAATCCTAATCTAAAGGTGGGATCAACCTCCGAACAAGGTCAACCACTAGAAGCCACCAGTCTTGGAAACCTTCCAGCTAGCTGGATGTCCACAAGAAGCTGATGGGGAAGCGAGAAGCTACCACAAAGTTATGTGGTCTTTGGGATGCAATCCCAAAGTTAGCCTACTCTAGTCAAGGCTTGGAAGAGAAGCGACAAGATGAAAACTAAAATACTAAACAGAAAATAAAGTCTAATCTACCCAAGAATCTCTTTCAGGTCAAAGACCGTACTCGGGAGAGCATGGGGGTAAGTAAATTGGAAATATAAAAAGAAAAACAACTCTCCGATGGAGAGCAGTCTTGATCCACTATTGGTGAGGTTCAAGAGATTTCTACTTTAAACAGTTTATTGAAATGGAAACTAGTCTAAGAGCATATCAAAGATCTAAGCTAGAAACTCAAACCAATCAAAGAAGACTACAAGGCTTCCCCAAATGTGGGAAGTAAATGTGGGGGCTTAAAAACCCCACTTGCAACTTTATTATGAGAGTACAAATGCCTTTGGGAATGAAACCCTTGTAAGGACTTTGAGAGAAATAACTTGGAAAATACTTGAAACAAGCTCTTTAAGAGCTATTACAAAGGATAAATAATGATTTCTTGGTTTGGATCATTCTTTTGGTTTCGTGATAATCTTCTTGGTCTAAACCTTTTTCTCTTCTACTTGCTTCAAAGAATTCTTGAGTTTCTCTTTCTCAAAAGCCTATCACAATGGTGAACTCAATAAACCATTAGCACTAGTCAAAATAAAGCAAATTTGGAAACTAACAAGCCTAAAAACCAAATATGAGATCTAAAGCTATATGCATGAAACTAGATGGCTTGAAATACAATGCAAGTTTAATCTTTTAATGAGATCTAATGATGCAAACGAAACTACCAAATAACAAAGTGTAAGATCTAAACTAGTAACAATGCAAATGCAAAACTAACTATGATAAGAAAGAAACTAGATCCTAACTATGTAAATGCAAAGTATGAGATCTAAGACTAATGCTTCAAAGAGATGCAACTAACTATTAAAACTTAACAAAACTTAATGTTTTTATGTGTTTTTTTTTTAAGGGGCTTTCAAGGAGGGATGAAAGGAGGGCTTTGGAGCAACCAAAGACCAAAACGAAAGGCAAGAAAAGGTCAAAAAACAAGGGTGGACGAGAGGAAGAAAGGTGAGGCAAAACGAATGGAGAGAAGGGTAGGGGAGTGGGACGAGAGCAAGGTGAAGGCTTAAGATCTAGGAGACAGGACCTAAGATGAGAGGAGGAACTAGAAGGGGGGACGAGAGCAAAAAGAGAGGGCAAAAATGAACGGGAGAGGGAAGCTCAAAGAGATAGGACGAATGGAGAAGAAGAAAAGATGGATGGTAGGGCTAGACTAGGGCAAGGGAAGAAAGGGCTAGCAAGTCAAATGCAAAGGGATTCAAGGAGAAGACAAGAGAGGCTTGAGGAAGTTAGCCTTAGGAACAAAGTAACCAATTTAAGAGTCTTTTTGAATAATGAATGGATACTTGAATCTAACACTTCTTGCCAAATTTTTGATGTTATGAGATCGACTTTGGGAGATCCTGCAATGCACGAATGTAGGAAAAAATGGGTCCTCTGAAGAGATGGAGGAGACAACCGAGTTCCAACTCCTCTCCAAACCTATGAGATCTGCGAGATGTATCACTTACAAACAAGTTTGATCAAATCTAGTATGCAAAATTGAAAGAGATTAGAAGAGTGTTAGTATTTCCGACTACAATTCACTACTTCCAAATCACAAACAACACAACATCAATGGACAAATTGAACTCAAATGCCCATCCTACGGACTTTAAAAGTCTTCTAAGCTTTAACAAATTTGATCAAAACAATGAAAATGTAAGCAAAAACATGGAACAAGATCACCTTGATTAACTTGAAGCAATTCCCATGAACAAGATCAACACACCATATAGACCTCCAAAGTCACTTTATTTCAATTTAGCAAAAGCTATAACACATCTACAATCTGGCAGAGTAAGTTTGCCCAAAATTCTCCATGAGATAATAACCCAAATGGGCCTCTCTTTATAATAGAACAAATAGCTAAAACCCTAGGTCGAATTTGGCTTGAGTGAGAGCCAAAAACCAATAGACATGAAATTAAATTCCAATCTAAACCAAGCTTGGAGAGCTAACTCAATGGACAACTCGACTTGTTGGTAGGTGTGAATGGATAGGTGGCAAACTCGCCTTTGATGATGCATGGGAAGTGTCACCCATCAAATGGGCAAGTTACAACTAGGATCCACGTGAGGAAGGGGTAGGATGCGTGAGCTTGATGAGGGAGGCGAGTGGGTTGGTGGGTGACAAGTGGAGAGGTGGTAGGTACTAACTTGACTTTGTAAAGGAGCCAAGCTATGGTGATTCGATAAGTCATGAGGGCACCTACCATAGACTTGAATGCACATTAACCAACCCATTTAATAGTTGACAACTCACTAAATCGAGTTTTGCATGGAAGAGGGCGAATTAGCTTGAGGAGATCTCTTCCTGGTGACTGGATAGTTGACTGAAGTCACTTGGAGTTGATTGGAATCTTCATAAATGTCTATTGCCATGTCATTTACCCTTTTATTTTATTCATTTCTGATTATTTTGGAGAGTTTTGGATTTCTCCAAATATTCAATTTTATTATTTTAATTAATAATTTTTCTGTAAATGACTTTTTAGAGAAAATATTAATTATGAGGCTAAATTGACATCTGAAAGTTGGGTTTAGCTGGTCCATGGGTCATGTGTGATTTTTGGCTTATGAAACGAGCCATCAATCACTAAATTCGCACCCCGGATGACTGACATATTACAGACTCAAATTTCTCTATTTAAACTATAGAGAAATTTAATTAAAATTTAAAAATAATTAAAAAATTAAAAACCCCAAATCCAACGTGTCCGGTAAAAAAATTTTCTGGGGGTCCTAGAGACTACAAAACCTATTCTAATAGTGTCTAGTAGGTTTATACATGTTAGTTGGACTCTAATAACCCCCCACGGCTCAGATTTTCAAAATCGGGCATTCCAGCTTTGGAGGAAGCGGGAGAAAACCTCATCGATTATAGATCGCCTTAAGCAAAGTATAATTGACAAGGGAAAAAACTCCCTGGAATACCTTAGTTGCTTAATCAAGTCATGGGGAACCGAGCCACTCAGACCCTACTAGCACACTTTGTTACAAACCCCCATGGGGCCATGGTCATGTCGACTCAAAAACAAAACTGGCTAGACCCAAATATCTGAAACCCAGATACTCTGGAAATGAACACTGATGTGTTCCAACACTGGCGGCTCAATGAGGTTTCAACTATTGTATAGATACAGTTGATAACATCTGGCTCCAACTGCGGGACGGACACTTGCTTGATCTAGGAATCAAAGAAGGTGTTTGAGAATCCCAGAATATCAATTTCCTGCATGGAAAGAGAAGTGTCTTAGTTCCACATGTACATGATAAATAATGCCAAAATAAAATATCAAATATGAAAATATTTTTGCTTTTTCTTTTCGAATTTAAAGTACAAAAATGGAAATCTTTTCTTTTTCAAACATATATATGAACTATGAACTATGGTACAAAAATATAACTATGGTACAAAAATGATACATAAAAGTACAAAGATAAGAGTTTAAGGAAGCCCTGAGATGACCCCTTGGTCATCTTGTATGTCGTTTCGGTAAAAAGGCTTCAAATGTTGCCCATTCATGGGGAGAGGCAGTATCTCCCCCTCCATAGTGTTGAGGCAGAAAGAATTGTTTCCAACTTGGCAGCGTATAATAAAAGGGCCTTTCGAAAGGCTATCGAATTTCCCATGCTTCCTGGGTTTCTCCCTCCTTTTGTCCCATAAGAGAACAGTGTCCCCTACTTGAAAAGACCTTGGCTTGGCTGATCTATCAAACGTGGCCTTCATGCTTTCCTTGTGTCTTAACATTTTGTCCAATGAAGCCCTTCTGCTTTCATCAAGCTCGATGATTTGGTTAGCCCTATCCTCCAACTCTAACTTTTCAGAGTTATAGTCAGTTAGCATTCTGAAGATTGGGATTTGCATGCTAAGAGGTAATATTGCTGTGATGCCATAAACAAGCTCAAAGGGGGACTTTCCAGTGGAGTTCTTCTTTGTGATTCTGTCCGCCCAAAGGGCATATTTGATCTTGCTATCCCAGGATATGTTGTTATCACCAACAGTTTTCTTGAGGATAGTCATTAGATTTCTGTTTGAAGATTCAGCAATGCCATTACCTTGTGGATAATAATCGGAAGAGTGAGATAAAACAATGCCATATTTGAAACAGAAGTCATTCATTTCTGTTGAACTGAAAGCTTTGGCATTGTCAGTAGTTATCTTCAAAGGGGTGCCAAATCGAGTGATGATTTTGTCTTCAATGAAATCCATGACAACCTTTTCAGTAGCCGTCTTGGCAGGAATAGCCTCCACCCATTTGGTGAAATAATCGGTTGCCGTTAAAATCCAGCAAAATCCATTGCTAGAGTTGTCTTTGAATTTACCAATAAAGTCAAGACCCCACTGCTGGAAAGGGGCAATGACGACAACTGGGTTGAGGGGTAAAGCGGCCAATTTAGGCTTTTCTGTGAACAGTTGACATTCTTGGCAATACTTGACATGTTTGTATACATCAACAAATATGGTTGGCCAATAATACCCGGCTCTGAGGATTTTGTGAGCAGTTGTATTCGCTGCATAGTGGCCTCCACAAAATCCCGAGTGGAGGTCAGTCAAGATTTTTATAGAATCTTGCTCATGGACACATCTAAGGATTACCCCATCAGGGTTTCTCCAACCCAAGCCTTCTTGAGTAAGGCAGTATCTGGCAGCTTTTAGTCTTACTGCCTTTCGTTTGTGTCCCTTAAGGTGATCTGGGCAAGTCATATGTAGGAGGAAATATATGATATCAGAATACCAATGGTTATCTAATTCTTGCAAGGCAGGTGTCATACATGGACCAGCTGGTTGGTCCGTACAGTTTATGTCAATGGCTTCCTCATTTTTCTGAGTCAACATTTTGGCTAGGCCTTGTTCCTTGATAAGTTTAGTAGGCTTTATCTCCAAGTCATATTCTTGGATTTTGGATACCCATGTGCCTCTTGTTCCTAAGCAATCCTGTTGGGATAGGATATCTTTTATTGCAGCATGGGGAACATAACCTATAACTTTATTATAGCCAATATACGTTCTGAAATGTTTCAAGGATTTAACCAAGGCATAAGCTTGTTTTTCCATTATGGTGTATTTTAGTTCTGAATTTTGCAAGGCCCTGCTCATAAATGCAATCGGTTGCTCGAACCCTTCGAAGTTCTTTTGGAGCAAAACACTAGCGATAGTATCCTCAGAAGCAAAGGAAAAAATCATGAAATCTTTAGTGTAGTCTGGACTAACCAATACGGGTGATCTAGTAATAGCATCTTTAATGGTGGTGAAAGCTTCTTTCCCCTCATTAGTCCACACAAACTTAGCATCCTTCTTAAGTAACCGTTGCATGGGTTTCATTAGCTCAGCTAGGTTTGGGATAAATCTTCTGATAAAGTTTATATGACCGTTAAAAGATTGAAGGCCTTTCACATTTTTGGGGAGAGGTATCTTCTTGATGGCTTCAACTCTTTCAGGGTCGATCTTGACCCCGTCCCTGTTTACAATATGCCCCAAGAGCTTCCCCTCTTCGATGCCTAATACTGATTTAGCCGGATTTAGAGAAATGCCATACTCTCTTCATCGTTCAAAAACCTTTCTTAGATGATCAACATGGCTGGATCTTTCTTTTGAAAAAACAGTTAGGTCATCTTGGTATATCTCGATGATTTTTCCTATCAACTCCTTGAAGGCATAATCCATGGCCCTCTGGAAAGTAGCTCCTGCATTTGTAAGGCCAAAGGGCATTCTCAGATATTCAAAAGTTCCCCAAGGATTTGTGAAAGCAATTTTATGTTTATCCTCTTCTTTGATGACAACCTGGTTGTATCCCGAAAATCCATCAAGCATGGACATCATTTTGGATCCAGTGACCTGTTGGAGGAGGGTCTCCATGTTGGGAAGTGGATAATTATCCTTTTGGCATGCCATGTTAAGGTTTCTGAAATCGATGCATATTCTGATGCTTCCATTTTTCTTTCTGACTACAACTAAGTTGGAGCACCATGATGTGTGTCGGGTGGGTGCTATAATACCTGCTGCTAGCATTTTCTCTAGCTCACGCTTGATAATAGGAGCCAACTTAGGATTTATTTGCCTGAGTTTTTGGCGGAAAGGTTTGGCATTAAGCATTTCTAGTTTGAGGGGGATGGTGTGTTGGAACACGTCTTCCCTATAGGCGTTTAACTCATCATAAGTAAAGGCAAATATATCTCTATATTCTTTGACTAGGCTTATTAATGCATTTCTTTCCTTTTCGGATGTTCCTTTTCCAATTTTTATGATTTTCGGATCTGTTTCCGTTCCAATGTTGATCTCAATGTAATCTCCTAGCTTCATCTGGTCGATGTTGTTTTTCTTCCCATCATGTCTGTCAAAGATGTTTTCTAACTTAGTGTAGCCACGTGAAATTGGGTTCATAGGTTGGCTTTCTCCTTTATGCTGCTTGCCTTCTTCCTATTCATTTATGTCGAAATTGGCAAACTCATCCAAGTTATTTATGAATCTCAGAATCTGTTCATCATCTTTGAAAACCTGCCAATGGTTCATATTTTTGGGACTGATGGCCTATAATTTATTTCAAGGGTACACTCTCCGTTCAACATTTCCTCTGAAGGTTGAAGGGTAGATGCCGCAACAGCCAACCTATCTGCTATACTGTTTTCTTCCCTATGGACTGCTTTTATGTTTAATGCATCAAAGTATTCCATGGTATCCCATACTGCATTCCTATACCTCTTAAGTCTTTTACAATGGCATGCAGAATTACCCTTGATCTGTTGCACAACTAAGTCAGAATCTACTTTGATACTAAGCATTTTGATTTTCATGTCTTTAGCGATTTCTATGCCTAGTAAAAGTGCTTCATATTCTGCAACATTGTTGGTGGCTTCAAATTCAAGTCTAAACGCAAAGTTGAAGACTTTATCTTCAGGTGATATTAAGACTATAGCAGCACCTTTGCCAGCTCTAGAAAAAGCACCATCAAATTCCATTTTCCACAATCCATCAACTTTTTTATCTTTCATTTCCTCATGAACAGGATCTAAAAAGGTGGAATTTATCTGGTGGGTTCCCATTTCATCCGTATTGTAGATGTATTCATTTGATGGTTTCTGGGGATTTTCAACATGGTACCTTCTTTCTTTTTCCGAGTGTAGTTTGACATGAGTATCTTCGGAAGCCGGAATAGTTGCATAGGATAAGTCCAATTGTAATGATCCACCCAAAGAAGCACCCCACTTTCTAGAAAGAAGCATACCTCATTTATCAGGCACATCTATGACAAGGATGTCCATGGTGACATGGATGTCTGGGTATTTGGCTAATCTGACAGTCTGATTTTGAATCATCCTCTCGACTTCGACATGTCTAGAATCCATGGCACATACATTTCCATAAGGTCTAGTGGTTTTTAGATTAAGTTGTTGCATGACTTTTTTGGTCATCAAGCTGGCACCAGATCCTGAATCCAACATACAGTTATGTAGAAGAAGGTCACCTATCATCAATGATATGTAGAAAGGCGGGTGAGCTTCTTTTCTTGTTTCCCTGGTATGTAAGACTATAGGGGGATCTCCAAAATCATTCATACAACTTGTTGAAGGTTGCTCTTTATTTTCTGAGAAAGTTACCTTTTGAAGGATAGGGTACTTTGCAGGTGGAAGATGCTTTTCAGATGCAATGGGACTAGGAAAAGCAGGGGGCTTTTCAGAAATTATAGGCTTAGGAGTATGAGGAGGAGTACTATTTGTATGAGGCTCTAACAGTTTCAAAAGTTTCTCCCTCTGACCAGGGAGTTTGCATAGCTCAAGTACCGGGACTGGAACCTTAGTGTTGGCCAACCAACTACTTAAATCAAAATTTAAATCAACATGCTCCTTTTCATCATTAATTCTTTGATTAATGTGAGGAACTGTTACCTTAGGAGTGTTTTGAGTAGAAGGTCCCTCCTTCGGTTTCTTTTGATATGTATTTCCTTTGAATCTCTAGCTGTTGTTGATACTAGGTGGCATCTCACCGTAAAGTTGAGTCATATAATCAATCTGCTGATAACTTTGGTTGGCTTGAGTCACATCAAGGTTTTCATATCCATTTCCCACATGGTTGATAAAAACAAGCTCGTCTGATGAAGTACTAGGGCCACATCCTTCAGGATAACCATGCTCTTGAACAAAACAAGCATAATGGCAACCAGATTCCTCATGGAAATCTTTGCATGCTCTACAAAAGGGTTTAACATACTCAACCATGTTAGCAGCCTCTAGCTGATGAGGAGGCCTCTGTTCATGGTTAGGAGGTTTCCTTTGCCAAGTAGGTTTAGCAGGGAAATTCCTAGGAGATGGTTGTGTGTGTTGAATTTGCTGAACTTGTGTTCTTTCCATGTTTATGATTTTGTTTTGTAACTCTTTCATTTGGCTCACATGTTTCTGTTCAGCTTTCTCCATTCTCTCACACATGTCCATCATTTTCTTTTCATAAGAATCTTTCATAGGATCTTTTTCTTTGTGCTCAATTGGTTTTGAGGGAAGTTGAGATCTAGAATCCCTGGATATTTGACTCTCCGGAAGACTTCATGTTCTTGTCAATCTTAATGGCCAAATTTTGAGCATCAAGCAAGGTAGCTGGTTCTTTATCTCTTATTTGGTATTGGACATTGCCACTTAACGCTTCTATGTAGTAATCCAATAAAGAAGCCGCAGGAGGCGCATAGGTATCAGGGATGGAATTAGACAACTCCATGAATTTAGTGTTAAATTCATCCATAGTTTCATTCTCTGTCTTCTTCATGCTGGTTAGGGATGCTACTAGGTGTCTAGGTTCTTTCTTGCAACCAAACTTGTTGAGGAAAGCTGTCTTGAAAGCTGCCACAGTGGCGAAAGAGTTGTCTGGTAAATTGTCATACCAGTTCCCTGCCTTTCCTTCTAAAGATAGGGCAAAAAGAGTCATATAAACATCCTCATGTTTATCAGCACCCCTGATATAAGCGCTACATAGCTTAGTGAAGTTTCGGATATGTTGTTCAGCAGATATGGAGGCATCAGTGCCACTGAAACTGGTGAGTTTATCGACAGCCTTCTCAGGAATGTCGTGGGGTTGACCTGGTATCTGAGTAAAATTGAGTTGAGTGAAGAACTCACCCATTGTGGAAAGGAAACAATTATTGTTTTCAGAGTTTATTTGATTTTCTTGATTTTCTTGAAACAAAGAATGGATGTCTAAAATAGACTCAGATCTAAGATTTTCAAGGATTTTACGAGAAGCAAGTTTGTTTAGTCTTCTCCTATAAACCTTTTCAGGCTCCGGGATAAAACTAAGCAAACCTTCAGAGTTTCTTCTAGTTGAATACCTTGATGTGTTAACTGACAGTGGAGTCGCCAGGTGAATCCAAGTCTAATTTCAGAGAGTGATTAAACTAAAAATCTACCAAAAGTAAAACTAAAAAGGGCAGTGGAGTTGCCAGATAGATATGAAATCTATCAAAAAAGGTAAAACAAACTAGAAAAAACTAAGGTCGTCCAGGAACAAAAAGATTTGTCCCCGACAGCGGCGCCAAAGATGTTGTCCGCCAGATTGCACACCAGCAGCAGAAATCTTTCGAAAGCTGTCTCTTCACTACAAGTGAGAGAAGTGTGGCCTTGGGGGCAAGCAATGAGCCAGGTACTGTCACCTGAATCCCAGCTCCTCCGTTTAGGCTAACTCCTAACGAAGCCAAGGGGGGTAGTCCCTAAAAAAGAGTTTTCTAAGGCTCTTGTGTGTTTAAAATGTTTCTTAGTGTTGTGATGTGGATGGGTGTTGTTTAGGAGTTTTGAAAGTGAGAGACACAATAATGCTTTAAGTAAAACCAAGATAACGCAATCCACGTTGCAGGAGAAGATAAGAGATACACTGAATTAGATATAAATCACTCTTTATACGAAAATTAACACAAGTACTCCAAATTGATAATAAGCAAAATAAAATATGTGATTAAGGACCAGTGCCTTATGGAGTCAAAAATGTATAAGTGATTGAAATGTTCGATACAAGTGTTTCGAGAGAGAAAAGTTCGTGAGATCGTTTTGCAGCTTATCTTGGTAAATTAAAGATTTTAGTGGTCTTGATTATTAAGGCTAAAACCAAGGGTATTCAAGAAGTGGAACCTTAACCGAGAAAAAACTGGCAACCTTTAGATGATAGGTCGGGAGCACCCAGATTCAGAGAACAAGTGTTCTTACGGCTTGATCGCCCTCGAGTCTGACAGTGGATTCCCGGCACCACCTGTTTCAGGAAATACTCAGTGATTTTGTCTTGGTTGGGGTTTTGGGTAAAGTTTTAATTAATGTTATCGCTTATGAAATTAACAAGTCTTCCACCTTTCTGAGTACTAGCCCAACCGTTTCCGGTTGGCAGAGCATACGGGTGTAGGACAAAGACCAAGATAAATTAATTAAAAGGGAAGTATGGGTTGAAAAGTTTTATTATTAGAGCACTTTGTTCAACTCTCCGACAGAGAGCGCTCTTGACTTGATCTTATGACCACAGTTCAAGAGACTTGCTAATTTAAAATGCCTAATGTAGGGAAAGATGCAAGACTAATAATGCTCTCCGATAGAGAGTGCTCTTGACTTGGATTTGGCCAAGTTCAAGAGACTTTAGTTCGTTTTAAGAAAGCCAAAAGTAGTTGTAAAAGCAAGATATTTCAACTTTAAAATGCTTGAATCATGTGATAGATTGGAAAGATATGAAATATTGCTAATATGCTACTCGCCAAATAAAATAAAATAAACTGGAAAATCTAGTGTTCTACCAAACAAATCCTAATCTAAAGGTGGGATCAACCTCCGAACAAGGTCAACCACTAGAAGCCAGCAGTCTTGGAAACCTTCCAGCTAGTTGGATGTCCACAAGAAGCTGATGGGGGAGCGAGAAGCTACCACAAAGTTATGTGGCATTTGGGATGCAATCCCAAAGTTAGCCTACTCTAGTCAAGGCTTGGAAGAGAAGCGACAAGATGAAAACTAAAATACTGAACAGAAAATAAAGTCTAATCTACCCAAGAATCTCTTTCAGGTCAAAGATCGTACTCGGGAGAGCATGGGGGTAAGTAAATTGGAAATATAAAAAGAAAAACAACTCTCCGATAGAGAGCATTCTTGATCCACTATTGGTGAGGTTCAAGAGATTTCTACTTTAAACAGTTTATTGAAATGGAAACTAGTCTAAGAGCATATCAAAGATCTAAGCTAAAAACTCAAACCAATCAAAGAAGACTACAAGGCTTCCCCAAATGGGGGAAGTAAATGTGGGGGCTTAAAACCCCACTTGCAACTTTATTATGAGAGTACAAATGCCTTTGGGAATGAAACCCTTGTAAGGACTTTGAGAGAAATAACTTGGAAAATACTTGAAACAAGCTCTTTAAGAGCTATTATAAAGGATAAATAATGATTTCTTGGTTTGGATCGTCCTTTTGGTTTCGTGATAATCTTCTTGGTCTAAACCTTTTTCTCTTCTACTTGCTTCAAAGAATTCTTGAGTTTCTCTTTCTCAAAAGCCTATCACAATGGTGAACTCAATAAACTATTAGCATTAGTCAAAATAAAGCAAATTTGGAAACTAACAAGCCTAAAAACCAAATATGAGATCTAAAGCTATATGCATGAAACTAGATGGCTTGAAATACAATGCAAGTTTAATCTTTTAATGAGATCTAATGATGCAAACGAAACTACCAAATAACAAAGTGTAAGATCTAAACTAGTAACAATGCAAATGCAAAACTAACTATGATAAGAAAGAAACTAGATCCTAACTATGTAAATGCAAAGTATGAGATCTAAGACTAATGCTTCAAAGAGATGCAACTAACTATTAAAACATAACAAAACTTAATGTTTTTATGTGTTTTATTTTTAAGGGGCTTTCAAGGAGGGACGAAAGGAGGGCTTTGGAGCAACCAAAGACCAAAACGAAAGGCAAGAAAAGGTCAAAAAACAAGGGTGGACGAGAGGAAGAAAGGTGAGGCAAAACGAATGGAGAGAAGGGTAGGGGAGTGGGACGAGAGCAAGGGAAGGCTTAAGATCTAGGAGACAGGACCTAAGATGAGAGGAGGAACTAGAAGGGGGGACGAGAGCAAAAAGAGAGGGCAAAAATGAATGGGAGAGGGAAGCTCAAAGAGATAGGACGAATGGAGAAGAAGAAAAGATGGATGGTAGGGCTAGACTAGGGCAAGGGAAGAAAGGGCTAGCAAGTCAAATGCAAAGGGATTCAAGGAGAAGACAAGAGAGGCTTGAGGAAGTTAGCCTTAGGAACAAAGTAACCAATTTAAGAGTCTTTTTGAATAATGGATGGATACTTGAATCTAACACTTCTTGCCAAATTTTTGATGTTATGAGATCGACTTTGGGAGATCCTGCAATGCACGAATGTTAGGAAAAAATGGGTCCTTTGAAGAGATGGAGGAGACAACCGAGTTCCAACTCCTCTCCAAACCTATGAGATCTGCAAGATGTATCATTTACAAACAAGTTTGATCAAATCTAGTATGCAAAATTGAAAGAGATTAAAAGAGTGTTAGTATTTCCGACTACAATTCACTACTTCCAAATCACAAACAACACAACATCAATGGACAAATTGATCTCAAATGCCCATCCTACGGACTTTAAAAGTCTTCTAAGCTTTAACAAATTTGATCAAAACAATGAAAATGTAAGCAAAAACATGGAACAAGATCACCTTGATTAACTTGAAGCAATTCCCATGAACAAGATCAACACACCATATAGACCTCCAAAGTTACTTTATTTCAATTTAGCAAAAGCTATAACACATCTACAATCTGGCAGAGTAAGTTTGCCCAAAATTCTCCATGAGATAATAACCCAAATGGGCCTCTCTTTATAATAGAACAAATAGCTAAAACCCTAGGCCGAATTTGGCTTGAGTGAGAGCCAAAAACCAATAGACATGAAGTTAAATTCCAATCTAAACCAAGCTTGGAGAGCTAACTCAATGGACAACTCGACTTGTTGGTAGGTGTGAATGGATAGGTGGCAAACTCGCCTTTGATGATGCATGGGAAGTATCACCCATCAAATGGGCAAGTTACAACTAGGATCCACGTGAGGAAGGGGTAGGATGCGTGAGCTTGATGAGGGAGGCGAGTGGGTTGGTGGTAGGTACTCACTCGACTTTGTAAAGCAGCCAAGCTATGGTGATTCGATAAGTCATGAGGGCGCCTACCATAGACTTGAATGCACATTAACCAACCCATTTAACAGTTGACAACTCACTAAATCGAGTTTTGCATGGAAGAGGGCGAATTAGCTTGAGGAGATCTCTTCCTGGTGACTGGATAGTTGACTGAAGTCACTTGGAGTTGATTGGAATCTTCATAAATGTCTATTGCCATGTCATTTAGCCTTTTATTTTATTCATTTCTGATTATTTTGGAGAGTTTTGGATTTCTCCAAATATTCAATTTTATTATTTTAATTAATAATTTTTCTGTAAATGACTTTTTAGCGAAAATATTAATTATGAGGCTAAATTGACATCCAAAAGTTGGGTTTAGCTGGTCCATGGGTCATGTGTGATTTTTGGCTTATGAAACGAGCCATCAATCACTGAATTCGGACCTCGGATGACTGACATATTACAGACTCAAATTTCTCTATTTAAACTATAGAGAAATTTAATTAAAATTTAAAAATAATTAAAAGATTAAAAACCCCAAATCCAATGTGTCCGGTAAAAAAAATTTTGAAATTTTTTCTGGGGGTCCTAGAGACTACAAAACCTATTTTAATAGTGTCTAGTAGGTTTATACATGTTAGTTGGACTCTAATAACCCCCCACGGCTCAGATTTTCAAAATCGGGCATTCCAGCTTTGGAGGAAGTGGGAGAAAACCTCATCGATTATAGATCGCCTTAAGCAAAGTATAATTGACAAGGGAAAAAACTCCCTGGAATACCTTAGTTGCTTAATCAAGTCATGGGGAACCGAGCCACTCAGACCCTACTAGCACACTTTGTTACAAACCCCCATGGGGCCATGGTCATGTCGACTCAAAAACAAAACTGGCTAAACCCAAATATCTGAAACCCAGATACTCTGGAAGTGAACACTGATGTGTTGCAACACTGGCGGCTCAATGAGGTTTCAACTATTGTACAGATTCAGGTGACAGTACCTGGCTCATTGCTTGCCCCCAAGGCCACACCTCTCTCACTTGTAGTGAAGAGACAGCTTTCGAAAGATTTCCGCTGCTGGTGTGCAATCTGGCGGACAACACTATCAAAATGACCTAAACAACAAGATAATAACATCAGCGCACATCATTTATACTGGGTCATAATATCAATATCTATCATCTGAAAGAACTGCATCCATTGAACGCACAACAACTGCAATACGGAACACTGTCTTGTATCTGTATGGAACAAAAGGTCATATCGGTCATCAAATCTAAGCTCTTAAGGCTCAACCTTGGCACAAGGTCTACACATTGTCTGATATAATGATGCTCTGATGTGTAAGTGATCATAAATGATGTTGCTCATCATAACTGATCTCACTGAAACTGTGTAAAGGCAAAGCTCTGAAAAGTGCAGATATCTGGTCAACAAACATGGTAGCCCAGCTACTATGGTGTGATAACATCTGGCTCCAGCTGGGACAAGTGCTCTAAGGGAGAGAGTGCTTGAGAACCTTAGAATCTCTGGTCCCCAACACTAACTGCATCAGTCTTCAATCCAACGCTTGACTTCCTTTTGCTTTCAACTTTCTTTGCACCTATTTCTGCAATCATGGAAGGCAAAATACCACGTGACGCATGTAAGGGATAAAATAAACCAAAATAAACTGCATAAATGAAATTCTATTCTAGAGCAAAATATAAAATGCATATAAAATAAAAGTACTAACTCATGGCAATTTTTAACGTTTTCAAGTTTTATTAATGTGACTGCAGGGGATGAGAAAGACTTAGGGAGGAGCATGACTCAACTCAATCAAACAACTCAGCAAAAGGAAAAAACACTCAGAAGAAACACAAAGGACTCGCAATACTCAACACTCAGAAAAAGGAAAAGGCACACAAATCCTACTGCTCAAGCGAGCTTATTCGAAGACCTACCTACTCTAAATAGGAAAGAGGAGTCCTAACTCAAGTCGAGTCAGGGATATAATCCCTTAACTCTCTCTAGTTGATAGGTAACATGATCTGTTGCCCAGTCCCAGTAGTGAGGAAACACATATCATCAATGCAATGCTCAACTGTGAGTGGTCCAACCCAAATATCACCAAATCCCCTGGATCGTATGTAAAATAAATCATTAGGCATAATGACCCTATCACCACATGAAAATCTACGGCGATTTGCAGACTCAGGGATGGCTTCAACATTACGAATCGGAATGGGATGGACATCAAAATTGCATTGAGGTTGGGGTGTAACTATCATCGAATTCCTATCAAGAGGAATTGCATCAAACCTGGGAGGTCCACCTTCCAAAAGAATGGCTACCCTACCAATAAGGACTTCCTGAATCACTCTTCTCCTTGGATGCTCATCTCTTGGTTCCTCACTCTGTGGGTGAATGATATACTTGGGAGTCTCTCCCACAATCCAAAAGTCCCTTACAACATCCTCTTCTTCCTCATCATCCACTGGAGATGGTAAGTTTTGGTTTTCAATACTTCTACTACTACCTTCTCCAGATGGGATGGGAACAACCATACCTTCTAAAGATGCCAGACTAGTGGGAAATGATGAATGACTTGAAACCATGCTAGAAGCGCTTTGAGCTCCCGTGTTTAAAGATGTTGGTGAAGAAATAGGAGTGTGAAATGTATCAGTAGAGTTCATACTGTCTTCACTAATAGGTAACTCACAGGGAATAAGAAAACTAGGGATGTCCCTAAGTAACGGGTAATGCAAGGACAAATTATCTTCGTTGGTTTCTATGTTGGCATGAGGTTGTTCCTGAAAATAGCTAGATTTTTCAATGAAAACTCTTCTTCAGGAGCATCATGTACCAAGGCATGTTCTTGTCAACTCATAGAGTTGTCACTTACCTGCCTTAATACACCATCTTCCAAAGACAAATGAGATAAATGATCATGAACATCAGTAAAATGATATTCATTTGGTTCTTCATCACTTCCCATAGCAGGGGAGGGATGTGTTCCTTCACTATTGTTTTCCCAAGGAATGATGCGATCAAGCCCTTGTCTTTCTCTTTCCGTGTTATGCTCAACCAGAGCCATCCATTCATTAACCGTCCTAGGTGTAACTTCACTTGTTCTTATCCGATCTAAAGTAGTCTCGGAGTTGTTTGTTTCAATGACGGGTTCAAGTTGATCACTCTGTGGCTCCACATCACCAAGTTGGTTCAAAGCTCTAATTTCTTCCGACACTTCTCCACGATGCAATTCAAGGTTAATCTCTCTAGTAAAAATAGCTCTTTCCCTTTCTTCCTCAGAAGAACTATCATCTCCAAAAGATCTCCAAACTTCATCTCTTCCTGTACTATAATCCTCACTATGGCTTCCCATGACCATAAAGACGCTCTCAGGCAGTAACTCACCCTCGCCATAAGTGTTCATTACACCATCCCCATAACTTTCAAGATGACCATCGTAAAATGGCTCCCGATATATCCTAACTAAAGATCCATCAGAGTTTGGAATAGTATCGTAAGATAAGTCCATTTGAAGATGTCCCCCTAGTCCAGCAGACCACTTTCTACACAAAAGCATTATGTAAACTGGAGGTAGATCAATGACTACTATGTCCATTAGCATGGATATATCAGGGCATGAAAACATATCAGCTCTCAAGTTCTTAATCAATCCAAAGACTTGAACTAGTCTTGAGTCAATTCCACATACATTCCCATAAGGCCTAGTTCTCTTTAACCCCATGGCTTCCATGACTTGCAAAGGCATGACATTCATGGAAGCTCCAGAATCCAACATACAGTTATGAAGAAGGGTGTCACCAATACAGAGTGTAAGATAAACGGTTGGTGACCACCATTCTTCCTCTCATACAGGGCAGTCTGGATGTTAATGGGAGGATCCTCTTCTTCCTCAACCACAGCACTAGGTGCTAAGTCTGGAAGAGATTGATTCTCACCATTACTTGTGATAGTCTCAGGGATACTCTCGAAAAAATCTACCACTTGTTCTTTAATTGATGGGATTTTCATTAGTTCAGTGAGTGGAATATTATGCATAACTTTGTCCAGCTCTCTCTCAATGTTGATATCTAAGTCATACTCTGGGAGAGGAATTGGCTCTCTCATTGGGCTAGGCAGCTCACTATTCTTTCTTTCAATAAAAGGGGTAGGCTTTTGCCATCCTTTCTTCTTTGATAAACCTTAATAGGAGCTTGGCCACTGCTTTCAGGCTGCTCAGTGGCATAAATGGGAAAACTAGGACTAGAGTCTTCTACAGACTCTTCTTCTTGATTGATTAGAATTCTTCCAAAGTCCTTGTCAAAATCCAAGTTATCGACCCAATTAATGTTCTGAGGAGAATCCTGAGCATCCTCACCATGAGTGGGATATTCAGGATCTTCCTCTTTCTGTTCTTCTAACTAGTTGATTCCAGGAGGTTCAGGAGACGATTGGCTCACAGGGTTTCTTCTATCATTCTCATTATTAGGCCTCTTTTGTGGGTTCCAATAAGTTTTGGGGCCATAAGGTTGCCTATACCTTTCCACCTCTTTGCTCTTAGCTAGATCCCTAGTCAAGAGAGTTAAGTTTTCCATCATTTCATGCATTCTCTCCATCATATCATTGTGATCCTTACTTGGTTCTTTCCCCTTTTTAGCTTTGGGTTCATATCTATAGGACGAGGAACTAATTGAGTCAAGGAAACTTTGCTTCCCCATAGAGGCAGCATTTGCCTTGGCCTTTCTAGCATTCTCTTGAGCTTCTTTAAGATCTTTAGGGTCTTTGTCCTTAAGGTGGTAGCCAAGGTAACCTTCAAATGAATTGAGGTAATGAATCAACACAACTTGCTCAGGAGGCCTAATATTATCAGAAATATTGGCCACTATCTTGTCGAAACGAAGGTTGAATTCATGGACAAACTCGTTTTCTTTCTTTTTGATTTCATAAAGTTGGTTTAGAAGGAAACGCCCATCTAACTTGACTAACCACTCTTGTTTAAGTTTATCAGTGAAAACATCATAACCTGTGATTGATGATGCAGGAAAACGGTCAAACCATTTGCGAGCATCACCCTCCAAGGATGCAAAAAGACCCCTCATATACACATCTTCTTCTTCAGCGCCATAAGCTTCCATATGAGCCCAGACATTCTCAATGTGGTCCTTAATGGAAGTCGCACAATTCCCATTGAACTTAGGGATATTTTCAAAGTACTTGTATGGCATATCATGGGGTGCACCAAGGATTTGGGAGAAATCTAAAGGTGAAGCTTTGGCCTTGTTCCCAAATATACGAGCAACGGGAGGATTGGTTTGAGGATTATTTCCTGGAGGAGTTTGAGTTGTTCCAGCCATTTGATTTGCTGGACTTAAATTATGAGTTGGAGATGAAGGAGGAACCGAATTGGTTGAAGGGGATCCCACAAAACGATTTGGAGAATCGAAATTAACGATTTTCCAAAAGAAATTGGATGATTGGACTTTGGGATCTCTTCTATGATAAATAAGCAGGGTTCCTTCTAATTGATTAAGATAAGCCCTACTCCTAAGGTCGTAAGGATGCTTATGAGGTCATTCCTCAACAGAGTCACGATTAGGAGTCGCTAGGTAGACTTTAACTCTCTTCGACCAAGAAGTATGTCGTTAATAAGCGGGGAGAGATGAGTGACAAATAGATGGCTATGTTTAAATTAAGGATTGAAATGATAACCATCTAGATTATAATACCGGATGCGATAAGATACAAGTTACGCATGGATACTCGCAGACACCTAAGGTAAGCCTCTACCTCCCCGTCAACGGCGCCAAAAATGTTATCACACAACTTGTAGTTGTCTCTAAAGGTATCCTATCGAGGACGGTAGAGGTGTAGAAAACTAAAGAGGTGACCCAATAGATGCCACGATTCCCAATGCAAGCTGGGTGTCACGTCAACCGAGGCACTCTTCACTTTAGATAAATCTTAAGCAAGACCAAGGGGGAGACCCTATCTTAGCCAATGAAGTCTAGCAAACTCAATCTAGACCTCCAAGGGAAATGTGATGACAAAAGAGTAGGAGACCAAGATGAAACAAGATCTAGATCTAGGGTGAATAAGTTGACCCAAAGAGTTAGGATTTGGTTGAAGAGGCTTAAGAGATGGAAAATGGTTCAACCAATGAGAGATAAAGGTCACTTATGGAGTTTTTTAGTAGATCTAGATAGATCTAGTACCAAAATTAAAGATCCAAGTGGGGCCCACCCTTAAAAAGTGGAAAATGGTCCAAATGAGGCCCATAGGGTCAAAATCAAAGTGAGATGGCACTAGGGGGATTGCTATGATATGGATCTATGGATTTGAGAAGGAATGAGCAATACCCACGAATGGGATCTAGCAAATGGCCACCTACCCAAGGAGTGCAACTTGCCTCAAGGAGGACTAGTGCCTTAGATCAAGGGGCAAATGGAGTTAGATATCCACCAAATTATAGATTGAGATAGTTGAGATGATTATTAAGGTAGGTTTTAATTATTAAGCCCAAGCCATGGCTAGATCTCCATAGATCTAAAAAAATAAAAAAAAAGTGGGTTTTGAATTTTAAGGGTTTAATGACCAATAGGATAGAAGACAAGCAAAATGGATACGTACCTTGTAGATCTTATCTCAAAATCTTGTGGCTACCTTTCACATAGATGATCCTTGCATTTAGTTACAATTCCAAGCTAGATCCAAGTGATTCCAAGCATAAACGTCCAATCCCCAGGAGGAAAAACGTCCCATTCAACCTGTCAATCAAACTACAATAAGTTAGATTTGATCCACAAACCAATGAGATCTAAGTATGTCATATCAAAAGAGCAATCAATGGACAAAGCACAATTGAAAAACTCCCTCAAGATGAAGACATATTGCCCAAGGGGGATGCAAGCAACCCCAACAATCTTCCCTTCAAGCAATTCGCACTCCTTGCTTCAATCAATTCAGCCTCCCTTAGTAGCTGTCGAAATCACCTGTTAAAAGCCAAGATGTCTAAAGCAATAGATGTATAATCATTTACAAGAGCATCCCAATCAAAGCCAAGAAGTAGATCTGCAAAAATAGTATTTTATTCCAAGTTTACCAGAGCCCAAAGGTGCCTTTACAATGAGGGGGTCTCTTCCTTTTATAGGAGAAAGAGACCAAAACCCTAAACCACTTTTGAAAACTAGTGGTTGAGATCAAAAGATATAACAATATAATCAATGGCTAAGATGACCCGATACATAATAAGACATGGATCACTCACTAAAGGGATGACATCATGGCTAAAAGTGCCCTAGGGGGGATGACGCACTCCATGAGGATGGCTAATAACATGAGACCCACAACATAATGACAAGGGCAAGGGACTAGGAGCAGATGGTGGGGCTAGGAGGTATCATTCCCCTTCACTAGCATGACCCCATGGCACAATATCATAACATATGACTCAATGACATGTCCAAGTACACAAATGATCAGATCCTGTCCCCATCATCAGAGAGAAGAATGCAATAAAAGACCTCCTGTAGCCCATGTGGGACCCACTGACTGCTGCAAACTGATCCGGAAGGAGTGGGATACACCATGGATGACCTCTGAGCAAACCAAGTGCCAAAACCTTGCCTCAATTTCCTAAATTGAATTCCTCTATGACCTTTTTATTCCATTTTGTATCCTCCTGAAAAACCATGAAATTGCTCGAAATTGACTGTCAAGTGCCTGTGTTGTCAAACTAACTGTTCCATCATGTCCAGAAGGGGGGTAATATGGTAAACACAAGTGGTTGGACCAGCCCCTTCCTCTGTAACGCCCATGGCAACAACTAGCCTCCAATGATCTAGCTAGACAGGCCACATCAGCATGGCCAAACTCGTCAAGAGGTGGAAAACTACTCCAATCATGCCAGGGAGTGCCTGAAACTGAAAGATAAGTGTCTCAATGGATCCATAAGACCCAAATCCACTAGAGATGAGTAATCATACACCTCATGATAACCTGTAGGATCATTTGTAGGGTCCACCATACCCGGACAAGTAAAAATATGATGATCTGGAAATAGTAATAATCATAACAAACTGCATCAATCATCATCTGAAGTCTGTGCCCAACATATGAAATCATCAATAGGTATATATAGGACCATAGATCAACATCATACAACATAAGTGGTCCATCTCATCACAGATCCCAAGGTTGACCTTGGTCAAACTGATCAAAATATGACTATGGCCAAGAAGGCCATGCTGCTGCAAGTGCAAATAGTTAAGTCATGCTCTCTAGATCATTTTCACAACGAGACTTAGAAACATTAAGCATTATTTCACCGGCAGTTAATCAATAATAGAATGTTATTTAATCTTCAAAAAGAACCTCAAGAATATACTCGTTTGCAAACATGATCAATCTGCTAGCAGAGGGTGAAGGCTAAGGAGACAAGGCTAGGCCAAAAGGTTGTGACTTGACTGACTTGACATAGTGATACTTTGCATAAGGGAAAAGGTGTTACACACTTAAGCATGTGTTGGACAAAGATACACAAGGAATGGCGGTGTCTCACAAACGGATGAGTCGTTTAGAGAGGTGCTTATTCAACCTTGGCAAAATGTTTACTACTAGAACCATTACTGGAGGTTCTAGAGGACACTTTGATTTAGCTGTTCTGTTATCACCTAAGCTGTAGTTACCCCTATGGATGTATCCAGTCATGGATGGCAATAGGGAAGGGCAACTCAAAGGTGCAACCACGATCACCCCGACCTCCAATGGATTGGTTGTCACGCCAGTCGAGGCAACCTTCTCTTTATGTTATCTAGCCCAAACAACAAAGGGGGAGACCCGATCTACTCCCGACAGGAGAGATCAAAACCAAGATACCAAATCAGGGTATTTCTAAGTGAGGTTAGGTGTATGGTTTATCCTAGACCTTAGGTTGGAGTCACAAGACAAGTGAGGGGTTCAAAGAGTGTAGCTTTGGTTCATTGTTGATGTGAGAGTGACTTGTAGTATTTGAAATGAGATCTAGGATTAGAGTACTAGTTCAATGTTGGAAAATCCACTGCCTTGGGAACCGTGTCCAATGCAGGGTAGTTTAAGGGTTGTATTAGGGCTAACTAGTACAAGTGACAAGCTTGACCATGATACATGATGGCTTCAAGGGTTTAGTTCACCATGCAAAGGTCAAACCACAAGTCAATCCAACAATCTAGGAAAGTCGAATTGACTTGGAGAGAAACCAGTGCCTTGGGAATTGGGATAATGGAGTCAAAGTAGGGTTGACTTGTGGTTAAGGACTCCTATGGCATGAGACAAGTGGGAAATTAAGGTCTTGATGGATGAATAGGTCTAGATCTAGGTTTGACCAAAGTGGACCATGATCCCTTAAAATAAGGAATGCTATCCCCAAGGCAAGATTTGACAGGAAGACACACTAGACCTAGGTTTTGAATTATTCCCGTTCCAAATCTCCAAAAATCTCAAGTACCCACGTCCTAGAAGTGAGTCAACTCACTTCTCCAAGGTGGTGCGACTTTACCCAAGGAGGCCAACAAGTGGGGTAAGTGGGGTCAAAACAAGTCCGATGACATCCAAACTTTAGATCCGGGTAGGTTAGTCAAGTAGGAGTGTGGATCTATAATTTTACGGCAATCCGACGGCTAGATCTTACTAGATCTAAGTTTAAATATGCCAAGTGGTCCAAAATGGGGATTAAATCCCTTAAAACGTGGAATAGGGCCCACAAAGTGTAAATCAGAAAAGTGACAATCTGGGGGTAGGTAACTTGATGTGTAGATCACGAATCAAGTGGAATCTCAACTACCCACATACTAGATCTAGGTCAACCAACCCAAACTAGGAAGTGCGCCCTTGCTTGGAGAAGGCTAAATGCCTTGGGAAGAGGGTCAAATGGAGGCCAATCCTCACCAAACTATAGATCCGGGATGCCGTGGATACTATAGAGGTGGGTTTTAAATATCTTACCCAAAAAGCTACTAGATCTTAGTAGATCTGAAAAAATGTAAAAATGGGGTTTTGATTAATTAGGGTTTTAATTGTTTTAGACAATTGGATAGATCATGGAGATAGAAATTACCTTGAGATCATACCTGAGTGATGTGAATGAGATGTCTTGATGTTGAGGAAGATTCCCGCAGAGATCAAATGAGAAATTGTTGATTTTGCTTGCCGAAGTGATGCCCTAGCCCACAAGTGCGACCTCCTCTACCTGTCAAACCAAGGAATAGCGATTCAATCAGTAAGATCAAGTATGGAGGAAATACAAGAGAAATGCAATAGTAACGTGAAATAGAAGGTCCTGGGACAGTAATACTCCCTGTTACCAACGAAGAGATCCAAAGAAGAAGTAGGGAGAGTCTTCCCCTACCAATACTTCCTCCTCAAAGCAAATCGGCCTCCACCTGTAGATGCAAAAACGTGGTACAAAATATATGGCAAACAAGATCTCCAATAACTCAGTGCAAAGGAAGAACCAACGAACGAACACCAAAAACATTCACCACAACACTGGAGATAGATGCAATAATAATTTTCTATTCCAATAATCTAGAGCCAAAAGTCCCCTTTACAATGAGAAGCTCTCTCCTTTAAATAGGAAGGAGAGGCACCAAAACCCTAACCACTTTTTGAATGAGTGGCTAAGATTAAAAGATACAAATGTCTAATCAATGGTTGAGATGAACTCAACAATAAAATACATGGATCACTAATAAAATATTATGTGAGTGGACAAAATCACCCTAGAAGAGGGGAATCCCACCAAATCATGATGACAAAATATAATAAGAGGCTTATGGTGGGTCCAAGGGGTAATTTTATCCCTCCTTGGTCAATCCCCATGGCACAATAATCAATAAATAATCATCAATGTACCAAATCGTGCCTCCATGGTCAAATCGTAGGCCTCAAAAAGACCTCAGAAATCCTCAGAAAGTGCCATATGTGATGGATGCGGGCCTCGATGAAGTTGAAACTGTTGGAGAAGGTGTGGAGGACCCCGATCTATCATCACTGATCATCCCATGCCATAACATTGCCTCAGTAGCCCAAATCGATTTCCTCAATAGCCATTTCTACCAATCCTGAAATGCCTCGGGAAGCGTGAAACTGCCCCAAACTTCCTACTGGACTGCCTACGCTGTCAAGGTGAGGGCACCAATGTGTCCGGGAGGGGGGTAATATGGTAAAAACAAGTGGCTGGACCACCCCCTCCATCATCAGCGCCCTAGGCCAACAGGATAAAAATCACATCTGCTTTGACAGGGCCTCCAACAGGCCAAAACTGCACTAGGACAGCCTACTTAGGCAAAATCATCACTGTAAGTGCCCGGAACTGAAAACAAACTGTCTCATTGGACTCAGAAGGTCCAAATCCATCCAAGATGTGTACTCATACACCATATGAGTCTCTGCATGATCAAAATATATATCCAATATACCGGAACAGGGCCAGTAATAATAATCTGTAAATGATCAAACACTGCTCTAAACCAAGAATCATCATCATAACCCTGTAGCTGCTGCATAGAATCATCATGTACATGTACATAGACCATATATCATCTATCCATATCATCATAAGGTCCAACCACCTCATGTCCTATGGTTGACCTTGGTCTAACCAAGTCAACATGACCCAATATAACTCAGACCACCATCATAAGCTGCTGCAAAGTGTCCAAGGCTAATGCATGCTCTACAATTTATTCAAATAACAATTATAACACAAAGTAATAATTACTGGCAATCTAAATCCAAATATATAGTGTCATTAATTATTAATATTACTCAGATTAGACTTTCAGGATCATACTCACTTCATAGCTGTGATCAATTTGCTAGTGAAGGGTGAAGGCTAAAATAATTGGCTAGGCTAAGGAATGACTTGACTGACTTAACTTTGTGACACTTTGGCAAGGGAAAGGGAATACACACCATAGTATATACTGAATGAGCAATAACACAGGGAATGGCGGTGTCTCACAAATGGATGAGTTGTTCAAAGAGGGTTTATTCACCTTTAACAGATGCGCACAATCCATAATACAAATAAGGCCAGCATTTGTTTTGATATAGCATTTAAGTTCCATTGATTTTTGGGCCTGAAGTTTCCATAGCCTTGATCTATGTGTGTTTATAAACACATTGCATAGATTTACATTTATTTTAGGCTTCCTGCTGCAGGTGTGTTTTTAAGGCACTTGTTTACCTGAGCACTTCTAGGTGTGTCATGGACAGCTTGTTTACCTAGGTATTTATTTTCCAAAAGATATAACATTTTATTTTCATAGCCATTTTCATTTGGCATGCCTTTCATTCATGTGTGTTTAGAAACACATTGCATGAATGGGCTTTTCATACAAGATATAGCATTTCATTTTCCAGATTTTGTATTTATGGCAGCAATAAAAGTTTCAGGTTTAGCCAACACAACTTTAGTGACTAGGGGGAATTCACAAGGAACTCCAACTCACCATAGGTAAGTTTTGTCACCAACTCAGAGCCGAGACACAATAAACAGGGAAGCTCATCCAATACAGAGGCTACAGCGGGGAAAAGATCCTCCATGTCACTAGTCAAGTAGTAAGCCAGGGTGATAAACTAAAAGGTAGGCAATGGATGGATGAAGACAATGAATAATGGAGCCAACACTAGCAAGCCAAGGTATGGTTGAATGATCACCTCTATTCTCCCTAAGGAGGGTAAAACCAATGAGTATGAATAGTGAACTTCTAAGTCTGAGTAGGGACAATATAATATATATAATAAGATCAACCAGGTCCACATATCTATATGATCGCCAGATCATGACACTAAGTGCTAAGACATGCTATAAGAATAAATATAAAAGCAATATAACCATGACACAATGATATACCTGTTGAGTCATATACTTGACTGCTCATCAACCTGTACCATCATCTGTCTTCTGAAACTGCTGCTGTAACTCTGGGCACTACTGACTGCTCTGTACCAATGGTATAATGGCTACATCGGTCATCTCTCTGAGTGTCCTGAGACTCAGTCATGGCATGGGGAATACAACTGCTGTCCACAATCTGATAGTGATACAATGTAGATGCTCATCTCAGCATCTCAAATGTAAGGGAACTGGCTAAATAGTGTACTGGAATCAGAAAAATAATGTATGGTAGCCCGGCTACTATATATGTGATAACATGTTCCTTACTCCATCTCAAATCATAACCCGTACGCTCAATGAGGTATATTTCCATTAAGGTCGGCAGTCTTTGGATTTAGTATTCATTTAACCACTGCTTTATTTGGACCTTTCAATTTCATTTGACTTTGGCCAGCAATCTTTAGATTTAGCATATATTTATCCATTGCTTTTTAGGCCTTTATGACCCCTTTGGGATTTTGCATGTGTTTATAACCACAACTAATTGTAGCTTGCATCTGAGGTACATTTACATTTCCAAGCATTTCATTTCATAGCCCCTATCATTGGGCTTCCAATAGATATAACAATAGTTTCCAAGGTAGTACAATTTGCTTCAGGTTTTAGCCAACAACAACTCAAGCAACTAGGGGGAATTCCGTACAGAACCACACATTGGGGCAATCGACTAGAATGATAATGTCATAAAATGCAACTTCCAAAGGCAAGTTTTGTTGCCAACTCAGAGCTGAGACACAATACTAACATGGATGCAGGTCCAACACAGAGGCAAGAGCAGGGAGGTCCTCCATATCACAAGTCAAGGAGTAAGTCATGGTGAAGATCCAAAAATAGGGGAAGGATAAATGGATGGATGGAGACAAGTGGAAATGGTGCCTGTTATCACCTAAACTGTAGTTAACCCTATGGATGTATCCATTAATGGATGGCAATAGGGAAGAGCAACTCAAAAGGTGCAACCACGATCACCTCGACCTCCAATAGATGGTTGTCACGTTAGTCGAGGCAACCTTCGCTTTATGTTATCTAGCCTAGACAACAAAGGGGGAGACCCGATCTTCTCTCGACAAGAGAGATCAAAACCAAGACACCAAATCAAGTTAATACTAAGTGAAGTAAGGTGTATGGTTTATCCTAGACCTAAGGATGAAGTCACAATATAAGTAAGGGGTTCAATAAGTATAGCTTTGGTTCATTATTGATGTGAGAGTGACTTATAGTATTTGAAATGAGATCCAGGATTGAAGTACTAGTTCAATGTGAGAAAATCCACTGCCTTGGGAACCGTGTCCAATGCAGGGTAGTTTAGGGGTTGAATTGGGGCTAACTAGTACAAGTGACAAGCTTGATCATGATATATGATGACATCAAAGGGTTTAGTCCACCAAACAAGGATCAAACCACAAGTTAATCCAACAATCTAGGAAAGTCGAATTTGCTTGAAGAGAGATCAGTGCCTTGGGAATTGGGATAATGGAGTCAAAGTGAAATTAACTTGTGGTTGATGACTCCTATTGCATGAGACAAGTGGGCAATTAAAGTCTTGATGGATGAATAGGTCTAGATCTAGAGATCAAGGTTTGACCTAAGTGGACCACAATCCCTTAAAACAAGGAATGCTATCCCCAAGGCAAGATTTGATAAAGTGACCAACTAGACCTAGGTTTTAAGGTGTGCCCGTTTCAAATCCACAAAAATCTCATGTACCCACGTCCTAGATGTGGACCAACTCCAATCTCCAAGGGAGTGCGACTTTGGCCAAGGAGGGTAAAATGTGGGATAAATGGATCAAGACAAGTCCAATGACATCCAAATTTTAGATCCAAGTAGGTTGATCAAGTGAGAGTGTGGATCTACAATTTCAAGGCAATCCAATGGCTAGATCTTACTAGATCTGAGTTTAAAGATACCAAGTGGTCCAAAATGGGGATTAAATCCCTTGAAATGTGGAATAGGGCCCACAAGGTAGAAATTGCCAAAGTAAGAGTCTAGGGGTAGGTTTTACGATGTGTAGATCATGAATCAATTGAAATCTCAACTACCCATCAACTAGATCTAGGTCAATTCACCCTCACCAAGAAGTGCGCCCTTGCTTGGAGAAGCTAAGTTGGCTTGGGAAGAGGGTCAAATGGAGGCCAATCCTCACCAAACTATAGATCCGGGATGTCGTGGATACTATAGAGGTGGGTTTTTAATATTACACCTAACAACCCACTAGATCTTAGTAGATCTGAGAAAATGTAACAATGAGGGTTTGAATTAATTAGGTTTTCAATTATGTGTTGTGCCAATGGATCGGATCAAGATAAGAGAAACAACCTGTGGATCTTAACTAGGTAACCTTGTAGATGCCTTGATGATGATGATCTATGCAAACCCAATCAATTTGAGAAGCTTTGAGGTAGTTTTCTATGAAGTCGATTTAGTCCAAGAAGCCAATGCACCCTCTCTCCTGCACAACAAACGTCAACAATATTAGATTTGATGCAATCAAGAGATAAGACTAATGCCACAAAAGAAGTAACAGAAAGATAGCATAAATCACAATGATACTAATGATAACCCTCTGTTACAAGCAAATGCCAAGAAAGTCGATTTGAAGAAGCCTTGCAAAATCACCCTTATTGAAGTCGTCCTCCTGTAGACAAGACAATGATTTCCAAAAAAGATAGATCTTACCACAAATTCCAAATGCTATGATGCAATAGACTTTCCAATCACCATCTAAGAACACCAGATGCAAAGGAGACCACAAGAATTTCCACAAGAAAGTTTTTCTATACCAATAATCCCAGAGCCAAAGACCCCTTACAATGAGAAGCTCTCTCCTTTAAATAGGAAGGAGAGGCATCAAAATCCTAACCACTTTTTGAATGAGTGGCTAAGATTAAAAGATACAAATGTCTAATCAATGGTTGAGATGAGCTCAACAATAAAATACATAGATCACTAATAAAATATAACATAAGTGGACAAAATCGCCCTAGGAGAGGGGAATCCCACCATATCATGATGACAAAATATAATAAGAAGCTTATGGTGGGTCCAAGGGGTAATTTTAGCCACCCTTGGTCAATCCCCATAGCACAATAATAATAAAATAGTCATCAATATACCAAATTGTGCCTCTATGGACAAATCGTGGGCCTTAAAAGGCCTCAGAAATCATCAGAAAGTGCCATAAGTGATGGATGTGGGTCCCGATGAAGTTGAAACTGCTGGAGGAGGTGTGGAAGACATCAACGCATCATCACTGATCATCCCATGCCAAAACATTGCCTCAATAGCCCAAATCGAATTCCTCAATAGCCATTTCTACCAATCCTGAAATGCCTCGGGAAGCATGAAACTGCCTCCTGGAGTGCCTGCGTTGTCAAGGTGAGGGAACCAGTGTGTCCGGGAGGGGGGTAATATGGTAAAAACAAGTGGTTGGACCACCCCCTCCAAGCACAGCGCCCTAGGTCAACCAAATAAATATCCTCTCTGCTCTGACAGGGTCTCCGACAAACCAAAACTGCACTGGGTTAGCCTACTGAGGCTCAATCATCACTGTAAGTGCCCGGAACTGAAAACAGACTGTCTCGTTGGACTCAGAAGGTCCAAATCCATCCAAGATGTGTACTCATACACCATATGAGTCTCTGCATGATCATAAAATATATCCAATATACTGGAATAGGTGAAATAATAATAATCTGTAAATGATCAAATAATGCTGTAAACCATGAATCATCATCATAAACCTGTATCTGATGCATAGAATCATCATGTACATGTACATAGACCCTATATCATCTATCCATATCATCACAAGGTCCAACCATCTCATGTCCTGTGGTTGACCTTGGTCAAACTAGGTTTGACCAAGTCAACATGACCAAATATAACTCAGACTATCATCAGAAGCTGCTACAAAGTGTCAAAGGTTAATGCATGCTTTACAACTTATTCAAATAGCAATTATAACACAAAGTAATCATTACTGGCGATCTAAATCCAAATATATAATGTCATTAATTATTATTATTACTCAGACTAGACTTTCAAGACCATACTCACTTCATAGCTGTGATCAATTTGCCAGTGAAGGGTGAAGACTAAAATAATAGGCTAGGCTAAGGGATGACTTAACTTTGTGACACTTTGGAACAAGGAAAGGGAATACACACCGTAGTATATACTGAATGAGCAACAACACAGGGAATGGCGGTGTCTCACAAATGGATGAGTTGTTCAAAGAGGGTTTATTCACCTTTAACAGATGCGCACAATCCATAATACAAATGATACCAGCAATTATTTAGATATAGCATTTAAGTTACATTGCTTTTTGGGCCTGAAGTTTCCATAGCCTTCGATCTATGTGTGTTTATAAACACATTGCATAAATTTACATTTATTTTAGGCTTTCTGCTGCAGGTGTGTTTTTAAGGCACTTGTTTACCTGAGCACTTCTAGGTGTGTCACAGACAGCTTGTTTACCTAGGTGTTTACATTTCCAAAAGATATAACATTTTATTTTCATGGCCATTTTCATTTGGCATGCCTTTCATTCATGTGTGTTTAAAAACACATTGCATGAATGGGCTTTTCATACAAGATATAGCATTTCATTTTTTTTAGATTTTGTATTCATGGCAGCACTAAAAGTTTCAGGTTTAGCCAACACAACTTTAGTGACTAGGGGGAATTCACAAGGAACTCCAACTCACCATAGGTAAGTTTTGTCACCAACGCAGAGCCGAGACACAATAAACAGGGAAGCTCATCCAATACAGAGGCTACAGTGGGGAAAAGATCCTCCATGTCACTAGTCAAGTAGTAAGTCAGCGTGATAAACTAAGAGGTAGGCAATGGATGGATGAAGACAATGAATAATGCAGCCAACACTAGCAAGCCAAGGTATGGTGGAATGATGACCTCTATTCTCCCTAAGGAGGGTAAAACCAATGAGTATGAATAGTGAACTTCTAAGTCTGAGTAGGGACAATATAATATATATAATAAGATCAACCAGGTCCACATATCTATATGATTGCCAGATCATGACACTAGGTTCTAAGACATGCTATAAGAATTAATATAAAAGCAATATAACCATAACACTATGATATACCTGCTGAGTCATATACCTGAATGCTCATCATCTGAACCATCATCTGTCCTCTGAAACTGCTACTATAACTTTGGGCACTACTGACTGCTCTGTACAAATGGTGTAATGGCTACATCGGTCATCTCTCTGAGTGTCTTGAGGCTCAGTCATGGCATGGGGAATATATATACTGTTGTCCAAAATCTGATAGTGATCCAATATAGATGCTCATCTCAGCATCTCAATGTAAGGGAACTGGCTGAATAGTGTACTGGAATTAGAAAAATAATGTATGGTAGCCCGACTACTATATATGTGATAACAGTGCCTAAGCTAGCAAGTCAAAGAGACAGTAATGATCATGTCCACATTCCTAGGAAGGTATAGACCAACGAGTATAAAAGAAGAGTTTCCCAATGTCTGTAATACAGCCATGTATATAATCCATAACAACCAATTTCATTTTAAACATGTACACTGCCAGATCATAAGTACTATATGCCAAGTCAGTGCTATCAAAATGACCTAAACAACAAGATAATAACATCAGTGCACATCATATATATTGGGTCATAATATCAATATCTATCATCTGAAACAACTGCATCCACTGAACACACAACAACTGCAATACTGAACATTGTCCTGTATCTGTATGGAACAAAAGGTCATATTGGTCATCAAATCTAAGCTCTCAAGGCTCAACCTTGGCACAATGTCTACACACTGTCTGATATAATGATGCTCTAATGTGTAAGTGATCATAAATGATGTTGCTCATCATAACTGATCTCACTGAAACTGTGTAAAGGCAAAGCTCTGAAAAGTGCATATATCTGCTCAGCAAACATGGTAGCCTAGCTACTATGGTGTGATAACAGTAACATGTAGCAATTAATAGTTTGTGACTCCTAGCCGATACTTTTAGTTGTGTTTATCAACATGTTCATTTATAGAAACTACAAGCATAATATCAATAACAACGTCAAAGATATTTCAATGACCCTGTACAACTTGGTTGATCATATTAAAGTTTTAAACAAGAATGTTAGTGGCAACACAACTATGACTACATGGGTGTGATAAATATTTATATAGTTAGGGTTTTTTATAATCCATGATAAGAATAATGTGTTTTTCCATTGCTTCAAGAGAACTAAAGTCGACTTACTACCACAAGTGGAAGAGATCTTTGTGCTTGTGTGTCCATGTGTCATGTCTTTGGGTATATTAATAAATAAAATAAAAAGTCTAATGTCAAAACAAACAAGAGAAAAAAGGAGCTAGTATTTAGTTTGTTTTAATTAATCACCAAACATTGAAAAAATAAACTAACATAGATCCATATAATCCCCAAATGTTTCAAGAGGTATAAAGTTTGCACCTATATTTAGATGACATCATCATTATAAGCATCATAAAATAAACTAACATAGATCCATATAATCCCCAAATGTTTCAAGAGGTATAAAGTTTGCACCTATATTTAGATGACATCATCATTATAAGCATCATAGTAAGCTATGATCTCTACTCAACTATGTAGATATAGTCTATATCATACCTTTAGACAACTTTGAGCTGGTCTTCTTTTCATTGAATGGGGAGATATTAGAAGATCGAATTATTGAACAATGTTGATTTATTTTTGACAAAATGAATATAAGCTTGCTCTATTTCCAGATTTGTATTTGAAGGCATAGATGAAGGATCCTTAAATGGGGCTTTGGAGCGTGCTTTCCAATATTACAATGAAAGTAAGTTGAGGCTGGCATTTTGGTTCATTTCAAATAAAATTTAAATGTTCTTGAAGCAAGTATAAAATGTCAAGAAATTCTTTACACATTACACCTGTAAATATATCATGTAATTTTGCAGAGCCACAACTTTGGATGGAGCTCGTTTCTAAGATTATGAGGATTGACAATAGCTGGGAAAAATCGGCTGGGGAATATATCAACCTATATAACTCTGTAAGAGTAAGATAGTGAATGACATAAAATGGCAGTGCATTGAATGCACCAATCGTTGTAGTTAGAGCAACACTTGAAATTTCAAAATACTATGTATCAAAATAATTACAAAGACATTGTGCTTATTGAAAACATGTATATTTATAATTTTTATTGGCATCATATTCCAAGCTTTTAAATAATGAGGCCAAAAAATTAGGCATTTCAATCAAATGACAGTTTGTTTCGTCTATGTCCCTTGATGTATTCAAATTTTTATTATTTTGTAGTTTTGAGTATGTAATACTCATCCTCTCTTCTATATTACTTGTTTTCTTCATTTGTTGTATTTTTGTTGGTGTGAAATTAATATTTCTTTTATTGCTTGGCACTGCATTAAAAAATAGTAAGCAAGGTGTTTAGAATATATGGATTTCAGTCTCCTCAATATAAGCACCTTTTGTAATTTTGAGTTTGTAATACTCATCCTCTCTCCATTGAAATTTCAAAAAAAATTGTATGAAAGGAATTCCAAAGACATTGGGCTTATTGAAACATTTACATTTATAATTTTTAATGGCATCTTATTCCATACTTTAAATATTGTGGCCGAAAATAGGTATTTTATCCAATTGAGATTGTGTTTCATATATGTACCTAGATGTCTTCAAATTTTCATTATTTTGTAGTTTGGAGTATGTAATACTCATCCGCTCTCAAAGACTAGTATTTTTCTTCATTTGTTTTATTTTAGTTGGTGTGAAATTAATATTTATTTTCTTACTTAGCACCACATTAGAAAATAGTAAGCAAGTCGTTTATTTAGAACATGAATTTCAGACTCAATATAAGCACTTTTCTACTACTATTCACCCATGAACAAGTAGAGTATTTTGTTTTCTTTTAGTTTGATATTGCAATCATTGTTATGCCTGCAAATCTGGTTTTCATTTTAGCTCTTTTTCTCTTTTTATTTTTTAATCTTTTCTTGAATATCCCTATGCCAACATAACTAGCTTATCTTTAACCCCGAGTCTATTCTTTCAATGAAACAATATGTTTTTCCATTAGAAACAATCTTGCTTAAATCGACTTCCATATAAATAGGGCAATCAAACGAGTAAGATCATCCTCACATCCTCACCGTAAGAGATCTACAATCTAGATTCGCTCATGTTAAGGGGAACAGTCGGGCGATAAGACAAGGGACCGTAGCATTGATGACTAAGATTCCATTATGCCACAAAGATCATTAGACTAGGACTGTCTGCGTCAAAGAAATGATCGTACCATAATACAAAGGACAATTGTACCAATAACTAAGATCCTATTAGGTGATCTAGATCATCAAATAGTGGTTGCTCGCCCTCATGAAAGTGATTGGGACATAACATCACGGGTGACATCGTCGATGGCCAAGATCTTGTTGGGCAAAATTTGATCAATAAATCGTGACCTTGCATGCAAAAGAACATGATTGGGCCATAGCATAAGGTGCAACAGTGCCAATAGTCGAGATGATCTCGGGTAGACTAGACCAACAGATCGTGGTCATTCGCACTAAAGAAGTAATCGGACCATAGTACAATGAATGACAGTGTCGATAGTTGAGAAGACATCATGAGTAGATCAATGATCATGGTCTCATCATGCTTGAATGTGTTGGTAGAGTCCCCACAAAGTAAATGTAGGCTCGAATGGCTTCGATTTCATCACTCGCCTTCGATCAACAGCCAAGGTCTCTCCATGTTGAAAAGGACCTATCAAAGCACAAAAAGAAGAAAGGGGCACTAACGACCCAGATCTGATTGCATCTCTAGATCAATGGACTGAAATAACTCGTGGGAATTTTTTTAGAAGCAAAGATTTGGTGGCATCGTTTTCCAACTCAGATGGAATCTTAGTGATCTTGTCTACCAATAACATGAACCTGGGAGTGGGTCTTATATGGCTTAGCCCTAGCCTTCCACTGACATGTCACCATGTGTCCCTAAAATTTAGGTGAAAAATCATGGGCACCACCATGCTCCAGCCATGAATGACACTTAATGCAGATATTTTCAACCTTTTAATGAAGATTTACCTCCCCTTTAAGTACACGGAACGAAACCTTCGTATTATTTTACCATCTATTCAAGCCTCCAAGCGTGAGAAGAACCTTCTACAAGCTAATACGACCTCCAAAGCTGCCTGGATGATTGTAACAGAGTTGTTGTTTCGCTATTGTCACCTTCACAATGCTATCCCCTACTAATTTTCAGGTAAGTCAATTTTGCAGCCTTCAAAACTTAGCGAATTTCCCTCATAGTTAGCAGAAAATATATATGTTTTCTTGTGTCTTCGTCTATCTACTCGAAACTTTCCTCTTTTTATTATTGTTCTTTGTAATCCTACCACCATGTTGAGAGCCTTCAAAGACACCTTGGGAATCTCTTCCCATTCTACCAGTGCTAGGTCCAATACTATTGAGGTTTCTTCTTCCCATTTTTCGCCTTTCATTGAAAACCTCACTCGTGTGGCCACCCCTCACATAACCTCTTCATTTCGTAATCAATTGATTGGTGTGGCCTATGGGATATTTACTTAGGGTGTAAAAGGTTATTTCCTATGGTTTTTAGGCCTAGTTCAACACCTTGTTCCTAACACATATCATTTTCCAAAATTGTTTAACTCTGCTAAAAAATATCACCTTGCTTCCTCCACCATAACCTCTGCCGATGGACATAATGAAATCATTGCTATCAATGCTTAGTTTATCTCCCAGATGTTTGGTACTTCCTTGGGCTCTATGGTCCTTTCTCATGAGGGCCAAGCTAAAAGGTTTAGAAGCCTAAATCAAGCCCAAAAAGGTGCCATTTTCTAGAGACTACACTACAATCAAGGATTGGTTGAAATCCCTCCTACCTCGTGGAAAATCAAGAGCTTTGCCCCATGCACTCATGACTATGTTTCAATGTTCACCTTGATCTTGGGTAGGGAGAGTAATGGAGGGACGGTGACAGTTGTCGATGCTTACAATGCACCTACTATCCTTGATTTTAGGTATGTTGAGACCATAACTATAGGTATGAGGTAGCAATTAGTAAACTTCAAAACACTAGAATATTTAAATACTCTTCGTACATAGTGTATATGTTCATCTATCATTAGGGGCATCATCTTGAAATGAATCTTGGATTTGCAGAAAACTCAAAAGGTCCTACCCACTAAGGACATTGATTAGTTTCCCCGGGTCAAGAAAGGGGAACCTAGATCCTATTTTCTCAAATATGTGTCCCATTTTATGTATGCTTCCTTCTCAATTATCATGAGAGAAGAACTTGAAAGGATTCCTATAGATATCAAGCCATACTTATAGTTGCAAGAAACAAATAGAAAGGGGGATTGGTTCTTAGGGCCCTATTTCATAGTCATAAGCTTGTATGGGATGTAGTCGGCACCATACAATCTACCCAAGTTGCTCACACCTAAGGTGTTTGTGTTAAGCATGTGAGACAGATGATTGAGGTTGATGACCCCCATTTTCTTATATCCAAGAATAAAGGAAGGATAATCTTTCCTATAGCCATTGGAGGATATATTGTTAATGACAAAAGAGGCATCAAAGATGCTATTGAGGCCTTAAAGCAACTTAACCTCCCATTGGAACAACCTTGAGGGTATGATCCACACTTCCTGATGGGAGTTGAGAAGGGAGGAAGCCACCAAATCCCCAAGATCATGAATGCGAGCCAGAAGTTGAAAGGTTGGCCAATAAAGATACATACAAGGAAGTAGAGTCCATCTTAAGGGCAGAACCTGTTTCCTCCAAGGTTGCAACTCAGTTATTTCTAGCCTAAAATGCTCAATGTGATAAACTATTACACATTCTATAGCCCCCTACAAACTATAGTTACTAAGGAAGATATAAAATTCATGGCTCGTTCGAAGCCAAGAAGAGTTGAAGTCCCTCGGGACAATTTCAACAGACATAAAATAGGGGCTTGGATGAGAATAAGGATATATCTGGGGATTGAAGATGCCCCATATCAAAGTATTCCTTAAAATGTGGAATTTTACTAGTTATATGATGTGAACGACGATGATGAGGATAGATACGAAAGTTGTGCTAGGGAAGAAACAAGGGAAACTCTACCAATGAAAGAGCTCATGGAGAAGGTTAAAAAAGGGATTGTTATGCCATATGAAGACCCTTCTTCATCTTAGCCACATGAACTTTTTCCTTACCCTAAGGCCATCCCCATGATGCAAGTTGTGGGAGTCTTAGGAGGAGGATTAGGAAAAGAGAACCAATGTATCAGAGAGATAATCAAGTTGATTGAAAGATCAAAGGGTCTAGGTTTGGGAGAAGATCATGTTGAAGAATGTAACTTCGGAAGATATTCTTATTGTATTTTTATTATACTTACTTTGAGAAATATTCATATTGTATTTGATCATGTAAAAATCCTAAAAGAAATCAAGTAAAATAGACAAGTCGGCCCAGTGGATAAACTACCCCAAACAATGAGCAAAACTACCCCAGTCAAGTTGGCCCAGTTAGGGAGGAATAGATCAGCCTAGTTAGGTAGAAAAGCCATGTTATAACTAGTATAAATAGGAGTGGCGCCTAGCTCATTTGACATATCACTCACTCAAGCTAGTTCGCATTAGTAAATACTATAGAAAGAAAGACAAGTTCGCTTGGGAGATGTAGTAGTTGCATTGAAGACACCTTATTCTTGGGTTTCTTTGTTCTTGGGTTATTGTACGAGATTGACATTGTACTTGTTGATGAATCTACACTGAAGAAGTTTTGCTTGGTTTTTCCTATGAGAGGGTTTTCCCAGGATAAATTGTTGTGTATTCTTGTTTATGTTGTGCTTGTCTATCTTTCAGTGATCCTATTGCATATGGTTATTGTGATGATATATAAATTGTTTAAAGATCTAACATATCCATTTTTATAGTATTAAAATTCTAGCATGGTTTTAGAGTTAGCCTAATAGAAGACTTTGTGCAACAAAAACTGTTGGAAGTGAAAACTAGGGTTTATTGTTTCGAAGGGTTTCACCATAGATTGGCCTGAAAATGAGGACAAAGAAACTCGCCCTAGGAGGTCGCATTTTTCTATGGAGGAAGTTTCCAGATCCAAGAACTTTGAATTTTGACCTTGTCATTACTACTTGGGAAAACTAGGGCATCAAATCTTTCGTACTATTGTCCTCAGATTTCGATGAAGGAAGGATTTCCTCAACTCAGATTTGCAAGATTCCAAAGTTGGAAAATTAGGGTTTCTCTGACAAACCCTAGGTCAACCAGGTAGCAGATTTTAGAAGGCATCAAAGCCAATACTTGGTTAGAGCACCTTGATTGGTAAGTATAATTATCTTTATTTCCATTTGAGGTTCTCATTTTATCAAGATGACAAACAAAACCAAGCTTGAGCTTATGCTTGAAGGAGCTAATAACTTCTGAGCCTAGAAGTATAGAGTATTTCTTATTCTAGAAGAGTGATTTGGACAACTATGTTAAGGAGGAAGTTGCAGAGCCAGAGGGAGATGAAGACAAGGCTAAACACAAGAAGAATTTGATTAGGGCCAAAATGATCATTGTTGACTCCATCAAGGATCACTTGACCCCCCATGTTTCATCATTGAAGACTCCCAAGGAGATGTTTGATGCATTGAAGAGACTATATGAAGGAAAGAACATTAATATGAAGATGACCATGAGAACTCAACTCAAGGGTGTGAAGATGTAGAGCTCAAAAAGCTTCTAATCCTATTTTGTTAAAAAGTTAACTAGGGAAGTTATTCTAGGGAGGGCATGAAAATTTTTTCATGCTTAATGCATGCAAAAGTGAGTTTTGCACGCACTCACTTTAGGTTTTTGGTAAACCTACTTTACTAGTGAGTTGATATGAGAAGACATAAGGTATCTGGCAGCATTACCGAGCCAAATAATTTGAGATAGACCCATTTGAGAGGTGCGCGACTTTCCTAAGGAAGGAGGGTGCATTCTTTGAGGAGAGAGAAGCTCGTACTGCTTCCGGTTGATCGATTGAGCTGCTGAGACTTTCAGAGTATCCTTGTCTCAGCGACTGAGAAAGGACTGTGACGATCAGAGTTCAAATTTGTTGAGATCTAATTCCGTACGAACATTTGTTATCTTGAGGGAGGGCGCACTTATCCATGCAAGGGAGGACGCATTCAGTTATTGGGCTTCTTCTGTAGCAGAGCAGAGCAGTGGGAGAGGAAGTACAGTTAGAGCTACCTGCAGACAAACTCTGATCCAGATTGACAGCTAGGGCACATTTCCTCTGTGCATGGATCAGTTGATGCATGCAGATCTAGGTTCTTGACTCAGCTAGGATTGAGTGTCACATCTAAGGTAACATTGTATGTATTTGTTCATTTCATATATTGCTCTGGGCTTGACATAGAAGAAAGCCCCACAGGTTGTTGGTTTTACCCATTTGGGGTTTCCAGGGTATATTCAGTGTTATGTGTGTGATTGATTGAGTATTTCAGTATTTAAGTTGTAAAGATATCTATAGCAATTGATTCTTAAGTCATTAGAGTATTACTGATTTACAGAGACTCAAATTGCTTTAGATCTCAGGGCTATCCAAAGGGAGTAGTGATCTCTAGATAAAATTTACATGGTATCAGATCCCTAGTAAGGGTCTGGGAGAGTAATCACACTCAGATGTGCGAGCTATATACCAGATCTATTCGATGATCTCAGTTGGGATTCAGATCTGTAGTTGCAGGAGTTAGATCGGAGTTAGACAAGTATGAGGAATGATCAAGTTGTTTGCACCTCTTGCTCCGCTATGGATATAGGTGAGCATTCTACTGATGAGATTGACAGTGAGATGGCTCTTAACACTTGTCAATCATTAAGTGCTTACACTTCTAATGTATGGTACATAGACAACTGATCCTCTAGCCATATGATAGGTGTTTATGGGTACTTTATAGATTTGGTCGAGGATGGGCTAGATCTTGATATTGTACTTGGATACAATTCTAATGTCAAAGCAGTAGGAAGAGGAACTGTGTCCTTTCAGAGAGAATCATGAGAGGCCATGAGAGTCTGTGATGTTCTATATGTCCCAGGTCTAAAGAATAACTTGATCTCTGTGTCTACTATTGAATATAGGGGATTATGGGTGATGTTTAGAGGTGGAAATGTTCCAGTTCATCCCAAGGGATCCAGCGATACCTCAGCTATGAGGATTGGAGTCCGCAACAGAAAGTTGTACAAACTCAACTTTCAGCTTCATCATGCACTGAGTCATAGTAGCCGAGATGATGAATGTGACACTTGCGAGCTTTGGTGCAGGAGGATGGCTCATCTACACCATCCTGCCTTGAAGATCCCGAGGGAGATTGTGATAGGAGTGCCTGAGTTTAGCACAGAGCACAATGATGTGTGCAAAGGGTGTTCTCTTGGGAAGTACGTCAAGACTGTTTTTCCCAAGAGTGACAGGAGATCTACAGGAGCACTTGATTTGATTCTTTCTAACCTTTGTGGTCTGATGTCCACTACATCCTTGAAAGGCTACAAGTACTATGTATCCTTCATTAATGACTACTCCATGAAGACCTGGATTTATTTTTAAAGAGTAAAGAATCAAAAGAAGTATTGCATAAGTTTCAAGAGTTCAAGGCACTTGTGGAAAATTAGACAGAAAGAAAGATCAAAATCTTCAAATCTGATAATGGAGGTGAGTATACCTCCAAAGAGTTCAATGATTTTTGCATCCAGGAGGGCATCAAGAGGCAGTTGATTGTGCCCTATACACCTCAATAGAATGGGGTTGCTGAGAGGAAAACTAGGGCTATTGTTGGTGCTGCTAGATCTATGTTGCATGACCAGGGTTTGCCATTTTTTCTTTGGATTCATGCATGTAACACTGCAGCTTATATACAGAACAAGAGTCCTCATAAATTTTTGGGGGACAAAACTCCAGAAGAGGCTTTCTCTGGAAAGAAACCCGGAGTTGGGAATTTCGGGATTTTTTGATGCCTTACCTACTCGCATGTTCCTTCAGAGAAAAGGACAAATTTGGAACCTACAACCGAGACGGTAATTCTTGTTGGATATAATGAGACTTCGAAATCCTATCGCATTTACATTCCCGCTCTCAAGAAGACTGTTGTGAGGCGGGATGTGAAATTTGAGGAGGTGTACATTGAGCAACCAGAGGGCTTCAAGATACTTGAGAGAGATTCTCATGTATGTAGACTAAAGAAATCTCTATACAGCTTAAAGCAAGCACGTAGAGATTGGTATTCTAGGATAGATACCTACTTGCAATAGTTGGGTTTTCAAAAGAGCGAAGCTAATCCCAATCTCTACTTCATCCTAGTGAATGGGGATCCTCTTATTCTTGTGTTATATGTAGATGACCTATTCATTATAGGGGTAGAAAAACTTATCAGTGATTGTAAGAAAGACCTTGCTTCTGAGTTTGAAATGAAGGGAATAGGATTGATGTACTACTTCCTAGCCATGGAGGTCTGGCAGAAGGATGGGCATATCTTCTTCAGTCGGGGCAAGTATGCAATGGACATACTGAAGAGATTTCAGATGCAAGATTGCAAGCCCATGACTACTCCTTGTTGAGGCCTCGGGGGTGCAGGGTAATTGCAAGGTGCTGGAATGGGTCCAAGACTCCCAACAGAGGGTGAAAACCCAGACTGAAAGGCTTCGAAAGACCCTACCCAAGGGTAGTTCTATCACCATCATGTTTGGTGTGGAATTCTCCCACAGATATTAGGCCTCCACTGGCACTCTATGAGTCGGTGTTTCGATCAATAGATCGGTTCCCCAATTAAGGAAAACAAAAGTATGAAAACTTAATACGTTCTAACTTAAGCTGTGTGAGAAAAGGATCTACCCTATGTTAGATCTAATCTAAGGAAAAGCTTGTTGTTGTGCAAATCAACCTTGAGATAAGAGGGATAAGTATGTTTGCCAACTTCAACAGAAATGTAAAAGATGCATCCACTTATCAGCTTAAATCATAATCAGTTAATGAAAATTAAATGACAATAATATCAGCTTATAACCTGTTCAAAATTAACCTGTAGTCACCTTGTTAATTGAAAAATTAACAATGATTAAATTGAATGTTGATCATTTGCAGAAATCGATAAAGAAAACATCTCAATTGACAGAAATTCAATAAAACATTTTCACACACAGATCAACCATAAAGAAAAATCAGTATAGCAGATTCTTGTGTAAATTAATGCTTGCAAAAGATCACACACTGCAGATGATAATTTGAAGTAAGAAATCAAGTACTGTCAAATAAATTTGAACAATAGACAAGAGGTGATTCAAAGGGATTACTTTACTGCATTAAAGAAGTCTGTAAACAAAATTACAAAGCTCTGCTAAGACAGAGTATCTCCAGTCGTCTCCTGCTGATTTCTAACCCGAAAATTATCAACCCCTAACACCGAGAGGCATTCCTCCTTAAATAAGACTTACAACAGAGTACAAAATGAAATTCCCAAAAGATAGGGATTACAAAGTTTGGGTCAAGCTACTGATATAGAAAATCCTGCCACTTATCCCATATTTCTAACAACTCATTTATGTTTGGATATTGACAGATTCTAGACCCAGCTGGGCATTACATGTATTGTTTTCCATATCATGCTTGGATAACTTATGCCAAGTACGAAGGTAGATATGGATTTTTCCCTCCATAATGACCGGTTTCCTAATCAACACATCCACGTCATCAATGCTGACTTGATCCAAGGCCCAAATCTTCTGTTCAGCTTCTTCACATCTGCGTTCAATCTCTTCAAGTCGGCACTTAGATGGGAAGGCCTCCAGAATAGGATCCATGAGCGGGAGCTGCAAAACGTCCATGATGTTGTCCACTGCATACCAGCACCTAGTGCAGATATCCTTCGATTTCCTAATGATCTCCTCAGTTGTTTCATTTAAATCGAGCCAAGTATTCAGTGAAGCTTTAATTTTCTTAAATTGAAAGCTGCTGAGAAATGGAATATCCTGTAGTTTATTCTTTATGTTTCCCAGCCATTCAGAAACATTCTCTTCTTCCTTGGATGCTTGGCTTCTCTTGTCTTTCTGTTTTTCAAGGGTGGAAGACATCTTAGAGAAACTGAGAAAAACTTCCCTAATTTCATCCAGGGCTATGTATAACTTTTCAAGCAACTTGTGATGTTCCTGATTAACTTGGAGAGCCAAATTCTTGAACTCAGAGGACGTAATATTTGAAAAATTGGAGGAGGTTGCACTTGCAGTTGCATCCTCAGCTTGGTTTTCCAGAATAGCTAACCTTTCTGCATTGGAAGCGTTCTAGGCTTGTGCTACACAAAGCTCGGTTTGGAGAATAGAATTCCTCTGCTCCAAATCCTGTAACCTGTCTGCCCATATCTTCCTAAGGTCAGCAACCTCAACTGCATGTTGTTCTTTGGTCTGATCTAGTTCCCCCTTAAGTCTCTTAATCTCTTCTTCCCTCAGATGAACTTCCCTATCCAGAACATGAACTGAATCCAAATTTGCGCTTGCAAAGGACCCTAGAGCTGTAGTTGTTTCAACTGCTTCAACCCGAGGATTATTTGTTCTGGGAGCCCATATTACCTGGTCTGGAATAGGTGTCTCTAACCCAAGTTGATCTTTACCTCTCTTTCTGGTTCTCTTGATTACTGCTTTGTCATCTTTCCTGTAGAAGTAATTCCCAATAGGGACTATGTCATGATCTGCATACTCAGACACCAATGTTGTGGACATAGAAGTGACACTTACTGTTGAAATCAGTGAAGGTGTTTCAATGACAGCAGGACTAGGTATAGGCACAGTAACCTAAGGGGTATTCATAAGTATGGAGATGGCTTTGGTGACTGATAAACCTTGAGTTGGAGAAGGAATTGAGACAAAGGCTTCAGAAAGTGAAACCTTATTATCAACATCGGCAGGTGATGGTGAATGGGAAACTAAAGGTGCTTCACCAGAGGTGAAGGATAATGAAGTGGATGTGGATGATTGTAGAGGGGCAGTCAAAGACTGAACCTCTACAATGATAGATGATGGAATGGTGAAAGAGACTGGATTGCTTGGAAATGGGATATTGGTAGTGGTGAGAGTATGAAATAAATGTGATAAAGAAAATGGAGGTGTCATTTCTGAAGATAAAGCAGAGAGCTCTTGGATAGCTGGGAGCAAAAGTGCTCTGGTGGTAATATCGAGAGTTGATGAAACCTCTGACTCTTGTTGATCAAAAAGAGAGTGGTCCATCTCAATGATGTTCAACAAATCAACAACTGCCAATGAATCTTCAGTCACTTCTTCTGTTACTGGTGCTGGAGGATCAGGTTTCACCTCAAGGTCACAATCAATGATAGTTTCAAGGGGAATTTGTGTTGCTGGGGTAATGATTCTCTTCCTTTTAGCTGGACTAGCCCTGATTATCATTAGATCATCTTCTTCCTGTGTAGTTGTAGTAGACACTTGGATATTGACAGTGAGCTTCGGAGGTTAAACTACCTGCGTACCCAACACTGAAGTGATTTGTGCTAACCCTTGTTTGAACTGATGAGCTGTCTGCGACAAAACTTTGACCTCTTCAACAGTCTTTATCTAAGGAGGAGGGTCCACGGGAGCTTTACCCTTTTCCCCATCTGAACAAGTAAGCATTAGAGGAGCTTTAGCTTTCTGAGCCTCCTTCTCTTCTCTTTCTCTTCTTACCTGCTCTATTAAATTCAGCTGCATAGTTCTGTAGCTTACAGTCCTGGCTTTAAGGTCTTTCTGAGAATGCATAATGTTATGCTGCTCATCTAAATTGTTGGCCCTAACAAGTACTTCAGAAAAAGTGTTGACTCCTTCGTAGATAAAGTCATCTAGAATCAACTCATGGACATGATCCATCTTAACATGAATCTGCTTGAGGTGTGCATCGAGAAGTTTCTTGGGATCATGCTTCCTCTTGGGGGCAAGACCCAACTTAAGAGCATCTAACTGATCACCAAGCACTGTAGCCCAATTTGAGGTTGGGATAACCAGTGGCCCAAGGTTCAAACCAAACTTATGCCATCCTTTCTTTCTAGGTACTGTAAGTTTCTTATACATACCATCTATTACAGTCTGAAAGGAGACTTCTTGTATAACCATCCTGTCAGGGACTATTCTGGGTAGAAGGTGTACTATGTCACTCCCATAAATTCAGATGTATGAGAAATATTCACCAACATACCAATTGCCAATGGCATTGATGAAAGCCCTGGCATCCGCTGAAAATGCAGGTGCTTCTTTCCTGAAGATATTAAAGTAAACAATGCCCATGAAATGATCATAGATATCATAAAGTAAAGGGATGAAATTCTCATCCCACAATGTCGAGTGATAAATATGAACAGGTGGGTTTGAAGGGGTCCAATTCCAACCTAGGTTCGGATACTGGAACTCTGAACACAAAACATCAATTACATACGCTGAGAGGTAAAAATATGGTTTCTTCAGGGCAGGAGCTTTGTGATACTCTTCAATGGCATTCTTCAATTCTGATGACAGGATGGAAGCCCATGGGAATGACTCCCCGGTGGTTAACACATGATGTGCTATGGGTGCCCATTCAGCTTTGAAGACAGAACAATTAGGAAGGTCAAAAAGCCTGCAAAGCATAGACGCTAACAAAGAATAGGGTTCCCTGAACCAGACAATAGGGTACAAGTTGTCGGCTTTATGTACAAAGGCATTAGGCTTGACCATCCATGATTTTAACATCTCATCGAAATTATACTGAGTTTTTGAGGACTGTATGAAGCCGAGGGTAAGGGTTTGCGCATGAGGTTTAAGAGCAAAAGCTTTAATAAAAACCTCAGGGCGGAAATGAGTCAATTGAGCCCCTGTGCTATCATTGAATGACCGGTCTTTGGGTTTTGCATTCTCAATTATCCATTTGACAGCATCAGTGTAAGGTAAAATGGCAGGACGAACAGCAATGGCGTGTATCTGGGAAGCCCTAATTTCCTCATACCCATTTTTAAAGTGGGAAAGGTCATCGTTGTCAAATATGGCATATATCTTAGACTAATCTACCTGATAAGTCTCTGTAACCCTTTCACTAGTATCAGAGAAAATACCAAAATTGGGGTCTTTAGTCAGAGAATCTTTGTGAGCCATCGTAGACCGAGTGTTTTTCGACATAGTGGCAGAGCTTTGAAAATTTGATAAATAAAAGAATGAAAATCAAAACAACAAAAAAATCAATTGCAAATGCAACAGTGACAGCAAACCAACCTGGGAATAATTGAAAACTTGTAAAAACGACCCCTTGGTACGAGATCCATGGTAAAAATCGGTGCAACAGAGTAATTTCTAGCAGTAAAATGAATAAAGAAAATAGAGAAAAACCCTTATTTATCGATTTGTCGGATTAAATCGTGATCGTGCGATTAAACAGAATGGACGGTTGAGATTAGCCGATGCAGAATGCGAGTTCGGGTCATAGATGGCTTATTTGCAACCTTATTCATGATTCCCAAAAGCCGCAAACCGAAACTTGCGGGTTTCTGGTTTTTGGGATTGTAAACTGACCAAAACGGGAAAACAAATTTTCGAAAGCCGCAAACCAAAACTTGCGGGTTTCGCAAACAGAAACAATCGCGTAAAGCAACAAAAGTTATTCCCGCATCCTGTAACCCGACATTTCGGTTTGCGAGTTGCGGGAACACGCAACGCGACTAAAAGTAAAACAAGAAATCCGAAATCCGAAAATCGCAATTGCGGGTTTCGGGTTTCGGGATGAAAATTTCCAAAAATTAAAATCAAAGGGTTCCCATAGCCCGCATCTTTCAGGTTGCGGGTTTCGGGATGCCTAAAATTACATTACCAAAATTGGAATTCCAGCAACCCACACCTGTTTGGTTTCGAGTTGGCAAGAGAAGAAGACAAGATGCTTAAAATTTGAGTGTTCCTGCAACCATAAATGCTTAGAAATTTCCGAAATGACAATCAGACCAAACAAAGGTATAAGTACAAGATCATAGAAACTAAAAACCTCATACTGACAAGAACACTTTCCCAAATACCTTTGCGTTTATTTAAAATTTGGGGCTCCCATGTGTTGGCTTGGTTTTGCAACCAAGCTTAGTGCAATGGGCACCTATCAACAAGTGATAGCAGTTTCAAATATTGAAAGCAAAAACAACAATTATAAATCTGAATCTAAACTAAACTAGCATGTGCATATAACAAATAAAAATTTTCTGAAAAACGATTCAAGAACAAGAAATAAAAAGAATAAGTATTGTATTAAGATACCTCAAATGGTGAGGATTTGTGTTGAGCAACTTCCAAGGTGAGTAGCTCCAAGCTCCAAAGGTCTCTTCTCCAAGATAGCTACAATGGTCAAAAGCTCATGAGAGATTTTGACAGCATGAGGATAGGATGATGGATGGATTGAAAGTGAGGAGCTCCTACCACCTTTTTATAGTTTTTGGTGGTGGGGAATACCATTATGGTTTTGGGGAAACCAATGGTATTGACCAACATGGTTTAGGTACATTTTCCCTCCTTTTTTTTTTTGAATATTTTGAATATTTTTATTCCCTTTTTAATATTTTTGGGAATTATTGACCATTTTTTAGGGTTTTTTATGCTTTTTGAGGAAAAATATTCATTTTGAGTGGGAAAAGGGGTGTATTAAGGTCTTTTGGTGGCTTTAGAGGCTCAAATGGTGAAAAAGTGGACAAATGGGTCATGTGAATAAGGAAATGAGCTAGTGAGCACTTTTTGGGTGTTAACAGATTGCCCCCTGATGTGTGAGGGCAGGAGCTCATCGTATGGCCGATAGACATCATAGTTCTTTTTTCATATTTCTGGGGTTTGGGGAAGAGAAGAGACCGATTGGAGACTGGATCCACGGCCCTTGGAAGCTGCAAAATAAACAATATTACATGGCCTCAATATGAATGAGGAATAATCTCTGATAATAGACGAGGTGGGCATATCCATGCTCGTATCAAGACATATACATAACAATTAGTCCCAAGAAGGGGGACCTGAAAAATACATAAAAAATCTGTTGGTACATCATAATGGTCCAGAGGGGACATCATTTTGGGATGTACTCATGATCATAACATGACTGATCTCAATAACTGATACACTGGAAGAAAGCGTCATCCGTTCTGAATAAGGTCTTAGAAGGGTTGATGAACTGTAGAAACTGAAGGTGTCCAACATCTGTAGGGACTCAATGATTGTGAGTCATCACTGGGAAGTACTCGTAGTTGTATACTCGAGGGAGTATAAAACTGGGGTACATCTGAATACTGTCGCCATGCGCAACCCGGATATCTATAGAAGAAATGTAATTGGTTGTTTCCATAACTAGACTCTCAAATGTGGAAGAGTCAGGTGGTATCCGGGGTCTTCGACTAATAACTAAAAGGACCAATACCCTGTGCGAGTCTCAACGATGCGATCAAGGTGTTGAAGTCGAGCATGTGAGAAACAACCATTTGGAGAGGCACTGAGGACTCTTCTCGAAATGATTCGTAGGCACTCATCGTAAATGGTGATGAGTCCAAGACACAGGGACCTCTAGGTCTATCCTCTGGAATAAATTTGGTTGTCGTCGACAGAGGAAGACCCGCAACTGACAAGGAGCATGAGGTGTAGAACTGAAGTGTGGTAGTACTGATGGTAGGACTGTCATACTTATGGGGATGGGAAGTAACTAGGGTCATATAGTGGGTAGACTCAAACTTCCTTTGTTTAGAATATGATGACATGGTTGACCTGGCAGCGTAGGGAACTGACTTGTAGGTGCGGGGATCATAGCTTTTAAGGACTGAAGGGTATGTTTCAACTGAGGGGACGAGCTGATGGGTGTTGTCGGGGGATTCTCAGGGTGACATACTGCAGAATACTCTAAACAAAGGCGACCGAAATGGGGAAGCTGCCATATGAGTATATGTGATCTTTTCTGGCGTTGAGAAGCACCATTGGGTCCTTCTTCGTAGTTTTAATGAGCTCCAAGAAGGGAAAAAAGTGTGCTCTGAAATGGTACCATCCTGTGGATTTTGTGAGCCCAGGACTGTTCGTGCTCATGGGTGCTTTCATTTTTAAGGAGTCTAAAAACGATAAGAAGACTCTGCAGTGGTTGTGAGTACCGTCCTGTTGGTTTTTATGAGCCCGGGATGGTGATTGCTCGTGGTCGCTTTCATGTTTAGAGAGTCTAAAAGCGGTAAGTGGACTCCATTAGTGTTCTTTTTCGTAAGTTAGTCTCCAAGGCCCGAAAAAGCATAAAATGATGCAAATGGAGAACTCTTCTAGGCGATGTGACTAGAGTATTCATTTTTCATAATTAGTCTACAAAGTCCGGAAAATGGGTAAAATTATACCAGGTAGACGCCCTTTCAGATACGTTTAGCGAGCATGAAAAGAAGCAAGGTTGCTCGGCGATATTTTCATTGTTTTAGGAGTCAGAAAAGAGCTTAACAGAAACTCCCTAAGTGCCTTTTTCATAAAAGGGATTGCTCGGCCCGAAAAAGGGGTAAAATTATACCGAACAAAAAGGGATTGATGAGAGCGAGAAAAGGTCTCAAGCATCATCATGTGTGGAATACTGAATCCGGTGACATAAAGATTGTTAAAACGGGGCAACTGCCAATGTGGCACGCAAACCGAGGTGATGAGTGGCATTTTGAAAAAATGCTCGAAAATTATGGGGTGAGAGCGAGAAATGATCTCAAGCATCATCACAAGCGCGGAAAACTGAATCCGACGATATCAAACTTTTTAAAAATGGACGACGGTCGATGTGGCACGCAAACCGAGGCGACAAGGGGGCATGGGAAAAATGCCTGAAAAATTTGTGCATGAGAGCGAGAAATTATCTCAAGCATCATCACGAGCGCGGAAAACTGAATCCGGCGATATAAGACTTGTCAAAAATGTACGACGGCCGATGTGGCACGCAAATCGAGGCGACGAGGGGGCATGGTAAAAAATGCCCAAAAAATCTAGGCGTGAGAGCGAGAAATGATCTCAAGCGTCATCACAAGCACGGAAATATGAATCCGGTGGTGCAAATGGTGCGAAAAAACGGAGGTCATAAGGACTCCGGAGTGGTCAAAGCAAATAACTAGGTTAAAAAATGGCTACAAATAAAGGTGAGCCCACCAAACCAAGGATGCAGTGGTGGGGAGAAATGATGACCGGCGGGGGGAGAATAATAGGTGTATCAAATCAAATCGAATATACAAGTGATATGTGACCTCAAAAAATGGTTGAGATCACGCATGTGAAGAATTCAGCAGGGTTAATGACCTGCCCCCATGCTATGTGCATGGGGTTTGTGATTGTGGATCACATATGTGTTGGTTTGAACGATGGGCTCATTGAGGTGTTGAGATAGAGATGATGGGGAAGGTTCAAAATGATTGATCATGCCCCCTATCCCAGGGTCGAGGTAATCTATTATGCCCCCTAACTCAGAGGTGTCAATGTGGTGCAGATGTTGTCTCGGAGAGAGATCAATAGGGCATTGAGCAACTGTTGGCGGGGTGTTATACCATGAGGCTGTGGGTTGTGGTGGCATACTGAAGTGATGATATGATGATGGGGGATTCCCTTTGTGGGGTGGATGCCCCCAGTATCTCCGACGAGAATCACGATGATGATGAGTAGGCAAGGTTTTGAGCCTGCCCCCATGTTGTGGACATGTGGTTTCCTCGTCGATTTGAAAGGGTTGAACATGTGTGTCAAAGGGATCAATGGAAGGGGCCGACTGGACAGAGGGGTATCCAGTGGAAACCGTGTAAATGGTGTTAATTTCTTCCAAGGAGGAATATGGTGGGGGATGAATTTCCTCAATTTTAGGAGGGGATATCTCTAGGTCGGCATTATTCAATTCGTATAAGGCTACTCTATAATCTGGGAGATCAGGGCAATGGTGTGAATAATGGCCATAAATGCCGCATATTGCACAAGGATGGTTTGTGCGCAATGATTTATCATGAGGTTGAGGGGGGAGTTCTAGTTTGACTACTGGAACGTTGGTGTCGTCATCCAACATATTCATGCGTTCTTGAAGTGCTGGTAACTGTGGACATTGATGGGTGGCATGGCCTATGTCGTCGCACAAAGGGCACTTGGGGGGTATGCGCTTTGTTGGGGGATTCTTCGCCAACTTGGGGGTCGCTGGGGGGGTGCGAGTTGTGGGTCCAGTGGTGTAGGTTTGTGGACCTCTGCCCCCAGTGTTTTGAAGTGGTGGGGGAGTATAATTGGATGTTGATGCGGTGGCCGCTGTTGGAGGTGATCGATTCTGGATGTTTGCTACACCAGGGGGTGGACGGTTAGAAGTATTAATGGGTTGCACCGGTTGTAAAATGACATTCGGTGTCGGAGGAGAGGTTGGGGTAGGTAGGTACCACACAGGTAGTCCTAATGTTAATCCTGGGAGATTAAGTGTAGCCATGACTGGTGTGTTGATGGCGCCTAAAGGGGGAAATAAGAATGGGATAGTATGAATTGGTGTGGCTCCTACATGAGTTGGCATTGAGGGTGGTTGCGGGAGTAAAGGGGGTTGTTGGTTTGGTACCTGTGTGTTCTGCGAGAGGGTGCACAAATCAGATATCTCGGTTATATTCAAAGGGGGTGGGATGGATTGGAATATGGAAGTCATAGGTGATTCCGAGTATAATCCGGGTCTAACTGTGGAGACGAACGATGTAGGTGCATTCTGAACTGGTTGTTCAATCATAGGGAGAAGATTTTTAGGTGCAGTGGGGGCGTATTGGTTTCGACGCGTTTGGAGATTCATGTCAGATGATGACATCATAAGGAGATGACTACATGAATCCATCGGTTGGTTTGTGTGTGCAGCATATGTGATTTTTTGTTGTGGTGCTGTGGTTCTTTGAGGAGGATCCAACGGACGAGTGTTCGCCACTCCTTGTGTGGGAAAAGGATTCTGCAGCACCATGGGTTGTGGTTGAGGAGGTGGCGCTGGTTGTGCCGTGTGCCCTTGGCATTGGGTGTCATCAGACCAAAGTTGGCGTGCTCACCCCAAATGGGGGCAAGTGTGTGTATAATGGTCGTATACCCCGCATATGGAACATGGGTGGTTTGTTCGTAAATTGGGGTTCTTACCCTGTTTCGGTGGTCGATCAAGGTTTTGGTTGGCGGGGGTAGTGTTGTTGTTTGGAGGATAAGTCTGAGCAATTGGAGGTTGTGGTGCGGCAAGGACTACCTGTGGTGGGAAATAAGTCGTTGGGGCTTGTGAGTGAATAGGAGCATGTGTGGCCTGCTGATGGTAATACGTAGGGGGTGCAACCAGAGGTGGATAGGCTAAAGGTGCGTGACCGTAACACTTTGGTGGACATGGGGGTCCATGAGTGTGGTGGGGGTGGGCCATGGGAGCATACGAAGTTGTAGCTCCAGAGTGAGATGTGGCCCGCGAAAGATCGGGGCCGTTATTATTGGGCATAATGGAAAATGGTTGGTTGTGGGACGCAACTTGTCCAATGATGTCGTCGGCGGCGTGGGATGCCCCCGGCGCGTCAGTCCGGGAGGAATCACCGCGGGGAGCGTCAGGTAAAATGGTATATAGGTAGCCACACTGGGCGTAGATCAGATCAAACTGCTGGGCTTTTAAAATGGCTTCTTCTTCCGATTGGGGTCGTTCAGAAGCTACATCCTTTGCTATGAGGGGTAGGAGTGATTTAAGGAACCAGTCCAAAAATATACGGTCATCCAGTTTAATCTTATAGAGGCTACGACACTTGCGCCACTCATGGATGTGGTCCGTGATGTGGGTAGCTGTGTTTTGTCTGCAAGACAACAATATTTCAACTCCTGCATCGTAACGTACAGGTAGCTGAAAAAATTGAAGGAAAGTGGAGGCGAGAGACGCAAAAGTATGGTGGGTGCCATGTGGTTGTTCGATGTACCACTTGGCTGCAGAGCCAGTGAACGTTCGTTGCAACAGTCTTAGACGAATGGAGTCATCCACTATAGAGTTTGATGAACACCATAGGTGAAAAGACATTATGTGGTTTTGGGGGTCCTCCCCAGGTTTTCCTTCAAACTTGGGTATGTCCGAGGGGAGCTTTGTAGGCATGGGTGGCCATGTAGGGTTGTGCCTGATAGGATCGTTGGTTAGCCTGGCTAAGTCTGGTAAGTTCAGATTATCCATGTAAGGTAAACTAGCAGATGGGTGTGGTGTAGTGACTGGGACATAACTATTCATGGTGGCATTATGTAGTGGTCCAATAGCCCCTAAGGGTATGCTAGGTATTGAAGGCATGTGTCCTCCAACTGTTGTGGTTTGGTATGGGCCAACGTTTCCAAGTGCAACATGGGTTACACTGGGGTTAGGAATAGCGCTAGGATCTGGGTTGTGGTAATGACAGGTGGTGTGATTCCTATGTTTGGCATACCCATAATAGGAGGTAGTCTTGTGTTGGGTATACCTAAAGGTGGAGTGTCCCCCATATTAGGCATGCCTAGAGGATTTGTTGTTACCATGGATGGCACAGTAGTGGAAGGGTTTGTGGATGTATCTCCAATGGTACTGGTAAAAAGTGGGTCGTATTGTGTTCCAGCCATGAGGTTGGTTAGTGATAATTCAGTAGGGTTTTCGGATTCAGCCTTAGAATCGGATGTGAAGTGAGGCGTGTCAGAATTGGATGACTGTATGTTTGGCCGATGACGTGTCGAGTCAATGGATAAGGCTCTACGTTGGTGACGTGGAGAGCCAAGTAGACTGAACTGAGGGGGTTCACCCTGAAGACGACGAGATCCTCTTAAATTCTCAATGGTGAGAAATATGTTTTAAAAATTTTCAGTGTAAGGTGGTGACGTAAAAAACTCGAAACCCTAATGCAACAATGAGTGCAAAAAGGGGAGTGAAAATAAAGGCTCTCAGGCCAAAAATCAACCTCAAAAAGCACTTATTATAGCAGTTGTGCTATAATAAGTGGAGGGATGCAACAAAATTGGTCAGAATACCAAAAGTCAAACAGTTTCTAGAAAAAAGAGGTGCTACTAGACCAAAGGTGGGTAATGTATCATGCAAACACCTAACTAGAAGTATTGTGAGTCAACAAACGATATCCTCTGCAAGGTGATGAAATCCAAGTCAAACAATATAAAGTTTTGAATCAACGGCTAGATATCCCCTTACCGGGAGGGACACTGGGTAGACAATCCTAAAGAGTGGCAACTAGGATACCCCGTTCATGACACGTTCGGTTGGGTGAATCTGCAGTTTGGTTCTATCGCCGCTATACACCAGGGGGGTGTACACTGAGAACTTCGAAAGGTATCCTTCGGTTACTGAATGGATTGCGGTATTCCACTTAGACTTCCGGAACCACTCTGGCTACTTCAACCCTCCTAAGGGAGAGGCCTTCCCGATAAATTGGTTGATAACCGTGTTAAAATTATAAGGGATTTTGGTATTGTAGAGGACAACTGCTATGTCTCAAATGTAATAACTGAGCGGTATTATTGGAACACCTATCCCCTCAATTCTACCTAACTACAAAATTATTTTAAGTGCTCCCCAAGTGGGGTTAAAAGTTGGTTGAGTTTAAGGTAAATTTTAAGGTTCAGTTTAAATTATGTGGCAGAGTGGGTGCAAGTGTGGTATTTAAACTGAAATTGATTTGCCTCGCTTGGGCGATTTTACAAATGAAAGAAAAGATGCTTCCAGTTTTGCAAAAAATAAAGGCGTTTTTAAAATGTAAATGCTTGAAAAAACTATTAAAAAATAATGGATCTTTGAAATAATTTAAAGGGAAGCAAATAACATAAATATTTCAAGAAATAAATGGATCTCTTAAAAATTGCTACGACAAAGTATTGAGCAAATAAACAGTAAAACCTTGATTTAGCTAAAATGCAGAAAAATCTCTCTTTCAATTTCTGAAAATTTTGTAAGAAGACTTTTTAAAGGAGCATTCTAAATAGTAAAAGATTTCATATGGCTGTAAAAATGCAGGAAATTTAATACTGTAAAATATGCTAAATGGGCAGAAAATACAGCAAAAAAAATAATTTTCAAAAAATTGGCCAAATTGAAAAAACTTGCATCGCGGGTTTCAAGAAAACAGCCGCGATGGGTCGCGCGGGTTTCGGCCGCGAAGCTGCGATGTACAGCGCGGATTCCTGTCACACAGTCGTGATGGGCAGCGCGGGTTTCAGCCACGATGTGCAGCGTGGGATTTCGTCACACAGTCGCGATGTGTAGTGTGGCAAATGGTCGCGAAGCCGCGATGTGCAGCGTGTAAATTGGACGTGAAGTCGTGGCGAGCCGCGCGAAAAAAAGCTGCAAGGTCGCGATGAGCCACGCGACTGTTAGGCAAAAAACTGTGAGGCGAAAGCTAGAAACGGATGCCGAAAAACGAATCCGAAAATGGAAATTTCGGGCTGTTATTGGCAATAAAAGGGGCCAAGATCTAGAACAACAATGGATCTACTGTCTAGGATGGTAGATCTATGAATTAAACTAATTAAAACTAACAAAGACTAAGATCTAAAGCAAAAAACTAAAATCTAAGAATTCGAAGCCAGCGGAGTCGCCAAAAACGGTTGGCTTGGTTTTGCAACCAAGCTTAGTGCAATGGGAACCTATCAACAAGTGATAGCAGTTTCAAATATTGAAAGCAAAAACAACAATTATAAATATGAATCTAAACTAAACTAGCATGTGCATATAACAAATAAAATTTTCTGAAAAACGATTCAAGAACAAGAAATAAAAAGAATAAGTATTGTATTAAGATACCTCAAATGGTGAGGATTTGTGTTGAGCAACTTCCAAGGTGAGTAGCTCCAAGCTCCAAAGGTCTCTTCTCCAAGATAGCTACAATGGTCAAAAGCTCATGAGAGATTTTGACAGCATGAGGATAGGATGATGGATGGATCAAAAGTGAGGAGCCCCTACCACTTTATAGTTTTTGGTGGTGGGGAATACCTTTATGGTTTTGGGGAAACCAATGGTATTGACCAACATGGTTTAGGTACCTTTTCCCTCCTTTTTCCTTTTTTGAATATTTTGAATATTTTTATTCCCTTTTAAATATTTTTGGGAATTTTGGACCCTTTTTTAGGGCTTTTTATGCTTTTTGAGGAAAAATATTCATTTTGAGTGGAAAAAGGGGTGTATTAAGGTCTTTTGGTGACCTTTTGGTGGCTTTAGAGGCTCAAATGGTGAAAAAGTGGACAAATGGGTCATGTGAATAAGGAAATGAGCTAGTGAGCACTTTTTGGGTGTTAACACCATGCTTAACTAAAGCATGGGATCTCTTGTGGCCACAACAAATGGCGATTAGCTGGGAAGAACCAGTTATCTCTGCAAACAAACTTCAATTAGAGAAAATATATCAGTCCGCTGCCTTTTTTAGCCTGAAATTTTATTTTTTTAGAAAATATTTATAAAGGAGACAACCAATGAGCAGAAAACATAAGATTGATATTTTCCCAACCATGATCATATTATAAATAATGCAAACTCGATGAGGAGGGTTAGGAAACAATAGGGATCCTTTACCACTATGCAATCATTGAATATCAGCTTGTGTTGAACCTAGGACAAACTTAAAACTTCTCACGGATATCCAATTTACATATCACCTTGGTTTATTAGTTAGTTTTATAGACAAAAATTCTTTTGGGCATAAACACATTTTTTTTATTTCTTTTTTTGAAAACTGCACATAAGACCTTGTTGATACAAGACCACTGCCCTGACTTGGTAATCATATATCAGCAGTGCCATTCACAGGCCTAATCCAAAAACTGATCAAGCTGGCTCGATAAGGAGACCCCTTGTCCTTTAGCTATGACACTGAAGGAAACTATCATGGCTTGGTGACCATATGATGATATCTTCAGTCTGAATTAAACCCATGATCATGGTAGCGATGGCTTGTGATAAGACCCCCCTGTCCTTATACACAACAAGTATCTTATAAAGGAAAAATATAGATTTTATTCAAAGAATAGACTTCAAGGCACTGCAAAGGCTTGGTAACCTCATGATAGCAGCGTTACTCACCAGTGTTTTGTAGATCATGAATGGACCGACCTGTGATAGGATCTTCCACCTCTTAGGAAAACTGAGAGTCATCTCCCAAGTGTGGTGGCTTGATGTGAATATGTCATTCCACTAAACACATATGAACCTAAAGGGATGGCTTAAAATAAGACCCCCCTCCTTGTAATCTATAATCATTTAAGAAAATTATTATCAAGGTGATTGTAAAAGGATTCAGAGCAGATAAAGCTGATCAAGATATTATGATATGCTATGACAATGAGACAAAAGATAAGAATATTCCAACCATTCCCCATGCCTCAATTAAACAGATAAAACATTTAAAAGATAATGACCAAAGTGGAAAGGTATCAATATCAAGGTCCTGCATCCGTTGGTTGTGCGCTCTTTATGAAACAAATTTTGATATCAGTCGAAAGAAACTGAGGCTAACACATTATTCTGCAACTTCAGTTGAAATCATCTTCGAGTAAAACTGGTTTTATACCATTACCAAATGTGTGGAGTTTATTATCAGCAAAATGAAGACAAACCAATCAAAACAAATAAAAGAAAATGCACAAACCTGATTAAACTAAATTAGAACCTAAAATAATTGTAAAATAGGCCTTAGCAAAACGTCTTGTGCGAAGAAGAGTGAGATTTGTTGTCATGTTTGTAAAATCGAAAGGGTTTGCTATTGTAAAAGAGTAATTATATCAATTTACATAATGAGATATATTGAATCGATAAATTGAATTGATTAAGTGAATCGATTATAATAAATCCCTTAGAATAAATTTATTCTCCTTCGGTTGATGAGTCATGATAAAAATGGTTACTTGTCACATAAGGTTGTTCCATAATTGTTAGGCCTGCATTTATTGAAGATTATTTACAGAAGGAAGTAATACTTAAACCAAATTGTGTGCGATTTGTGACCACAAAATATGTAAAAGCCCCCTTTTTTTTTCAAATGCATATCAGATATCGAGGTTGGTGTGTAATGATTTCTAATTACCTTATCTCCAACCAAGACATTCCTGCTCTTAGAACTCAAACAATGATCATTTCACGATATTATTATAATTCAAAAGATAAAATTCGGACTTGAATACCTTGAACCTAAAATATTAAGCGAGAGCATGAATATAAAGTGGGAGATGGAAAAAACACTTTCCTGGATGCATTCGAAGAAGCATTGTTTCCAACTTCAACTTGACTTATTATCACAAATACCTTATTTGAAGAAAACCGAAAACAGTAATCTAATTATTAAAGAAATTATCAAGATTAATCTATTCTACACCTACTCCTACACTATTCTAAAAGAAGACAAGAACTAGGTATAATCAAACTTCCAATGAAACCATGAAAGCATATGGAAACCTACAAAAAGAAAGAAGTGAATAATCAAAAGGCATAGTATAAATGCTTGAAAAATAAAAACCAAAAAAAATGTATTAAGGCAAATATAATGAATCTTATTTACAAAGAGAAAGAATGGAGCCTTAACATCTTTACATACAAACAAAGAAAACAAAGTGTTACCAGAATGATGAAATCTTGCTGAGAATGATTTCTCAAGCCAATCAACAACTTAGTCATGGTATGTACAATGAAAATCACAAGAATTACATAAAGAGTTCGAAAGATTTGTGCGATGAAATAAATTATTTGAAAGAAAATCAACATTAATAGTACATGAATCCAAAACTTCTTCTTGAACAATTTTCTCCTTAGAAATATTTTCTTGAAAAAGATCATCTAAATCAAGTCCAATTTGTTCTAGTTTATTATCGTAAAAATCATCATAAATTGGTTGATTTAATTGAAAATTCTCATAGAGGTCAAATTGTCTTTGAACATTTACTTGAGAAGAACTGAAGATATCAGATGTCGAAAGTGTGAAACTAATATCATTAACATCCTGATAAGAATCTCCTTCATCAAGTAATCGATTGTAAGAAGAAAATGTTTCTTCATTGAATGATGAATCACAATAGGAAGAATTTTGAAAACAATCATTAGAAATAGTATTCACTTCCAGCAAAGAAGAATGACAAGAAGACATAGATTGATGATAAAGATAAGAATCTTCTTGATTTTTTTCATGTATTTCATAATTGATTTGTACCTCTTTAAGTCTTAACAATGGAGAATCAAAATCTGAAATATATGAGTGAATGCCATTGTCATCAAATAGATCATGATACATAGAAAAATATGAAGAGGAGAGAAGTGCATGAAATTCATCTCTTTGTAAAATATTTTCAAATCGAGATTCCTTAGAAGGGTTTTTCTCTTCAAAAGAGATATGCATGAAATGTTTCAAATCAGGATCTGCTCCTTCTTCTAATGTAGTATCATCATTTCGTAAAATATGTTCTCCTATAGGATCGCTTAGGTCTGAAAATGGTAATTGAGAAAACATATCGCGAATTTTAGAACAATTAGTTGATTCAAGATCTATCAAAGGTTTAACAGAATAATAAGTATCTGAATCTTGAATCTCTTTGGTTAGGCTAAAAGAAGATTGTTCGATATTATGACCAGAACTATTCTCTTGCACTGAAGAAGAAGAATCTTCTGTAGAAACATGATCCCTTTCATAATTTGGTAAACTTTGTTTTTCACCTAAAACAGATATGGGCATATCAACATTCGAATCGGCCAAATTGTCATATTGATTATGGTCCATATCTAAGAAAGAGAAGGAATTCATTTCTACAATTTATAGATCATTAAATTCTTCGTGCAAACCTAAACCAAGATGTGGATGATGATTGATGTATAGTTCAGATTTATCACCTACTAATTGATCAGATTCATAAAAAGCCGAACTGTTGTGTTGACACCACTCAAGTATCATAGGACGATCTATTAAAGGGAATCTACAATAGAGATTGCAATTTCTAATTGAAAAATCTTCTAATGATACATTTTTTTTATGGTGAGTTGCTTCCACTCATCACACAATCTAACAAAATCGTAATGTTCAAAAGGGAGTATAAACAGGTCTACAAACTGTTCAAAAGAGTGAATAGAGGCAAAAGGTAAAGTTACAAACCATCCTTTGACTCGTCCTTCGAATGTGAAGGCCAACAACCTACACAAAACATCTCGATCAAAAATTTTGTTAACCAGATAATTATAAGCGAAATGAAGAACATGTTCTTGTGCTAATATTTCTCCTTCAACATCGAATTTTACTTCTATTAGATGCTTCAGCAATTCTATTTGAATATGAAAACTAATCTGTCTAGAAAAACAACTAAATACATATTCTTGGGCCGGATCCATTATAAAATAATTTGTTGAGGCCTTGGGGGTGTAGGGTAATTGCAAGGTGTTGGAATGGGCCAAGGCTCCCAACATAGGGTGAAAACCCAGATTGGAAGGCTTCGAAAGACCCTACGCAAGGGAAGTTCTATCCCCAACCTGTTTGGTGTGGAATTCTCCCATGGATATTCGGCCTCCATTGGCACTCTATGAGTCGGTGTTTCGATCAATAGATCAGTTCCCCAATTAAGGAAAACAAAAGTATGAAAAGTTAATACGTTCTAACTTAACCTATGTGAGAAAAGGATCTACCCTATGTTAGATCTAATCTAAGGAAAAGCTTGTTGTTGTGCAGATCAACCTTGAGATGAGAGGGATAAGTATGTTTGCCAACTTCAACAGAAATGTAAAAGATGCATCCACTTATTAGCTTAAATCATAATCAGTTAATGAAAATTAAATGACAATAATATCAGCTTATAACCTGTTCAAGATTAACCTGTAGTCACCTTGTTAATTGAAAAATTAACAATGATTAAATTGAATGTTGATCATTTGAATAAGTCGATAAAGAAAACATCTCAATTGACAGAAATTCAATAAAACATTTTCACGCACAGATCAGCCATAAAGAGAAGTCAGTATAACAGATTCTTGTGTAAATTAATGCTTGCAAAAGATCACACACTGCAGATGACAATTTGAAGTAAGAAATCAAGTACTGTCAAATAAATTTGAACAATAGACAATAGGTGATTCAAAGTGATTACTTTACTGTATTAAAGAAGTCTGTAAACAAAATTACAAAGCTCTGCTAAGACAGAGTATCTCCAGTCATCTCCTGCTGATTTCTAACCCAAAAATTATCAACCCCTAACATCGAGAGGCATTCCTCCTTAAATAAGATTTACAACAGAATACAAAATGGAAATTCCCTAAAGATACGGTTACAAAGTTCGGGTCAAGCTACTGATCTAGAAAATCCTGCCACTTATCCCATATTTCTAACAACTCATCTATGTTTGGATAATTGACAGATTCTAGACCCAGCTGGGAATTACATGTATTGTTTTCCATATCATGCTTGGATAACTTATGCCAAGTATGAAGGAAGATATGGATTTTTCCCTCCATAATGATCGGTTTCCTAATCAACACATCCACGTCATCAATGCTGACTTGATCCAAGGACCGAATCTGCTGTTCGGCTTCTTCACATTTGCGTTCAATCTCTTCAAGTCGGCACTTAGGTGGGTAGGCCTCCAGAATAGGATCCATGAGCGAGAGATGCAAAACATCCATGATGTTGTCCACTGCATACCAGCGCCTAGTGTAGATATCCTTCGATTTCCTAATGATCTCCTCAATTGTTTCATTTAAATCGAGCCAAGTATTCAGTGAGGATTTAATTTTCTTAAAATGAAAGCTACTGAGAACTGGAATATCGTATGGTTTATTCTTTATGTATCCCTGCCATTCAGAAACATTCTCTTCTGCCTTGGATGCTTGGATTATCTTGTCTTTCTGTTTTTCAAGGGTGGAAGACATCTTAGAGAAATTGATAAAAAATTCCCTAATTTCATCCAGGGTTGTTCCTGATTAACTTGGAGAGCCAAATTCTTGAACTCAGAGGACGTAAACTTTGAAAAATTGGAGGAGGCTGCACTTGCAGTTGCATCCTCAACTTGCTTTTCCAGAATAGCTAACCTTTTTGCATTGGAAACGTTTTGGGCTTGTGCTACACAAAGCTCAGTCTGGAGAATAGAATTCCTCTGCTCCAAATCTTGTAACCTGTATGTCCATATATTCCTAAGGTCAGCAACCTCAACTGCATGTTGTTCTTTGGTCTGATCTAGTTCCCCCTTAAGTCTCTTAATCTCTTCTTCCCTCAGGTGAAATTCCCTATTCAGAACATGAACGGAATCCAAATTTGCGCTTGCAAAGGCCCCTAGAGCTGCAGTTGTTTCAACTGCTTCAACCCGAGGATTATTTGTTCTGGGAGCCCATATTACCTGGTCTGGAATAGGTGTCTCTAACCCAAGTTGATCTTTACCTCTCTTTCTGGTTCTCTTGATTACTGCTTTGTCATCTTTCCTGTAGAAGTAATTCCCAATAGGGACTATGTAATGATCTGCATACTCAGTCACCAATGTTGTGGATGTAGAAGTGACACTTATTGTTGAAATCAGTGAAGGTGTTTCAGTGACAGCAGGACTAGGTATAGGCAGAGTAACTTGAGGGGTATTCATAAGTATGGAGATGGCTTGGGTGACTGATAAAACTTGAGTTGGATAAGGAACTGAGACAAAGGCTTCAGAAAGTGAAACCTGATTATCAACATCGGCAGGTGATGGTGAATGGGAAAATAAAGGTGCTTCACCAGAGGTGAAGGATAATGAAGTGGATGTGGATTATTGTAGAGGGGAATTCAAAGATTGAACCTTTGCAATGATAGATGATGGAATGGCGAAAGAGACTAGATTGCTTGGAAACGGGATAGTGGTAGTGGTGAGAGTATGAAATAACTGTGATAAACAAAATGGAGGTGTCATTTCTGAAGATAAAGCAGAGAGTTGTTGGATAGCTGGGAGAAAAAGTGCTCTGGTGGTAATATCGAGAACTGATGAAACCCCTGACTCTTGTTGATTAGAAAGAGAGTGGTCCATCTCAATGATGTTCAACAAATCAGCAACTGCCTGTGAATCTTCAATGACTTCTTCTGTTATTGATACTGGAGGATCAGGTTTCACTTCAAGGTCACAATCAATGATAGTTTCAGGGGGAATTTGTGTTGCTGGGGTAATGATTCTTTGCCTTTTAGCTGGACTAGCCCTGATTATCATTAGATCATCTTCTTCCTGTGTAGCTGCAGTAGACACTTGGATATTGACAGTGAGCTTCAGAAGTTCAACTGCCTGCGTACCCAACACTGAAGTGATTTGTGCTAACCCTTGTTTGAACTGATGAGGTAACTGTAGAAAAACTTTGACCTCTTCAGCAGTCTTTATCTGAGGAGGAGGGTCCATGGGAGCTTTACCCTTTTCCCCATCTGAACAAGTAAGCATTATAGGAGCTTTAGCTTTCCGAGCCTCCTTCTCTTCTCTTTCTCTTCTTACCTGCTCGATTAAATTCAGCTGCATAGTTCTGTAGCTTAGGGTCATGGCTTTATGGTCTTTTTGATAATGCATAATGTTATGATGCTCATCTAAATTGTTGGCCCTAGCAAGTACTTCAGAAAAAGTGTTGAATCCTTGGTAGATAAAGTCATCTGGAATCAACTCATGGACATAATCCATCTTAACATTAATCTGCTTGAGGTGTGCATTGAGAATTTTCTTGGGATCATGCTTCCTCTTGGGGGCAAGACCCAACTTAAGAGAATCTAACTGATCACCGAGCACTGTAGCCCAATTTGAGGTTGGGATAACCATTGGCCCAAGGTTCAAACCAAACTTAGGCCATCATTTCTTTCTAGGTACTGTAAGCTTCTTATACATACCATCTATTACAGTCTGAAAGGAGACTTCTTGTATAACCAGCCTGTCAGGGACTATTCTGAGTAGAAGGTGTACTGTGTCACTCCCATAAATTCTGATGTATGAGAAATATTCACCAACATACCAATTGCCAATGGCATTGATGAAAGCCCTGGCATCCGCTGAAAATGCAGGTGCTTCTTTCCTGAAGATCTTAAAGTAAACAGTACCCATGAAATGATCACAGATATCATAAAGTAAAGGGATGAAATTCCCATCCCACAATGCCGAGTGATAAATATGAACAGGTGGGTCTAAAGGGGTCCAATTCCAACCTAGGTTCGGGCACTGGAACTCTGAACAGAAAACATCAATTACATACTCCAAGAGGTAAAAATATGGTTTCTTCAGGACAGGAGCTTTGTGATACTCTTCCATGGCATTCTTCAATTCTGATGACGGCCACGGGATGGAATCCCATGGGAATGACTCCCCGATGGTTAACACATGATGTGCTATGGGTTCCCATTCAACTTTGAAGACATAATAGTTAGGAAGGCCAAAGAGCCTGCAAAGCATAGCCGCTAACAAAGAATAGGGTTCCCTGAACCAGACAATAGGGTACAAGTTGTCGGCCTTAGGTACGAAGGCATTAGACTTGACCATCCATGATTTTAACATCTCATTGAGATTATACCAAGTTTGTTAGGACTATATGAACCCGAAGGTAAGAGTCTGCACATGAGGTTTAAGAGAAAAAACTTTAATAAAAACCTCAAGGCAAAAATGAGTCAATTGAGCCCCTGTGCTATCATTGAATGACCGGTCTTTGGGGTTTGCATTCTCAATTATCCATTTGACAACATCAGTGTAAGGTAAAATGGCAGGACTAGCAGCAGTGGCGTGTATCTAGGAAGCCCTAATTTTCTCATACACATGTCGATCATTTTCAAAGTGGGAAAGGTCATCGTTGTCAAATATGGCATATATCTTAGACCAATCTACCTGATAGGTCTTTGTAATCCTTTCACTAGTATCAGAGAAAATACCAAAATTGGGGTCTTTATTTAGAGAATCTTTGTGAGCCATCTTAGACCGGGTGTTTTTCGACATAGTGGCAGAGCTTTAAAAATATGATAAATAAAAGAACGAAAATCAAAACTAAAATCAAAACAACAAAAGAAATCAATTTCAAATGCAATAGTGACAGCAAAACAACCTGGGAATAACTGAAAACTAGTAAAAACGACCCCCTGGTACGAGATCCGTGGTAAAAATCAGTGCAGCAGAGTAATTTTCGGCATTAAAATGATTAAAGAAAATAGAGAAAAACCCTTATTTATCAATTTGTCGGATTAAATCGTGATCGTGCGATTAAACAGAATGGATGGCTGAGATTAGCCGATGTAGAATGCGGGTTCGGGTCGTAGATGACTTATTCGCAACCTTATTCATGATTCCCAAAAGCCGCAAACCGAAACTTGTGGGTTTCTGGTTTTCGGGATTGTAAACTGACCAAAATGGGCAAACAAATTTCTGAAAACCGCAAACTGAAACTTGCGGGTTGTGGATTTCGCAAACAGAAACAATCACGTAAAACAATAAAAGCTATTCCCGCATCCCACAATCCGACATTTCGGTTTGCGAGTTGCGGGAACACGCAACACGACTAAAGGTAAAACAAGAAATCCAAAATCCGAAAGCTGCAATTGCGGGTTTTGGGTTTCGGGATGAAAATTTCCAAAAATTAAAATCAAAGGGTTCCCGTAGCCCGCATCTTTCGGGTTGCGAGTTTCGGGATGCCTAAAATTACATGACCAAAATTGGAATTCCCGCAACCTGCACCTGTCGGGTTTCGGGTTTCGGGTTGGCAGGAGAAGAAGACAAGATGCTTAAAATTTGAGTTTTCCTGCAACCATAAACGCTTAGAAATTTCCAAAATGACAATCAGACCAAACAAAGGTATAAGTACAAGATCATAGAAACTAAAAAACCTCATACTGACAAGAACACTTACCCAAATACCTCTGTGTTTATTTAAAATTTGGGGCTCCCGTGCTCAACATGGGATCTGTTGTGGCCACAACACTCCTATGAAAACGAACTTGAAGAAGCAAGTGGATTCTGAGAGTAAGTTGGTTGATCCCACCAGGTACCAACAGCTCATTGGTTCCTTGATGTACTTGGTCAACACCAGGCCAGATTTGAGTTTTGTTGTCAATACCTTGATTCAGTACATGGTAGAACCTAGAGATGTACACTGGGTGGAAGCAAAGCATGTTCTAAGGTACGTCAATGGAACAATAGAGTATGGGTTGAATTATGTGAGGCAGGCTATAGTACAACTTGTTGGCTTTACTGATTCAGGTTGGGCAGGAAATGCAGCTAATAGGAAAAGCACACATGGGTGTTGTTTCAGCTTGGGTTCGGTATTCATGTCGTGGTTCAGTAGGAAACATAAGTCTGTAGCATTGAGTTCTGCGGAGGAAAAATATATGGGGCCTAGTTTAGCCAGTTGCGAGGCCATTTGGATTCGTAAAATATTGGTGAGTCTATTTGATCAGTAGTTGGAGCCTACAGGGATTCAATGTGATAATCGGATTTGCATCAAACTATCAGAGAATCCAGTATTTCATGATAGGTCCAAACACATAGAGATCATGTATCATTTCATTAGAGATCATGTTCAGAGAGGAGCAGATGACATCCAGTACATATCCACGGATGAGCAGGTTGTAGACATTCTCACAAAGTCCTTGATGAGAAATACATTTGAGTACTTCAAGGAGAAGATGGGATTGGTTCAGAATCCTTTCCTGGTTAAGAGGGAGTGTTAAAAAGTTAACAAGATAATTTATTCTAGGGAGGGCATGAAAATTTTTGCATGCTCAGATGCATACAAAAGTGAGTTTTACATGCACTCACTTTAGGTTTTTGGTAAACCTAATTTACTAGTGAGTTGATATAAGAAGACAGAAGGTATCTAAAAGAATTACTGAGCCAAATGATCTGAGATAGATCCAGTTGAGAGGTCAGAGAATTTCCTAAGGAAGGAGGGTGCATTCTTTAAGGAGAGAGAAGCTTGTACTACTTCTGGTTGATCGATTGAGCTTCTGAGAATTTCAAAGTATCCTTGTCTCAGTGATTGAGAAAGGAATGTTACGATCAGAGTTCAGATCTGATTCCGTACAAGCATTTGTTATCTTGAGGGATGGTGCACTTATCCATGCAAGGGAGGATGGATTCAGCTATTGGGATTCTTCGGTAGCATAGCAGAGCAGTGGGAGAGGCAGTACAATCAGAGATACCTACAGACAGACTTAGATCCAAATTGACAGTTAGGGAAAATTTCCTCTGTGCATGCATCAACTGATGCATGCAGATCTAGGGTCTTGACTTAGACAGGATTGAGTGTCACATCTGTGGTAACATTGTATGTACTTGTTCATTTCATATATTTCTCTGGGCTCGAGATAGAATAAAGCCCCACAGGTTGCTAGTTTTCCCCGTATGGGGTTTCCAGGGTAAATTCAGTGTTATGTTTGTGATTGATTGAGTATTTTAGTATTTAAGTAGTAAAGAGATCTATAGCAATTGATTCTTAAGTCATTAGAGTATTACTGATTTACAAAGACTCGAACTGCTTGAGATCTCAGGGTTGTCTAGAGGGAGTAGTGATCTTTGGATAAAATTTACATATTTCACAAGGGTCTCCCAAATCGAAGAACAATTAGAGGCTATTGGAGAACATGCTGAAGAAGCAAAATTGGTGATGACTACATTGAATGGTCTCATAAGATGATGGGAATCATTCATTCAAGGGATTTGTACTAGAAGGAAGCTCAACAAATTCAGTAGACTATGGGATAATTGTACTCAAGAGGAAGCCAAAATTGAAGCCAGAGAAGAGAAGATGGGTGAAGAAGATAATCAAGCCTTAGAAGCTCATACACAAAAGAAAAAGAACAAGAAAGAAGAACACTCTCACAAGAAGCGTAGAAGAGTCCAAAAGAATCATAGACCTCATAAGGATTACTCATACTACATATGTTGCAATTGTGATGAAAAGGGACATCTTGCAAGAGATTGCAGCATAATCAAAGACCATAACAAGAAATGAAAGAAGAAGAGGTATCATGCTCATGTTGTAGAAGATGATGAACCAGTTGAGAAGAAAGCAAGGAAAGATTCCTCAAGTGATGAAGAATATGTCTTGACTTCAGCACTCACAAGGTAAAAGTTTTGATGATACAACAGTAATTGGAGAGCAACATGGAGGCTTGTACAAATTAAAAGGCCAACCAGATCAAGCATTGGTTCATGGCACCATTGAACCAAGTGAACTATGGCACAAAATGATTGTATATATATACACTACAAGGCTTTACCAATTATAAGCAAAAATGGTGACTAGTCTACCCGAGATCTAGACAAAACATGATGGTGTATGTAAAGGATGTGAAGAATCCATTTCCAAGCAAAAGGAGATCTTGAATCCAATACATGAGGACCAAGGATGAATACTTCAAAAAGTTCTAGAATATATGAAGAAGAAGATCAAGGTCTTCAAAATTAGATGATGGAGCATAATATGATTCGAGAAACTCTAGTGACATCTGCAAGGAGGAAAAAACCAAGAGGGAGCCTACAAAACACATGAAAGATAAGTATTTCATGTCATTTGAATTCCTGCGTATTTTATAGAATATTACTCATAACATTTACATGTAGATATGTGATACAGTTTTATTTTATGCAATTATATATGACTAAGATTGACTAGCAGTAGGCTCATTTAGTGCATGTTATAGGTAAGTGACCTATAGTGATGCACAACATCCCATGAGCCATTGATGGAGCTAGTCTAGGATGAAAGCTCTTTGCTAACATGTTAAGAGTAGTGCATGCTCTTAATATTATGTTCTGGTAGAGATGGAAGGCATCTAGATAGTTATTGTGTGTATACGGGATATGGATGAGTGTTGTGCTGAGGCATTGGATAAAATGGATTGTTTCATTATTGTATGAATTATTAATTTGTCATGTCAATATGATTTGATGACTATGAAGTGTTACTAATCATACCACTGAATTTGAATTGTAGGTGCTATGGCCTACAAGAGAAGGATGATTTACAAATTCAAGCATACTATAGAAGTACAAGGAAAGGTTCATGGTTTCTCTCAGAAAGAGGGAGTCAATTATGATGAGACGTGTGCTCCTGTAGAAAGATACACTTCGATTAGAGCTATACTTGCAATAGCTGCAATGATGAAATGGGAGGTACACCATATGGACGTGAATACCACTTTCCTAAACGACATAGTAGAAGAGGAAGTGTATGTGAAGTAGTCATTAGGATTTGAGACACATGATAAGCAAACACATGTGTGCAAATTGAAGAAGGCCTTGTATGGTTTGAAACATGCACCCAAGACATGGTACAGAAGGATTGATGGATTTCTAACGAGCTTGGGATTTACCAAGAGTAAAGCAGATTCCAACCTTTACTTCAAGGTTGAGGATGGAAAACCAGTTATACTACTTTTGTATGTAGATGACTTGTTCTTGACAAGTGACGAGAAGCTCATTGCAGAAAAGAAGAAAAAAACTTGCCGCATAATTCGAGATGAAAGACCTGGGTATGATGCATTACTTATTAGGTCTTGAGGTGTGGAAGAATCCAAAGGATATTTTCCTTAGCCAAGGAAAATATGTAGTAGAGATACCGAAGAGATTTGGGATGATATATTGCAAGGACATGGCCACACCAATGGCATCAAATTTGAAGTTGTTTTGTGATACTTCTTCAAAGATAGTGAATGCCACAGTATACAGACATATGATTGGTTCGTTGATGTACTTGACGAACACGAGGTTAGATATATGCTTTGCGTTGAACACATTGAGTCAGTACATGGTAGAGTCGAGACGTGTTCACCTGATTGTAGGAAAGCATGTGTTGAGGTACCTAAGGGGTCGATTGCTTATGGGATCAGATATGCAACAGGTCAAAAGATTAACCTACAGGGTTATGTTGATGTAGATTGGACTGGTAGTGTCAAAGATAGTATGAGCACTTTAGGATGCTACTTTAGTTTGGGATCATGCATGATCTCATGGTTCAGTAGGAAGCAGACGCGTGTGGCACTCAATACATCCAAAGAAGAGTACATGGAAGCTTGTTCAGCTAGCTGCAAAGTAATGTGGCTTCGAAAGTTACTTACATGATTGTTTGATCTCGAGTTAGAGCTTGTATTTTCTGCGACAGCCAAAGTTGTGTGAAGTTGTCCGAGAACCTAGTGTTTCATGACAAGTCGAAGCACATCGAGATTAGGTACCACTATATCAGGGATATGGTGCAGAGAAGAGAAGTGAGGCTCCAGTATGTGGTGACAGAAGAGCAGATAGCTGATGTGTTGACCAAGCCTCTATCGAGAGTAAAGTTTGAATACTTCAGGGACAAGCTTGGAGTTTTCCAAATCGATGATCCTCGAAACAGGGAGGGATGAGCAACATAGCACGTGAGAGATGTAGGTAGCTACGTAGTGACGTAATTTGTTCTCCTGAGCGGGTCTCCACTTGAGGTGATGTGGTAGTGGGTGGTCACTTCGGTGACGTAATGTGGCCTCTCGGACTACACTCATGAGGATGCAATAGGTATCTCCATTGGTGATGTAATTGAGTCTCCTGACTGTTGGTGTTGTGTTGGGCATACACAATATGTGCGAAGACGCAGGTGGTCACCAACTTATGTAATCCATGATCCTGGGTTGTTCTACACATGATGTGACGTGATAGCGGGTAGTCAGTTCGGTGACATAATTTGTGCTTCTAGGCTATACTCACGAGGTTCGTGTTGATGAGATGTGCGAAGACGCATGTGGTCATTGGGTGACATAATTTATGGTCTTGGGATGGTCTCCACATTATGAGATTTGATGTGCTAGCGGGTAGTCACTTCGGCGACGTAACGGAAACGTAATTTGGGCTCCTAGGCTACACTCACGAGTTGATCTAGACACGTAGTGTGGTAACGCAGGTGGTCATTGTGGCGACATAATGAGGGCTCTTGGGATGGACCCACTTGATGGCTTGCTCGTACAGAACTTCTAGTGATGTATATATTCGAGAGATGTCAAAAGTAAATGGTCATAGTATAGAGTTGTAGCAACGGTGATGATGATGGCACTGGAAGAATACCTTCCTTGTTAAGAGGGAGTGTTGAAGAATGTAACTTCGGAAGATATTCTTATTGTATTTTTATTGTACTTCTTTCGAGGAATATTCATATTGTATTTGATCATGTAAAAAGACTAAAAGAAATCAAGTAAAATAGACAAGTCGTCCCAATGGGTAAACTTCCCCAAACAATGGGAAAAACTACCCTAGTCAAGTCGGCCCAGTTAGGGAAGAACAGGTTTCCCTAGTTAGGTAAAAAGGTAATGTTGTAACTAGTATAAATAAGAATGGCACCTAGCTCATTTCACACATCACTCACTCATGCTAGTTCGCATTAGTAGAGAGAGAAAGACAAGTTTGCTTGGGAGAAAGAGTAGCTACATTGAAGACATCTTATTCTGGGTTTCTTTGTTCTCGGGTTATTGTATGAGATTGACATTGTACTTGCAGACAAATATATACTGAAGAATTTTTGTTGGGTTTTTCCCATGATAAATTGTTGTGTACTCTTGTTTATGTTGTGCTTCTCTATCTTTCAGTGATCCTATTGCATATGGTTATTGTGATAATATATAAATTGTTTGAATATCTAACATAACCATTTTTATAGTATTAAAATTCTAACAAATCCTAGTGCACTCACATCAAAGAGAATTGACCTCCTCTCAACCTTTACTCCTCCATCCCTCATCACTCAACAATTTGGGCCATTACATCATAGAATTCATCTTGAATCTCAATCCCCATCTAGTAGTTCACATGCACACAAATATTTTCCCCTTGGTTTCCAATCCGAAACTTTAATTCATCCAACCCAGTGGGAAAAAATATATAGCATCACAATAGGCATAAGATATTACGATAGATGCAATCAATGAGGATGTAGCATCGTTAGGCCATGAGGAAGTAATTGATTTAACAAATACTGGTGGAGTTTTTGATACTCTAGGTAATCTCCTGACACTACGGAATCAATCTAGGAAGAGAAAAGAAAAAGAGGAGTAGAGCGAGGCAGATCCTGAGCAAAAGAAGGAAATAGTGGAATCCCCCAAATAGGAGCCAACAAAGAGTGGAGAGCAAGAAATTTTGGAACCGAGAAATGCTCAACAAGGAGAGGTTACCTCGCCTCATACATTTCCCTCTCCTCTTGCAAAATTATTTCACATATTGTTTCGTGCAAGTTTTGAAGGACTCCCTCACACACTTGTTATCTCCTCTCATGAACTAGAGCATGAAACTTCATGGGACAATGTAATTCAGCCCATGGAGGCTTGTGATACCTTAGAAATAATGGAGGAAAAAATGAGAATGGAGAGCCAACGAGCAGTCACATCAATTGATACACCTGATTCCTACACACTAGCAAGGTCAATGCCTTGATACAATGTTGAAACATGGAAATTTTTGGTTACGACATTAGTGTGAGAATTTTATGACAGGTGGATCTAGTAACAAAAAAAATCCTCACAATAGTTTTCACAAAGATGTGCAGAAAAGAGAAATATATGACAAAATAAGACAGATAGAATAAACTCCAATTAAATAATTGTTATTCCTCCATTACATGCCAATGTATTGGCTTTCCAAATATATTACAATAGGCGAAAATCAAATCCTTCTAGAGGCATTCGAATGGCTCACATGTGTCAGGCTTAGATTTAGTCAAAATCCCCATCTATAACAACTTAGTAACTCTGACTCATAGCAAAAGGTCACGAATTGGCTAGGTGGGCCTAGGTTGACAATGAGTGACCAAAAATCAGCTAATGAGTATCTTTTTAGGATAAAAACATGGAATAGGTTGAGGAAAAAGCTAGCAAACTTGCCCAATTTATCCTCGCACACGTAGCTCATCCTTATCTAAGAGAAAAGCAGAGCAAAAGCTGCTTTAACTCATAAAAGCGGAATACAACAGGATGGGCGCTTTAGCTCAGAAAACCAAAGATAAAATCATAAAGAAGGCTCTATGGTGGATAAACTATCACTAGGTGGAAAAATATGCACTAGGGAGAACAACTAGAATTATCTAAATCACTAGGAAGCATAAAATAATGCATAAACCAAGGTCTAGATGGGTTACTTATTCCAACACCCCCCCTTGAGCCTAACTTATGTGAGTGAAATAGATATAGGGTGCAACAACTAAGGCTATGGCCACCCTTTACAATTTATTATACATGTAAGCTTAGGAAAGAGAGAAAAACCGGTGGGAATAGAACCCCCCTCAAAATGAACATGGAGGATATCAAAATATTTACTTTAGACTACAAACATGAACATAATAGTCCAAAGAGGGACAATGAGTCCAATTATTGGCAATTTGAATATTAGGAGGTACTTTCCTCTTTGCAAGAAGAGGTATTTTCTCCCAAGTGTGCCAATGATGATCTTGAAACTTGCAATTCGAACCATGAGAAGCTCCAAGAATGTATGCCAACATGATGGAAATGTCATGAGGATCTTTGAACTTTGAACTAGTAGAGGTGAGAGCAAATCCAAATTAACATTGATATGATTTAGACTTTGATCCATATGAGGTAAACCCAAGCAAATATGATGATGATAGTGGTGGTGGTGGCTTGGAATTCAAATCAAATGAGTTGATATCAGCTCCAAGTGTGAGGATCAAGTGTCCAAGAAAATGCATGATGTCTCCAACTTCATTAGCACCTTAAGGAAATGTGCATGCGACCATGTAGGAATAGGGAGGAGGCATGGGACCAAGGAGAGTGAATGCATGAAGTCCATAGTTTTATCTAGCTTCCAAAATATCCAATGAACCACAATATTGCACATCAGTAAACTCATGGGATGTAAGATCATCTTCTAGAGAAATAACTGATATAGGATCGTCAGTAGCAGAAGTATGATAGGAGAACAATGAGTATAGATGTTCAAAATATTCATGGAAACTCTAAGAATAGGTTCCATGAACCAAATAGTCACATTTCTAGGGCTCATGGGACCAATACTAATGAGTGGCAAGGCACATTTGAATCTTGATCTAGCTAGGAAAACATCCAAGGGATCACAATCTTGTTCACCATCATCTAGTGAAGTATTCACTGGGTGTGAATGGACTAGCGTTTGGACATCAGAATCCATATTTGAAGACACAGAGAACATGAGAGAGGAATGGATGTCTATCTCTTCAACAATAACAACCTTATTAGTTACTTTTTCTTCATTAGGAACATCATGAGAAGGTGAGAAATTAGGTTTCTCTTCAACTTCTAGCACCACAAGAGAATATGTCTCTTCAATATCTACTTCTTGACAAGCAGAGGAAGCATTCAAATCAAAGAAAATGCTAACAACGGGAACTGAATGTGTTGAATATGCAACTTCTTCTTTCTCTTCTTGAACAAATTCTTGAGAAATGCATGAGCTCGAGACATTACAAGGGAGAGCACTCGAGGTGTTAGATTCTCTCTAGGCATTAATTTCTTCTTTATGAACACCAAAATCTCTATTCAGATTGCTCCATAGCTCAAATGGATACTCAACAGAATCAATGAGGTAATGCAAATTAGGAGACATGGCCAAGCACAACTCCATATGCTCTATCACAGCCATTTATCCAGTCACACTTCTCATCAAAGGATTATGGCTCTTCAACAGCTCCAATAGATACATCATATATACCTTGTCTATTTAGAGATGCAACCAACTTCAATTTCCACTTTAAATAGCATGTGAATGGAGTAAGAAGAGGAATTGCATTTGAATCCTTCATGTTGTTGTAGTTACACAATGAAAACACTCAGAAGGAAAATTATGTTAGCTCAATCAAACTCTACTTTGACACTGAGCACATTTGCGAGTGCCTCACACCTGGATAGACTCCAATGAATAAAACAATGGCTTTAAGGAAATTGCCCAAGGATTTATGTGATAACTCCATTGCTTCTGGTGCTACAATGGAAGTATTTGAGTAAGATTGAATTCTTGATCAGCTCTGATACCACGTGAGAATTTTATGATATGTGAATCTAGTAACAAAATATTTTCTCACATCAGTTTTCACAAAGATGTGTAGAAAAGAGAAAAATATGATAGAATAAGGCATATAGAATAAACTCCAATTGAATAATTGTTATTCCTCCAATACATGCCAATGTATTGGCTTTCCAAATATATTAAAATAAGATAAAATCGAATCCTTCTAGAGGTATTTGAATGGCTCACATGTGGTAGGCTTAGATTTAGTGAAAATCCCCATCTATGACAACTTACTAACTCCAACTCATAGAAAAAGGTCACGAATTGGCTAGATTGGCCTAGGTTGACAACGAGTGACCAAAAATCAATGAATCAGTATCTTTTCAAGAGAAAAAGATGGAAGAGGTTGAGGCAAAAGCTAACCAACTTGCCCAAGTTATCCTAGCGCACCTAGCTCATCCTTATCCAAGAGAAAAGCATAGCAAAAGATGCTTTAACTCATAAAAGAATAACAAAGCAAAATAAAAGCAGGATGGGTGATTTAACTCATAAAATCATAGAAAAAAGCAAAAGGAGGGCACTACAGTTGATAAACAATCACTAGGTGGACAAATATGCCCCAGGGAGAACAACTAAAATTGTCTAAACCATTAGGAAGCATACAATAATGCATAAACCAAGGTCTAGATGGGTTAATTATTCCAACAATTAGATTGTTTAGCTCGAAGACCTATGTAGAGATGCATCTATAAGATTGGAGATCTCTCCAATTTGTATTTGAGATAGAAAGGGTTCCACTTGATGATGACATCGTAATGGATCAAGGGTCTAGTAGTATATTCTATGCCAAGTATCTTGAAGTTTCCTCCTCTAGTGAGAGCCACATAAGTAGTTGGATTCCATTACAATTAGGAATCAATGTTTGAATGCTAGAATAAAGGTCGTGGAGGCAGAAAAAGACAAGTTGTAGGCTGGTTAGCCTCAATTGGAAAGGGAAAGCGAGAATTAGTTGAATTCATTTCCCTCCTTCAAGAGAAAGATGAAAGAAAAAAAGGTGTTGGGAAGTTCTCAGATGGCCCTTATATTTTCATTCATTCAACAAATGTTGGAGGAGAGATAAACTGATTAATGAAGTGAACTTCCTGAGAGGAGAAAATGCCTCTTCAATATCTTAGAACCAGGTGATGGAATGTAGAATTTTTTATCTAGAGGTTGTACAAGGTAATGTAATAGACCCAACATTCAAATTGGAGGCTAATGAAGTGATTAACTCTCTAAGACATGAAATCATTGAGGCTCAAAAAGAGAAAGCACTAGCATCTTCGAATAGTCATCCACCCCCTCCCATATAGTCAATATCATAGCTACAACAATAAATTGATAATTTAATGAAGGATGTGGTTGAATGGAAACCAAAAGTAGAGGAAAACAGCATGAAATTTTTATTAGTAGAAAACTTTGTCGACAAAATGAGATAAAAACTAATAAATCAAGGGAAAAATATAGAAGAAACAAAGAACAAATGGTGTGAAGAAAATAAGCACATGAGGAGGTCTTAACTGAATCTAGAATGGTGGAAACCTTTAGATAATTCAAGCACATAGTGTGGGGATATGTTTTCAAGTATTTTTTATCATTAAGAGGTCACCTTATATAAACATGTCTCTAAATACCTCAACAAAATAGAGGAGGTACATCTCATGAACAAGGTGGCAAACGTAGCAAAGGGAGTGACCAATACCCTCTCTACAAAATCCCTAGGATTATTGGGTATTAGAGACAAAACTTCTATGTACATGGACATGGAGACATGTATGAACAAGTGTAATATTTGGAGGATCTCCAATTAAAGGGTAGTGAAAGCAGAGAAACCCATTAAAGTAATTTTGATAGATATGGGATCAATGATTAACAGTGGTTTACCCTACCCTTGGAATGATCAACTAAAGCAACATGTTGTAGATCCATATCAGATAATGGTGAAGGATCCCATACCTCGTCTGATAGTTGTATTGAATAAGAAAACTATCCCCTCTTCCATTGAAATATGCAACCAGTTATATCCATCAAGTTCCACTTGGGCCCTAATATGTAGGTAGACTCAATCCTTGGGGAAGATTGATTAATACCCCCCTCACTAAGTTGGAAAATTACTTTAGGATTTTGAAGGGAGGAAGGATAGTTAGTGAGTTTGGTTGGAGGTTTTTTAGCGTGGTACATGACTACGCTATCAAAGGACAACAAGGTGAGGTACTTCAAGCAATTATGTTGTTGGCACAAAGACACCCCAATCAACTAGGGATTTCATAGCCTTCTCCTAAAATAGAAGATATCAGGGGAATAAGGAATCAAATAATCATATATGGTTATCTCTGTATATGTGACAAGAAATAATGAAATGAGAATAATAGAAATATTTTGATTACTATTTGTTCAAGTATCACCATTGCAGTGCCCAAGAGGACAACATTCAAGTAAAGGGAAAGTAATTATCAAACAATTTTGGCTTTCCCTTATTATGAGTTATCACTTTTCCCAATGGTATATAGGACTAAGATGACTAGCTATAATTTACACTCATACCATCCCAATTATTGGCCAACTACAACACAGATAGAGAGAAGTCTATAAAAGGAAGCATCGACCATAGAGAAAGGGATTGGGAAATTCCGTATTATTAGGCTACCAAATTTTTTTCTAAATTGAGTGCCATTGGATCTACACATCTATGTCATCTCTTTTTCTAAGTCTCATCCTCCCCCCTCCCTATAAACACTATATGAAGCCCATTTTTTAGAAGGAAAAGCAATAAGCCTAGGACTACGATTAAAGAGTCTCTCCTGATGCTTTTTTGTTGTAATTTAAAGAACCGTACTATTTATTTATGTTGTGTAATCAAGATTGAGGCAAATTGCTAATAGATGAAGAAATAAAATATCATGCATAGAGTTATTATGGTTTCATTCCATTTTGTGTCTTTCATCTTGTTGAGTAAATCAATGGAGCTATGTAGTTATAGTGCAAATCGGCACTTCCTCATATTGTGACGACAACATCCTTGGACGACACCTAAGTGTCCATGATCGATCACAAACACAAATATTCAATCATGGAAGAGACCCTAATTTGACCATGTTTGATTGTATGAACACCCTTGAGAAGAATATAACACATTTCCCCTTGAAATCAATAACATTGCAAGAGAAAATGAGACTTGTGCACCTTTTGTTACTGTAGGGTGCGTGCCACACAAATTTCTCTTGAGAAGGACGTGTGTGCCTACAAAAATAACTAAAAATGTATAATTTTTTTGTAAAAAAGTGAAACTTATGACATTTTTTAGGTAGCTGGTCTCGTTTGCAACCTCTATAACTATTTGGAGACCATCAAAATTATCTCAATCATTCCCTAAAAGTGGATTGAATGGTACAACAAAGGGAGCAGGCCCATCTCATTGTTATGTTAGAGGAATATCCACCATATTGAATCCATTGATCCCCTCATTCCCTCAATTACTCTTGTCCTTGAGTACTATTTTCATAGGTGATTGAACTTATTATCCTCATAGGACTTTCACCATATGCGCATTTGGAGTATTGGAAGCAATATTATAGGTGATTCAATAGAAAAGGAACCCAATTGATGGATTTGAAAGGTGTTGAACAACAGTAAAGTAACTGATTGTATTACTATTTTGCATTCAATAGAAATTTTCTATCTTTCCCTCCCATGCATACAGCTGTAATATGATGAATCTTTGATTGTTGGCAAGTTACTTATCAATTTCAAGAATATTACTAATACTAGTTGAACTTATATGTATTGTTCTTTATTTTGGTTAAGTTTTTCATCAATATTAAAAGTTTTGTGAGGAAGGTATTTGGTGTTTCATGTAGGCATCAGGTTTCTATAGAAGAGCATGTGGAAGGTGTAAATTAGGAGTAACGAGGATCAAACTTAGAAAAATATTTCTCCTCTTCCTTATCTCTTTCTCTTTCCTGATTGTTTATTGTCTTGCCTCGAAAAGTAGTGAAAGCATATATCTTTGGGTCTGACCTACCTGTATAGGAATCCCTAAGATCACATTTCTATCATCCAAGTATGTTGGTGACCTACCCTAGTCATTAGGAAGTTTTTTCCCACAACAGAACTGGAGAATCCACAAGGGAAAACATTCTTTATAGGGCCTTGGTGGCTTGATTTCCTTAGTTAATTTTTTGGTGTTTTCAGTCCTGAAGGATCTTGTCATAGTCCAATACCTGTTTTTTTCCAAACATTGAAGAATTTTCTTATTTTTCACCTATTTTAAGAAAACCCCAGGTGTCCCACATGCCTTATAATATATACATATGCATGTGGTAGGGTTCCCATGCACTTCTCTATGGAGACAGGCACATGGCCACACAACTTCTGCACTAGACAGAAGTTTGGGAGGCAAAGTACAAGACGTTTTCATGTTTTTGCCATTTTTTCTCTGTATGTGAGCTGGTTTGGTTCCTTAGAGTAGGTTAAGGGTTAGTGTATTCCATTTGGAGTGCATTAAGTTGTGTTTAGGTGTTTGCATGCCTTGGATTGAGTTGAAATTATGAAATATTTTAATGGATGCCACCTTGTTTTGTTTTTTTTATTGATTGTTGTTGGATTTGGCATGAAAAGCAAGAGTACAAGTGTGTGTTTGTGCCTTTGTTTTCCCTCCTGGGTAAGTGAAATAGACACCAGAACCTTGCATTTTTAGTATACCTACTTTTTCCCTTCTAAGACTAAGAAAGTTGAGTAGTTGCTTCTTCTCAAATTTTATGTACAAGAATTGGTGAAAATACAAGTGTTGTGTGTTTCTTTTTGTGCAATAGTAGGTGTATCAACAATCAAATTTGTCATTGTGTGATTGAATAGTCTTTGAGTTGATTGTCTCGCTTGAGATGCTTTTTGGATAAACAAAAGTTTATTGGTTTGTGAATGCTTTCTTTGATCACTTTGTGTACAAGAAGGAAGTGCATGAGTTTTTTTGCTTGTTCCTTTGACTTACCTCATTGATTGTGTGAAATAGGTGCCAAAATATTTGCTTTCTGAATAAAACTTGATTTCTGCTCTATTTTGAGTTTAAGAAAACACGTTTTCTTCTTGAAAATCTTTTATGCGTGATTGATGAAATAACAAGTTTTGGCCATTTCTTTGTTAAATTTTCAGAATTTACTTCAATCTGATCTAGGATCTTAACTGAGAGAACAACATGTATAGCATATCTACATCATATCAATCATGGAGACAATAATGCAAGCACACAAGAGACATAAAGATTTACTTGGGGAAAACCATAAAGGTGAAAAACCCCAATAACTTCCTCAGAGATAGATAGAGCAATGATACAACCAACCATGATAGATAGACATAACCTAGCAGCAAATCCTCCTCCTCCATAAGTGCGCCACTCCTCCTTGAGTGCATGAGTGAGAAGTGAGTGAGTAAATAGAGTGCCTCCCGCACTCTATTTATACTTGACTTGACTTGCCTTTTTACCTAACTCATGTAGGCTCGAACTTAACCACATAACATAATGCTGACTGGGCCGACCCCCAATAGGGTGGTCTAGGTTGGAGAGTAAATTTCTCCAAGGCCATTAAAACGCAACTAGGATTTGACTAAAGAGTGTAAAATCCATAAGTAACGCGAAGTAAGTGTCGAGAAAGCACCTGTAACATAGGCGTCAAGTGGTAGGTTAAGCTAGTTCAAGTGGTCATATTATCTCTTGTCACTTGATTTAGTGGGTTATGCAAATCTGGGAATTCTTTAGTTGCGGTAAGTCCTTGGGGTGACACCACTACTATACTGAGAGCTTTGAGTCTAGGACTTAGTCCTACATTGCATGCCCATTCACAGAATCCCTTTCCAAAAACCGTTTTGTTGACTACCTAGCATGAAGTGGCATCCATAGTTTCTTTTCCTAATTTTCACCTAAGTGACTATAGGGGGGAAGTATTGCGGTACTTGAGACAGACGTGGAATCTTTGTTTCAGCTCCTTGGGAGGGTATTTGTTTAAGGTGAGTACTTTCACCCCTGGCGATTGTTGTGTGACGATTAGTGTGATTGTTTCATTCAAACCTTCATCGGTTGGAGTCGGACCCTAATCATCCCACGCCGGCCTTCAGAAGGCCATTATGTGGCTCTTCATTGTTTGGCATCAAAGCTTAATCACCTTATGCTTATCTTTGGGAGAGTAATACTATTTGTTTTAAATCTTCGGGATTTTTTAACAGTTTTAAATCTTCAGGATTATTAATTAATTTTGATCAAATTTATTCCTTTGTAATCCAAAGTGGTCGATCAACCTCTTCGTAGGTCCATAAGAATTCAAAATCTCTCACCTTAAACGGTAGAGTTACCTACTTAGAGGCGAATACTGGATCAAAATGATCCACCCTCATAGGGAGCATAGGAAGAGAACCTAGAACCTGAAATTAATCCCATCCCATTGATAAGGAAACATGATCTATATCTAGCGAGTTTGACAAGTTTTCCAAAGAAGAATACCAGTAGGGATTGGGATTCTTGAGACTTAAACTCAATGATTTTCCCAAAAAAGATAAATTGCTCACTTTCCATGTTTGTTTTCCATTTAACTATTTAATTAAACCATTGGCTCATGAACTTAGTGATTGAAATTCATTTTTGGGGTTGTTTTCTAGCATTAAATCCCAAATTTTCTTAGTAGATGGGATTGGTGCAAGTTAATATTTTCCTCTCATAACACCTTAGTTACAATGGAAATATGAATAAACAATAAATTCTTGACTATGAGAAATATTAGAGGTACAAGCACAACTTATTAAAATATGTAAAAATATGAAATGTAGGAAATCAAATTTTCTTCGGGAATATATAAATTTTAGTTATAGAAAATTGGTATAACTCAAAAAAAAATCTTATAATAGTGGTGTGTTACTTTTTCTATAAAATATAATTCATATGTTCACATTAAGATGTCAAATTAGTATCTTAATGACATCAATTCTTGAAATAAATTGATACACTTATGGACAATAGTTATCTCTTATGTGTCACTATATTTCATTTTTTTAATGGTGTGTGGGGGGGAGGGAGGGGGGATTGGAGCTATATAAGTGTGTATAGTTTCATTAATGTGTGGATCATATTTTAAAATGTGGTTGAAAAAAGAGATAAGAATGGGGAGGCTAAAAAAATGATACATGGTTTTGCTTATGTATCATGGATCACCAAGTCTATTAATGTGAAGTTGAAAGCAAAGTAGGAAACTCATCCAACACGTAGAGGAAAAGAGGTAGTCCTAACAATTTATTTGAAATTACATGAAGACACACAAAATAGAAGTGTACATGCATTATTATTACATAAAGTCATAAATTTTCAAACCTTTCCTTTCCTTTGGCATTAGGGTCTATTGTATTACATATGTTTCAAAAACACAAACTTTACATTAGGACCCATTTTCCTCTTGGTCATAGTCAAGTCCCCTAGGTCCATCCGCTTTGTGAAAAAATACAGATACATCCCTCTTTCATGTTGGATGTGACCTAGACCGAGTCCAGGAATTTGCCACACAGAGTCGACCCTCTTTCGTGCTGGATGTGACCTAGACAGAGTCTAGGAATTTTCTACCACAGTGCTAGTCCTATTTCATACTGGATGTGACCTAGACCAAGTCTAGGATATTCCACCACAGTTCCAATCCTATTTGATATTGGATGTGACCTATACCAAGTATAGGGTTTTACACCACAGTTCCAATCCTATTTCATATTGGATGTTACCTAGACCAAGTCTAGGATTTTCAATCACAGTGCCAGTCCTACTTCATATTGGATTTGATCTAAACCAAGTCTAGGATTTTCCACCACAATGCCAGTCCTATTTCATACTGGATGTGACCTAGATCAAGTCTAGGATTGTCCACCACAATGCTAGTCCTATTTCATACTGAATGTGACCTAGATAAGTCTAGGATTTTCCACAGAGCCGGTCCTCTTTCATACCAGATGTAATTGTCCCCATCCATGAACTAAACAAGCCATACGGTGAGTCCATCCCAGAAGTGTCCATTATGTTGCACACCTCAACCACCTGGGTTACCTCACCGCTCATCCAGATCCTCTCGTAGCCTGGGAGGAGAATCAATTATGTCACATGTCCCATGACTACCTACTACCTCATCAAATATCATCACTCCCTCTTTATCTTGACCACTCCAAGATTGTCCCTGAAGTACTCGAACTTCACTCTTGACAGAGGCTTGGTCAACACATCAGCTATCTGCTCATCTGTTTCTATATACTGGAGCCTAAATGCTCCCTTTCGAACCATATCCTAGATATAATGATACCTGATATCGATGTGCTTTGACTTGTCATGGAAGACAGGGTTCTCTGACAACTTCACACAACTCTGGTTGTCATAGAAGATACAAGTCTCCTTCAACTCGAGAACAAACAATCATGATAGCATGAACTTCCGAATCCATACTACCTCACAACTTTCCAAACAAGCTGCCATATACTCGGCTTCTGTTGTATTGAGTGCCACGCGCGCTTGCTTCCTACTAAACCATGATATCATACCTGATCCCAAACTGAAGCAACACCCTCATGTGATATTTCTATCTATGACACTCCCGACCCAATCTACATCAACATAATCTTGTAGGTTAATCTTCTTATCCGATGCATAATTGAGGCCATAATAAACCATTCCCTTCAGGTACCTCAGCCCATGATTTTTTGCAACCAGGTGAACATGTCTCGGCTCTACCATATATTGACTCAGAGTGTTCACTGTAAAGCATAAGTCTGGCCTCGTGCTCGTCAAATGAATCAAAGAACCAATCATCTCCTAATACATTGTGGCATCCACCAGTTCTGAAGTAGTATCACTCAAAAACTTCAGATTCAATGCCATAGGTGTGGCCATGACCTTACAATCCATCATCCCAAATCTCTTTAGGATCTCTACTGCATATTTTCCTTGACCTAGGAAAAGTTCCCTTGGATTCTGCCACACCTCAAGACCTAAGAAATAATGCATCATGCCCAGGTCTTTCATCCCGAAATCAGCGGCAAGCTTCCTCTTTGTTTCTGCTATGAGCTTCTCTTCACTTGTAAAAAAAAAGTCATTTACATACAATAGTAGAATCACGAGATTTCCTTCCTCAACCTTGTAGTAAATGTTGGAATCCTCTTTACTCTTGGTAAATCCCAAGCTCATAAAAAACCCATCTATCTTGCCGTACCATGTCCTGTGTGCATGTTTCAATCTGTACAAGGCCTTGTTTAATCTGCACACATGAGTCTCGAAGCTTCCTCTTTCATTATGCCATTCAGGAAGGCAGTATTCACATCCATCTGATGCACCTTCCAATTCATTACCTTGGCAATAGAAAGTACTGACCTGATTGAAGTGTATCTTGCTATTGGAGAAAATGTCTCCTCATAATTAATACCTTCTTTCTGGAGGAAACCTCGAGCCACGAACCTTGACTTGTATTTCTCGACACTTCCATCTGCCGCATGTTTAATTGTGTAGATTCATTTGGAAGACACTACTGACCTCCCTTCGGGTCTCATAACTGCCTCCCAAACATCATTCTTCATGATCGACTGATACTCCTCGATCATAGCATCCTTCCAAACTTTCTTTTCAGCAGCCTCTTCATAACTAGAAGGTTCAGTATCAATGATGTCACTTAACAGTGCCACATAGCTGGAGTAACTCTGAGGTCTCTTGCTTCCTTCTGGGGCACCATACTTCTATGCATCTTGGATAAGTTCCCGTGCCCAAGCTGGTTTTCTTTTGTGTGAGTTCACTTCTTTTGGTGGATCTACCGGTTTCTGTGGCTCAGTCATTTCATGGTCGTCAGGTTCTTTTGGGAACTATTCTTCCATTACTGTGTCTCGAACCCTGGGAATCTCAGGTTCTTCATCATGCTCTTCATTTGAGTGAATCTTCCTTGACCTGCTAAAAGCAGTGTCTTCATCAAAGGTTACATATCTGTTGGTCTCGATCTTCTTGAAACCTGGTATATATATTCTATATGCCTCTGATGAATTACTATAACCAACAAAGACTCCTTTCCTTCCTAGAGGCTCCAACTTTGTCCTCTTCTATTTTGGAATATGAATGAATACTAGACATCCAAAGATTCTGAGATGGATGACTTCTAATTTGTCTCCTATAAATATTTCTTTTGGTGTTTTGTTCTCAAGAAATCTGTGAGGATTCCTATTTTTAACATATACAGTTGTCCTTGAAAATTTCACCCATAGGTGCATAGGAAGGTTGTTGGTGTCCATTTTGTCACTATTTTTTATCATAAAATCTACTTTGAGTGGCGTCATTTTCATCATTTCTGCTATGATAAGTTATTCTTTCCGCCATTCAGACCATCAAACAGACCAGGTATGCATATATTCATTTATCATATGAATTTTGGTCAAATCTCACCATATTATGATTTATTAATGTTTAAAGTGACATTTTTATGCATGCTTGGCATTTAGTTTTTGCTCTACAGGTTGCGGTCTTCAAATGGCCCTCCATGCAGACGTGTGTTTACGTTGCCAATGTTCAGCTGCATCCAGCCTGCCATTCAGCTCTGCGTTCAATCTGTGGAATCATCGGTTGGCATATTCCTGGCCATTAAAGAAAGAAATGGACACATGGGTTCGGTTAGCTACGTGGTGGTTATGGTTGATGAGCCTTGGTTCTAGAAGATTCACCTCCCTGCCTCCCGAGCTCGACAGCACACGATCTCCCCATGTCAACACTCCAGAATTCTGACTTTCCTATTCGTCCAACCTGATATCACGCCCTCCTGCTCATGTCAATGTCCTAGAGGATCCTCGTTCGCCCACGCTCAGTCCGCCAACACATTTCTCTGCCCATGTCAAAGGAAGATCAACATCTTAGCAACTGTGTGAAGGAAACCGACGCCGTGGAACCTAGTAGATGCCCTCTGTATTGTCATAAGTCATCAGGAAACCGTTTAACAGTTTTAAAGACCTCTATTTTTAGAGAGGTCGACTATGTCGACCTTCTCTCCCATTGTAACATTATAAATAGCTTCCTCGTATGGAGAAAACGATGATCAGATAACCTAGAGAATATACAGAAGATAGCAGTAGTTTTTGCATAAACATTGTGTAATTTTTATCATTTAATGGAAGTTCCAGTCTCGTAGCTGTTGATAGTTGTTATTGGTGATTAAGTTGATTTATTTTCTATCTCTGATTGTTGGGAAGGTCCTCTCATCAACCGAAGGTTTTATTTATGTTTTTTCTATATTTTCTTTTCTGCAAATAGCTAGTTTATTTTCCAATGTGTGTAATTAATTTTGTTTTCTGTATATGTCATTTCCTTCTTTCTCTATAGTCTGTATTTTGCTACTAACTTAATTCGCTTTTTCAGAATTGATAATGGTCGACCAAGCATAGTGTTTGTAGTTTGTTTTCAGTCTTCTGCAATTAGAGAGAGTCTAGATAAGTGTTGTTTAGTTAGTTTATGTTTCAAGCTTACTTATAATTAGAATTAGTCCATTAGATTCTCTTTCTGTAGCTGTAGGTTAAGTTTTATTCATAGCTTAGTTTTGTTTGACTATGTTATAGAAGTAGTTCCTCTTTTAAACAATAATTAGAATAGGTTGCTTCCTACTATCGTAGCTTCTCAACAGTCTTCTCACTGACTTCTTTGCACTGTAGGTTCATCTGCATTCACAAGCTGACGTTAAGATCATCAAAACTGCCTCTTTCCTTAGTTTAATTCGTTTTCTTCCATCCGGACTGTCATTCAGACAGTCATCTGGATCGTCATTTGGACTTTCATTCTTTCTGCATTATTTTTATGCTTATTTTGAATCCAGTTTCTTAGTTTCTTTAATTGTAATATTTCTTGCTTCTAGTTAGCATTTTTAACTATAATTAGGACTTTGCTTTATATCCCATAAGAATTTTAATTCAGTTTTGTCATTATTCTTAGTTTCCATCTTATCTTCCTTAATTTTGTTTTAATTGTTTTTCGAGTAATGTCTTTCATATTTGATTTACTAATATGTTGTTGTTTTAGAATTTATTAGTTTTATTCTTAGTGTAGTTTACTAAATGTTCTTAAGATTTAGTTCAGATTAGAATTAATAATTTCATTCTCCGAATATCTTAGTTTTAGTAATTTCTTTATCAAACATAGGATCAGTTTCTCATTCACACAAATAATGAAGATGTTCATGAAATAGAATTTGGTTCAGAAATAAATATCTTTATCAAGTTTTCTACTTGCTTCTACATAAATATCTTTATCAAGTTTTCTGCTTGCTTCCAAATCAAGTTTAGAAGTAAATATCTTTATTGCTTCTAGATCTTATTAGTTTCATATTATTTTGCTTATGGGTAGAAGATATCTCATAACGTTTAAAGTTAACTATAATTGGTCTCTTTGTAGTTTACATCTCTTTGCACAGATTAGATTAGATTTACTCCCGTTTTGTTTTTCTATTACATTTGAAAGTCATTACGATACATTCACCCCAGTTCCTATTACATTTGACGTACAACATCAAGGAGAATGGAATTAGATTCTTTAGTGTAGTCTTGAATAGTTGTTGAATTCATTAGATAAGTTTGTAGTTTTTCTTTGAATTAACATAGTTTTCTGTTTATGTAATTTATCATCGAATTAAGTCATTTCATAGATAGGTTTCTAAATTTGCGATTGTTTCTAATTCCTAGATTAGAATTTGAAGAATTGACTAAGTAGTTTCCATCTTTATAAAAAGTAGTTTGCTTTTTTATCAGTATTTATTTTTATCTTTTTCCCATTATTTTATCATAAAGTATAGTAGTATGCTTAATACTATTCCGATCTGTTGGTTTAGCTAGGCTTAGTTAGTTTATTTGTTGTCTTTCTGAAGTTTAACTCGGTTTTTTATTTTGAAAGATCTTTCGATCTTTTCTTTATTTAATGTTTCTAAGATCTGACAAGCCAAAATCTTAAGTAACATTCTACCTCAGTATATATTTTGCCACAACTCTAAGAATACCAACCCTAGTTGATAATTAAATATTAGGTGATTTTCTTTGAGATAGCTCACACACCCAACATTTTGGCGCTGCTTCCAGGGAGTTGTAGATAGGTAGAATATTTTTTTTAAAACTTAGTGATATATTTGAATTTTCTTTTGAAAGTTAGAAATAGGCTGGTGGTGGGTGAGCAGTAAGACGAGAGGTAAGAACCTGCGCATCTGTTATAACAGGCATCCCCAAAACCCAACAATTGTAGTGATGTAGTTAGAATTTATTTCAGTTATAGTTTTGTTTTCATGAATAGGTCTAGAGACTCACAAGGTAGATTTATTAAAACTAAAATTCCTACTAACCTATACGGGGGGCGTGCCACCCCAACTACTAACTCAGCAGAAAGGTATCGAAAAACACCTAAAGGAGATAGTCCTACTTGGAAGGCTAAGGAAGTATTTTCTGGAAACCAATTAGGGGAAACCATAGGGACATCAGAACAGTCGGTTAATAAAGAAATTCCACCAAAGGAACCTCAAGCTCATATTGAGACTGAACTAAGACAAGAGGAAACTCAAAAGGATAAAACTTTAGAACCTCCCAACCCTCCATTAGTCCAAAAACCCAAAGACACTACTTTTTCAATAGTAGGTGGTCCAAACTTAGTAGATTTTGTTAATCCTGCACAAATAGTCGGTCTTTTTGAGAATTATGTGAACATAGTTATCTCACAAATTGAGACAACAAAAGTAGTACCTCCAAAACTAGATTCCCATGTAGCTGGTAATTCTCCTCCTAAAAAGAAGAATACTCTTCTTGAAATAGAACGTTGGGACATCCCATATTCACCAAGAAAGGAACCACCTAGATATTCTCTCTTTCGAAATCGAATCTTCATGGATGTTATACCTCAATATTACACATTATATATTAGTGTCGTATCCTTGCATTACTGACCTAAACGACAGTTTCCCTTAAAGATCATCTTAACATCCAGAATGAAAACCATTGACTGAACACTGAAAGCAAAACCTTTTTCTGCCATCTTCCAGCCCAACTTAGCCCTGTTTGTGAGCACTACCGCTCCCTGCACATCTACAGGGGCGCGGTAGTTAGCACTACCGCGTGTTGCTCCTTATCTGGGGCGCGGTACTACCGCGTTATGCTCAGTTATAGGGGAGCGGTAGTCTGAAATTAGCCTTTTTGCCTTGGATTTTGGGATTTCGACCTTCGAGGAGATTTTGTTGGGATTACCACCTTTGGTTCGATCCTAACTCCTTCTTTGTTTAGCTGGCCTGATCCACTAAACCCTCCATAGATCCACACTTCTCTCTTGTTGGTTAGCCTCCCCATGTGCTATAAGAGAGAAGCTTTCCATGAGCCAAAGAGAGGACTTTTGGGGCATCAAACCTATGATCTTCATACTTCTGCAGAGATAGCTAGAGGAAGCACTTGGAGCTGGAAGTTGGCTTGGACATCAAGCAACTATTGTACATGACTTCAAGTTGGTAATGGAATAACTTGTCTTGTTTTCCCAAATCATTTGTGTTAATCTTGTTTTAATGATATGATTTGTATCTTTCATAGATTTAGATTCTAACTTATGTTTCAGGTTGCTAGAGAATAGTGCATTCTTGTGTCTTGGTTCCATTTTGACAGATTCATTCGTGAGGGCTTGGAGATTGGAGCAACTACAAAGACAAGCGTCCGGATAGAAGGTCAGTTAAATTCCTTCTACTCTCTTTAGCATTTTAATCCTGAAATGTTTGTTAGATCTAGGGATTCAAGGTAGCATTTGTTTCCTTTTTGTCTTAGTATAGAGTCAGTACATTTTGCTTTATCCTAAGAGATTTTCTACCTATCCGTAGGGAGAAATTTCTACAACAATGGAGGAAGAAAATGAAGATCATGTCCGACAAGATGAAGAAGAAGGAGAGGTTAGAACTGAAGGCACCTTCAGGTTCCCTATCTTAGACACTACACAAGATGTGACTATGAAGAACATCCCGCCCTCCTCACTACCAACCTTTTATGGGAAGAGCAGTGGGGATCCGGGCACATTTTTATTCGAGTTTGACATTTTTTGTAGGATTTATAATTACCTACAAGATGGCCAAAAACTAAAACTCTTTCCTGCCACATTAAAATATTATGCTCTTCGATGGTTTATGGGATTAGGATAATCTAGTATTAAAACTTGGGAAGACATGAAGAATGCGTTTCTACAAAAATATCAAGATTATTGTAGACCTAAGGACTCTCGCAATGATATTTTTAAAATTCAACAACTTGAAGATGAGAGCCTAGAGGTCTATCTCGAGAGATTCAACTATGTGTTACACAAATCCAAATATAGTGATCTTCGGGAAGATGCAGTAAAAACACTCTTCCTCAAAGGAATCTTAGAAAACCTTAATCTCATGGAAGCATGAGACATTTCTCATAAGTATTTTGCACAGATGTGTGAACTATGTAGGAATTACTCTAGGAGTAGAGGGAAAAGTGGAAGACACTTTCGAGAATCTTTTGCTAGGAACCCAAAAGGAAACACATCTGGTCCTGGTGGAGTTACAAAGGTAGAGTTGGGAAACCTATTAGAAAATTTTAAAATAGATATCTTAGGAGCTATGGGTTCTCAACTAGATGCATTACAAGCTAAAAAGAGACGGGATGAGGAGCGGGCATCAATGACTATTTTCTGTCCCAAGTGTAGAACTAAATATCCTCAACGAGAATGTCCATTGAATAATGTTTCAGTTTGTCACCTTTGTATAGAAGAACATCCAACTGATAATTTTCCATCGTTGCTTGGATTGCAAGCTTTATACAAGAGTGGAAACTTTGGTGAAACATTTAGGAGGCCTTAGCAACCTAGATATCAACCATCATATCAATATTCATCCCAAATTCCACCCTATTACTATCCTTATCACCTTCCTCAACAATGGAACACTTCATGTTAGCAGAATTGGCCGCCACAGTACCCTCCTGAGAATGCTCAACAACAGCAATGGCCGCATGGATGGAGAAGACAAGCTTATGCTCAAACACCTCCTCCTATGCCTAACTATCCTTACCCACCTAATATTCAACAACTTTTTACTGTATTTGTACCTCCTTCTTTACCCCCTATCCCAAATCAACCTCACCATTTCCAGAATATGAATCCTCCAAGACCCACAATACTACGTGCACAACCGACACCAAATCCTAAAAACAAACCAACCCGAGCTCTTAATAGCATTGGGTTGTTACCTCTTCCATCATATGCCATTTCGACCGCACCAATACATGAGATTCAACTGCGGTCTGGAAGAGTTCTGCAAGATCATCCCCCAAGTCATCAGTCGTTATCTAAGAAGAGAATGAAGAAGACATACCTACTGAAACAATTCATGTAATAGGTGAAATATCAGATTATATAGCCGACCCACCTAGAATCCCAAAGTATTCAAATCTAGGAAACCCTGTGGTGACTGTTATCATCAATAACACCACCATCGGAAATACACTTATTGATCTAGGAGCCGCTATTAACCTGATGACTACCACAGTTTTAGAAAATTTTAATTTAGGACAATTCCTCCGCCCTACCCCAACAATGCTAGAGATAGCAGATCGCACGATGGTGCAACCTGTCGGGATTTTAGATGACATCACTGTATTAGTGGCTTCATGGGAATATCCCATGGAATTCATGGTCATTGAATCAAAATACCCTTCCAAAGGTCACCCCATTATCCTAGGAAGACCTTGGTTGGCTACTGCCAATGCATTTATAGGATGTATGGATGGAGAGATGATTATCTCTGACAGGTTATCTACAAGAAAACTAGCATTATACCCACCAGCACAGCTAGTAACTTAAAACCTATTTTGGTTAGATTGTCCTTTCAGGGATGAAAACTTGGAAGAACTCTCCCTTGTTAGTGATTTCTCCTGGGCACTTCAAGAATAGAATACCAAGAATGTGTTGAATCAATTTATCTCTTTCACAACATGTATAGACTTTCCCCAGTCTTTTTCCCAACTTGACCAGATATTTGGAGATGAATTCCAAGAAAACATGAGCCTCTCAACATTTACAAGTACACCTTGTGTCTTCGCAATCGAAGAACATCTATGATCCTATACCATACAGTGTGAGGTTAGTCCCGAAAAATTTCTACATATAAATGCAGGTTTAGATGAGAGTTAGCAAAAACAATTACTAAAAGTTTTCAAGAGTCAAACTGGAGAATTTTAATGGGAATTATACCGATATGAAGGGTATACACCCAGATACTTGTATTCACCACATTTACATAGACTCAAACATACCTCCTGTCAGGAAGCCCCAGAGAAGAATGAATCCAACCCTAAAAGATATAGTAAAAGATGAATTACAAAAACTCCTTAATGCTAGATTCATCTACCCAATTTCTAACAGTGAATGGGTATCTCCTCTGGTAGTAGTTCCAAAGAAAGTCACAGGGAAATGGTGTATCTGTGTCGACTTTAGAGAATTAAACAAGGCCACTCTTAAGGACTAATTCCCCTTGCCTTTCATTGACCAAGTGTTAGATACTTTATCGGGGAAGCAATACTTTTCTTTCCTTGATGGGTATAGTGGATATAATCAAATATTAATAGCCCCTGAGGATCCAGACAAGACAACCTTTACTTGTTCTTGGGGGACATATGCCTATCGAGTGTTACGTTTTGGCCTTTGCAATGCACCTGCTACTTTCTAGCGTGCAGCATTAGGAATCTTTTCAGACCTTATACATGACTGTGTAAAAGTTTATATGGATGATTTTACAGTTTATGGCAATACCTTCCAAGAAGCCCTTGATAACCTCGAAACAGTTCTTATTCGGTGCCAAGAAACGAACTTCGCTCTTAGTCATGAAAAATGTAAGATGTTACTAACCTAGGGCATAGTTCTAGGACATCATGTCTCTCTTCAAGGTATCAAGGTGGATCCCTCCAAGATAGAGATAATTGTTAATCTTCCTCCTCCAAAAACTCTAAAGGAAGTAAGAATCTTTCTTGTCCATGCAGGATATTATAGACGTTTTATTGAAAATTTCACTAATATAGCCACACCTATGTTCAAGCTACTCACAAAAGACACAGAATTCCAATGGACTGAACCTTGTCAACAGGACTTTGAAACTTTGAAGGAAAATCTATCAGTGGCACCAATACCTAGGGGCCCCAATTGGTCCCTTCCTTTTCATATATCCACCGATTCTTCTGACATAGCCATAGGAGCAATCTTAGGTCAAAAAGAGGGACAAAAATCACATGCCATCTATTTCGCTAGTAAAAATTTGACTCCTGCAGAATGGAAATACACTGTTACTAAAAAAGAGTTTATGGAAGTAGTCTATGCCATCAACAAGTTTCGTCATTATATCACAGGATATGAAATTTTCATACATACTGATCACTCCACCATCATATTTTTTATGAATAAACCAATCACCAATGGTAGGGTAACTCGGTGGCTTCTTTTGTTACAAGAATTTAACATTACTATTGTTGATCATCCCGGTCGAGAGAATGTAGTAGTTGACTTTCTCTCTCGAATTCAAATTGACGATAATGCTAGCCCTGTCGATGATAGCTTCCCAGATGAACATTTGTTCGTTGTATCTGTTCGAACCCCATGGTTTGCAAATATAGTTAATTATTTAGCAACTGGAAAGCTACCAAACCATCTCTCCCCACCTGAGAAACGTAGGATCATAGTCCAGAGTTCTAATTACTCTTGGGTGGACAATGATCTCTTTCGTACTGGTCCTGATCTTATTATTAGAGGATGTGTACGAGAGGATGAGATGGCAGAGATCCTTCATGCCTATTATGGTGGACCTTGCGGTGGGAATTTTTTTGATAAGAGAACACCATACAAAGTGTTGCACTCTGGGTATTATTGGCCAAGCATCTTCATAGATGCTTCCAAATATGTCAAGGGATGTGACAGTTGCCAAAGAATGGGTAGACCTACTCCATCCGATGAGATGCCTTTACAGCCCCAAGTTATGATTGAGCCTTTTGAAAAATGGGCTCTAGATTTAGTTGGGCCAATTTCCCCTATGTCTCGCAAGAAGAAGAACATCCTAGTCTGTACAGATGATGTCACCAAGTGGGTAGAAGCTAAATCTTTATTATGAGGCACAGAGAAATCTATGGTAGAGTTTATATATGAAGAAATATTTACTCGATTCGGTGTACCTAGGGAAATTGTAACTGATCAAGTATCTCAGTTTACCTCCAAATTAATGAAAGAGCTTACTGAAAAATATGGTATTATACATTGTAAATCTTCACCATATCACCCGCAAGCCAATGGTCAGGTAGAATCCACCAACAAAGTATTAGAAGCCATCCTGACTAAGACCATTCAATTACACCACAAGGAATGGGCAGATAGGCTCCCAGAAGCCTTGTGGGATTACCGAATAACTTGGAGAAACACCACTGGCCACACACCTTATGAACTTGTTTATGGTAAACAAGTTCTTCTACCTATTGAATTTCAAGTCAAAACCTTTCGTATGGCTGCAATTAGGGATGAATCTAGAAGAAGCACAAAGACAAGGAATCCTATATAAAGGAATTAGACAAGATTAGGAAAGATGTTATTCAATGCATAATCTTAATACAAAACCAACGCAAAAAATGGCATGATAGATACATTAGACAAAAACAATTCAAAACTGGAGACTGTGCATTACTTTTTGATTCAAGATATAAAAACTTTAAAGGAAAATTAACTACTCGTTGGATGGGTCCATATGAAATTGTTACATACTTCAATAATGGATCCGTTAAAATTAAGACAATAGATGACTCTCAAATTTCCTTTGTTGCAAATGGACATAGACTTAGACTTTATCATCAACCAATATCTAAACAATATTTTGTGCGGAATGCCTTACAACGGGAGGAAATGGAGCTGGTAGAAGAGGAAGTCATTCCTCCTTCTCCTGGTTCTTGAATTATTTTGGGTTATCTTCCTTTGTATATATGTAAATATGTTTTTGTTTTTTTTTCAATAATAAGAGTCATTTCTAACAACTGATTGCATTTTTTTCAGGAAAATTATTATGATCAGCTTATAAAATTCTGTCAATTAAAATAGGAAGACTCTTTTCCCTTTTTCTTTTTTTTCTAAACTTTATATAACTTTATTTGTACATATGTTTTTTGTTTTGAATAAATTTGAATCATCTAACAAGTGGTTTTACAGCTTAATTACAAGAACCTTATCTTTATAATTATCTCATACAATATTATCTGAAAAGGGAAGTGCTCTAAAATAAATACTTATAATTCCTTCTCTTTCGATCACTGTTGAAATTGAAAATTTATAGTGAAAAGATAAAGCATTCTTTACATCATTTTTTACCACTTTCTTCTATGATTCTACATATGGTATTTTATTCAAACATGCACATTTATGATTTATCATTAGAACAGTTGCTTAAAGACCTACTTTAATCATTATGATCTCCAAAAAGCTCTATCTTACACCTATGGATCACTGGCTCATCCTAGACTCGTTATCAAAACTTGTCTCTTAAAGCATCTTTAAAAGGTATCTCAAAAGTGAGTGATATTTCTATTTTGTGGGGAACACTACTGATCTTTTATGAAGAAGATGTACTGAGAGGTCAAAGAGCAGCTTTAGGTTATTATCTTTTGACATAATCTATAATTTATGCCATTATAAATAAAGTTGCTCATAAGGTTCATTCTAAAATTTTGAATTATGTGTTTAGCAGGCTTAGCACACTCTAAGTGCCAACCGACTTCCTTACAAAAAAATTTATATATATAATTATACGAGGCAAACCCATCGGGGTACTGAACAGGCTCGCTGGCAGCGGGTCCATGCTAAGTAAAATCTTAAACAAGGAAGCTCGGTAAATGCAATTAAACCTAACGGGGTACTGAACAGGCTTGCTGGCAGCGGGGCTATGCTTGCATGGTACCAAGATAAACCCATCGGGGTACTGAATAGGCCTGCTAGCAGCGGGTCAATATCGGGTAAAAGAGGTTTGGTTAATGCATCCCTATCCACATGGCTCATAAAACCCTGAGTATGTAAACATACGTTTAGGCCGATTATTTATACTGTCATTAGAGAATAATTGTAAGTTGGACTTGGACCCTGTCATCTAATTCAACCAATACCTAGGGTATGAATATCCTAGAAATGGGACCCATAACTATATAAATCTCACAAACTCTAGGGTGAACTTTATCTATATTCTTTGGATGACAAGAAATCTTTACAGTGAGTCATGGATGACTAGTTTTTCCTTTGGAATTTTTCACATCAATTATCCCATCATTCTTCATATGGTCTTCTTAAGCATTGTTGTATTCTTTTTTATGAATGTACATATCTGAATCATCTACATTTATTAGTTAATATTTCATTTTCTTATGAAAATTATCACAACATTTTAGAAGCTACCGGCAAAAACTTTCAATTGAAAATATTAATCAATTTCTCTTTGATGGCTTGAGGTCACACCATATTTTTAGTTTGGGGGAGGATCATAACTATTTTACTTTCTGAATATGTATGAAAAAGTTTATTTATTTATGATAAAATGATAGGTGTTTTCAGGTTAATGCAAAAAGCAGAGGGAAGATTGTTCTGATCAATGAAAAATAAAAGAAGAACATGACTTAAAATTCCCAAAAAGCAAAGTTTACAGCATCTTTTGTGCACTAACAGCCTCAGAAATTCCCTACAAAATCAGCTTCATTCAACATCAGTAAACAGATCTTGTATAGACAAAAGTCTGTATGAAGGGTTGAATGTCGATCTGAATGAGGTGACGAACGAGGAAAACGTATAATGATCTGAATGAAGTGCTGAATGAAACCATAGCTTATAATGGCTTTATTAAACATGCTAAGGTATCCAATTTGAATATTATTGATAAATCTAATTGGCTAATTATGTCAGGAATTAATCAAATGTCAATTTCACGTGTGGTCTCATTCCATTACCTATATTGCCTCTATTAAGCGAATGGATTATGCATCATTGTGATCTTCAGAATCTTTGCATGAATGCCATATGGTCTTAATTATCCTGTTGTATGACCTGCCATCATATTAATCGAATCATCATCTCTCTCGTGTAATCCATGCCTATAATTTCATTTTGAGAATTACATTTCAACCTATCCAAAGTTTGACTTTGGACACGGTTGAATATACTATGGCCACACATATGCACTAACTCACGCATCTCTATGTTGGCACCCGATTCAAGATCTTTGATAAGCATGATCTCTCAAGCATGCCTACGATCATTCAACCAATCAAACGGACTTCAGTTTAAACTGACGACTGCGTGAATTTCGCTCCATTATGTTCATTGTCCATATTTTCTGCTAAGCTGCGTCTCCTACATCTTTTGCATCCCCTGTATCTATCCGCATCCCTCAACCTCTGTCTAGTTATGCCGATACGTCATGAACCTGGAAGTTACCAGGATTTACTTTGCATCCCCGAGTTCAAATAATGCCGTGATGTATTCGTTCGAGCCGGATGGGGTCTGTTTCTCCACCTTCTCCAAGGCTATGACCACAAAATTTCAATGTTGTTCGTTAAAGGATTCGATGGAAAGACGGTGAAAGTTGGCCATCTTACTTTCTCTGTGACAGAAGAATCTATCGCATTAGCCACGAAGCTTCCTAGGGAAGGAGCTCGTTGGCATAAACATCTTCTCCTTCCACGGAAGGCTCATGAATTTGCTTTGAAGGTCGAATATCAACATGTTGCTGGAACAAAAGGATTTCATTGGGAGTGGGTCAAGCCAGAATACCTAGATCCCCTGACTATCATCATCCATCTGATCACTTGTGAGGGTAATTTTACTGTTTTTAAAGTCTGCCATTTTAGATTGCTAGCACATTTTGTTAACAATCAGACCCTCAATTTCCCATTTTATTTCCTGAAAAATTTAGAGAAAATGTCAAGCTAGGTTAGGAAGAATACTGTTAATCCCTCTAGTATCTTGTACCATCACTGTCTCATTAAAATCTTGATCATTCACCAGTTGGAAGAGAGAGGGAAAACCTGGGATTGTTTTGTTTTTGAAATACTAAACCCTCATTTGATTAAGAAGCCTATTGCCAAACCCTCTGCTTCTCGAAAACACCATCGTTTCCAAGCCAGTATTAGTGAGCCTACCCAAGGCTCTACGCAAACAAAACAAAACACCAAGCGTGTGCGGTTTGATGAAAATCCCTCGGGTGATGTGCACCTTGTCCATCCATCGCCTTCTCTTGAGCTTACCCTTGGTGACCCTACTTCAGAACCTCCACTCTTTCAGCACCTACTAAATCCACGAGAACAAATCGTGACCAGTCCGTCGACCAGTTTGTCATTCAGACCGTCGTTCGTCCATCACATTAAGACAACTAGTCAAATGACCATACCCTTGAAACACCTCTCCTCACATTAGCCAATGTATCTGCTCGATTGTGTGAAGCCCCTGCTGTTGAAAGTTCTCCTGCACACAACGAAGACAAAGTTCTTAAAGAACATACGGTTGAGCTTGAAACATCTTCAAGAAAGTTGAGTCCTAAAAAGAACCCTGAACATCATAGAGAACAACCCATTCTAACTCAACAGGAAGTAGATAAGTTGACCCGAGTGATAGCACGGTTGACAGACAAGAATCAAAATTATGTGGAAACAATCTCTGAGCTTCATGAAGAAACAAGGCATTGCGCACACAAGCAAGAAGCATTGAATGCTTGGTCAATGCTCGAATAGCGTCCCATACTACTCTCCAAATGAAGTATGACACCTTGAAGAACCAGTTTAAGAAGCTCCAGAAGCTTAAAGCTAAAACCACTTCCTCTTCCAAGTCGAAGGCAGCTGCTACCGCAGCCAAACCTTCTTCCTGAACTTGTTTGTTTTGCTCAGTGGGACTTGGCATATCTCCGGTTTGGGGGAATGTTGGTGTCCATTTTGTCACTATTTTTTATCATCAAATCTACTCTAAGTGAAATCATTTTCATCATTTCTACTATGATAAGTTATTATTGTTAAATTTTTAGTATTAAATCACAATACTATAGGATCTTTGCTGAGAGAATAACATCTACAGTATATCAATGCATGACAATCATAATATGACAAGCATCACAAGCATCACAAGAATCAAAAGCATAGAGACAAGAGACACAGAGTTTCCGTGGGGAAAACCCTAAGGTGAAAAACCCCACAACTTCCTCAGAGATAGAGAGAGCAATGGCTCAACCAAAATACAACCAAATAACACTGAGATAGTCTCCTAGCAGATGATCCTCCTCCTCCTTACTAGTGCGCCACTTTTCAGAGAGAGAGATAGTTACTTTTTCGAGTGAGTAAAATAGAGATCTCCTATCTCTATTTATACTCACCTTTTTTCCCAGTGACTTACTGGGGCCGACTTGTCTACTTAGATATACCCACATTATATTATATATTAATCAGGTCCGACCCCATAAGGTGGTCTAATAACCCATCGGCAAGTACACACACTTGCGACACTTGTCAATCCACATGACGACACTTCCTTAAAGAGGAATAACACATCTCTTATAAGGGTACAATAAATATATATATAATATACAGATGAAATACATTCTGAGGTTACATATACATCAACACTCCCTCTTAACCAGGAAGGTATTTCTCGACACAGATCTGCTAGACAAGTCTTCTTCTCTGGATCATCGTCATCGATGCATCGTCATCATCATCGTCACTGCTGCTACTATCTCAACCAATATCTGACTCTACTCGTCATAGGAAGTTCTACATAGCCAGTCCTTTTTCATACTGGATGTAGGCCCACCACCTGCAGGTCTTCGTCATTACTGGCCATACTGTGGAATCCTCAGGACTTATTACGTGCGTCACAAAACCTCGAAAGAGCATCCCAGGATGTTACGGATGCACAACTCCGACCTGTAGGATCTCCCAGGGTGCTATTACATGTGACCCCACCACTAAACCTCGAAAGAGCATCTCAGGATGTTACGGGTACACAACTCCGACCTGAAATCTCCCAGGGCACAAATTACATGTGGTCCACCACAAAACCTAGCAAGAGCATCTCAGGATGTTACGGGTACACAACTCCGACCTGAAATCTCCCAGGGCACAAATTACATGTGGTCATGGCAAAACCTCGCAAGAGCATCTCAGGATGTTACGGGTACACAACTCCGACCTGAAATCTCCCAGGGCCCAAATTACATGCCATAGGACAAAACCTCGCAAGAGCATCTCAGGATGTTACGAGTACACAACTCTGACCTGAGATCTCCCAGGGCGCTATTACATGTCCTCCCAGAGCAATGTCTCGAAAGAGCATCCCAGGCTGTTACGGGTACACAACTCCGACCTATAGGATCTCCTAGACATGCTCATCTACACAACCTGATCCACGGCCATAGAGTATCAACCTGATACTCACCATACATCATCCTGATGTACTCATGATCGTCCTGATCATCATCACTGCAACGTCCTGCTGCATGTCATCTGGAGCAACATCCTGAAGCTCATCATCCATGATCATCCTAATCATCACTGCAACATCTTGCTGCATGTCATCTGGAGCAACATCCTGAAGCTCATCATCCATGATCATCCTGATCATCACTGCAACATCCTGCTACATGTCATCTGGAGCAACATCCTGAAGCTCGTCATCTATGATCATCCTGATCATCACTGCAACATCCTGCTGCATGTCATCTGGAGAAACATCCTGAAGCTCATCATCTATGATCATCCTGATCATCACTGCAACATCCTGCTGCATGTCATCTGGAGAAACATCCTGAAGCTCGTCATCTATGATCATCCTGATCATCACTGCAACATCCTGTTACATGTCATCATACCTGATCCACCTGATCATCAATGCATCTACCTGATGCATACCAAGTATCTTCCTGATACATATCATCATACATGATCCTCCTGATCATCAATGTATCCACCTGATACAAATACATATCACCATACATGATCCACCTGATCATACAATGTATCCACCTGATACATATACAGATACATGGTCCAAGCATCCAACATGATGCATATACAAAATACATACACATGATCCAACTGATCATATCCAGCATCAACATGATGCATACATGCATACATAAAAATGATCCAACTGATCATATCCAGCATCCAACATGATGCGTACATACATACATAAAATGATCCAATCTGATCATATCCAAGCAGAAACCAGAACATCATCCTGATGCTCATCATCCAGGGCTTACATCCATAGCCAAGTGAAGGATCCTCCTTCCAACATGCTTGGAATGGCTTCAGCAAATGTGTCCATCACTTCTTCCTCGAAGTGTCCTCGATCTGAAGAACGCCAAGCCTCTCTCTGAAGTACTCGAACTTCACCCTGGCTAGTGGCTTCGTCAGCACATCTGCAATCTGCTCGTCCGTCGTAACATACAGGAGCTTCACAGCTCCTCTCTGCACCATATCCCTGATATAGTGATATTTGATCTCTATGTGTTTCGACCTGTCATGAAACACTGGGTTCTTGGACAGCTTCACACAACTCTGGTTATCACAGAAGATACCAGTAGCCTCCAATGGGAGATCAAATAACTCAGACAGTAGCTTCCGTAGCCATATTGCCTCACAACTAGCTGAACAGGCTGCAACATACTCTGCCTCAGCTGTACTCAGTGCTACGCAGGATTGCTTCCTGCTAAACCAAGAGATCACACCTGATCCCATACTGAAGCAACACCCAGATGTGCTCTTCCTATCTGCAGCACTGCCAACCCAATCTGAATCAACATAACCCTGTAGGTTAAACTTTTGATCCACCTCATACCTGAGTCCATAATCCACTGTACCCTTCAGGTACCTCGGAACATGCTTTACAGCAACCAGGTGAACACTCCTCGGATCCGTCAAGAACTGGCTCAATGTGTTCACAACAAAGCAAATGTCTGGTCTCGTGTTCGTCAGGTACATCAAGGACCCAATCATCTGACGATACAAAGAGACATAAACCGGCTCAGATGAAGCATCACATAGAAGCTTTAGATTTGATGCCATAGGTGTGGCCATGGCCTTGCAATCCATCATCCCGAACCTCTTCAGGATCTCTACTGCATACTTCCCTTGTCCAAGGAAGATTCCTTCTGCACTCTGCCACACCTCCATGCCAAAAACAAATAGTGCATCATCCCCAAGTTCTTCATCTCGAACTCGGTAGTAAGCTTCCGCTGCGTGTCGGCAATCAATCTATCTTCACCATACCAAGTTCTGCACATATATGATTTCCTATCATGTGTCTCAGAACCAAGTGGCTGCTTCTTCTTCAACTACACCATTCAAGAAAGCTGTCTTGAATCCATCTGGTGTATCTTCTATTTCATCACTTTTATATTTCTCTATGCTGCCATCTGCAACATGCTTGATCTGAAAGTTCTATTTGGAAGTCACAACAGACTTCTCTTTAGCTCTTGGGATCGCATCCCAAACATCATTCTTCATGATTGACGGATCATGGCATTCCATTTCTTCATCCCAGATCCTGGGAACTTCAATATCTTCAATAGATATCTTTGTTGCTGGAACAAATGCTGTAGTCCTTTTGTAGGTGAAGATATACGGTCTTTCCTACAAAACAGGTTAAATTGCATGATTAGAAACATCTCATAATTTTCAGAACAAATTCTTACACATGAAGAAATATGTCATACAGTCATGCAATTATCTTAGCCAATGCTTCAATACAACATTTATCCATATCCCGTAACTTTCTAGATGCCTTCCAATCTCTACCAGAACATTGTTAAGAGTGTGCACAACTCCCAACATGTCAGCAAAGAGGTTTCATTCTAGATAAGTAGCAATGGAATGTTGTACAGTGCCATAGGCCACTTACCCAACACATGCATATTAGTAGTATACTGTTCATTAATTCAATCATTCTAATATGCACAATACATATCCTAAGTCTAGGAACATGAGCATATACATCATTGAACAATTTTATTTAAGCAAACAAATATGCAAGAAAATTAAAATACTTATCTTTGTTTGTTTGTTGGGTGGACTCCCTCTGAGTCTTTTCTTCCTTGCAGGAGCTGCTGGAGTCCTTCTACACCTTCTTGTTGTGGAATGTAGAGAGATGGACAACTCCCTCTGAATATCTACACCCTTGCAGAAACCACTGGAGTGTGCTCCCTCTTGATCTTTGCTTCCTGGATTACCTGTTCTTGAACTCATATTCATCCTTGGTCCCTATGCATGCTTATTAGTATCATGATTGTGTTATCCTTGTGATCTCATACAAAATCATACATTCATTAAAACACAATAATCTCAAGTATGTATAGTCATGATCATTTCAAACAGAAATAATAAGCATTAGCATTCAAGGTTTATATAGGACTCTTATGGTTAGTCATATCATAAGAAACATAACATGTCTAAACCTGTAATTACTCAAATCTATGACTCTTCTGGTTAGTCATATTATTAATTAAGGTAAGACACATAATATGCATATGCCCATGATTATTCAAACTTATGACTTTATGAACAATCATCATCAATCATGCCATGCATACTTATATGATAGATCCTATGATATAAGAAACACATACCTGGTCACCATATTTGCTAGTTATGTCGAGCAATGTGTTCTTGTTCTCTTCAATGACCTGCATAACTCATTAGTTAACTTTTGCAAAAACAAATTATACATACCTCTATGTGATCCATGACTATGGATGAATCTTTGTATTTATGTCACCATGGCATGTTCAGGTTGTCCCTTCAAATTGTACAAACCTCCCTCTTGCTTTCCAATCACTACTGCATCATCTATGGTCTTTCCCTTTGGCCACATTAGGACTTGGCCATCCACAAATGCAACCCTCATACCTTTTGCATCTAATGTAGAAATGGAGAGTAAGTTCTTCTTGAGCCCAGGTACATAAAGTACTTCCTTCATCTTCAATGATTTTCCAGAATCTAGGTTGTAGGAGGCCACTTCCTTTGATTGGGTATTGATAATCATCCCCAAGTTTCACCTTATGGGGTGATTCATGTTCAGATAGGTTCACAAAGGATTATTTAAACCCAGTCATGTGTTTGGAAGACCCACTATCAATCAACCAATCATTACATCCATGGGAGATGGTACCTGTAAGAGCAGAAATTAGAACATATTCTTCTTCACTTGATGAGTCATCATCACTACTATTTTTTGCCCTAGCCTTCTTCTTTGGAGGTTCATCATCTTCGGCAGCATGAGCATGAAACCTTCTTTTGCTGCCCTTCTTCTTCTTACTGGAGTTGTTATTATCCCTTTTGTTCTTGGGACAATCTGAAGCAAAGTGACCCTTCTCATTGCATGTGAAGCATCTTAGGTCCTTCTTACTCTTTTGATGGAATCTTTTGTGGTGAGAGTGATCCTTCGTGGTTTTGCTTCTCTTGGTGTGAGCTGCAAGAGCTTGATCTTCTCCTCCCATCTTTTCCTCATGAGCTATGAGTCTAGCTTCTTCTTGAGAGCATTCTTCCCTCAATCTGTTGAAGGAGATCAATTTCTTCCTTGCACAAATTCCTTGAATAAAGGAATCCCATGACCTGGGTAGGCCATTTAGAGTGGTCATCACCACTTCACCATTCTCCACCATTTCATCTACTGCTTCTAATTGTTCCTTGATCTGGGAGACCCTTGAAAAGTAAGATTGAATGGTTTCTCCATTCTGAAACTTCACTGCTTTCAATTGGTTCCGCAGGGTCATCTTCCGATTTATGTTCTTTCCTTCAAATAGCTTGGTCAAGGATTCAAACATCTCTTTGGGTGTCTTAAGAGAAGACACATGAGGTATGAGATGGTCTTTGATAGAATCAGCAATGATTCTCTTTGCCTTGACCAAGTTCTTATTGTGCAATGCCTTGGCTTCTTCATCCTCTGGGATAGGGATGTCTTCTTTCACATATGAGTCCAACTCATTCTCTTCCAGGATTAACCCAATCCTATACTTCCAGGCTCGGAAGTTGTCAGCCCCTTCAAGCTTATCCTCAAGCTTAGTGTGGAGAGACATCTTTAAGAGTACTTCACATGGAAATAGAAAAGATTTAGGACTTACCACTTGAAGTGCTGAAAACTGGATCTGGTCCCGGATTAGGGTTTGTCAGAGAAACCCTAAAAATTCAAAATGTGAATTTCAAAATTCTGAAAGGATAGAAAGATGCGCCTTGGAGAGATGATCAGCCTAGTACATTCAAAATTTGAGATCAGCAAAGTCTTGCCCTTCAAAATTGCCTTTTTGTCCTCCCGGGTTCACTAGGGAGAGCCCTGAATTAGGGTTTGAGTTTCTCGGAGATCTACCCAGCCAAAAATCTCGATCCAAAGCTCTAACCTTCGATTTTTGCAAGGAGCTTCCAGCTGTGCCTTCAGTTTCCAGAAATTCCTATTTTTGTGGAAACCCTAATTTTTAGGGCCAAATCTGAAAATGCTCGGAACTGAATTCTGATTGGACAAATAGATGCGCCTTGATGAGTAGATCCAATCTACTATACTGAATTTCAAAAATCTGTGGAGAGAAACCCAATAAACAAGGAATACAAGCTTCCGTCACTGCAAAATGTCATCTTCTCAGTTAAGCTCTGATACCATGTTAAATTTTTAGTATTAAATCACAATACTATAGGATCTTTGCTGAGAGAATAACATCTACAGTATATAAATGCATGACAATCATAATATGACAAGCATCACAAGCATCACAAGAATCAAAAGCATAGAGACAAGAGACACAGAGTTTCCGTGGGGAAAACCCTAAGGTGAAAAACCCCACAACTTCCTCAGAGATAGAGAGAGCAATGGCTCAACCAAAATACAACCAAATAACACTGAGATAGTCTCCTAGCAGATGATCCTCCTCCTCCTTACTAGTGCGTCACTTTTCAGAGAGAGAGATAGTTACTTTTTCGAGTGAGTAAAATAGAGATCTCCTATCTCTATTTATACTCACCTTTTTGCCCAGTGACTTACTGGGGCCGACTTGTCTACTTAGATATACCCACATTATATTATATATTAATCAGGGCCGACCCCATAAGTTGGTCTAATAACCCATCGGCAAGTACACACACTTGCGACACTTTTCAATCCACATGACGACACTTCCTTAGAGAGGAATAACACATCTCTTATAAGGGTACAATAAATATATATATAATATACAGATGAAATACATTCCGAGGTTACATATACATCAACAATTATTTCCGCTATTCAGACCATCAAACAGACCAGGTATGCATATATTCATTTATCATATGAATTTTGGTCAAATCTTGCCATATTATGATTTATTAATGTTTAAAGTGACATTTCTAGACATGCTTGGCATTTAGTTTTTGCTCTAAAGGCTACGGTCTTCAAACGACCCTCCATGCAGACGTGTGTTTACGTTGCCAATGTTCAGCCGCATCCATCCCGCCATTCAGCCATGCGTTCAGTCTGCGGAATCATCGGTTGGCATATTCCTAGCCATTAAAGATAGAAACGAACACATGGGTTCGGTTAGCTACGTGGTGGTTATGGTTGATGAGCCTTGGTTCTAGAGTATTCACCTGCCTGCCTCCCGAGCTCGACAACACATGATCTCCCCACGTCAACACTCCATAATTTTGACTTTCCTGTTCGTCCAACCTGATATCACACCTCCCTGCTCACATCAATGTTCTAGAGGGGCCTCGTCTACCCACGCTCAATCTGCCAACACATTTCTCTGCCCACATCAAAGGAAGATCAACATCTCAGCAACTGCATGAAAGAAACCGACGCTGTGGAACCTGGTAGATGCCCTCTGCGCTTTCATAAGTCATCAGACAGTTATTTTACAGTTTTAAAGACCTCTATTTTTAGAGAACCTTCTCTCCCATCGTAACATTATAAAAAGCTGCCTCATATGGATAAAACGATGATCAGATAGCCTAGAGAATATACAGCAGATAGCAGTAGTTTTTGCATAAACGTTGTGTAATTTTTAGCAGTTAATGGAAGTTCCAATCTCGTAGTTGTTGATAGTTAATGTTGGTGATTAAGTTGATTTAGTTTCCATCTCTGATTGCTAGGAAGGGCCCCTCATCAACCGGAGGTTTTATTTATGTTTTTTTGTATTTTCTTTTCTGCAAATAGCTATTTTATTTTCCAGTGTGTGTAATTAATTCTGTTTTCTGTATATGTCATTTCCTTCTTTCTCTATAGTTTGTATTTTGCTGCTAACTTAATTTGCTTTTTTCAGAATTGATAATGGTTGACCAAGCATAGTGTTTGTAGTTTGTTTTTAGTTTTCTGCAATTAGATAGAGTCTAGATAAGTGTTGTTTAGTTAGTTGTTGTTTCAAGCTTAGTTATAATTAGAATTATTCCATTAGCTTCTCTTTATGTAGTTGCACGTTAAGTTTTATTCATAGCTTAGTTTTGTTTGACTATGTTATAGAAGTAGTTCATCTTTTAAACAATAATTAGAATAAGTTGCTTCCTACTATCGTAGCTTCTCAACAGTCTTCTCACTGACTTCTTTGCACTGTAGGTTCATCTGCATTCACTAGTTGATGTTAAGATCATCAAAACTGCCTCTTTCCTTAGTTTAATTCGTTTTCTTCCATTCGGACTGTCATTCGGACAATCATCCGAATCGTCATTTGGACTTTTATTCTTTCTGCATTGTTTTTATGCTCATTTTGAATCCAGTTTCTTAGTATCTTTAATTGTAATCTTTCTTGCTTCTAGTTAGCATTTTTAACTTGGGACTTTGCTTTATATCCCATAAGAATTTTAATTTAGTTTTGTCATTATTCTTAGTTTCCATCTTAGCTTCCTTAATTTTGTTTTAACTGTTTTTCGAGTTATGTCTTTCATATTTGATTTACTAATATGTTGTTTTTTTAGAATTTATCAGTTTTATTCTTAGTGTAGTTTACTACATGTTCTTAATATTTAGTTCAGATTATATTTAATAATTTCATTCTCCGAATATCTTAGTTTTAATAATTTCTTCATCAAACAAAGGATCAGTTTCTCATTCACACAAATAATGAAGATGTTTATGAAATAGAATTTGGTTCAGAAATAAATATATTTATCAAGTTTTCTACTTGCTTCTACATAAATATCTTTATCAAGTTTTCCGCTTGCTTCCAAATCAAGTTCAGAAATAAATATCTTTAGTAAGTTTTCTACTTGCTTCTAGATCTTATTAGTTTCATATTATTTTGCTTATGGGTAAAAGATAGGTCATAATGTTTAAAGTTAATCGTAATTGGTCTCTTTGTATTTTACATCTCTTTGCATATATTAGATTAGATTTACTCCCATTTTGTTTTGCTATTACATTTGAAAGTTATTACGATACATTCACCCCAGTTCCTATTACATTTGACGTACAACATCAAGGAGAATGGAATTAGATGCTTTAGTGTAGTCTTGAATAGTTGTTGAATTCATTAGATAAATTTGTAGTTTTGCTTTGAATTAACATAGTTTTCTGTTTATGTAATTTATCATCAAATTAAGTCATTTCATAGATAGGTTTTTAAATTTGCAATTGTTTCTAGTTCCTAGATTAGAATTTGAAGAATTGATTAAGTAGTTTCCATCTTTATAAAAAGTAGTTTTCTTTTTTATCAGAATTTGTTTTTATCCTTTTCCCATTATTTTATCATAAAGTAGAGTAGTATGACTTAATACTGTTCTGATCTATTGGTTTAGCTAGGCTTAGTTAGTTTATTTGTTGTCTTTCTTAAATTTAACTCGGTTTTTCATTTTGAAAGATATTTTGATCTTTTCTTTATTTAATATTTCTAAGGTCTGACAAGCCAAAATATTAAGTACCATTCTACCTCAGCATATATTTTTCCACAACTCTAAGATACAAACCCTGGTCGATAATTAAATATTACGTGATTTTCTTTGAGATAGCTCACACACCCAACAAAGGTCCTGATCATAGATCAGGGCCTTCACTGCTTCCATAATTGTTCTACTCTTTCTTTCTGTAGTCCCATTTTGTTGTGGATTATAGGGAGTGATCATATCCCTCTTAATCCCCGAGTCTTTACATAATTCTTTGAATTCCTAAGAGGTAAATTCTCCTCCATTATTTGTTCTTAATATTTTTATTTTCTTTCCAATTTGATTTTCCACAAGGGATTTAAAATCCTTGAACTTGTTAAATACTTCATCTTTAGATTTTAAGAAATAGATCCATGTTTTTCTTGAATAATCATTTGTGAAGGAAACATAGTAAGCATACCCGCTTAATGAGTTGAATGACATCTGAATGTATGAGTTCTAGAATCTCATTTGCTTTGTTGTTGCTACTTGGAAATGGCTTCTTCACATTCTTTTTTTTCACATCCTTTGCATATGCCTTCATGCTTGGTCTGGATCTTGAGTAGCCCATTCACCATTTTTCTCACAATTGGTAATGCTTTGTAGTTGATGTGAGAAAATATTCTATGCCACAATTCACTTGGTTCCATGGTTTCATGAACCATGGCTTGTTTAGGATATCCCTTGAGCTTGTATAGTCCTCCCTCTTGCACTCCAATTACTACCGCATCATCTATTGTTTTACCCTTGGGCCACATAAGTACTTGGCCATCCACAAATGCTACTCTAAATCCTTTATCATCTAGAGTTGAGATGGAAAGTAGGTTCTTCTTCAAGCCAGGTACATATAGAACATCCTTCATTTTGATAGGGTTCCCAGATTCAATCTTATAGGAAGCTTCTCCCACCCCTTTAATGGGATACTGGTAGTCATCTCCTAACTTCACCTTGTGAGGTGAGTCCTTCTCAGTAATTTTGTTAAGAGAATCCTTGTAACCTGTCATATGCTTAGAATCACCACTATCAACAAGCCAATCATTATTACCAAGTGCAGCCGTAACTGTGAGTGTTGATATCCAGACATATTCTTCATCAATAGAAGAATCCTTTCTTTATTTCTCATCATCCTATGCAGCATGAGCATGATGTCTTTTCTTCTTGGGACAATTAGTAATTTTTTTAAGAGCATCCTTGTAACCTGTCATATGCTTAGAATCACCACTATCAACAAGCCAATCATTATTACCAAGTGCAGCCGTAACTGTGAGTGTTGATATCCAGACATATTCTTCATCAATAGAAGAATCCTTTCTTTATTTCTCATCATCCTATGCAGCATGAGCATGATGTCTTTTCTTCTTGGGACAATTTCTATATCCATGCCCCATATCATCACAATTAAAGCATCTAATATTTGAGAAGTATTTAGTAGGCTTCTTACCTTTGTATGATTTCTTGTGATGATGATCTTCTTCCTTTCCTCTCTTGGTATGGGTGGCCAAGGATTGATTTTCCTCATCTCCTAGCTTTTCTTCTATGGAAGCAATCCTAGATTATTCTTGAGTGCGAGAATCCAGGAGTGCACTGAAAAAAATAAGCTTCTTCCTTGAGCATATTCCTTGAATATATGACTCCCATGATCTTGGAAGACGATTTAGGTTAGTCATCACTAGTTCTTCATTTTCTACTTCATCTCCAATTGCACTTAGCTGATATTTGATGTTAGAAACCCTTGTAAAATAAGATTGTATACTTTCATTGTTTTGCATCTTCACATCCTTGAGTTGATTCATCAAGGTCATATTCCTATTGATGTTGGTCCCTTCAAATAGTCCTTTCAATGTATCAAACATCTCTTTCGAAGTCTTCAGAGAAGAGATGTGTGGGATTAGGTGATACTTAATGGAATCTTTTATGATCCTCTTAGCTTTGATAAGGTTCTTCTTATGCTTATTCTTCTCCTCATCTCCCTCTAGCTCTGCAACTACCTCTGTAACATACTTGTCTAGATCATGTTCTTCTAGGATGAAAATCACTCTATATTTCCATGCTCAGAAGTTCTCTCTCCTTCAAGCTTATCCTCAAGCTTGGTATTGTTTGTCATCTTGATAAATGAGAACCTCAAATGGAAATAGATAAAGAAAGAATTACCAAATGAGATGCTTCAACCAAGGTTGACTTCTGAGATCTGGCTGCAGGGTCACCTAGGGTTTGTCAAAGAAACCCTAATTTTTCAACTTTGGGATCTTGCAAAACTGTGTGGAGGAAAAGATGCACCTCCCCAAGGTGAGCTGAACAATATACTTATTTTCTTGATTCTTTGGAAATATCCTCCAATAACTTGATGCCCTAGTTCTCCAAGCTATAATGGTGGGCCTAAAAATGAAAATTCTCAAAATGAGATTCTACTTTGATAGAAAGATGCACCCTAGTGAGGTGAGTTGAGTCCACCCTCTTTTTTAGCTGATATGTGGAGCTTCTTCTATGAATAAGGAATCCTAGTTCTGCAGTTGCAGTAGCTGCATGCTGTTCTCTTTCAGGCTAGCTCTAAAACCATGTTATAATTTTAAGTGCAATAACAATATGGATCACTGAAAGATAAACAAGCAAAGCATGAACAATAGTAGACAACAAATTTATCCTAGGAAAACCCTCTCGGGGAAGAAAAACCCAGCAAATTTCTTCTATATAGATTCTAAAGAATGTACAATAGTATCCCTTGTGCAAAGACCCAAAAACAATAATACTTCCAAAAGTAGTTATCCACTTGACTCTTTCTCTCCTAATGATGCAAGCTCAATGTGTGAGTGAGGTGACAAAATGAGGAGGGAGAGCCTCCTATTTATACTAGACAAAACACTTGACCTTTTTACTAATTAGGTCGGCTTTAGTCTCCTAACTGGGTCAACCTGTACTCTTTACAATAAAATATTATTTTCTATATATTTCCAGGCCGACCTAATAGTTAGGGTTTACATTTGATGCAGGGGCATCTTTACAGCAAGAAAAGAAAAACAGAAGGCTCGAATCATTTTTGGTTTACTACAGGATTGGTTCCTGAAATAATAGATGGTAGGTTAGGATCAAACGGATTTCAGTTATTTGTTGTAACAGTTTTGAGCCATAATTGCATATGGGCTATGTGTGTCTATTTGTGACCCTCATTCGAGGAAGAGAGCTATGCTCTCTTTATTTAAGCTTGTGAATTTGTTGATTAGGGGTTAGAATACATTATGCAGATGTTGTGAACTGGATTTCGTCTTTGTGAATCATAGAAATTGGGAATTGTTGAAACAAGTGTATTTTCTGTGTTTTTAATGTGTATTCTCCATTTATGGGAGGTAAATGAATTGGGTTCAGTATTGAGATAGGATTAAATACTTAGTGTTATGTTTGACTGGATAACGCTGCGTGAAAGGCCCAGTATCCATATATAGTGATTCTTTCAGTGGAGTGAGGATGATATTGTTGGCCATCACAGGTCGACATCATTTTGGTATCAGAGCGTGAAAAGGAACCTGTAAGTATGCAGTCTCATTGAGTTTGGAATTTTGCATTTCTTGAAGTTTGTGAACATATTTTGTTTCTGTCAAATAAAAGAAAACAAGAAAATGGCAATGCGAATGAGTGGAGGTAGAGCAGATCGGAGAGGCAGACCTGTTGCAAATGCCGAACTAATGGAGAAAATGAGGGCTATGCAAGATAGAATGGAAGCTATGGAGCTGGCTAGGCAACGAGAACTAGACCTAGGAGATGAAAGTGAACTATAATTAGAGGGAAGTGAGCAAGAATAAGAGGCAACACTAGAAACAACTGAGATGAAGTTGTTAAGGTCTGTGTTAGGTTCCAACTCTATACCAAAACCCTCCTTGTCTACTTATGATGGGAATTTGTCAGCAAAAGGGCTGATAGTCTAGATAGGAGAGTTAGATCGATATTTTGATTATGAAGAGATAGAGGAGGACAATAAGGTAAAAATAGATGTGACTAGATTGAAAGGCCATGCAACACTATGGTGGGATAGTGTGCAGGCTGAGAGGAAGAAGAAAAATAAGTCAGTGATAAAAATTTGGGATAGGATGATAGCTAATATGCAAGGTAGGTTCTTTCCCAAGAACTAACAACTAAGTCTCTATAGATAGATGCAAAACCTTAGGAAAAGGTCGTTGACTGTTAGAGAGTATACAGAAGAGTTTTACAAGGTAAACTTAAGAGCAGGTTACATTGAGGATACCTTTGAGAAGACAGCTAGATACATCAATGGGTTGAGAATGGAGATTCAGGATGAGGTCAGTATGTTATATCCTATCACTATGGAATGATCTCATCAGTATGCCCTAAGGGAAGAAGAGAAGATAGCCAGGAAGCAAACCTTTGGTAAAGGAAGAGGATCTACCAAGGGAAGGGGACAAACAACTGGAAGAGAGAAAGTCCCAACCTACAAGGATGAAGTTGGCGGTTCTAACCAGCAATATCAAACAGGGAAAGGAGATGAACCTAGAGTTGGAAGACCCTACCATAGAGGTTGAGGTAGAGAGTCAGTCTACCGGTGTTACATATTTAACAAGCTAGGCCATCGGTCTTATGAACGCCCTGACTATGAAAATGTAGGACAAAGAGGAAACTATGTTGCACAAGGAAAGCATGTAGAGACACAAGCTTCTATGGTAGAAAATGCACTTGAGGTTAGGGAGGCTCTTCTTATGAACAAAGTACTATTGAAACCAGAGAAGTAGGTGATAGAGTCTTCACAAAGGAAGGCCTTATTTCGAACTACATGCAAAGTTCAAGGGAAATGTTGTAAATTGGTTGTTGATAGTGGAAGCACCGACAATTTGGTGTCCATTGAAATGGTGGAAAATCTAAAGCTTAAGAAATTCAAGCATCCAACACCTTACAAGGTGTCATGGCTGCATAAGGAACACCAACTGCTAGTTACAGAACAAAGTGAAGTGGAATTCCAAATAGGAAGATATCAAAACAAGGTGACTTGTGATATCATACCTATGGATGTGTGTCATGTTCTGCTAGGAATACCTTGTCAATTTGATAGGAAATTTGTGCATGATGGGTGGAAGAACTATTATAAGTTCGAGATGGGTGGCTTCCAACACACTTTACTAACTTTACAGGAAGGAAATGGAGCTGCAAAAGAGGTGCCAAAAGCTCTGGTTATCAATGGGAAAAATTTCCTACAGCAAATGACAGAAGAAGAGGTGAGTTATGTGAAGGAACTAAAGTTCCCACTAATAGAATAGTAAATACAAGTAACGTAGGAATTCCATGTAAGGCAAATAAATAATGTAAAGTAGAATAGATGTAAGATGTATTACAAGAATTAATGTCGGGTATTTTATACCCTAAGTGGGAAGGGAGGTGACTTTTCAAGTCACCTCTTGAGTAATTAATTAATTACCCTAATTAACCTACTTGGTATTAAATGTTAATATTTATAACATTTATGTTTGTTACATTATGCTATTGTTTGCAAACCAAGAATTGTACTTGTTGATACTGTCATTTCAGATCTTCCAGTAGAAATTAAGGACATGTTAGAGGATTACCAAGACATTGTAGTTGATGACTTACCCAATGCATTGCCACCTAAAAGAAGCATTAGTAACCACATAGATATGATACTTGGAGCAAGCCTACCAAACAAGGCTTCTTATAGGGTGACCCCAAAGGAAAATGAGGAAATTAGAAATCAGGTTCAGAAATTGTTGGATAAGGGCCTGATTAAAGAGAGTTTAAGTCCATGCCCTATCCCAACAATGTTAATCCCAAAGAAGGATAGTGAATGGAGGATGTGCACTAACTCTAGGGAAATCAATAAAATCACCATTAGGTATAGGTTTCCTTTTCCTGTGATAGATGATTTGATGGACTGTCTGAGTGGAGAAAAATACTTCACCAAGATTGATTTAAAGAGTGGTTATCATCATATTAGGATTTGGGAAGGTGATGGGTGGAAAACAACCTTCAAAACCAATGATGGGTTGTATGAGTGGTTGGTCATGCCATTTGGGTTAACCAATGCCCCAAGCACTTTCATGAGGCTCATGAATGAAGTGCTTAAATATTTCATAGGTAAATTTGTCATAATTTACTTGGATGACATCTTAATATTTAGCCAAACAAAAGAGGAGCATTTGAGGCACCTAAAATATGTTTTGGATAGGCTGCAAAAAGAGAAGTTATTAATGAATTTTAAGAAATGTTTCTTTATTCAAAAGGAGTAAGTATATTTGGGATTCATTATTTCACAAGAAGGACTAAAGATGGACCCAGAAAAGGTGGAGGCAATCCTAAACTGGCCAACACCAAAGAATGTTTTCGAAGTCAGAAGCTTCCATGGATTAACAATTTTTTATAGGAAGTTCATCAAAAACTTCAGTGGTATTTGTGCTCCAATTATTGAAACCATTAAAAAGGATAATCAACCATTCTATTGGACTATAACAACTTATAAGATTTTTAATCTGTTGAAAAGGAAAGTGACATAGAAACCTGTGTTGAAGTTTCCAGACTTTGACAGTCTTTTCCAGGTAAGATGTGGTGCAAGTGGAATAGCCATAGGAATTGTACTAAGCCAAGGGGACAAGCTAGTGGCTTATTACAGTGAAAAGTTGAATGAAGCTAGGTAGAAATACTCCTCCTATGACAAAGAATTTTACACCATAGTACAGTCTCTAAGGCACTGGAGACACTACCTAATGCCCAAAGAGTTTATACTATTCTCTAACAACCATGCCTTGCAATTTATAATGCAATAGCCCAAATTAGATCAGAAGCATGTGAAGTGGGTTGAGTTCTTGCAAGGTTTCACTTTCGTTATCAAGCATGTAAGTGGAAAATCTAACCGAGTGGCAGATGCCTTAAGTAGGAAAAGATTAATGGTGCAAAAGAGTCAAGTTCAAGTCTTAGGATTTGATTTTCTTAAAGATTTGTATAAGTCTGATATAGATTTTAAGGAAGCATTTGAGGTAAGTTTAAATCTTGCCCAAAGAGATAAGGGTCCTTGGAATGACTACATATTGCAAGATGGATTGTTATTTAAGAACAATAGACTATGCATTCCACAATGCTCTATGAGGGAGAATTTGATTCAAGAGAAGCACAATGGAGGATTGGATGGAAATTTTGGATGGAAATTTTGGCATAGACAAGACAGTGGGACAGTTGAGTCACTTTTACTTTTGGCCTAGGATGAGAGAAGAAGTAGAGAATTTTGTGAAGAGGTGTAGGATTTGTCATCATTCTGAGGGGAGGATCCAGAACATAGGGTTATGTTGGGTCCAGGAAATGCCCCTTTTTGGCCATCCTTATTTCATCATTTTGCCCTAATTACATTCTATTTACACAATCCATATATATGCCTTTCCTCCAGATCAACCAATAATATCGACAGGTATAATTCATTATTTCTTTATTCATTTTATGCCTAATATTGTTATAGTTCAGGATCCTAGCCTTTGAATTATGCTAACTTGTGTGGTTTCATTTAGTCAAATATCAAAGCACAAATGTATCAGCTACCATGCCTTGGAAGCAATCATACGTGGTGCCAGCTGTTACTCTTTTAGCTCGATTCCTCATGTTTTCAAGGGACAACGCATCTTTCCACATGAGATGTAACAGGTAGTTGTAACAGATTGTTGTAACAGAGTATAGCTGCGACAGACAGGTTGCCTTCCAGATTGCTAATACGTTGATCTATGGCTCTCCAGCATAACAACATCTTTTATGATTAAACAACCTCATTCAATGAGGCTGTAATAGTTAGTTGTGACTCAGCAGCATGTCGATCATAGATATTCATTGCTGCTCGAGATTAGTGGATCACGAACTACATTTTGTATGTATAAATATGGGAAGGCTTTCCATGCCTAGGGTTGGTTAATCATCAATTATTGTATGGGCTGTAACAGAGATTGAGACTGTGAATTTCCATCTTTTAATGAAGAGCAGAGTTACTTCCATTTCTGTGTCTTAATTCATGGTGATTCACGGCGTCTCTATTAGAAGGCCAGGGCCCACCTTCTCATAGAGATTGCCAATTTAATTAGATAGTTAGATTTATTCATTTCCTGTTGTGTGTTGTGGAATTGCATTAGGTGTATTCTGATAGCTGCAATAATGAGTTTATGATTGCATTCTTTATTGGTAGTTTATCTCCCGCATATGAAAAGATGTAACTGCGTGGTGTGACAGTTGACTGTGTAGGTTAGTTCGATTATGCATGTGTGTTCAATAGCTGTGAAAGCCAAGCTCAACTCCATTCCTTTCAGTCATTTATGCTTTCCAGGATTTCCAATAGTTGTCAATTCCAAGTTCAAGCTTATGTTTAATTTTTGGTTGTTGTTGTATCTTCAATTAATTCATTAGAGTAGTCAGATTGTGATTGAGTAACAGTAGTTGCTAGATGGATCATTTTGATAAAGATTGAATACTGTAGTTTGATAATTATAGGATTTAACTTCTTGCAAAAGTAATCTAGTTCATTCATATTCTTAGATCAATAATTGCTAGGTCGATTTCTGTAGGAAGGAAGCTGCACTTTAATTTCCTAGATGTATGAGTTAGATTAGTTTTCTTACGGAATGAGTTTGCTTGAACAGATAGGTAGGATTGTTATCTCCAATTACTTGATCAACTACTGAAAGATGTTTATGCATAGATTGTGCTTATTTCCATTGAAATAAAAGACCTCCCTGGGTTTGACAATTTATATTGAGCATTCTGTATGTTGGTTGTAATTAATTGACATATAGGGTGACCAACATTTTGGCGTCGTTGCCGGGGATGGTAATAGATAGACATAGTTAGTAGTTGGCTTTATTTGATTTCATTTTAGTTTAATCATTCACAGCATGCATGAATACAAGAAAAACAAATCGGGAACCCCCTTTGAATAATAACACTGCAGGTGGATGAGGTTGAGGTCGTAATGCAGGTCTGGGAAGGGAAACATTCATCGACGATATAATTGCTAAGGCATATTATTCTACCAGACCACTGCGGACATATACAGGAAGAGGAAATTTTGTTCCTCCCCATCTTGAGAATTCAGCATCAACAGTGGAGAATACAAGAAGATCTTCAACTCCTGTTGCAGAAAATAAACCTCCTGAAGATAAGGGAAGCATTGTGGGTGTGCTAGATAGAAAGGATATTTATCATATCAACGGAACCAGAGTTACTAAAGAAGTGTGGTTGTAGACTCGCCGAGAAGCAAAGGAAGAGAGGAGGCGAGAAGAAGAGAGGAGAAGAGAAGCAGAAGCAAAAGCAGAGGAAGAACGCATAAAGGAGATTGTTGAATTCTGGACTAGAAACATGGCTGATAGGGAACAGGAAGGGGAGAATGGACATGGGGACAACCGGGAAGAAGAAGTGGAAGATAGTCATCCTAGTAATACTGTGGCTACATTGGAATTCCCTATCCTCCAGACACCTGGAGAAGCTCCCATGAAAAACATCTCACCATCAGTTCTCCCGAATTTCCATGGTAAATCTTCTTAGGATCCTGATGAATTTCTTTTTGAGTTTGATATCCTCTATTGTAGCTATGACTATACCTCTAGTGCTCAGAAACTGAAACTGTTCCTAGCCACCCTGAAGGGAAATGCTCTGCGCTGGTTCATGAGTCTGGGTCGTGAGACCATTACTACTTGGGACCAAATGAAAAACACATTCCTTTCTAAATATCAAGAATATTGTAGAACCAGGGACAAAAAGGAGGAATTGTTTAAAATGGTTCAGAAGGAAGAAGAGAGCTTGGAGGACTTCGTGGAAAGATTGTTGTACAATTTACAAAGGTCAGGACATGTTGACATTGGAAAAGATGTACTTAAGATCATTCTGCTACGAGGAATTAGAGAAAACTGCCTTGATATGTTGAATTTGCTGGGAAAAGGGTACATCTCAAAGGAACCCTTCGAAAATATTGTTGAATTATGTCGAAGGTACTCAAGGGGATCCTCTAGAACTAACAAACGAGACAAGGATCGAGATCAGGATTTCTTCACTAGGACACAGAAGTCATCTAGTGGAGGAGCCACTCGAGCAGAGATAGGCAACTTTCTAGAGAATTTTAAAACTGATATGATGAGCTCCATTTCCTCAGAGTTAGATGTCTTAAGAGCAAAACAGAGGCAATTTGTAGAAGATCTTACACTTGGTGTATTCTGTCCCAAATGTAGGAAAAAGCATCCACTGAAGGAGTGTCCGTTGAACAAAGAAGAGATATGTAGGATATGTGAGTTGGAGCATGAAACTAAGGAATTCCCCTCACTACCCAAGGTCAAGGAAGTTCCGCATGCATCTACTTCAGACGTGGAACAGGCTTACTTCATTGCATAGAAGAAACCATGGCAGCCTCGCAATCAAGGTATGAATCAAGACCCATCATTTTTTCTGAATAATATGAATGATATGAACAATATGAATGATATGAACAATATGAATAATATGAATACACAATTCCCTTCACATTATTCTGGAAACCATTGGCATCCATCTCAGAACCCAATGCAAAATCTTAATTCTTGGACACCATGGTCACAACAGTCAAATAATCAAGCTCCTTGTAATTCCAACTGGATAAATTCTTACCAAGGAAATAACTTTCCCCATCACCAAACTCAGTATCAACAGTATCATCCTCAACAGTATCAACACCAACAATATCAACAACCACAGCTCCCATTTCAAAACAATGCTACACTTGTTAATGCACCACTTCGACCACAGCTGCCTGCACAACCTAACCCGAACCCAAACAATAAAGCAATCCATCAATTTGAGACTACCAACATGCATGCGTATTCCATCACCTAGATTCCCTGCAATGATATACAATTACGATCAGGGAGGGTAGTGGAACCCATTATCACTGAGGATGTTTCATCCCCAGTGATTGAAACTGGAGTGAATCAGCACTATGAGAATATGGTTAATTCAGAAAGCCCCATCATTGAGGATGTTGATACTCCTACTGAAACACTAGCTAAAACTCAGAGAATAACACACGATGTATCACAGCCTACACAGTTGATGAGAGAACTACCATACCCTGAATGATTGGATCTACAAAGAACAGTGGAACAACCTCGATTCAATCTCTTAGGGGAATTGAAAAATTTGTATGTCAAAATTCCACTTATACAAGCCCTTCATGACGTGCCCATTTATGCTAAGACTGTCAGCGATTTGTGTATCAAGAAACTAGGAGGAAATCCTAGGGATCCTCCCACTGTCCATGTATTGGGAAAAATTTCCGAATTTATAATGGGAAAGACCCTTGTGGAAAAATACGATGACCCTGGAAATCCTACTGTGACAGTTCACATAGGAGATACACAAATCCCCAACGTCTTGGTAGACTTAGGTGCGGCTATTAACGTTATGACCATATAAACTGTGAAGAAACTTGGACTCACTAACCTTCGGCCGACCCCTACTATTTTGGAACTTGCTGACAGATCAACAATCAAGCCTGAAGGGATCCTAGATGACCTCGTGGTCTCAGTTGACTCGTGGGAATACCCTGCGGATTTCTTGGTGTTACAGCCGAAATCCCATTTGGGGGAACACCCACTGATCCTAGGAAGACCATGGTTGGCCACAAAAGATGCCTGTATCATCTTTTGGTCAGGATCTATGACCATCTCAGACGGGACTGAGATCAAGAGCCTAACCTTGTACCCTCCAGCTCGACCAAGCACAGAAGATGAAACTCCGTTGTGGGAAGATTTGGAGGAAGAGGAAGGCATCCGGCCGTTATTAACAATAGGGAGAGCCTTAACATTTAAAGATGAAACATAGGACGATGCCATTAACAGTTTCATCAGTGAGCCCATGTCTGTCAACAAGCATGTTTACCAGATTCTTAACAGTACGTTAGATGAAACAAAACAGGAAAATCTTATAGAAGAAACTCTAGTCATTGATGCTAGTATAATTCTAGTACTTCAGAATTTGAAAAGTGTACTAGTGGAAATTGAGCCAGGGAAAACGTTGAACGTCAATCCAAACCTTGCGCCCAGTGAGCTGGAACAGCTAGTCACCTTGCTGGAACAATGTAGAGGAGATTTCGCTTGGGAGTATACAGACATGAAAGGGATTCCTTCTAATCTGTGTACCCATCACATTTATATTAAGAGCGACTCCAGTCCTGTGTGTCAACCACAACGAAGGATGAACCCAAACCTAAGAGACATTGTGAAAGAAGAAATCCAAAAAAATTTTGAAGCAGGATTTATATATCCGATTTCAGATAGTGAGTGGGTTTCTCCACTCGTGATTGTGCCAAAGAAGAATGGGAAATGGAGGGTCTGTGTGGATTATAGATAATTGAACAAGGAAACGCAGAAGAACCACTTCCCCTTACCTTTTATCGATCAGTTCCTTGATACCTTGTCTGGGGAGAAGTATTTTTCCTTTCTGGATGGTTTTAGTGGCTACAACCAAATCCAGATTACTCCAGAAGACCAGGACAAAACCACTTTCACCTGTCCCTACGGGAATTTTTCATACCGGGTACTTCCTTTTGGATTGTGCAACGCACCAACCACATTTTAGAGAGCAATGATTGGAATCTTTTCAGAGATGGTAAATGATTGCATGGAGATTTTTATGGATGACTTTACTCCATATGGTGATAGCTATGAAGAATCACTAAAGAACTTGGAAAAGGTCTTGAAACGCTGTGAACAAAGCCAACTCTCTTTAAGCACTGAAAAGTGCCATATGATGATGAGCGAGGGAACTTCATCTCTTCTGATGGTATCCAGGTAGATCTATCCAAAATCAAGGTAATTGAAAACATACCAACTCCTGGAACACAGAAGGATGTATGTAGCTTCTTGGGGCATGCTAGCTATTATAGAAGGTTCATAGAAATTTTTTCCAAACTAGCTTCTCCCTTGTTCACTCTATTGATGAAGGATGCACAGTTTTTCTGGAATGAAGCATACCAAACAGCGTTTACTGAGCTAAAGAAAAGGCTATCTACAACGCCCATCTTATGAGTTATGCCTTTTCACATTTCTTCGAATGCTTTGGACACTGCCATTGGAGCAGTTTTGGGACAGCAGGAAGGTAATGCTCCTTATGCAATTTATTACATTAGTAAGAACTTATCTCTTGTTGAACTAAACTATACTGTCACTGAAAAGGAATTTCTTGCCATTGTTTATACCATCAATAAATTTAGACATTATATTACTGGATATTCTACTTTCATGTACACTGATCATTCTGCCATCAAATATTTAATGAATAAACCAATCACAAATGCTAGAGTTACTAGATGGTTGTTACTATTACAGGAATTTGATATCACAATTATTGATAGACCAGGGAAGGAAAATGTTGTTGCAGATTTTTTATCTCGACTTACTAACAGTTATGACAATTTACCAGTCGAAGATTCCTTCCCCGATGAACATTTGTTTGCAGTATCAGCTCATTCCCCATGGTATGCAGATATTGCTAACTTTTTGGCTGCAGGCAAGCTCCTAGCACATCTGTCAAACAGAGAAAAAAGGAAGATCATACAACAGAGTTCTAGGTACTGCTGGATTGATGGCCATCTTTTCTACACAAGGCTTGATTTAGAAATCAGAAGATGTGTTAGAGAATATGAGATCTTTAGTATTCTAAAAGCTTTCCATGATGAGCCCTGTGGGGGACATTTTGCTGACAAAAGGACATGTCATAAAGTCTTTAGGATGGGTTATTTTTGGCCCACATTGTTCAGGGACACAAAGAAGTATGTACAGGCATGTGATAGCTGCCAAAGGATGGGTCAACCCAACAGATTAGATGAAATTCCTTTGCAGCCACAGCTCATGGTTGAACCATTTCATAGATGGGCTCTAGATTTTGTAGGGCCTATCAACCCTCCCTCAAAACAGAAAGTTCACATCTTGGTTTGTACATATTACATGACCAAATGGGTAGAAGTTGTAGCCTTGGTTAGGGCTAATGATCAGGCTGTGATTGATTTCCTGTATGAAGAAATTTTCACTCGGTTTGGAGTACCCAAGGAAATCGTCACAGATGGTGGACCGCAGTTTGTGTCTCACAAGCTGGAAGTGTTGTTACAGAAATTTCATATTCAACACAGAGTAACCTTGCCATATCATCCACAGGCCAATGGCCAAGTGGAGAGTTCAAACAAGGATATTGAGGCTATTTTAACAAAGACAGTGAAAATCCATCGTAAGGATTGGGCTGAGAGACTTCTAGAGGCACTATGGGCCTATCTCACTACATGGAGTAACACCACTGGTTTTTCCCCATATGATTTAGTGTATGGTAAGAATGTTGTTTTCCCAATTGAATTTGAAATCAGGACTTTGAAAACAAACGTAGAAGAAAATCTGGATTTATCAGAAGCACATAGGAACCGACTGAATCAACTCAATGAATTGGATGAAAAGTGCACAACAGCAGTAAATCATACAACTTTAATCCAACAACAATGCTCTAAGTGGCATGACAGATTCATAAAGAAGAAAGTCTTCCAAGAAGGATACTGGGATCTGCTATATGATTCACAGTTTAAGAGGGATTTCAAAGGCAAGCTACGCACTCGTTGGTTGGGACCTTATCAAATAGATCGTGTATTTGACAATGGAACAGTTCGGTTGATCACCATTGATGAAAACAAGACACCATTATTTGCAAATGGTCATCGGATGCGACTATATCATAAACCGATCTCAAGGGATGCTTTCGTTTCACAGGTTGCAGCATATCCAGATTAGCAGTTAACGCCAGGGTAGGGATTTTTCTCCATCCCTGTGAATTTTTAAGAACTGCAACTTCCACATCATTTGTACATAGGTAATTTACTTTTTTTCTTTCTGTATTTTATCTATTTTTCATTTTGCACTTAATCGGGTTTGTTTAGACGAATTGTGTTTAGGAATTAATTGGAGGAACAGTAGTCATGACTGGGCTAGACAATTGTAGGCACCTTACATTGCTTCCTGATTTAATAAATCTCTTTGAAAAGATGGATGATTCGTTATTTTTTCAGCAACCAGCCGAAAGTCCGCCTATTACTCATTTTTTACACAGCTGCGACTCCTTACCTTTCCCATTCTTCCTATTTCTGTAGCTATGACTCCGCCATTTTCAGCCTCCATCTTCATCATTCAGCCATGAACAATAACCGATAGTACGAATCTTTGATAGCTAATGGGTTCTCTTCTTCCAGCAATTTCCGTGGTCCGAAGCTTGAATTTCCTTGCTTTAATGGTACTGATCCAACTGGATGGATCTATCGTGCATAACAATATTTCAGTCTGCATAATACTTTTGATGTCCAAAAAGTTCCACTTGCATCCTTTCATTTGGAATAGGAAGCCCTTCAATGGTACCGTTGGTACATCAAGGCTCATGACGAGCCAAAATGGACAGATTTTTGCCAACTCCTTTTGCAACGATTTGGTCCTAGTGCTTTTGATGACTTCACCGGAGCACTCACTAAACTTCATCAAAGTGGCACTGTGAGAGAGTATCAGACAGAATTTGAGAAACTAGTCAATCACATAGAAGGATTGTCTGATGAATTCTACAGGAGTTGTTTTATTAGTGGTCTTAAGGATGAAATCTGGTTCGAGGTTAAAATTTTATGTCCCAACACAATGATGGAAGTCCTAGGGTTGGCTAAGTTGGCAGAAGACAAGATTGCAGCCCAACAACGCTCCAAACCCACTTTTGTTCCCTTCCGAAATATGGGTTCTCAACAACCTCCCATCCCGCCAGCTCCTCGACCAACTCCTATCAAGCATTTGTCTGAAACAGAGATATAGGCACGCAGAGAAAAAGCGCTTTGTTATAATTGTGATGAGAAATTCACTTGGGGATATAGATGTGTTCAACAAAAGCACTATCTCTTGGATATGGATTCTCTACCTGCCTCTACAATTGGTCAAGAAACTCTAGATACAATGGATGATCAAGTTGACATTCAGGAGCAGCCTATTGACCCCCCATCTCAGGATGAACAAACAGAGATATCTCTCCATGCTTTATCTAGCGTCACCACCCCCCAAACAATGCAAGTCAGGGGTTACTTCAAGAAGCTTCCTCTTACAATACTCATTGATTCTAGTAGCACTCATAACTTCATTGACCCTCAGATCGCCAAACATGCTGATTGTTTTGTCCATCCTTACTCCAACTTTGAACTCATGGTTTCCAATGGGGGCACCTTACCTTGCAAGGGGAAGTGTCACAATGTGCGTATCTCTCTGGAAAATTATAACCTGCACTCTGACATGTTTTCCTTGTCCCTAGGAGGATGTGATGTGGTTTTGGGCGTTCAATGGTTATGCACACTTGGCCCCATATTATGGGATTTTGCTGAACTTTGGATGCAATTTTTAGTCAATGGGAAACAACACAAATTTAAGGGCTTACAACAAGGGTCTCTCTGCATCATCAGTTCACATCGTTTGGAAAAGATCCTTAAGAAGAATTCACATGGTGTCATCGATCAACTCCATTCCATTCAGATGCACCAATCAACGGTATCCCCTACTTCCTTGGATAGATATGCAGGTGTCCTTGTTGAACCAGTGGGTTTGTCACCTTCAAGAGACGTTTCTGGTAGGAATTTAGCCGCATCTACATCTCAGTAGGAAATGATGGCTATTTTCCATGTAGTATAGAAGTGGCATCCATACCTATTAGGGAATTATTTCTGCATCAAGACTAATCTCCAGAGTCTGGAAAATTTCCTAGAACAATGGGTCTCCTCCCCAGCACACCTGAAATGGGTTATCCAACTCATGGGTTATGCCTATGCGATCATTTACAAGAAGGGTAAGGACAATATGGTGGCAAATGCTCCTTCTCGCACATTTGATGACCCAGTTTCTCTTACAGTTATTTCTCTGCTTATTCCAAATTGGTTGAAATCTATTCAACGGGGCTATCTCTTCTATGAACTCCATGCTTCTTCATCAACAAGGCACTCTGGGTTCCTCAAAATGTATGACCGGGAACAATGTAACTTCTTTTGGTAGGGGCTGAAAATGAAAATTCAACAGATGGTGGCTGACTGTGATACTTTCCAGGTCAACAAGGGTGAAACGTCACTCCTTTCGAGACTGCTCGAACCCTTTCCCATCCCTACAAAGATGTGGATAGCTATTTCTATGGATTTCCTAGAAGCGCTCCAGTGGTACAATACCACATCTAAAAGGACACCATATGAAGCATTTTATGGACAGGCACCGCCAGTTCTTCTTCCATACACGCTCAGCAGCTCCTCAGTTCAAGAAATTGACTCTGTTCTTCGAAACCGTGATCAGATTCTTCTCATTCTGCAGGACAATCTTCACATGGCAAGAATTCGACTGAAACAACAAGCCGATCAGCACCGTTCTGAGTGCACTTTTCACACAGTTGATATGGTCCTTCTTCATCTACATCCTTCCAAGCAATCCTCCCTGAAACTCAAAAGGCATCAGTAGACCGGAATGCAACCCGAGGATGCTACAGGGGAACCACTCCTTCAGATTCTGCATCAATTTCCACATCTAAAGCTTTTAGGACAAATCTTTTTCTAAGGGAGAGGGGATGTTAGGAACCCATGTCAACCCTTCTATTTACTTTGTTAGTATATTGTTATTGGACGCATATGCTTTGTAAGTCGTCCCGTAGTATTTTTTGATCCATAGTTTGTATTATTGTTGTTGGACACATATGCTTTGTAAGTCATCCCGTAGTAATTGTTGATCCATATTTTGTATTGGCCCATGGTTTGTATTGACACATGGTATTGGCACCTAGAATTAGTATATAAGTTTGTGTTGAGACCAATGAAGGTACCGTGAAGTTATTTGTATTGAGCTTGCTCAAAGGAGGTTTCCCCCTCGAAGTGGCCTGTGATCAATATAAAAGTGATTCTGAGTTCTGTTATTTCTGCTATCTCATGTGTTTTCATTAATTAATTATTGCAGGTTCTTCACACAACACTAGAGCCTCTTCCAACCAAAAATATGTATTAAAATTGAGAAGGAGTTCAAAAGATCATGATCCACACATTAAACATTTTCTTGATATGACACAAACAAAATTATCTAAGAGATTTAGGAATGAACATAACGAACTTGACTTGGGCCAAAGATCCTTTGAAAAATGCAAACCATGGTATGTTAAAATAAACACAATTTGTAACACATGTTGTTGTCGATACCACATTGAGTATGGTTACTATTATGACACATATACATATTTTTCGTGTATTGCATAACACTCTTTTGCAGGAATGCTCAGCTACATCACTACCGATTCCATCCAGATACTTTATTCATAACATTCTGTGTAGTAGGCCAAACGATTGCACATTTTATCAAAAAACTTGCATAGATGGGACATGCCCAGGGTGTGGTGGATTCGCATTATTGGAAAAATGCATACATGTGACCGATGAGCATGAACTTGGGAGGCAGGAGGTGAACTTGCAGTCATTCAAATATGTCACGTATGATATTGATGGAGGGAACAAAAGAAAAAATAAATAGTTGGTCACTTCTCAGGTTGGTAATGAGCTATTGGATACTATGTTTTCTTCATATTGCAATTTCATATGTAACAATCTATTGATACAATGTCTTTATTGTTGATCTACCAGGTATGGGTTTGCGACTTCATGGAGGAATTCTTTGAAAAGACACAACAGTATGTAAAGCATGTGCATGTGGCTCGTTGGCAAGATGAACAGTTTAGAACGTGCAGGGATACATTTCCTATCGTGTGTAACGTCCCCATTTTGACCCTATGGTATTAAAATCGTAAATGATGTAATATTGTTATAGAATCGTGGTGAGGAGCCCAAGGCCAAGGCCCCACCATTGATATATGGATGCATATGGTTTATGTGCTAGCCATGCACAATGGAATTGCGAATATCATGTAAATTTGCATTTTAATAAAATATCTACAACTAGCTATGCAATGCAACAAGAGATGGAGGAATTATTTTACAAGAAATTGGGAGGGAAATATTCAAAACCTTAGAGCCAATCAAGTCAAGCCAAGTGTCAATCAGAAAACCCATAAAACCCTCAACTACCCATGTTGACTTTTGTACCCAATCATTCATTTCTCCCAAGAGTTGGGTGAAGTAGTTAATGCCTTGGGGAATGGGAGGTGTGGCTGTCCAAAATTCAAGTATGGGCAAGCCACCCTTCATGGAAAAATGTGTTTTGCTCCTTGGGAAAGAAAAGAGCCATGAATTGCTCCCCAAGCCATTACCCATGAACGAGCTTTGCTCTCCCAGGAGTTTGGAGCTACCTGGGCATTTTTCTCCATGGAGTTTTTGGTTTTCCTTCATCTTTCAAGCATGGAAGGGCGTTTTTGTTTTGGTTACCAATGGGGAAGAGAACAGATCGATTTGGGGTTACAATGAGGTCGTTCTGGCCATTTTAAACGCTCATAACTTGTGGAAGAAATCGGGTTTCTCCCTGGGGATGAATTTCCCTTCCCACGGTTCATTTTGGGTGAGCCACGATTTGGGGAAAACCCATGGCCATGCTGTTTGTAAATCCCATTGTTGGAAATGTGTATCCATGCCGAGTGTTTGAGTTTGTTGTGTGTAAGAGTATGTTGGGGTATGGGTTAAGGGTATCTATTTCTTTGGCTTGAGCTTGAGTGTAAGCATCCGGGGTTCAGCTTTAGCCTGATAAACCCAGCTGTGTGCTGGCTTGGCTTAGATGCAATGTTTGTTTGGTTGTGCCTGAGCTTGAATGTCCCCTTTTCCTTGTATAAATCATGCCCAGCTTGGGGGTGGCAGTTTTGTTGAGAGATTGATGAACACAACTGGCCGATGGTTGGGTGGAATGTTGCAGTGACATATCTAGTTGCTTGGTACAATTGCATAATGAAGATGAGTATATTCTTATGTGTATTTAATTCTGAAATGAATAATTTAATGATTATTTTGATATGCTGGATGTGCATGAAATGTGTGTGGATGATGTTATCCCGTTGTGCATATTTGCTTAATTTGCATCTGCACACTTTTGATTGGATTTGTATGAATCTAATGAATGGGCTGAGTTTATGTAAAAGCCCACATTTTGGTATCATGTTCCCTTCCTAGAATTGGGTCCACGGGAGGGGATGTTACATCGGGACTATCCTGTCAATGGTCGATTTTGCAGAAAACTACACTCTTCAACCGCAAAATGAGATTCAGAGTCAATACTATCACTCGGACCAGGTCAACCTAATGGTCCATATCACCTATAAACATGGGGCAGATAGTATTGAAGACAACAAGGTTATATTGAAGGAGTATCACTTCTACATAAGTGATGACAGGTGTCACGACTCGGATTTTGTACAACACATCTTTCAAATGTTCTACAATCACTTGAAGGATAACAGTATATGGATGGAAAAACATTGGATTTGGTCTGACGGTTGTGCAGGGCAATTAAAAAATGCCCGTGTCTTCCAATGGTTGTGTATGCTCCACAAAAGGCACAAGGTGCCACATATTTGGAACTATTTTGAGACCGGACATGGAAAAGGTGAACATGATGGAGTAGGTGCGTGCATAAAGACTGCATTATGCAAGAAATAAATGAAGTTCACAGATGGACCTATCATCCGAAATGCAAAAACCATCGTTGAATGGTGTGCTTCAATCATGGGGGAGGGAGTAAGAAGGCAGGAAGATCACTCAACCAGAAAAGCACATGTGGTTAGATATTTTTGGGAGGTGGTGGATGTATATCATTCACAGTTATATGAGTGCAAGACCATCCAAGGAACTCGTGCATTTCATTCAGTTAGAACGTCGGACAATGCTATACTTGAAATGTGGACAAGGAAACTGTCATGTTTTTGTTCTCCATGAAGTAGTGGTGAATGGGACGAATGTGAATCCATAGATTGGGTTGATAGTTGGGACCATGTATCACTCCCCATTGGTCGAGGGATAGCTACAGAATTATCCCAGTTGGAGGAGGACCAATCAAGTATTTCACCATACTATGACCACATATAAGATCTCGTACAACCAGGTTCGATTAATATTTTATATTTTTGACAACTAGTTGTGTCTAATTAGCTTTGTATATTTTTGATATTTTTGACAACTAGTTGTGTCTAATTAGTTGACTAAAACGTTGGAACTATATTTTCTCCAAGGCACATATATGCAGTGGTTTCCCCGAGACGCAATGCATGGTGCACTGACTATTGGCTGGCACGCTGCTTAGAGGGGAAGCAAACCCTAAATGTCCCATTACGGGACTCTGAGGGAGTTGATTTTCCGATTGGGTCGATGGTTATAAAGGGAGAATATTTGAACCAGGTTTCCCACTCAGCAAATAGAAAAGGGTATACATATGAAGATTATAGACCAGGTGAGATTGTATACCATTATAAAAACTTAGTTATTGGCACAAACCTCCAGCTGCAAACAATTCCAAGGAAGAACTCATCAAAGGCACGATACTTATTGCCTTATTTCAAGCACGAGAGGTTAAAGGAAACCATTGGTATTCGAGGTGATCCTGATGGTCTAGTCGAATGACCATAGGTAGGTAATCTGGTATGTGGTTTGCATGTTTTATCAACTACTTTGTTATAGGTATGTGGTGTACATGTATGCTATGATTTTGTTTTGTGGTCTCATTGAGTATTGACATTAATATTTTGACTATTGCAGCCATACATTGATAGCTTCATAGATTGATAAATTGCATAGACTTGGTACAACTTGATAAATTGCACATGTTTCGTCATGGATTTGTTTTCTTTGTTTTTTTCTCCCATCTAAGTAAACCGTAATATCTGCATCCTCATGCCCATTTTCATGCTCACTAGCACCATCACGATCTTCATGCTCATTATCACTATCCCCATGGTCATTGTCGCCATCACCATGCCACCACGAACGTCACCACCGTGCTCTTACTACCCATGTTGTCACCATCACCATCCCATTTTTCACCATAAGATTCCCATCCATCATCCACACAAATATAATTGTTAGACCGAAGGAGAGGGGCACCCCTAGGACATGACATGAATGATTAAAATTAAACTCTAGATGCATACTGAAGCCACTTGGATAATGGCTGAACATCCGGTATGTTGATGCTTTAAATGATGAACTCTTTCCTTTATGGCATTATAGGGAGTTATCCCACCCAATCTCGCGGCCATTTTCTATTAGATTGTGTGAAAAAATACAGCATTTATTGCCCTCAACCTAGCTCATTTTACCTCTTCCTATTTCAAAGGTGCTCATGCTCTTGTGTTTAAAATCACTAGCACCATCACGATCTTCATGCTCATTATCACTATCCCCATGGTCATTGTCGCCATCACCATGCCACCATGAACATCACCACCGTGCTCTTCCTACCCATGTTGTCACCATCACCATCCCATTTTTCACCATAAGATTCCCATCCATCATCCACACAAATATAATTGTTAAAACGAAGGAGAGGGGCACCCCTAGGACATGACATGAATGATTAAAATTAAACTCTAGATGCATATTGAAGCCACTTGGATGATGGATGAACATATGGTACGTCGATGCTTTAAGTGATGAAATATTTCCTTTATGGCATTATAGGGAGTTATCCCACCCAATCCCGCAGCCATTTTCTATTAGATTGTGTGAAAAAATACAGCATTTATTGCCCTCAACCTAGCTCATTTTACCTCTTCCTATTTCAAAGGTGCTCATGCTCCTCTGTTTAAAATCACATAAATTTTGGATCGAGATATCGATGATGTGCAAGTAGGCTCGACCAACTGGCTGGTCCGGGTCCTAAAAAGACCGAAATACTCCACTCAACTCGCTTAAATGAATTTGAGAAATAATACCACTGTGACTCTATCAGGCTAGTTTCGACGGCATTCTCATGGCCCAGTGACTTTTTTGTGCATTCATTTCGTAAACTAGGGTTTTGCTCAATTTCCTTCGATGCAATCTCACATTGGTGGGTCAACTCTGCAAAGCCCTCCACCGAGCCAGTGTTGGCAGTGTTCCCACATTGGCATTGCCCATACACACTTGCTCCAGGAGCCAACGACACGAAATCTTGCTGCTCTGTTTTCTTTTTCGCTCCCGAACCGAAAGTCACCAAGTGTCCCTAAACGACATTTTCATGTGACTTGCAACTCGACATAACTCGAAAACCGGAGGTCGGATTAACGAACCGTCGAATCCGTTGGTCTCCTGGCGTGCGATTACCTCTAAGGGTACCTCTCCCTCATGTTCTCATGGCCCGGTGACTCCTTTGTGCATTCATTTCATAAACTAGGGTTTTGCTCAGTTTCCTTCAATGCAATTTCACATTGGTGGGTCAAATCTGCAAAACCCTCCACCGAGCCAGTGTTGGTAGTGTTCCCACATTAGCATTGCCCATACACACTTGCAAGATCCAACGACACACAATATTGCTGTTCTGTTTGCTTTTTCGCTCCCGGACCGAAAGTCACCAAGTGTCCCTGAACGACATTTTCATGCGACTTGCAACTCAACATAACTCAGAAAATGGAGGTTGGATCGACAAACCGTCGACTCCGTTGGTCTCCTAGCGTGCAATTACCTCTAGGGGGATCTCTCCCTCGTGTTCTCATGGCCTAGTGACTTCTTTGTGCATTCATTTCCTAAACTAGGGTTTTGCTCAGTTTCCTTCAATGCAATCTCGCATTGGTGGGTCAACTCTGCAAAACCCTCCACTGAGCCAGTGTTGGTAGTGTTCCTACGTCGGCATTTCCCATACACACTTGCAGGAGCCAACGACACGCAATCTTGCTACTCTGTTTTCTTTTTCGCTCCCAAACCTAAAGTCACCAAGTGTCCCTAAACGACATTTTCATGCGACTTGCAACTCGACATAACTAGACAACCAGAGGTCGGATCGACGAACCATCGACTCCGTTGGTCTCTTGGTGTGTGATTACCTCTAGGGGGGCCTCTCCCTCGTGTTCTCATGGCCCAATGACTTCTTTGTGCATTCATGTCGTAAACTAGGGTTTTGCTCAGTTTCCTTCAATGCAATCTCGCATTAGTGGGTCAACTCTGCAAAACCCTCGACCGAGCCAGTGTTGGTAGTGTTCCCACGTCAGCATTGCCCATACACACTTGCAGGAGCCAACGACATGTAATTTTATTGCTTTGTTTTCTTTTTCGCTCCTGGACCGAAAGTCACAAAGTGTCCCTGAACGACATTTTCATGCGACTTGCAACTCGACATAACTCGATAGCTGGAGGTCAGATCGACGAACCTTCGACTCCGTTGGTCTCCTAGCGTGTGATTACCTCTAGGGGGTCCTCTCCCTCATGTTCTAATGGCCTAGTGACTTCTTTGTGCATTCATTTCGTAAACTAGGGTTTCAATCAAATGCCTAAGCTACACTTACAAATTACAAACCAACTAGGGTTTCATGAACTACACACCGCATAATAAAACTAGGATAGGCATGGAAAGGATATTTTTGCTTGAGAATACTCTTAATGGGGGGAAGCTTTTCACATTAAGAAAGCACAACAGGGATAAAATTTTAATTGAATTCAATACCTAGGGATTGTATCATACTATGTTTCAATTCCCAAAGAGCCTGATATGGCCATGCCTTGTCATACTTGAGACAAAGATGGAAAACACAGCTTCCACATCCATGCATCTATTTGGAACCACTTTGTTGAAGTACGTAGCCAGTAGAAATGCAACTTAGGTATCCAACAAGTGTCCCCGAAGGCCTTTTGGATGTGAAACGGAATGAGCCATAGAATGATGACTGTGGCTCGGATTGACAAACCGTCAACTCTGTTGGATTCAAGACATCGAGATAGTGCTAGGGGTGCCCCTCTCCTCCGGTCCCATGGCCCAGGTGTCACCTTGTAGGTCCATTTTGGAAACTAGGGTTTTGCTCAGTAAGGGAGTGTGAAATTTTTGCACATGGGGGTCAACTTTGTGAAATCATCCACCGGGCACTTATGGCTACCGCTCCCGGCTAGAACCTTCCTAGACACACTTGCAGGACTCCCCAGAACTCAGTTTTGTTGCATGGTCGGAATTCTATGCCCCCGGTAGGTATCCAACAGGTGTCCCTGAAGGCCTTTTGGATGCGAGACGGAACGAGCCATAGAATGATGACCGTGGTTTGGATCGACAACCGTCGACTCTGTTGGATTCAGGAAATTGGGATAGTGCTAGGGGTGCCCCTATCCTCCGGTCCCATGGCTCAGGTGTCACCTTGTAGGTATATTTTGGAAACTAGGGTTTTTCTTAATAAGGGAGTGTGCAATTTTTGCACACGGGGGTCAACTTCGCAAAATCATCCACCGGGCACTTATGGCTAGAGTTCCCGGCTGTAGCCTTCTTAGACACACTTGCAGGACTCCCTGGAACCCGGTTTTGTTGCACGGTTGGAATTCTATGCCCCCGGTAGGTATCTAGCAGGTGTCCCTGAAGGCCTTTTGGATGCGAGACAGAACGAGCCATAGAATGACGATCGTGGCTCGAATCGACAAACCGTCGACTCCGTTGGATTCAGGACATCGAGATAGTTCTAGGGATTCCTAGACATTCAAAGAGTGGCAATCAAACCTACCACACTGCACCCTTGGTATATTTCTATGTCCTTAGTGTGCCACATCATTTAACAACTCCTTAGTGTTCCACTATATTTGGATTTTCAGTAATTAATGTCATTTTTAAGAATTCAAAGTTTCAAATAAAAATTGGAGGCAATGTTTTGATGAATATGATTGTCATTGATGACAACATTAATGACAAAGGTTAAGTATGATGACATGACCAAGGTCAAGAGGTTGTTGACATGGAAAATGGGTATGATGACATGACCAAGGTCAAGAGGTTGTTGACATGGCAAATGGACATGGTACAATGGCAAGATGTTGGCAAAGACAATGGACAAGTTTGAAGACATTGATTAGTATGATGGTGACATGGCTTGATAATATGGACGATGCATTGATAACAAAATCTTGATGACAAAGCATCGGTGACATACTGGCAAGTAGAAAGCATGGAGGACTTAAAGACAAGCAAGCATGATAAGCTAGCGTTGATGACAAGGCACATTTGTGGGCATTGGAGCCATTGGAACACCTAATGGACCAAATGACCCATTCTGTGGTCATTTGTGGCTTAATGGGGTCATGAATCCCACACAAATTTTGAAGAAGCCTTCAAACATGCTCATGACTTTAATGAAGTCTTTGTCTTGGTGAAATTGGGCCCTTGGACATTTGGTGGTGTTTGTGGTCTTGCAACCTTTACATGCTACATATTGTGGTCATGATGTTGTTGAAGCCCACAAGATTTGAAGAAGCCCATGAACAAGATAAGCCCTAACTCATTATGGTAAATCCATTATACCTTTAAAGAACTTGAATGATGACATGGCATTTTGTAGCTTGGTGCACATGACTGATTTTGATGACATGAATCCCTTCTTTAAACCCTTGAAATTTGGTGTGGAAACCCAAACTTGTGACAATGTGGGAATGCATATGAAATTAAAAACAAATAAAGAATAAATTGAAGCAAGGTCGGCTCCAAATCACAATGAACAACCATTACATCATCGTTTGTATCAATCAAGAACATTCAATTTTAAATACATTTTCATATGAGAATAATCCATCCCTTTAACAAACATAGGACCATGAACATCTTATTTTCCTTCATCAAAACAACATTATCAAGGGATATCATTAAACTAGTTAGGTATTTCATTTTACATGGATTCTGTATGATTACTTTTGCATTATGACAAGTGGAAAATGGATGCACACATGAGGATGCACAAGATGAGTAATCCAATAACATGAGGATGCACACACACATAGGCTGATGGTTGTAGGTGTTGATTGTATCAAGATGAATAATCCAAAGATGAACCCTTGGAGTTCACAAAAAACACAATTTTGGTTTAGATATCAAATTAGCATGCATCTGCTGAGTTAATTGAATTGTTGAAAGATATTATTAGTTTTTTCCATTAAGATAATGTTTTCATAACACAATGGTGAGATGTTACTTGATCAATGCAATAAATGTAAGAGAATAAATATTGCTTAAAATGTAAGTATATAAATTTCAATAGCATAATTTATCAATTTGTGGAAGAGATAAATCATCACTCAATTTGTGGAAGAGATAAATCATCACTCGCACAAGTGGAAACTCAAGAGAAAATATGGAATATATTGTATCATGCATTGATAGTCGAATGTTTGTAATACAAAATATGGCAAAGCAGCCGGCCCTCAAATGGCCTGTCAATGTACATGTATCCCTATGTACAATAATTTGTACATGTACATGTCAAAATACATATATACAAGACTATGCAACATCAAAAAAATCTTTTGCTTGTTTTTCCACGACTTTCCTCTATCGACCATCTCCCTAGGATTGCTTTGCATCTCAGGAGTCTGCAAAAACAAAATCATTATTTTTATCAAATACTAATACCTTACCATTAACAAACTTAAACAATTAACTTATGGCCAAATTATTTATGACAAACACTCACCAAATCCACATGGGGTATAGATGTGAGCGGTGTGCTCATGGAAGGCATCTCTATAGTTGTGCTCTGCAAATAAAAGATCATATCTCAATTAATTCAACAATTCAACATTGATCAACATGTTTGGGTAAATTGAATAAAAAAACTTGGTCATTAATGAACATCTCACCACAAGAGGAGACCCGGTCAGAACCATGGATTGAGCAGAGGGGCCGGGCACTTCTGCCGCTAATGGCTGCAATCACCAAATGGGGAAATACTTAGACATGCATGAATAAACAATATAGTAACATGGTTAAATACTATGCATTGTGATTGTTGAAATAGTTACCTCTGTATGACTTGTGCCTATTGCAGATGCGGCACTAACTGTAGCATCAATGACCCTTGTTAGGTGAGGGGTAGATGGATCTCTGATGTGTCTGCTATAGAGGACATCCAAACCTTTTCTAGGAGTGGAGCCTCTCTTATACACATGTTCCTTTTGCATATTTGGAATACGAGGAGATCCAACTGCTGATAGTCTATGAAGTATAGAGGCTGGTGGCTACAATCACCAATACTAACGTAGTTAGAAATGCATTGGTCAATGAAATATGATGTATTAACAAAATGACAGTGGTGAAATACATACCGATGTACTGTATACATCAATCAACTCCAAGAAATGTTCTGCCACTTGTAGATCCCCTATGGTATGTGTAGCACTTGTCTCCCCACTAGGGGGGAGATGAAATCATTTCTCTCTGATGGGGATCTACAACCTACAATTTAGAAAATTGTAAAAATTACATCGTGTAGCATAAATTAACATGTAATAACAAACTAACATGTATTAAAATAATGTCATGTTGAAATAGTTACCTCAACGTGAGATGTTGTCGCTGAAGGTATGACAACATCTTGTAACTCATAAGGTTCTGCTGCATGAGCCTCTTGCCCCTCATGCCCTTCTGGTACCAACTACAAGTTTTAAAATAATTAAAAATATTAGAAATCTATATATGTGTACATAGTAAGGAAAAATAATTTACAAATGGCACTAAATTGTTAATTGGATTTAATCATGTATTAAAATAATGTCATGTTGAAATAGTTACCTCGGCGTGAGATGTTGTTGCTGAAAGTATGACAACATCATCATCATCGGGCGGTGCTGCTGCATGAGCCTCTTGCCCCTCTTGCCCCTCAAGCCCTTCTGGTGCTGCTGCATGAGCTTGTGGACTATGCTCTGCATCATCGGTGCAAAGGTCTTCAACCCCGTGCCCTTCTTGTAGCAACTACAAGTTTTCAAATCATCAAAAATATTAGCAATCTATATATATGTGTATAGTAAGGAAAAATAATTTACAAATGACACTAAATTATTAACCACTTACTTACCTGTGTAAATTATCCAGTAAAGGTATCATCTGTTTGGGTAGGACCAAAGCAAGGATGGCCGCATACTGTGCATGGGTGCGACTCTCGATTGTGCTCATGATGTAAAGGTCTAGGGCCACTACTAGATGCTCCTCCACCACTGGAAGGTGGTGGCTCTACCCCACCGACAGGTGGCGGCTCTACTCCACTCATAGATGGTGGCTCTGATGGCCTCGCTCGATACATACCTTGAAGATACATGCTATGGTGAACAACCACCTGTGCCAACAGTAGGAAGGACTCCCGTGTCTCTGGGACCAACTGATGTGTAGGCAACACATCTGGCATGGGTAGCTGCGTACGAGGTGGAGCTACCAGGTGATTGGGATCTATATGCCTCGCATTGGGAGGTTGCTGAGGCATCCCAATCCCAACACCCTGGTACTCCAAGATATCAAAATAGTTAACATGCTTCCCCATCACAAATTCTGCTTACATCTTTCTCAAAAAATATAGGGGCATTTCCCTGTTGTTGTGTGGTGGTGCATCAAACACCATGTACCATCGGTCGATCCAGTTATCTATGAATGGTTGACATGTACACCATTCGATAGAAATGTGCCTTTTGTTTGCATTCAGGATTTCACCCGTCCGTGGATCTCTAAAGAAGGAAGATATATGTTGTTTTGAGATTTTCAACTTCTTGACTTCTTTGTAGCTAAGTCCATCCTGATATTGTTGCCTCTTTCTTTCTCTGAATGTGGAAATATCTTCCAGTGCACCATCAGACCTACTAAAGGTCTCTATCATTGCATCCAAATTGGATGCAAGCATAAGATGTCTATCATTGACAATAGTAATTGAGGCTCAAATTTCTCCGGGCCTCTGAATTTCTCTTTGGATGTTTGAGTGTGCATCCATGGTCGTCATTGCAATAAAAAAATAAAAATAAACAAATAATTAAAAACGTATACATGTGCTATAATGACATCTCTCAAAAATGAAATTAAACTTTGTGCAAGAACAAATACATTGCAAACATAAATATCATCTCAGGCATACATTACAAACATAAATATCATTTCATATGACCATTGCAGGCATACATTATGGGTCCTTGTGGGCATAAGGGTGGAGACCATGTAGGCATAAAGACCATGATGATGTGGAAAATATATGTATTTTTATTGGTTAAGAATGGGCAAGACAAGACAAAAGACAAGGTGATGGGAATTGGCACACCTAATGAGCCAAATGACCCATACTGTGGTCATTTGGAGTTGGTCCGAATAGCCTGGACAAGGACAACTTGGAGATAACAAGTGACATGAACAAAGAAGCATGAAGTGAACAAAGAATCTTGAAGTTGACACTTGGAAAGGAGATTGGGGGCATCCCTTATGGCATCTGCGGGCATCCAGGAATGAAGTTGATGGACATACGAGCATGTGGACAAGGTGACATGTGTGCATCTTGAAGATGCATATGAGAGCATGTTTGTGGAAACTGCGAGCATCCTGGAGGCATACCAAAGACCCCCATGCGGGCAATTGAAGAAGGTCTAGCTGCAGGCATGTTCAAAGGCATAAATATGGCCCTTGTGGGCATGAGTTACAAGCTAGTGTGGGCATGCTGGAAGCAAAAGAAAATGGTGATGATGTGGGTATGAAGACCACGTTTAGGTGGGAAAAAGAAAGTCTAAATAAATATATACATATATATATTTATAATTTATGAGGTGTTTATGGAAATCAAATTAAAATTTGATTTTAATATTCACAAGTCGGCTTCCTATTTGATGAGGAAATTATGGAGACAAAATTACAAAATTACAAAGATTATATCTTGTGTGTCTTGTGCAATGTTTTGATGTGTTTACTTGATGAATGGCATGTGATTGGTACATAGTTCATGGATGAATATGATATTGAAGTGAGCCATTGTGTCTAATAGGGTGGATGCAAAATTCATTAAGGGATTGTTAGTAGGGAGGAATTATGATATGTTAAATAACATATTTTATAATTTTTAGTTTTGGTATTTCATTTACAAAGATTTCTAGTTTAGGGCAACATCAAAATTTATATTTTTAATGATGAAATGAGGCAAGGATTTGGATGCTTACCTTTCCAATCCTCCGTGCAAGATGAAATTTCCCTCGTTGAGCTTCCAAATATCACACGTTGAGCTTCTCCAATGTGTTTTTGGCAAGACCAAATCGCTCGAGCGTTCGTGTTTTGAAGAAACAGTGCCACGGTGTGTGGACTGTTTTTTTTGTTTATATTAACCAAAACGTGCACGCGTTTTGTATCACTATAATGCATGCGCGTTTTGGACTCCTAGCCTACATGTCAATTGACATGGCAAGGTTGGAGTCCGCCCATGCCTAGTTTTAAGTAACGCTCACGCGTTTTGGATTTACACAATTTTCACGCGTTTTGCGAATGCACCATTGCACCAAAAAGGTCCCTCAACTTCGTGCGAGGGCCCGACACCGTTGTAGTCTAGTGCGTTGGCATTTTTAACCCACAAAGGGGACGGTCTCACCTGAAGCACAACTAAGACCTACGTGTGATAAGGAGTGTTAATTGTAAAGATACATGTGTAAGGGTTTATTATCTATTCTGAAAAGGCATTCATCACTCAATTACCGCAACAACAATTCATTAGCCTTAACATGTAAATAAAGAATAGACAATCAATGCATTAGATAGTAAACATATATAAAGAAATTTGGGGGGCAAAAATATGTCATTCTTATTATCAATAACATTCGTTACATTCAAGTCATGGCTTCGTGGCCTTATAGCAACCCCGAAATTACCCATTACGATATCATACAAAACAGAGAACTGTAACCGAAAACCTAGATACAACATCTTCTAGTGCAACTCTATCTTCTTTAGTGCAACTCTATCTTCTTTCTTGTGATCTTCTCACAGTACTTTGACCTCTCTCATGCTTCCCTTTGACTTGCATCCTTCTTCCTTATATATTAGCTAGAGCGGGACCAAAATTATTGTGGTCAGAGTCTTTCCGTAACTCCATCTCCTTTACCACGCTTCCTTTCATGGTCCTTTCCTTTTCTACCTTAAACATACCTTTACAAAAATGAAGGATCCAACAACTAGCGTATGTTGACTAACATGAACCTCGACCCATAACTTACAAGTCTTTTGTATAAACCATTGTAAGCATAATTTCCACGTTAATTGACTAGCGATTTCGTTCGACAGTTCTTGGTCAATGGTGACTGTTTGATGGGCCTGTAGTGTAAACTTCATCCAAACTATTGGTCAACGAACTGACTTGGTCGATGGTCGACAGAATTTCTGATGGAAGGTCGATGGAGTTTCTTGGTCAACGGACACTGTGGTCAATCGATTTTTCTTCAAGTCCATCGGGCCAACATTTTCTTTGCTGGTCTTTTTTCACATTTATTACTCATATTCATGGCCATAATTTGCAAATATTCATGCGAGCATAAGCAACTTCTGTAAAGCATTGAATGTAGCATGTATTTCCATATTTTACCTCCGAAATAATCATGTGATCATGATGCAAACCAACAGACTTTGGTGCAAGAGAGGATTTAGGACCTTCTACAATATCTAGAGTGTGAGCTGGCACATAATTTGAATTAGAAGAAATTTGGAGCATGAGTGTAGAATTTGCAAGTTCTTCTTCTTTGTGGACGACTTCAATATGAGATGTGTTTGATACTGGTTCATGATCAATGAGATCACCAAGGAGGGCGAATGCATCACTTTGCTTGTTCTCGAAAGGGTTTGGACCAATTCCTTCATTCTGTCTGCCGACTCTTTCATCCAGATGGGGCCATAGCTCTTTTGGAGTTTCAACAACATCAAGGTATTGGTTAATCATGTATTCAGGCAAAGAAAGCATCATTGCTCCAAAGGCTCTGTCATCTTTATTCAACCAAACAATCTTCTCTTTAGAGGATTCGAACTCTCTTTCAAAATAGCAATCAAAGAGATCATGGGTCTTCAAATATGCTATCATTTTTGGTTTCCATTCATCATAGTTGAATGGAGAAGGAGGAGTAATTCCTAATGGATACATAGAAGCTGTAGAAGACCTGCAAAAACAATAGAGAATATCTGCAACTGCTACTGCTACAAAAATGCAGAAACTACTGCACTTGAAATCTGGATAATAACCTGCAAAAAACTCTCAGGAATGGAGATAAACAATACTCTCAACATGCTCTGATACCATGTGAAAATCCTCACAACAGATCTAAGAGATGATGTACAAGAAAGTAATTGATTAAGCAAGAAAATAGAAGAAGAGTGGTCAATGTAGTATAATGAGAAACAAAATAATAATATAGTAGAACTCGGATAGAAGCAAAAATACTTCACACACGCTTGATTATTAATCACAAATGGACATATAAATAATACAATGCATGAGGATTTGAATGCCTAAGGTGGCAATTCGAATTAGCCTTCATGGAGTGATCAAAGGATCGCTGGAGTGTCATCGGAGCACAACTAGTAGTCTATCGCATCATCAGTGGAGTCATCTATGCACAAGTAATTGTCAACCGTCAGTCAAACTGAGTCTAACTGAGTGTGGTAGGTGTAACTGAATGTAACTGGCACATGGAGACACTAACTGAATGAAGGAGGCTTAGTGGAGGGCGCATGAGGAGTTAAATGGAGTCAGAATAGGTATTCATGTCTCATCGGAGGTCAATCGGAGTGATAACAGTAGTGAGGAGTCAGTCTAGCCTCAAATCAAGGAAAGACTGGTGGATAACTGAAGTAAACTGGAATGGTAGGTGAGAAAGGCGCCCTTCTCATGCAGTAGGTGAAAGGAGGGCACATGACAGGCTAGGAGGGCTGAAACTGAGTGGAAGGAAGCTTCGAGGGATAGCTAACTGAGGGCTAGGTGCTGGGACTAATGACTGGAATGCATGCAAACCCTAAAAGTGCATGCATGACTGAAAATGTAAATGATCAAAATATTGGTGGGACTGGGATGGAGTATAGGAATATCCTAACAGTATATATCCACTTATCAATTGACAGTAAATCTAGAAATGGCCATTATATGCTGTGAGAAATCAATGTAGTAATTTAGAGTAGAAGGTTGAAGAGTTTATTAAATTTTCAAAGTTCACACTAAAAACACGTGAAGACTTGGTTATATTATTCATTACTCAATACCATTGGGCTTCAATATCATCATAACATTATACATTTAATTATATCATAAATTATTTACTATTAATGATGTTTTGGATATTGTGTTGATAGTCAAAAATACATTTTTCACAAAGAAATTAGTGACTTTAGCATGACGGGTACATAAAAATTTCAACCATATTTGATGAGAAAAATGACCCATGTTTGTTTTATATATAGAATGAAATTTCACATTTGAGATACTAATGCATAGATTTAAAGTTTATATCAAACACCTGGCATACATCCTATTAGAGATTAGGAGCACTTCAAAATCCCCTTCATTGGAAATTTTAACAAATAGTTCAATAGACACCTTTGTTTTCAATCCATTAAATGGTTACATATCATATTTACATGCTCTCAACATATTAGGGTTTTGAATGACTCTCGAGCCAATGAAACTTAATTCTTTGAGAACATGATAAATTGGAACCGACCTTGGAAATTTTTATAAAGCTAGTAATACATTGAAAGGCAACTTTGGCAATAGAGCAAGCAACCTTTTCTACTACTATAGACCATGAACCAAGTAACATAAGTCATAAAAACAAAGAAGTTGAGCACTTATCCCACACATAAATTCTCAAATTGATGAGCATAGTGAAGAGAATTTTTTTTTTTTTTTTTTTTTAAATATTTAAATCATGTGTAATGTCATGGATGGCCATGGGATTGCGTTTACTTGCATAAAAAATGAGGCATGGATCAAGTGTAGCCATAGGGTTTACTGCACCATTTCCACAATCAAAGGGTGTGGTGGCTATAAGAGTATATTCTCCATATTGATTCTATGATTGCAGGGGCTTCCCCATGTGCTCAATAACTGTTGATGTTGTTTGTAATGCTGACTTGATTGGAATGGTTCTGCTTTTCCAAAACTGCAATGCCAGCTATATGTGGTATTTCCATGCTTGTTCTTGATATTCATAGAAAATATTCACAACCTAGTTTTTCAATGATCTATTATCATTAGAGTGGATTCAAAAAAAGGTAGCAGAGTCGTCCTAGTCTACCACCCCTTGTTCTGTAAGGTGGTTCTCAAAGAATCTCATTGTTGGTGGTTTTCCCTTGCCACTGATCCATCTGCCCTAATAATTGTTGTGATGGAATTGTAAGATCCACATTCATTGTATGTATTACAAAATGCATGCATGCTTGGACTTGCCTTCTCCTTCCAACCATTGAATTCTAGATTTCTACTAATAGAAAATTAATTTCTTGTAGATGAGATAAAGCTTCCATGATTTATGGAGTTTTCTGTCTTTAGGAGATCATCGTTGCATCTTGAGTATAAAGTGGGTAGACACCTTGCTAGCAATAATCAAATAGTGTGAAAACAATCAAATTATAGTAGAGGAAATACTGAATAGGAAAAAGTAACCATTTTGAAATGTATTCAGAGTATGATTTTAAAAGGCAATGATATTAGAAGGTAACCATAATGCTTGGACAAAGCTACATTGATGAAATGGGAAGCCATCATTCTCTCAATATTGTATTGACCATAACATGCATAACATCAATATTGTTCAGACTTGATCTTGAACTTTGAAGTCATGGTCTTTTGAAACCCTATCTACTCATTTAGAAATATTCCAATAGAGGAGGGACAAATAAAATGATTTTTCTTGATGCTACCAATCTTTGACCATTTGCAATACCTATATACAATTTGATTTCCATTTCTAGTATTTTCTTAAAATTGGGCTAGCTTTGATTTCCCTAAAGTGTTTAGTTTGCACTAACACTTAGCAAATTCATTTTGACCTCTTTATTTTATAAAAAATACTTTTTAACCTTTAGAAAAAATTACTAGTGTTTAAAGCACTATGCTTATTTTCATTCTAGTGGATCAAAATGTTGTGAAATTGTATATACCTAATGACTCCATTGGTGTATTGGATTCTTGATATTACTAAGTGGGCATACATGAAATGGTGGCACTTCTTGGCTTCAAGGTTTATGTTATTCCATGTTTGCGATGCTCTATGTTTAAGTTCTAATTGAGTGACACACACTCTAAATTTATATGTAAAAAAACCATCAAGGTTTCATACCCAATTTCCAATTCTTTATCCACATATCTCATTTGTAAGGAAAACACATTCAACATACAAGTATGAAGTAAATGGTTAAGTGGATGATTGAGTACTAATCTCTAATTCTCAGAGGTTAGAGGTGAAATAGGTTATGTAAAATGTGTTAGAGGTTAAATCTAACTTCTTGTATGGATCTTGGTGTTAGAGGTTATGCAACTCACATGTCTATGACTTTATGGTTGATTTTTAATCAACATATTGTTCATACTTGAACTTTAAAAAAGAATGGCCACTTTCCATCTATTAGTCATATCGGCGTTCCTTTGCACCTCTTGGGAGCAATTGCTAGTTATTAAAAAGTAACATTCCATCATTCTTACTATTTATATCATATTATTACATTTGATTCTCTCCAAACTGAAAACTACATTTACATCAATGTTATTATTACTTGCATACCAATCTATTTTTAAAAATATATTATACTATTCACGAACTTTAATTTTACACCAATATTCTTGAATCATTACATTTGTATATCACACACTAATATTACTTGCATACCCATCTATTTTTTAAAATATATTACACTATTCATGAACTTTAATTTTACACCAGTATTGTTGAATCATTACATTTGTATATCACACACTAATATGTTTAACAAGTATCTTGGAATATTTGTTATATACATGAAAAAGTTCCTTGTAATTTGATTTGTATCTTTGCAGGGATGAAACTGACATACATATATGATTCAACTTCTAAATAGATTTTGATTAGGTTGATAAAAAAGAAGCACATTACTTCACTTGATTTCCGAGTCATAAGAAAGCAATTTGCATTTGCAATGAAAAATATAAAAATTTACCTCTACATTAACTTTCATGGGTTTAAACATGTCTGGCATATATCATTTCAAATTTTTTTTCCCAACTCAGTGGAAACCTTGGAAAAATCTTAACTAGAACGTAAACTCATTCTCATTCTAAAAAAATTGATGTATGCATCAACTCATAAAATTGAGCTATTCTTATTCTTTAAGAGTAGCCCACTACAAATATTCTATACAGACTCTTCTCACAGGTTCTCTGTTTTTCCAGAAGATTGAAAAACAACAAAAAGGTCACAGGTTTTGTGTTGTCTATTAATACATATATTAATGTAGAGTAGTTTTAAGAAAAAAGATTAATAATGATTTTTATTTTTTTTTCATGCAAAAAAACAACTTTTATTAAGAAAAAATTTGTGTCCAAAATTTACATGCTAGGTGAGTTGCCTAATTCAACAAACTAGAAAAAAAAAAAACTATCACAAATATCTCATACATTTCATACAAGAAACATACAAAAAAACTATAGTTCCCTCCGTCCATAAAAACTAGAACAAGTGATTATGTCCTATCAGTCAAGCAAAATGCACGAGCTCAGTCTTATACAGTGAACCTTCTATGTACTCTTTAATAAGTATGAGGCCATCCATGTCACCCAATGCCTGTTTGGAAAGTTGATCCACCTCCAGATTATGCTCCTTGTAAATATGGAAAAAAGTGATGGATGCAAAATGAGAAATAATAGATTGAGAAGGCTTAATCCATCTGTTCAGCTCCACAGATTTGAGACACTGCTCCCCCTTTGCCCATAAAATAACAACTTTGGAATCTCCAAAGACAGTAAGGTATGTAAGACCAATGGATTTGGCAAAGTAAAACAAACCCCGTAAAGAGATAAGTTCAAATCTGGTATTGGTTCCTCTACCAACTCCCATCTGTAAATGGTAATAATGATTTGAGAAACCTTGAAAATCATACCAGCCCCACAAATTCCTTACTAAGCAGCACCATCAAAATATCCAATTGGAAAGCCATAATCTTTCTCAGTGAAAGGAATAACCCTTCGATGCTTCTTGAAATGGTTGATGCTATACGAAGGGAAATAGCCAGCGATCTTAGAGCAGAGACTTTCAAGTCCTGGAAAATGCAACGGTTACTAAATTTCCAAACTTCCCATATCGTAACAAAAAGATGAGCTAGGTCAAATATATGACCCTTAAACCACAAAGATGAGCTAGGTCAAATATATGACCCTCAAACCACAGTAGGAAAATATCCACGAATGAGTCGAGGCTCCAGGTGAAGTAGAAATGGAATATTGATTCAAGACATGCCCAAAGCCTCCTAAAAATAGTACATTTTCCAAAAAGGTAGTCAATATTCTCACCGGCTGCGAAACAAAGGATACAGCAGCCCGGTCCACAGAAACCTCGCTTGACAAGGTTACTCCAAGTTAAAATCTTGTTATGGATCACCAACAACATGATGGACATTTGACATTCCAAATCATACTGCTCCGCCACCTTAGACTGTCACCTACCACGGAATCCATCATCAAGAGTAAGCCAACTGTGCAGTGACCATGCCATTGGCTTTATTTATACACCATCGGAGAGAATCTTCCTCCGTAGATATAGTGATACCCGCTTGTACCAGCCTCAAAACATACTTATCCCAGTATAACTGCAGGTGAGGTTCCAAAGCCAAATCAGCTACAGATCTCCAATAAGAAACATCATTCTCCAATTCACCTGTAGCTTGCTTCAGTACAAAAATGTTGCGGCACTGCAGTGCTCGGATTAATTCAATTGGATGTCTGATATCAGCACCAAGCCTTGCAATCGGATCAATTCCCACAAAAACCTGGGTATCCCTGCCAACCTCCCATCCAATACCAAGGTTGATAATAGAATAAGTTTTCAACAAACTCCTCCAGAGGTAAGAACCATGAGGCGTCTTCTTACCAATTCTAAACCAGATAGAAAGAGGTAATCGTCTGAGATACTTCACTTTAACAACCTCCCCCCATAAATGAAAGAATTTAATCCATAAGAGTTAAATTTTAGATTTTATGGAAAGTTGATATTTTGGTTTTAATGAAAGGTTTTGTGAGTTTTATTTTTCTGGAAAACTTTCAAAGAATCATATTTTATGGTTGGAAACTTTCAAATAATCATATTCTGTCTTATTTTATGAAGAATTAAAATTGTGAAATTATCATCTTAAGTTTGATGAAAGATTTTTTTCTTTCATCTTTGTAAATTTTCAGAGAACATCTTCTGTATGCCAACTGCATCACATAAATTCTACATTCACATATTTTGTTCAAAGAATGAATATAGAATTTCATTGAACGGGGCAATGCCAATGATAATATCAACCATACACCAAAGAATGAATTGGTGGTTGTGTCTGGCATGGCAAGACCATTTCCAACAGCGTCTCCCACTCCGTTTCAAAGAATATTAAATAATACATATTAACTCCCTGCTTTCCTTTCAAAAGCTTGTTAAAGGGTTGGATTTCAAAACCCTCGGAAGTACAACAAGAACTAAGAATTTAGAGTTGATAAGTAGGAGAAAATTTCATATTACCTTCTTCTTTAACCCTTTGCAATCTTTTATGACGAAAGCATGGTTATCCTATATGACAGATAATCCTGACTCTTTTACCGCAGATAATTGGTCATCAACACCGTGTTCGAAATTATGCTTTTACATCTGTATTGAACTGGTGAACACACATTGGCAAGCCCCTCATGCCAAGCTCCCTATATGACAGATAATCCTGACTCTTTTACCGCAGATAATTGATCATCTGCACTGTGTTCGAAATTATGCTTTTACATCTCCATTGAACTGGTGAACACACATTGGAAAGCCCCTCATTCCAACCATTAGACCAAAACCAATTCACCTTTTTAGTGCAATTTATAGAACAACACAAGAATATCTGAATTTTAATATATAGTTGTGTAATTCTTAGGCATGGTACTGTTGCTTTAGTAGTCTTCATTTTTTCTTGTGCTTTTCACACATACAACCCGGGAAGGGATTGGCATAGAAGTTTTCCTCGAGTGTTGGGAAATCACCGGCTTCTCTTGGATGATGGCTGTTGAAACTAAAGCACCAGGTCAATAAAAAAATAATAGGATTTTTTGCCTTGACACAACTAAAATTGCAAATGCCCAAAAATAACACAATTAAGCAATGGAAAGCACACGTTGAATCTTATAGAGTGCAGAATAATCAGATTCCAATTCTTAGCAAACATACAATACAAGGAAAATTTCAAAAGATGAAATGAGATTAGAATCAATTACAAGGCTTAAAAAAGGCTAGCACATGTTATCTTTGTAAAACACGACTAACGTTCAAATCACTTTGAAGAAAATGGCCCAAGAATTGAAGTCGCTCTGCTCCGAGTTGTATCCTTTACAGAGTTCTTGAACCATCATTTGGGAACTGATTAAGGAGGATGGAATTCATGTTATGTATTTCAACATCTTTTCTTAAAACTTGATTGATCTTTGAATAACCGCTGATGGGAAGCCTACCTTCACCTTTACGCAAGAAACACCAGAGACGCCTTCAGGGATTTTGGAAGAATTAATCCAATTTATCACCAAATAAAAAAGATGATAAATATATAAACCAAGAATGGTTCACATTAGAGAGGGACGTCTCATAATTATTCTCTTGTGTTTCTCATTATGCAAGAACACAAATGTAGCCAATGGCTTGACCCGTGAAACAACCCAGCAATCATACTCTGAACCAGCTCAAACCCATAATTAGATTAAGGCATCCTAAACCCAAGCCCTAAATCAGGGATAGCAATTTTCAATGAAATAATAATTGCAGTAAGAAAAATAGGGCAGATAAGGAATTGAAAAAGAGACCTAGAACGAAATCATGGGATGCACAATTTGAATACAAATTATGGTTTTGCATTGTCTTCATGAAGTAATAGATGTAGGGGACCAAATCTATACGAGGAGGGAAAGCGAGCGTTGGAATATGAAATCAAGTTTTTTTGCAGTTGTATATCTGCATATCTGATCCACTCTAGGGCCATTTGGTGGTTTCCTGTTGCCTTCAGTTGTTTTCACTTCCTCAAAGGAAGAGAAACTGATACAGAATTTAATAGTTGGAAAGAACGAAAGAAAACTTGGTATCTATTAAGCTTAAAGTGCATGGTTTTAAAATTTGCCATGGCGGGATGGTGGTTTTGGTTAATCCAAGATTGCAAAACCGTTTATATACAATTCTCTCTGTTTTTTGTTGTAGATGCATTCATTCATCCTTGCAATAATCTGAAGAGAATCACCCCATAGCCCACAAATTCAATTTCATCCGCATCAGATAAAGAAAAGTTGCACACTAGCAGGATCGCGCTGAGGGTTGATGCAGGTGTGGAGGTAGCAGTGGTTTTGGGCAGCCAAAGAGGGCCACGATACCACATAATGAATGGCATACACAAACAAATGTAGATGGGAACCATGACAGGAACATAGTTTCTTTAAACAGGGTCAAGGTCGGAGGTAAATGTATCAGTTTCAAGTTTTTGAATTTGGATCTGTCGCAGAACCTCATTAAAGACTCACATCGATATACTGATGCAAGGATTCCAACAACAAATGGCAGAGGCACTCCTGCAAAGAACATAAACGACATTTAAATGGATTTGTGCAAAAAAGAGTGACCAGGCCTGAGATGTTCGGAGCCAGAGTTCATAGAAAAAACTGCATTAACTTGATATTCATTACTTTTTATCCATTGAATGAAAGGTTTCCAGTGTCCCTGCTCTAACTGTATCTGGAGATAATCTTCCCGATCTGTGCCTGCAAAACCCCACCTGTTTGTTTCGTTCCTCTGTTCTGAGTGCCTGTGCGAAAGTGTCGTCTAGTGAATGGGCGGTGGATCCATTCTATACGTTTAAGTTTTAAAATTTAAATATAGTTCTTGGAGAAAGTCAGCAATCCACGCAGCCTTCAAATCCCAACGCTTCCAAAGGGTTTTAGCCCTTCCTAGAAGTGCAAAGTTAAAATTTCCCATTCTTATATATTTCAATTTCTATGTTGAAACTCCTATCCTATAAAATTCAATTTATCATTCAAAATATTGGAAATATCATAAATTTTAATCTCAGGTCACACATTCACTGCTCACCTGTGCAAAATGACAAGTTATGATTGACGACTACGAGGCACTGTCCACTAGGATTTGAATTTAACTCCCGAGTCACTTTAGGCTGATATCTAAGGTGTGACAATGTGTCAACAAATACAGGTGTAACAATAAGGAACCACTACTAGGCCCAAAACGAGCTCGAAACTTTGTGCCTACTACCTATGTGAACTTGGCTACCAATGTCTACTCATTTTTCGTCAAAATGAAATTTAAATGGCCAGTTTGATGAGTCCTCTACAAGACTTCATTTCTTGCATGAATGTCATGGACTCACGACAACTGTAAACAACACTCAATGATAGGCAACTACAAATAATGGCATGTAACTAGGACCAAAAACCATGAAGAGGTCGATTTATGCATTGATATAAAGAGGTGGCACTCGGCACACGATATGGCGAAATAATGAGTTCATGCATTGATATAGAGAGGTGGCACTGGGCACACAATATGGAGAAATAATGAGTTAGAAAAAACATTTGGACCAAAGCACCACAATGGTTATTATTAAAATAAAATAAAATAAACAATTTTTGGCTTATGAATAGTCTTCAATTTGATGGATGGCATGATCATGATGTAATCTCCCTCCGCTCTTCCAAACATATGTGGTTTCTCACCACATTTGTCTTCTGTGCTCGCCACCAAAATAAGTATAAAAATTACTTGTCTTTACATCCTCTTCTCTTTAAATCATCATCTCATAGTCATAACTAAGGATTATTATGCATGCACATCCTCACCTTATAATATCAATTGGGTCAAGGCACAAAGACAACAATAAAATATCAAATGTGTCAAGACGCAAAGAGTAAGAGACAACTATAAGTAAGTCTTATATTAAATTTACCATATAAGTATTTAATTGACACTATCAACTGAGATTTCACACATTGGATTGTTGTGATATTCTTATCACTACTTACCAATGTGATTGTAAGGCACTCTCTGAAGGTGAAGTCCATAATTTTAAGTCTCCTTCCTCATTCTCATGCCTTTTGGTAAGACAATAAGGAGGGTAGTATCCCGCATCAACATGGAAAACAGTTTCGATATAGAGGTAGATACATTATTTATTTTTATTAAATAACTTAAATTTCATGCTAGTGACCGCGAATTCACCGAATCGTGGATTGGTACAAAACACAACAAATCTTAGAGCCTCGAGCTCTTAATTACTTGCATCTGGAATCTTCTCAAATGAATCCATTAACAAACTTCTTTTGGTGTTTTGGTTCAATTTAAAAGGTAGATTGTCGAGACTCAAACATGCAGCAAGTTGCAAGGATCCAGTTAACTTAGGCTTGATTCCATTTCCCCTCCATCCCATACCTGTAAGTTGTCGCAACAAGTGTTGAAAAACAAAATTTGATGCCCCAACCCCTATGATGCTAGTGTTACTGACTTCCTTGGTATGGAGGATTTTTTGTAATGTTCTCTAAGCTATGTATTATTTTTCCTTAGGTGCCTAATGCCCTCATTCTTACATCTCTCAGGCTTGGATGGTTGCCTCCTCTCTGGTTTGAATTATGTTTTTGGTTGGTTTATATGTATTTTTTTGTTGTAGGTTTATTATAGCGTCATTTTGCTTAGTGGATGCCTTTTGTACATAGTTATCAGTAAGTAATTTTCTCATGGTTCTAGTTTTATTTTAAGACTATATCTAATTAAAACGTCATGCACTATGCATAAGATCACGTGGATGCCCCAATATGGTTATTGCATAGTCTAGGTAGTTTTTATGTATAATGAAGTGTGCTCTAACTTGAAAAAATACAATAAAATAGTTGTTATTTTAAAGAACTGTAAAATTAACGTTACATATATGTCAAATTAGGTTTTTCAATTATTGAAAAGATACCATTTTATCAT